>OY720433.1:14255465-14855465 GCA_963082735.1 Pocota personata
CAACAGCAAACTGGATAGTCTAAGGAGTATCAAAGTCCTAGACTACCAGGTTGTCGCATAGGAGAAATTAAAAAAGAAGCGAAAACATTTTACAATGCATTCGCTGCTAAAAGTTCGGGCATGCCGCGTCGAACTGGATCTGCGATATATGGCTATCTGGAACTAAACTAGTATAATCCGCTACTAGCTTCGGCTTTATTATAAATCGATACTTATCTGTTATAATCACATGAACGTTGTAGTAGGCCGTGTGTATGGATGCTTGCGCAAACTATGGATCTCAGCTAGCTACACACCATTAGAAACACGTCGGAGGCTTGTACAATCACTTATTATGCCTATAAAAGCATACTCTGAAGTGGTATATAGCTGTCTTGATTGGGCGTCTTTTCACAAGCTTCAAGTAGCTTATAATGATGCTATTAGATACGTTTTCAAGCTGCGCCGATTTGACCATGTTTCATTCGAATAGCTTCCTTGGCTGCACATTACAGCAGTACATGAATATAAGGAATTGAATTTTTCTTCTAAAATAATAACATCCCATTCACCACCATATCATTTGCTGAACTGGATTTTTTTTCCTTTTCGAAGAACACTTACCTTTAATACTCATCACTACAATTATTTAAAATCTTCTAGATAATTTTTTGTACATGCTATTCGGCTATGGAATAAATTTCCTTTGCATATTAAAGGTATATTAAATGCCAAAAACTTTAAAATCGCACTACATAACTATTTTATAAATACAACGCAGCTATTGCAACTTCGTCAAGCTTCTTTTCTTTTTTTTCCTTTCCTTCACGCTTTTCCCTTTCCTTCTCCTTTCCCTCTCTCTCTAGCCCATTTTTCTACATAGTTTTTCATTATTTTAAGTAAAATTAAAGTGAATTTTTTACTGTTAATAATAATAATAACTTAATTTAAATTTTTGATATTGTACACACAGTACTATAAAAGACCATGTCTTAATGTACATACCGATTTTGACAAAAATATGGTCGCGAGGTCTGACTCGCACACAACGATTTTTTTTTTAGCTTATTACTATTTTACAGTTTAACCAGAAATGCTTTCGAGTTTTAAAACTAAAACTTAAGCTTGGAAACTTAAGAAAAACGAGACTCGTTAGCAGTGATGGGTTGTAATCATTGTATTTATATAATTTAATTATTAATTAATTACATTAGTCGTTAATTAAAATATAATTTAATTACATTGCAATTAACGAGCAATTGTTATTAAAGTATATAATTACCATTACCTGTAATTAATTTTATAATTACAATTACAGACTGTAATTAAAAATTTAATGAAATCCCTTAATTAAGTGTAATTAAGTTTCATTGGTGATAGTGCTTCACATTATACATCTTAAAACTAAATACTGTCGAAATATGCAAGTTGTCTATCTATCTTTCATTCGGTTTACACTGAATGAAGACACTACTTGCTGTATAAGACCGAGCAATGTCTTCTTAAGCTCTTGTTGAAGCTGGATGCTTTTATCCAGTCTTGTTTCGGTGAATTTAGTCGTAGGTGCATAAACCTAGACTAGTTGGAGAATGCACAAATCGATTCTTGTATCGATTATGCCTTAAATTCATTGCTCTTCAAGCAGACTCACTTGAAGTAGAATAAAAGTTTGGGTAACTGTTCCGATGCAACTCGCTAACTTCATTGGATTTTCTCTATTTATCCTAAATTTATATACAGTCCTTAAAGCTAAAAATGCTTATTCTACAAAATTACACAATAATTGTTTAAAGAATAAATGACAATGAAAGACGGCAAGTACTATGAAAAAACAAAGTGTGCAATTTGATCATCGATACGATAGCGTTCGCACTCCAAGGTTGAATAATTCCAGTTGACAATGAACTTGTGTTGTGATTATGCTGAGTTTAGACAAATGATGTTTGTGCAATTTAACAATCTGACCCGCGTTAACTAAAGGTTCAACAAAAGAATTTTGTAACAATCTACGTAAGCTACGAGAAATAATACCATATATGATACGTTAGTCATTAATACAGATACTAAATCTATCTTCCTGGGTTCCTGCTTGCGGATGCTATCTTCTTGGTACATCAGCGCTCTTCGTTCGGTTCCTTTGTTTTGGTGCTGGTTGGGAGATCCGTTTATTCTTTCTTGACTTGACCCAATACTGAATGGACAAGAAAATGATGATTGAAACTGCTATTAGTACTCCGGTATATCCTATAGTACGGTGAATGTCATGGCTCTTGAATCCAGCTGGTAGGTTGTCGCGGACATTTTCTATGTTCCGCTTCAGTACTTCGATTTCAGTCATGCGACCATGGTAGACATGAAATGGCGGAATTAGAGGCGTTTCTGAGTTTGGAATTATGACATCACTAAGATTACTTAGTGGGATATATGATACTCTTGTGATAGAAGGGTATATGTTGTGTCCTTGAATGATGAGAAATTCCTGTTTCATTATGCAGACCTTCTGTAACCTTGCAATACCTGATCCTCAAATCGTTAGCTGTGTGGTATTTTGACCGCATACAACGTTTAGAGTAGTTTCTTGCGTCAAAGCGCAAATCCATTGTGGAGTTGGATCCAATGAGGGCCATCATCCGACTTTTGTATTTGACATTTCTTGATTTCAGGTGTATGGTTAAACAGGGAAATCTCGCAGGCGCTGGCGGTTGACCCCCAATGATGCAACGGACCTGTTAGTTTGCAAAAATATTCTTCGTGAGTGTTTGATAAACAATTTTTCATACTCATCGGAAATTGCATAGTGCTTGTCCCGATGTAGGTTTACTATTAAGGATGGCGAGGAAGGTTGTATGGAGGTGAATCTACCATTTGCCAGTACTGGTACTGGTATTACGTGAAATAGCTTAGTCTTCTGATGATATTAATGGTATCCGCGTGTTTTGGTAGAATTTTTCCTTCTATGGTCATCAAATTGTAGAGGTTTATGAAATCTAGATCAGATATAGGAACCCTTAATGAGGATGGTGAGTGCTCCTATATGTACCGTAGCTCTAGGCGTAGTTGAGCTGATGGTATCAAGAGCGGGCTAGTCTTTCCGTGTTGACTGTGGGTTCTTACATCTAATAGAGAGTCTTAAATGCGTTGAAGATTTGATATAGTGGTAAGTATTTGTATTTCAAGTGATATAAACCCTTGTGATAGTTTGTCTTAATACAGTTCCCGAGCTATGTTGTTTGTTTGGTTGGTTAATTCCTTAATGTGGGATGACATGGCCTTAAATTATTTTGATACAGCTTTTTGATCGCGATTCATAATATTTACGGTAGTCGCGAGGAATGATGTCTGATTCTTGATGTGACTTAGTAACAACTCTTCATTGTCTTGTATTCCATCAATGGTTTTTCATAATTTGTTTGTGTATTCTGAATCCAGTACTCCAAATAATGCACTTGCCACATTTCCCACGAAATTTAAGGCACCTCGTTTCCTTCGATATGTACTTTAGAAAGGTGTCAATAGTTTATTACTCATTCTGAGTTCCTCCTCCAGAAGTTGTATTTGGGTAATTAATTTGCTGCTCAGGTCCCTAGGTTTCATAAGACTGCACAGGTATCCTAATGAAGCGCTCACATTTTTTAATAGTTGTAGTTCCTTCAAGTATAGCTCCATGTCATAGTATGCAATAATGTTCCATTCACTGGTCAATATACTTGCTGCTCCTATGTTTTCGAAATGAATTCCTGGATGGGTGTTGAATGGCACTAGTTGAACAGGGGATCCCTTGCTCATTGGTAGTATAAAGTATTGTCGCAATAGTTGAAGCCAGTGACCGACTTATTCTTTTCTTAGGTAATTCCTCTTCGTTTAATCGAGTGTTATTCAATTCCAGTGTCGCAGCTGATTGTTGTCTGTGCTCTATTGGGGTTGGATCCGAGTCTACTGGTAGTGGTGCGAGTTTATGTGCTGGTCTCTTAAGCATACCGCTGGCCGTTCTCACTTCCACCAATCGGACCAACTTGTCGTTTCTTCTGATGTAGTTTACAATTCTGCCCATTTGCCATTGCATCGGCGGTAAGTTATCATCCTTTACGATTTCCAACTGTCCGGGTACGTTGCCATTCTGTCTTTGTTTCTATTTGTACCGGTGTTGTAGCTCATTGAGGTATTCATTCGACCAGCGGTGCTAAAATTTTACCTTAATTACGGCGATTGTCTTCCATCTGTTGCCGAGACTCATCCTTACATTTTCGGCTCGCGCATCAATTGTGGATGTTAATGGTTCCCCAATCAGGAAATGTCCCGGAGTCAGGGCAGTAAGATCGTTGGGGTCTGGTGGCAGAGAAGTCAGAGGTCTTGAATTAAGAATTGCTTCTATCATATCATCAACTTTTCAAGCTCCTCATAAGTTAGGTTCGTGGAAAGTAGATTTTCTTTCAGAAAATGTTTAGCTGATTAACTGCAGCCTCCCACAGGCAACCAAAATGGGGGGCTCTCAGTGGAATGAAATGGAAAACCATACTCCTAGGCGTGCAGAACGAGGTTATTTTTTCCGTTGACGAATGCAAATGTAGTGACGATTCGATCTCTTTGAGTTGGTTTCTTGCTTCAATAAAATTTGTCGCATTGTCGCAGTAGAGATTTTCATAATTTCCTCTCCTCCCTGTGAAACGTTTGAGCGCCCCTATGCGTCTGTAGTTAGATCCCCTAATACTTCAAAGTGTATGGCTTTGGTTGCGAAACAACAAAATACTGCAACGTATGCCTGCAAAATCTACCCCTTCGTTCACGAGGGTCTGGCCGGCTGAACATTTGCTGTCAGCAAATTTCCCATTATCTGCGTCATCGGGTTTTGCTCTGGCATAACGAATGCATGTTTGCACCACTGACCTTGCCATAGTTTTCCCTTTGATAAGCCAGTATTTCTGACGTACAGTTGCAAATCGCAAATCTAGCTGGACAAAATTATAAAATCATGTTGGATCGACTTCTTATATACAGTGCCGTTCGAAAAATGTTGGTCAAACATTTTATTATCCTTTTCGGGCGCAGTTCTTGGAATTTATAAGAGCTACGGGTTTTTTTTTGCACTAGGTAGCAAAATGTCGTTCAAATAGTGCGTGAAAGTGGATGTTATTATGAATAAGAGGTGCATTTAGCTCATGATAGCAGTCCGAAACGAACCGAAGTAATTTAGTGAAAAAGTGGGAAAAATCAGTTCGGAGTGCAAAGCTAATATTTTGTGTCTGTCACGTCTCAATTTGACAACACGTGAAATTTCTAGAAGATTAAATGTTGCTCAACAGACTGTGGCATGAAATTTAAAAAAATATCGTGAGACCGGGACTACCAGCAGAAAGAAAGGCTCAGGGATGCCAAAAAAGACGGCCCCAGTGGAAGATCGTTTTTTGGTGCTGTACAGCCGTCGGCATCGGTTCAAGACTTCGGTGGATCTTAAAAACGATCTGTGCCGAGCTACAGGAAAAATAATTTCGCCAAGCTCAGTGAGGAAAAGGCTCGTGAAAGCTGGACTTTGAGCACTCAAGCCAGTACTGAAGCCGGATTTTCCAAAAAGAGTCAGAGAAAAACGATTGCTCTGGGCTCAAGAGCATCTTAATTGGACTCAAGACATGTGGAACAATGTTATCTTTTCCGACGAATCAAAGTTTAAGCTGCAAGTTGGAGATGGGAGGATTCTTGCGCGAAGAGAACCAAAGGAAAGACTGAGCTCTGAATGCATGTTACGGATGCCCCCCAAAACTGAAGGTGTGATGGTCTGGGAATGCTTCTCTGGAGATGAAAAAGGTAGAATGGTCTTCCTAGAATCGAAAGTCACTGCAGAAGTTTACCTATGGGTTCTGAAAAATGTATTAGAGCCCTCTGCGCTGGTACTTTTTGGTGACACTTGCAGATTCATTTTTCAGCAGGACAATGCTCCTTGCTATACAGCCGAAATTGTAAGTATGAACTTGTTTTTTTTTTTTTTTTTTTTTTAATATGAAACTAATATCAAGCTCTTTTGTTAAAAAGTACTTCGAAGAAAATAATGTCGATGTATTAAGTTGGCCTCCCTACAGTCCAGATCTCAATCCAATTGAGAATATCTGGTCAATAATGAAACTTAAGCGTCCAGAGTCAACTGAAAACCTAAAAAATTTACTTATCCGGACCTGGAACAGCATACCTGCTTCCACATGGAAAAACCTATCTGAGTCAATGTCTCGCCCATGTGAAGCTGTAATAAAAGCAAGAGGAGGTCCAACAAAGTACTAGTTAGATAGAGAATGTTTCTGAGAAGCAATAAAAAAACAAAAATACTGCACCAATAAAGCATTTTTCTTTAATTTCTAAAACTCAGACAGGAACCTAAAAAAAACATTTTTCGGTCTAATTGCTCCCGTGAACGCGTGTGAAAAATTTTAACACTCTAAATGTATCATAAAATGATTGAAACCACATAAGAAAACAAATTCTCATTAAAAAATATGTAGTTATTGCAACAAATTTGACTAAATTCCAAAAAAAAAGTTTGACCAAAATTTGTAGAACGGCTCTGTATTAATTTGTTATTTAATGAGTTCAAATCGATAAATGGTCATAAAAAAATAAAGATTTTTTTTTTAAAAGCCTGAAATTTTTATAAAAGAAGTCAAACAAATCAGTTTCCATTGACAAGAAGAAACACATTTTCAAGATTTAATATTTTTTTGTTTAATATGTCCTTGAAGAATTATTTATGGCTGTAAATAGTAATATGTAGATTGAATGTTTTAAAGAATTCATAATAATTTAAATTATAAAGAGATTTTTTGTGAAAAAGAAGCAGACAACATCATTTTTATTGTTATGAGAAGAGAGTCCTCATAAAATATTTGATAAGAATTGTTTTCTTTATTTTGTTTTTGCTTTAAACATAGATTTTAGAAGCTGAATACATAGAAGCAAAGGTTTTAAGTTAGTCACTTTCATATAGAAATAAGAGCGAACTTGCTCTTAGTAATTTATTCGACTGAAGACTTAGAACTACTGAACATTTAATCTTAAAAACTTAAACAGCAAAGATATTCGACGGGAATCAAACAACAGTCATCTACGTGACGGAATGTGCTGACCATTCGAAATGGTGGCGAGCGACGAATCTGTGCGCGTTGGATTACTATTACAATGTCTGTATCTCCCTTTGGGATACAGTGTGTCTTAAAAGATGAACGAGACTATGAGAGTATTGTTAGAATCCGGTTATAACACCCCTACCCTTTGATACAACCGTCTCGGGTGTTTTCCTGTTAATCCGAGCTTCGTTAGAAACTAGTTCAATTTTTGTAGTTAAGTGTTGTTTGGTTCCCTTCGCTTTACAATGAAAATATAGTATGCTACATGCTATTACAATTATTATTATCGTAGTGTTAATTATAATAGTTAAGTGATTACTTTTATCTGACTTACGTTCTAAATAGTCTATTTTTTGTCTGTTTTCGATATTATCTAAGTGTATTTTATGTAAAGTGAAATTAAATATTTGCTTCGTCATATTAACAGTTGGTATTGATAGTATGGGCTCGTCATAGAATCTTTCTAATTTATTGGAAAATTTAAAATTATCGATTTGGATCTTACAATTTGAATATTTTATTAAATTATGCCCCTTAATAGTAATTTCTTGATTTACACAGTTTTGAATAACTGTTCTAATTTCTGAATTTTTTACGATAATTAAACCAATTTCAAGTTCTTCAACAATTTTTTCATTATTAACAGTGAAATTACAATAGTTATCTTCTTTAGCCAGATTTCTAATACAATTGTTACTGTGTAACTTAAGATTTTTTTTATTTTCAACATCGCCTGAGTATTCGTAAATATTTTGTCCTGAAACTATTATTTGGTTGTTCCCGTTTAACTGTAACTCTTCTTGATTTTTATTAGGCAAGGGAATTATTAACGCCGAAAAATATTTTTTCTTTTGTAAATACTGGTATAGAAATTGTAAAGAGAATAGTTTGTTCATTGATTAGTACATTGCTTCTGATATATGGTAATAGCTCTATGGAAATATTATACTTTTGAATTTCTTCGTTTGTTAGGACGTCATGAGCAAGTACTCTTAGCCTACTGAGTAAAATGTTATCCTTAATTTTCTCTACTTGTTTGTTCAGAGTAGAGATATCAATTAGGATCGTTAGGACATATTTCATTTCGTTAGTTATAGTTTTAATGTTCGCGGACTCTGTTGTTATTGTCTTTAAACATTCCTTTATTTGGGTTTGTTGCTCATTTATGTGATTTTTTATTTTGTCCACCGATGTTATGAGGTCATTGTTGATTTTGAGTTGCTTATTCATTTCGTTTGTTATTTGTTTGGAATTCTGTTCCAGATTATTTAGATGTGCGTATATTTCTTCCGCATCTGCATTGTCCATTACGCCAGCCAAGAATTTTAATGAATTCCCAAGCATGTTGATGAGTCCTCTCTTCTGTCGTTTAGGGATGATTGTGTTTATATTTTCCCGAAGTTGATAAAGTTCTCTTTGTAACAATTCTAAATTTACATCTTTTGTATTTAGTTGCAGGGCTTTTATGTTGCCTTCTATTATGTTGTTTATCCTAACGTATTCATCCAAGTTAATTACGTGAATGAATCTAACGTATTCGTTAACAATAAGTTTTTCGTCTAATTTCTGTATTATATAACCGTTGTTGGTGTATATTGGAGTTACCTCCATTCTTTGGGCCGCAGACTGGGCAATAAGGATCATCATCAGGCTTATCATTTCCCCTGCAAAAGCTGTGAGAGGAAGAAGAAGGGAGAGAAAAAAAAATTATGTTGATTGATACTTATATTTCCGTTTTAGTTGTTTTTTGTGATAGCTTGAATTTCTTTTAGTTGACTTATCTATAGTGTAGTTGCCGTCTTTGGAAAAGTTATTCAGTTTTTTGTACTTAGGGTGACTTTTCACTATGGTTCTATTTTTAACTATGTTTTCGCATTGGTTATACGTAGGATTTCTATTTTTATTCAAGTAGTCTATTCTTTTGATTTTTTCCTCATGAAATTTATTTGATAATGCTCTGATGTCTTCTAAAGTTAAGTTTTTGTTTATAAAATCTATAGGTTTCATTCTCGTGGTGGAATGTATTGTCCTATTGTAGATCGAAACTGCTTTGAAAATTTTTTCGCTCAAATCCGAAGTATCCTTCGCAGCGTTCATTATCCTAAGGTGTTCGTTTAGCGTCCCGTGAAGTCTTTCGATGTCTGCGTTTCCAGTTTTTAGAGATGCTGTAGTTTTATGGAATGCGATGTTATTTTCTTTTAGAAATTGGCTGACTGCTGAATGAACTATACATGTTTCTCCATCTGAGACTATTCTATTGGGTTTCCCTAAGAATTGAATTCTTTGTTTGATTGCATTAAGAATTGGTAACCAATTCCTATCCTCGAGTAAATGTGCTGTTGCGTATTTTGAAAATTTATCAATTGTTGTCAAAAACATTACATTACGTTGTGGGAACCAGATATCCAAGTGCATTATATCATTGAAATGTTTTGCGGTTTCCGTAACTGCGAATGCAATTTTTATAGGGTTGCGATCGTGTATAGCTAAGTTGCAGACGTCGCAATTATTGACGAATCTCTGTATCTGAATTTGCAAATTTGGGTAAAAATAAGTTGCCTTTAACTCGTTATACATTTCGCTTATGCCCCTATGATTATTTTCTAAATGATTGCTGGTTATGATTTCCAGAGCTTCGTTAAGATCTTTTATGTTAATTAGTTTCACTGACGTTTTCAGAATTCTTAGATTAGATTTGTTCCCAGAAAAGTATTTTAAATATAAATCCTGAAATTTTACATAAAGACTGTTGTCTTCACAATAGACGACCATAGTACCTTTATCAAATAAAACTCTTCTCATTATGGCCAATAGGTTACTATTGTTGGTTACATAGATAATGTTTTGCACTTTTTTATGCACAATTCTTTGAGTTACTTTTTCCTTGTTTCCGTAGTAAAGGTATAATTGGTTTTTGTAAATGTTGATCGGCTTTTCTGTAATGGGAATATGAAACTGACTGTCCCCTGTTGCTGAATGAATTGTCGCCGCTGTTGAGAATCGATCAGTTTCATCAGTAGCATGTTTTTCTATTTGGTTTCCAAAATGTTTTTCAATAAATTTGTCGAACTCGCGACTTATGTCATTGCTTTCGCCATGTACTTCGCCATTTATTAGCTCTTCTTCATTATTATTTACCTCTATTTCATTTTGCCTAGGCAATCTACTTATTGCGTCCGCTGCGCTATTGTGTTTCCCTTTTACGTATTCGATAGTGTAATCGAACTCGTTTAATTTAATTTTCCATCTCTGCAACTTCGAATTTGGTTCCTTCAGTCAGTCTAACCAAATTAGTGGCCTGTGGTCTGTTTTTATCACAAATTTTCGACCGAATAGATAGGGTCGAAAATATTTCGTGGATGATACTATTGCCAATAACTCTTTTTCTATCGTTGAGTATCGTTTTTCGTGATCATTTAATGTTCGGCTGTAGTATGATATAACATGACCACTTTGCATTAGAATTCCGCCAATTGCATAATTGGATGCATCCGTCACTAGCATGAATTTTTTGCTATAGTCCGGGTACTGTAGGATGGGTTCGGTAGTTAGGTAGAGTTTTAATTTGATAAACGCATTTACGTAGTCTTTGTCATTAAGATCTATTCTTGTATTTTTTTTAAGATATTTTATCATCGGGTATGCAATTCGTGAATAGTCCTTAATAAAACGTCTGTAATAGCCGGTCATTCCAAGGAAGGTTTTTATTTCTTTCTGTGTTTTTGGTAATAGCATTGCTTGTATTGCTGACACCTTGCTGGGGTTTGGTTTTATACCCTCTTCAGAGACAATATGTCCCAAAAACTCAGTGCTTTTCTTCATAAATTCGCATTTTTGAAGTTTAATTTTTAGGTTGGCATCATAAAACTTTTGCAGGATTAATTTTAACGAATTAATGTGCTCTTCTAAGCTCGTAGAAAAGACTAATACGTCATCCAGATACACTACGCATGTTTTGTAAATGAATTCATGTAATACCTTGTTAATCATCCGTTGGAATGTCGCCGGAGCGTTTTTCAATCCGAACGGCATGCGAGTGAATTCATAATGGCCAGTTGCCGTAGAAAATGCAGTCTTATGTTGGTCTCTTTTATCCATTTCGATTTGATGGAATCCTTTGGCAAGGTCCAGTTTTGAAAAATAAATGCATTTCCCTAGTTTATCAAAAATATCTTCTACATTGGGGATAGGAAACCTATCATCTATTGTATTTAAGTTTAATTTTCTATAATCGATTACTATACGCCAATTGCGTTTTCCTGATGCGTCGACCTTTTTGGGTACCACCCATATGGGGCTATTGTAAGGGCTATTGGATTCCTTTATTATTCCTTGGCGTAACATCTTACTAATTTGTGAGTCCACCTCTTTTCGGTGAATTTCGGGATACCTGTATAGTTTGCTATAAATTGGTGTGTCATTTTCCGTTAGTATTCTATGTTTTATTTCACTTGTAAATGTGAGATTATCATTGCCTTTGTAGAAAACACTTTTATTTTGATTAATAAGCTTATGCAGTGATATCTTTTCTTCGAGATTTAGATGATCGTCTTTTATGGATTCTAAAATGTTACTTTTTTTTACTTCGTTACTGAATATTTCGATTTCGTTGTCCTTGTACGCGTTATGGTAATAATTTTCTTCATTGGAGTTAAGGAAGAACTTGATCTGCGAGTTGTCTGTACTTAGAACACGGTTTTTATAATCTATTTTGGCATTGAGACCACACAAAATATTATTTGCTATAAGTCCATCGAATCGATCATGGAATTTATATTCCAGAAAATCTACGTAATAGTTATTTAAATTAAATTCTTGAAATATTGGGAAGTGACACATAGTTTTTACTGGAACTATTCTATTGAGGGCACGTAAACTAATATCTATTTTCTTTCTCCACTTTTCTTGGAATAGCCCTGGGTTTATTAAGCTATATTCTGCTCCTGAGTCTATTAAAAATCGCATGGTCTTTATTGGGTTATTTATCACTATATAGGGCATGTATTTGGGGCGTTCCTGTGAAAATTTGTTTCATTAGTAGGTACATCCATTGGTTCTACGCTGTTATTTTGTTGCCTATAGTCGTTGAAATAATTATTTCTGAAATGGCTTTGATTAGATCGTCGCGTTTGCGCACTGGAATTGTCATAATTTCTTGTTTGTCGAGTTTGACTATCTCGCAAGTCCTGCCTTTGGTTTTGGAAAGCATTTTGCATATTTCCATTCGCTGGGCCATAATTGGTACGTACTCCATTAAATTCTCTACTCCTAATGTTACCTCCTGTTTGCCTATTCAATTGGTTCCGATAACCGAAGTTCGCGTTTGCATTATTATGGATAGAGGTGGAATTTGGCCTGTAGTTTGGCTTATGAGATGTGTTGTGAAATTCTTTTCCCAATGCTCTACTGTTGGGTTGTCCATTGGGACCCAAGTGTTGATGATTTATTTCTAAAATTATCTTAAATGCTTTATTCAACTTGTCAGGATTGCGCGAAAGAATGATTGTTCGCGTTGGTTCGGGAAGGTTATTCTTGAAACATTCGAGAGCTATACGGTTATTTGATTCGAACATTTCCTGGTCGACTTCGCCGTCAAGTATTTGTGTATTATTTATCCTTCTTAAGAAAGTGTTTAAATTGTTGTAAAACTCTTCTATCGTCGTTGTAACGCGTGCTGTTCTGATTTTATCTAGAAGTACATTTTTGCTTAATCTCTCTCCAAAATCAGATTTCAATGTTTCCTTAATTTGACTCCAGGTGTCTAATCTTCCCTGTCTTTGAAGTGTTCTTCGCGCTTTACCTACTATTTTGTCTCTAATAAAACCCGTTAAGATGTCTCTTTCCGCATTGCCGAATGTTAATATTGTCGGCGCTATTGCATCGACTCTTTGGAAAAACTCAACTAAATTATTATCTTCTTAAATTTTTCAGACATTGACAAATCCTCCATCTTAATTATTTAATTTGATAGGCTAGTTGCTAATCTTTCTAATACTTATTTGTTAATTCAATTAATTGTTGACTTATTAACAGCAAAGATATTCGACGGGAATTAAACAACAGTCATCTACGTGACGGAATGTGCTGACCATTCGAAATGATGGCGAGCGACGAATCTGTGCGCGTTGGATTACTATTACAATGTCTGTATCTCCCTTTGGGATACAGTGTGTCTTAAAAGATGAACGACACTATGAGAGTGTTGTTAGAATCCGGTTATAACAATATCCATTGTTAAACGCTTCTTCTTCAAGGCTGTTGACAGATAATAGACGATTAAAAAGATCTGTGTTTGTGTACCCTCTCCATGTTTTTCTACTGAACATCTCTCTAAATTTCCAGCGTAACCACTACCCAAAGTTTCCAAAATAATATGAAGTCGTTCTATCAATTGCTTATTAACTCCGGTGATTTCGGAACTTTTTTCTGCTGCTCGGAAGAACTGCCTAGTAGTATTACCGTCATTTGTATCACCTGCTTTTATTTTTATTTAATTTTTTTATAATTCGCGCGAGCATGTTGTGTTGGCATGTCCACAAGCAAACCCATTTCATTGCGAAATCTCAGTTGAATATTTTTTTTTTATTTCAGCCACTTTTGCTTTATTTTCCGCTCCTCGAGCTTGCCAGGTCATGATAGGAAGCTTAATGCTAGGTACAATATACACTCCATAAAACGAATCCATGAATGAAGTGGAGACATTCCAAAGATCTTTTATCGACATCTCTGTTTAAAAACGTAGATGGTGTATGTAGCTCACTTGGTTTTGCCCCATATATGAAGCACGTTTGAGAAGACTTCATCAATGATGAAAGTGAAGTATAATTTTTTTTACCGTCTACCATAGTAAGCATGAAAGTAGGCTCAACAAGGAAATTTTGTTCGCTATTGCTGATAAGTGTAAGAGACAAGTTTCTAATGTCTTGTTCGATTAATGAACTTCCTGAGAAATTTACTCGGTGGACTCTTTGGCAAATTTGATTGGATGGCAATATCCTTCTTCTTCCTTTCCTTACGGCGAGCTTATGATCCGGAGTAGAAGGATCACAATCCTCCCACTTCACTGCATCCCTACTGGTCCGCCTGTGGGGTTTGCCGGTTTGACCTCAGGAAGTACCGGCAGGCTTCGTCACTGAGACCAATCAAATTCTTGTGTTTTTGCATTTGTGTGATCCAGTTGTTTTTTGGTCTACCTTTTTTGCGTAATAGTGTAGGAAAGTTGATTGATATTGCCTTTTTAATGGGGTTCGAATGATCTCTCCTTTGAACATGACAATACAACTGAGCCGGACGTGTTCTATCTTGCTTGTGATGGGTTCTTTTACATGAAGGCTTCCTGATTGGACGGCAGTATCTTGTAGAACAAGGAGGTGGATTTTGCAATACAATTATTTTTCCTATGGTAGAACTCAAATTCATTTGAATGGGAACCGTTGAAATACTTAATAAACTTTCATTTGTATGGCCATCCGATGAAAATTTCTGTTTATATTGCTTTTGCTGAGCCCCGTCGCATCCCCACTTTATCAAAACATTAAGACGATTTTCACCAGTTTTCAGCTCATCTAAACCGAGTAATGACTCTTTTTGAGCCAAACAAAGCCTATGTTGTCTATGGTATGATTAACCAAAGACTGGAGTTGATTTTTTGCATGTACTTCGCTGATTTCAATTTCCGTTGGGTAGCATTTCTTCTTTTCTCTTTGAACCTTTATATATGCGGCTGAGCAGTCTGCGGTGAGACAATTTCCCTGAGTTTTGAAGCAGATATTCCTCTTGACACGATGTCCGCGGGATTCGGCTTAATGGGTACATGCCGCCACTGCTAAGAAGTAGTCTTACTTGGGATTGATCTTATTCGATTTGCTATCAAACTGTGGTAGCTAGATGCCTCGCCATTTATGCAAGCTAACACGATCTCTGAATCTGTCCAGAAGTATGTTTCAAATTCTCCCAGTCTTAGGTCTCTTGTAACCCGATCGGTGAGCTCCGTGGCCAACTTGGCTGCACAGAGTTCTAAGAGTGGTATAGTTGTGGCAGTAATGATTTCCTCGTCCATTCCCCGTTTAATTGGCACTACTCTAGACTTGGAACAGAGTAGCTGAATCGTGATTGTATTGTCCTGGAGAGTGCGTGAATCCTTATTTTGGACATCGGATTATATTACTTGATCATTCGCTGGAATATGCTTCAGGAGTTGTGGACTATTACTGCACCATTTCTGAAGGCTGAACCCAGCTGATTGTAAAATATGGATCAATTGGATTTGCATTTCCAAGGCTTCTGAGAGACTGAACCGGACAAGATGTCGTCCATGTAGAAATCATTTCCCACGATTTTAGCTCCCAATGGATATCGATGTACGTTGTCAATAGATAATTGTTTCAGGCAGCGTGTGGCCAAGAATGGTGCGAAAGTGGTGCCGTATGTTACCGTATTGAGCTGATAACATTTCAGATTTTGATCCTTTGCCTTTCGTCAAAATATATTAAATACAACTCTTAATGTAGTCGTACTACTGTCGGGTTTAAGCACTCCATGATGAGGCAGGAAGTAGTGTGGGGACCTTATGTTGCTTATGTCTACCCCTCTCATGTGTCCTAATTCGATGTACTCTTTCATAAAGTTGACGTATAGGGTTCTCAGCTGATCGTCCTTCCTTAATCTTTTCTTCATGGCAAAAAATCGTCATAGGGCCCCTTCCCTGGAGTTGCCGTGCAAAAGGCAAGCTAACTACAAATCTTCCATTCTGCTTGTCCCGCTGGAATGTATTGTCAAAGTGCCTTGCACATTTTTGATCGGCTGGAGTTATGTTGGTTGTATCTACTGCAATTTCATCCAGACGCCAGAATTTTTCGATGATTTCGTCCAATGGTTCATCTTCCGTGCATATTTCACACATGACTGTTATAGCGGAATATCTTTAAACCCTACCAGACCTTATCCAACCAAGTGCAAAGGTTCCAGGAGCTGGAGGCGTGTATCGTGTGCATCCCTCTCCATACTTTAAAAAGGATGTACTTGGCCGCACTCTATGCACCTGAGCCACTCAATCTACTTTATTTATTTCAGAGCTCGAGACACTTTTTCGATGCCTAAGGCTGGATTCGGAGGTGAATTATTTCCTCATGGCCGGAAATCTAAACGCCAAACGTAGAGATTGGGGAAATAACACACCTAACCCTAGAGGGAACCTACTATTCAATTGATGGGGTCAACACAATGTCGAGTATAGACTCGATTTGATAGCTACAGATAGCCCGTCGTATCCTAGAAGCAGCTCCTATCTGGATCTTATGCTGTTCGACGTACTTTTACAACTGACCGACATGGACCGACAAACTTTGAACTGCCTCCACACATTTGTGTATGACAGTGACCATTGCGGACTCAGTGCCGTAATAACGATTCCCAACGAAGTTGCGGAGTTGGAAGAGTTTGTCCAAAAGTACTCCTTCAAATATAGTAGAACGCGTTGGACTCGCTTATCCAGAGTTTCGACAAGAGCACTCTCCTCGAACTCGCTCTACCCACCGTCCAATAGGAATCTGTCAAACGATGAGATTGATTGGTACATAAAACAAATGGACTAGCCAACGAACTATGGACAGCACGATACTTCAGTATCGGTGGACATTTATTTCACTCTGTTTAACAATGCGCTGAATAATGCACATTATCAAGCGTATTGGCACAGGGCTGAGCTTAGGCTACTGTGGGGGTCAGCAGGACAGACAAATAAGCAGCCCCCGACCAAAAGCGGCAGAAAAAGGAGGGTGAAGCTGAAAACGTCTCAGAAACCCTATGAACTTTCTGTGACAGGACGAGTCGGTGCCGTCCACAAATAGGTGCCCCCCACTTTAAGGACTGGCAACGGGGGAACCATCCAAACACGATAACAACACGTGAAGCACTGCATATTAAGCTTATATGCTAGGCATTAAGACCGAGCCCGGTAAGGTCTTAATTACGGTATAGCGGACCACCGAGTGAACTTGATTGCAGTGGGCTGACGGTTGTAGTATTCCGTTACCTTAGTAAGTTAGAGTGAAATCTGAGTGAAACGGCTCTTAGGCTAATGCTGCAACCGCCTCCGTCGCGTTAAAACCTTGGCAGTCCTCAAAGTACGTTCTCCGTCACGTCGCTGTTAAGTTGGTGGTGTATGTTCAGATGTAGCATTCCTGATTAGCACCGATCTGGCTCTGGCATAGGCACCCATAAGGTCCTGTGTCAACCCTCGCATGGGCTCCCTGCCTACATAGATAATCATGAGATCACAGAGGTGAATACACATCCGGACGGAGATAGCGGCTTTGAGTCGGGACCCACGAGAAATGAGTACAAAATCAAATACAAACAATCAAAACAAGCAAAAAAAATAAAAAAAATAAATACAAGTGATACACCTGAAAAAATTAAAAAAAAAAAATTGTAAATCACCTTACTCGAAGCCAATTGAGACAGGCGACTAAAAGCCAGAAGGAAGGGAACGCACACCCAGTGGAGAAGAAAGAAAAACAGCAGATCCCAACGAAGAAAAAGCTAAGAGTGATGCCATGAATATCCTCGGCAAAAGAATTGAAGACCTGATGAATTTTTATAAGGCCAAAAACAATGTTCATCATGAGATCAGGAGACTGAAAAGTCTGATACGTTCAGCGTATAATAAGATAGTTGACGCAGGCTATCCAAGACCTACACGAGAGGAAAGTGGGCGTACTCCCATGACCGCAACAAAGACAACCCAAACAGCAGGGGAGTTAGGTAATCGAGTATTTTGCCTGACCAATACTGCGACAGCAAAACGCTCCATAAGCCATCAGGAAGAAATATGCGACACACCTAAAAGAAAGAGGGACACAACACCTAAGAATGCGCCCCGTGCGAATATGTTGGTCAAACAGCTCCCACCATCAAAAAAGAAGAAGGCGTCTGTTGAAAAAGGTGCCACGGAAGAAAAACCCAAGAAGGCGGACTAAATATCCACCCAGTCGCTGACGGAAGCCAAACAAATTGAGCCTGAGTGGAGCAAACATACCACGAATAAAAGTTCGGAGAAAACCAACCCGCCCCGACGCATTAGTTCTAAAAACAAAGGGCAATCAGACGTACGCAGATATGCTACGAAAGGTCAAGAACAACCCTGAACTTAAAGAACTTGGCGAAAATGTGAACCGTATTGAAAAAAACGCTGAAAGGAGACCTTCTCATTGAGCTCAAAAGATCTATCAGTTCGCAGGCCACGAAATTCGAGTGAAAAATTAAAAGTATCCTAGTAGAACAAGCGGAGGTGAAAATCCTAACACACGAGACATTGATAGAGGTAAAAGATCTTGATGAGGTCACCACGAAGGAAGACGTTTTTAATGCGCTAGCAGAGAACCTGGCGAATACCAGTGGCATGAAAGCACTGGCAATTAAGTCACTTAGGAAAGCCAGATGGCAACCGTGAGTTTACCTGCAGAACCAGCCAAGCAGCTCATCGAAATAGGCAAGGTACGCATAGGATGGGTTGTGTGCCGAATACGCGAGCAAATAAACCCAACCAAATGCTACAAATGCATGGAATTCGGGCACAAAACCAAAACTTGCAAAAGCTCAAGTGAATGGTCCAAACATTGCTTACGGTGTGGTAAAAGCGGTCATATAGCTAAGCTATGCAACGAGGAGCCAAAATGCCTAATCTGCCAAGGCAAGGAGGGTATCGATAACAACCACCTTACGGGAAGCCGTAGATGTCCATCGTACCAACGTGCATGGAGAGAGCTGCTGCTGAAGCAATGAAATTATTACAGCTAAATTTAAACCATTGTGAGGCGGCTCAAGCCCTCTTAACACAATCAATTTATGAACTAGGTGTAGACGTCGCAATCCTAAGCGCACCGTATCGAAATTATGATAACACTGTATGGACAGCGGACGGAACAGGCACAGCCGCAATATGGACTTGTGGCAAAAGACCCTTCCAAGAAACAGAGGTGAACCCTGACACATTCTTCGTTAGGGCCAAAATCGATGGCTATCATATATACAGCTGTTATGCTCCACCGAGTCTTACGATCGAGGAATATAGACAGGTTGACATTGGATGCTAGGGGTCGAGGTCCGGTTTTCATAGCCGGAGACTTTAACGCATGGGCCACAGAATGGGGCTGCCAAAGGACAAACAGGAGGGGAATCAAACTTCTGAAGGCCTTAATGATCCTTGACGTAGTTCTCTTAAACATCGGTAATGAACACACTTTTTGCAGAAATGGGACGGGTTCGATAATCGATCTTACTTTTGTAAGCAACTGCCTTGCTCAGAAAACAACATGGAAGGTTAGCCCCCACTATACTCACAGCGACCACCAAGCTATACTGTGTGAAACGACGAACGAAGAAAGGCGGCGCCAAATTACATAAAAATTAGAATAGTCAATAGATTAGGGTGGAAAACAAACACATTCGACGAAGAGGCCTTATGATCGCAGATGCTACGTTAACTGGTTCGGCCAACGAGAAGTGTGTGCAGCTGATTACCCACATTACATCGGCTTGTGATGCATGATGATGTTAGTACAACCTGGGCGGACAGTGTCAAATACGTAGGTATAACTTTAGATAAAAAGTTAACATACAGTAATCAAGTTATAAATACTTTAGATAAAATAAATAAAACGATACGAATTATGTATCCTCTCATTAATAGAAATTCCTTTCTAAGTCAAGAGGATAAGCTAATTATTTTTAAGGTAATTTTTCAGTCTTTTATGTTTTATGGTTGTCCAGTTTGGGGTAAATGTGCAAAAACAAACATCAACAAATTGCAAATAGCGCAAAACAAGTTGTTAAAACTTGTGTTGAAGCTTCCATGGTACTTCTCGACGATCGAGCTTCACGATCTGGCCAACATCGATTCGATTCGATTTCGTTTCTACAAGAATTGAAAGACTTAATGCTAAGTACAGAATAAGGTGTGAGATGTCTGATAACGCCCTTGTTAATAGTCTAGTCACAAACTAATATTGTTAATTATTTATTTACTTGTTCTGTTATTATTTGTTTCCTATTACTTACCTGTTATCCATTTGTTTATCATTTGTTTATTATTTATCTATTTATTATTTACTTATTTGTTTATTTATTTATTTGTTTATTATTTATTTATTTATTTATTTATTTATTATATATTTATTATTTATTTATTTATTCATTTATTATATTTATTATTATTTATTTATTATTTATGATTTATTTACTACACATTTATTTATTACGCATTTATTTATAATTATCAAATATTTATGAAATATTTATTTATTTACTTACTTTTTATTTTTATTTTTTGCTTCTTTTGCTTTTTGCACTGTGACATTAGATTTAAGTTTTACAGCTTCTAAGTTTTTGTTAACAGACAGATTAGCTACTTTAATATTCTGTTTTTTCTACTAAACACCATAATAAGATTTTTTTTTTTGTATGAGGTTTTTTCTATAGCGTTTTCCTTTCAATATATATAAATTCATTAAAAACATTTTTTGCAACACATATTATAACATATTCCAGTAGTAAGATAAAATCATAACAGTTACACCCAAATGTAAGAAAAAATTGTTAAAGCTATCAATAAACTTAAACTTAATCTATGGTAAGAAGAAGGGCGAATACATGCTACTCACATTGGTGGAATGAAGATATCGCACTGCTATGCGCTAAATGTCACCGCGCAAGAAGACAGTGCCAGCGCAGCAAAGGAAGAGACGATTTCACCGAACTCCACCACCGGTATAAGGTAGCGCGAAAGGAGCTGAAAACGGCAATAAATACCAGCAAACGTTAGAGCTTCGCCGAGTTATGCAATGGAGCAAATGAAGACCTCTGGGGGAGAGCATACCAAGTGGTGATGAAAAAGTTGAAAGTTTATCGAGCCCCATCCCACACATGCCCAGATGTATCGGAGCATATAGTCGAAGGTCTGTTTCCAAGACAACCGGAGATTCCACTGGAGGACGAGTCGCCTACACCAGCTCGACAAATTCCTAGGATAACTACAGAAGAAATTCTAGAGGCGTGCAACAGGTTTGGGAATAAAAAATCCCCTGGACTGGATGGGATCCCAAATGTAGCCTTGAAAGCGGCGATTAAAACAAGAATGGACTTGTTTGTGGACGTTTACAACGCCTGTCTGAGTGAGGGAGTCTTTCCTGATCAATGGAAGAAGCAGAGGCCCGTGCTACTGCCCATCTGGAGTATGTAAGCAATACATCCTCGCGTGTGGGTGCCGCTATTGCGCGGATTATGCCGAATATAGGAGGGCCAAGATTCTGCCAAAGGCTACTCTTAGCTAAAGTAGTCACATCCGTAGTCCTATACGGATCACCAGTTTGGGCCGGAGCTATGAAAGTGACTTCATACAAAAGAAGAATCATAGCAGTAAACCGACTATGTGCACTAAGAGTGAGTAGCGCTTTTCGCACAACCTCGAACCACGCAGCCTGCGTTATCGCAGGAATGTTCCCAATTGATATATTGGCAGAAAAAGTTTTTAGAGTGCAGACATGAGGGGCGACTAACTCACGGGGAACCGGACACTATAGGAAGAAGCACAAGTTTGATAGAGTGGCAGCAACGCTGGAGTCTTTCTTCCAAGGGCCGATGGACTTACCGCCTTATCCCGACCTTAGAGATTTGGTTAAACCGCAGACATGGTGAAGTTAACTTCTATTTAATACAACTGCTTACGGGACATGGTTGTTTCCGGTCATATCTATATCAGTATAGGAACGATGACTCCCCCGCTTGTCCATTCTGCAGTGATACTCCCGAAAACTTGGAGCATGTATTCTTTCACTGCCCACGTTTCCTTCTACAAAGAGAAGCACTACAAACAGCACTGGGAGAAACACCAACTCCGGAGAATTTAGTTAATCACATGCTAGAATCTGAAAACAAGTGGAACGCAGTGAGCTCTTATGCCAAGGATGTATGCCAAGAGCTATGCAGACTAGAGCGAGGCAGAAATGAGAGCGAAGAAAACGCAAGAAGCAACAGAGTGGAAGCCAGAAGGCCTCTTACGCAGACGCAAAGTCAGGTGGACATAAGCGCATACATGCGGCCACAATGGCACGCGAACGCGTAATCATAATTTTGAGCCAATTAGGATGCTGGAACGTGAGAGAAAAGAGTCAAAGGGACTAACACGAATCCAGATGACAACTATGTCAGATATAACGGAGACAACGGTCGGAAGAGAATTGGATGGCAATATGTTCCTTCATAACAACTCTACAAAAAGAGCTGCGGAGAATAGAAAAGCTAAGAAGAGCAACTGAAGCAGCGGAAGAAGCTGACACAAGAAGTACAGCATAAACTGCTAACCAGCCCCGCGAAGTAAAACCTAACGGCAGTCCCACGGGGAGAGTGGTTGAAGTGTGTAGGGTGTGTGTTTAGTACGTAGGCGTATTCCTGACCTCGATTACTCAGGCTTGCGAATCGTGCATGCTAGTAGCACTCGGGCTATTAGTATCTATGAAGATTACAAATCCCTGGCGCAGTAAAAAGAAAAAATCCAGCGTATTGGAAAACAACAGTGACACAGCCTATCCCCAAAAGGGATAAGGACACCTCCAAATCGGCAAATCTCGTTCCGAATATCATGGCATTCGAAAAAGTGATCAATAGGGCCCTGATTGAGGACAACAAAATAATTCCGCATACCTAATTCATGGCATCGGATATCAAATGGAACAAAAGCAAGAACCAATGCACGGGTACTTGCCTGATTGACTTGGAGAAGGCCTTCGACACCTTTTGATTAGAGGGGCTCTTTCACAAGTTGGGCAGGCTGTTCATTAGCAAACCGCTGTTGTACATACTTTCCAACATGCTCACCAGTAGACAGTTTATTGTGAAAAAGGGCAATGTGACTTCTGCTGGGATATTTGAAATTATAAACGATCTACAGCAGGGTGCGGTTAATTCACCGATTCTCTTCAATATTGACACGAGCGATCTCATAGGAATCTTCACCACGCTATAGCGTACGCAGACGACTTGATTGCATAAAGATCGGGACCAAAGATCGAGGTCATAGCAATTATCTTACAACGGGACTTCGATAATATTCAGCGATATTGCGATGACTGGAAGCTGAAGTTCAACTTCTAGAAATCGGAAACCATTCTATTCAGGACAACGTTGTCTAGAGAGGCTAGAGGTTTTATATTTATTATATGGTCTATACATAGGTATAAGAAAAAAAAAAACATTTTTTCTTAGTACTCGTAATTATTATAGTTAAAAAAAAGTAAATGAATTAAATAAAGAATTTAAGTTAGGTTTTTTTTTTTTTTTTTTTTTTTTTTTTTTTTTTTTTTTTTTTTTTTTTTTTTTTTTTATAATTTGCACGTGTGAAAGGGGTTATGAATACCCTTATACTACTTTTTAGGACACGGGCATTTTTGAGGAAAGGGGAAGAGACAGAGAGAAAGACAGATTGGTGCAATTGGTTTGAAACTCAGCTGTTATTAAGTTTCAGTGAACTCCAAGGGTGGCTGTCCAGATAACTGGGGAGTTGCATTTTAGCCATATGACCGCCCTACTGCCAGTGTTATGCCTTCACAGTAGAGTTGACATAAGCTTTCGCAATTGATCGACTTTTTATTTATTCCATGCGAAATAAATAGATGATTATTGACATCAGGATTCGAACCGTGAACCTGTAGCGTGACAAGCGATGATGTTACCACTACACCACGGCCACCCTCACGTCGAAAGACATAGTTTTAAGTATTAGGTTTATCTTAGACCGCCAGCAAGTTGGAATAACAGAATTATTAATAAAAATGAAATGAAAATGTCTAGCCATCGCAGTAGAGTTGAAGCTTTCACAATTGATACACTTTTTTATTTATTTCATGCGAAATAAATAGATGATTCATGACATCAGGATTTGAACCGTGAAGCCACCGCGTGATTAGCGATGATAAGACCACTACACGACGGCTTCAATTTTGAGCTAGGAACATGAGATTTCATATATAGGTTTTTAAGAATTCGAAGTACAAGGGTAAACGTTTTTGAAATGCGCCCATAGACGCTCACTTTTTAAAAACTGGTTTTTCTCAATATTTTTACTAGAAACTGCAAAATATTGTCTAAACAAAATGTTTAGGCGTTGGTCTTCTCTACATTCCATCAATACATTCTACATGGATGTATTTTATTATGCTGAAATTTTGCACAAAAATAATATGCGGTGGTCCAAAAATAGTTAAGGAACAAATTTTAAAAAATATTTTTGTGAGAGGACTTTTGGGGCATCGTGTACCCCAGTAAAAAGAAAATATTTTACCCCCCACTGCAAAAAATAAAAAAAACAACACGTAAATATATGAGGAAGCAAGGCGAAAATTATAATAAATCCTTTGGCACAAACAGTTTTTGAAAAATATTGGAATACTTGAGGTGGAAGGTCACCCTACCATATCTTACTCCGTCTTCATACGATTTCAATGATTTTCTGACAATATCTGATAATATTGTATCTAAATTCTGAAATGACTCAAAACCCAAATTTCATCAAAATCCGTTTGGTGGTTCTTGAGTTAGTCGTATGGGTAAAATTATTTGAAATTGTTTTAAACCCCTCCCCATATCTTACTCCCAATCTATTTGATTTCGATCAATTTCAATTGGTATCAGTCTAAGCCTACGTGCGAAATTTCATCGAAATTCTCCCCACATTCCACTCACACTTGGGTAGATTTTGACGGTTTTCACACGAAATGACCTACGTATCAGGATATACTCGTACGTCAATACGAAATAAATTTCATCAAAATGCTTTAAGTAGTTCTCAAGCGAACCGTGTAAGGAGCTTTTTATTTTTCTGCTAAATAACGAGAAAGAAGAGTTAAGGTACAGTTAAAATAACGTTACGGAAAACTAATCGTGGGAGGCCCGACTTGCACTCGAAATATTTTTAAAATTTCGCAATGCTACGTCCACTTTATTAGGTGTGGTTTAGAAGATAGGATAGGTATCATACGATTTGTTCCAGACGGATTGTAACTTTCCTGTATGTTTAATGCTAATGTGATATTTGTTTATTGACCGATTATTTGGTTTATAACAATTATTTGTGGAATATTATATCGGCCAAATGGCCGCGCTGTAGATGAGTGCTCTTTCAACTATATTTTGCATAACATTTTTACACATTTCTGGTATTACAGAGTTTTCTTGAATAATGTTGAATATTGTTGGCGTAAACCTTTCACTTGAAGTACCCTCAATGGAAGAAGTCGGGGGTGGTCAAATTAGTTGATCGATGGGTTTAACTCCAGTTAACCCTTGAGTGAATTTTCAAAAAGAAAAACAAATGCGAGGCATCCACGAACGCATAGTACTACAAGTCGGGTTGTGCAGCGGGGTTGGTAAATTGTAATTATAAACAAGATCTTGACATATTTCCCGTAGGGATAAAGAAGGAATAACCAAAGCCGAGTACACACACTAGGTAAAGAGATAAGTGGATGCAGCTTACGTCATCCTATTTATTTGAGTCCTTCGAAGCATATCTAGTAGTTTTTTATTTTTTCTTCATCATGCATTTTTTCTAGTCGACGATCTTAAGAATTTGACCTGTGCTAATGCTTTCCTTGCAAATTCCACTGAGAGACTACCTATGTACGCAAGGAAAACATTAGCACAGGTCAAATCTTTGTACGTTTGTACGTTTTAGCTAAATACATCCTATTTTTAGAGAGAGCGTTCAATTATATGAATGTCCTAAGAACAAAGTCATTCCAATTTGGACTCACCCAAATGTTGACAACGTTTGCTGCAACACGTGAACTCAACAGCTGAAAAACTAAAAAAAATCATTCTGGGATGTAGGAAACTAGCTCAAATGATGATGAAGATGAATCAAATAGTTTTTATGACAGCTAAAACTAATTCTGCGGCCCTTCAAAATACATTTAATAATTGGGTTAAGGCATTGGAAGACAATGGTTTTAGAATTAGCCGCACGAAAACAGAACATTTGCATTGCCGTTTTTCAGAACCCATAAACACGACCCCGGATATCCGGTTGGACATAGTTATCGTTCCGAAAAGCATTAATTTAAAATATAGGGGCTCATTCGTAAATAATCGGGGAAACTGTGAACACGATATTGCACATCGAGTGAGTGTGGAGTGGTTAAAATGGCGCGAAAGCTCCGCTGCTTTTGTGAACGAAAAATGTCATTTAGACTCAAAGGTTTGCTTTCGCATCGCAATTTTGGATGATTTATGAAATATACAAGGGAAAAATGACAGCGACGGAGATGAAAATATTGCGGATGTCAGCGGGAGTATCAAAACGAGACCGTATTCGCGGAAGAACCGCAAACATACGTGGGAGTAATACTTAAAAAAAAATATTTTTTTATAATTTTCCCGCGGTAAAAGGGATATGAATACCCTTATATTATTACACGGCACGGGCGTTTGTAGATAGGCAGCGAAAGAGAAAGACAGAAAGATTGTTGTAGTGGTTTGAAAGTCCGTTGGTATTAAGTTTATGTAAACTCCAAGAGCAGCGTCCAGATAACTGGGGGCATTTTTGTTTTGCCGTTATTATCGTTGCTTATGATTCACAGTATATTTTTTCTGTCCTCTTGATGTCATCATCACCATGAAGTTGAATTTTCAGCCATATGACCACCCTACTGCCAGTGTTATGCCTTTACAGTAGAATTGACTTAGCTTTCGCAATTGATCGACTCTTTTATTTATTTCATGGGAAATGTACGTACGCGTTATATATTTCAACGGTTAATAAAAGAAGAAGAAGAGGGAGTGAAAGCAACCATACATTGGTAAGTCATATTTCTTCCGACATTCTCAAGGGTTATTCATTTCTAAGTTGGGATTTCACATAACTGCCATATGGCACCAGCAAATCCATCTGTCATCCATAGTGATAGGTAGTTAAATTCGTGCCTTTTCATTTTACAATAAGGATTTAACGACAGATTATGGTCGTGATAATCGCCCTTGGAGTTTACAGAAACTTAATACCACCTGAGTTTCAAACTACACCACTCTGTCTTTCTCTCTGTCTCTTCCTCTTTCCACAAAACGCACGTGTTCTAAAAAAATTAGTATAAGGGTATTCATATCCCCTTTAACACGTGCAAATTATAAAAAAAAAAAAAAAAAACTGAGCAAACAATTCGAAACATAATCACCAAATTCGAACTACCAACTACACTAAACTCTGTATGCATCATGTTGTGTAAAGTTTCAACTGCATAGGTTATATAGGGGCTTCTGGAGTGAGTGATAGAATACATACATTTTAAAAATTTGACTGGATTATACTCCAACACCTTTTTTCGTTGATATCTCATTTTATACAAAAGATAATTATTTTAATTTTTGGTAATCTCAGAAGTACGATATAAAAACGTTGTTTTGCTAATATCCTTAAAACCAAGGACAATTAAGAACATTCAAAGTAACCACCTAACTTTCTTCCCTGGACTTTACAACTTGGATCAGTATTGTTTTTTTTCTTTTTCTAGCCGTTTCAGCAAGACGAGGTAACATTAAAAAAAAACAAGCCATATTTAGATATCGTGGTCAATAATTCAGTACCATCGGGATACATTTTGAAGCGCCTTTGCATACAAACATTCTTGCATTCATGCACGCTGCACATGAGAAGCTATACCCTGTAGTTCGGCCGCACCGGTACGGCGCTAGTGATTCCCCTGACTACCGGTAGTGGGTACCAACTCCCTGCCTAACCACTGTCCAGGGATTTGCATAACGAATTTAACATTGGGATGTCATTGGCAGGGACTGAGCGGTACGACGTTGCATTACCTTTCGCCAGTCACTTCGCTAGGGAAAATGAATTTGCACTTCACTAGTACAAATGAGTTAGCCACTTCGCTAGTACGAAGGGGTTGGCGAAGTGGATGGTCTTTTGGGACAATGAATATACCAGTATTTACACACATAATACCTACTTATCAAATTACTTAAATTTCTTGTTTCGATTTTTTTTTTTGATAACCTACTTTTCTGTAGCTGCATGGCCTTTCTTAGTTGATTTTCAGGCGAACCAACAACCTTTCCCGTCGAAATGGGTTCTTAAAGACGAATAATGTTTATTATTATTTACAATAAATTATATTTATATGCATGTATTTACCAGTTAGAACGCTATGAAAGTGTGTAAGGTCTCTCAGGCAACTGTTGCCCAGATTCCAAACCCATACACTGCACACACTGCTTCGCAAATCATTCAAGTGAGTGCGGTCCTTCTCAAGTGGTTTATTATAATTTTTATTTGTGTTTGAGTGCACACAGAAACAAAAGTTACGTTGTTGAACAGGAGAGTAAGAAACTCGTTTCTTGAAATGCGTTTAAAAAATGTTGTTCAATGAAACCAGCTTGATTGGTGTGCAGCATGTCTAAGAGTCCTCTAAAAATTCCACCGGGTTTCATCCGTGGCTGTTCTGGACACTCTCCTTTGGGAGATTTTACATTGATTACTACACATTTTCCGTAAATAGCGCAACATCAAATTCTTGGCCTGATAATTGCTTAAAGTAGGCTATGCAATAGGTTTAATTATCCAGAACGATGCAGAAGAACTTTGTTGAGAAATCATCGTATAGCTTGCTCTGGTCTTGTAAATCTTTTCTTTGAAACTGTTGCACAAGATTTCTTTATTTTTGTCCAGTTGTGACTTTGGCTTTTTAATCTGTTTTGTAACATTTCATACTTGTTAGTGTTATTCCTAAAAATGGCCTTCACTCTTTGACCTGTTTGTTCTATCAATTGGACCCCCAGAGTCTCCAAAAATTAGAGAGCACCTTTTACACTGTTAATTTTGCAATTGATAAACTCTACCCTTGCGACAGATTGCAATTTTCGTCCATGTGAAAATATTTTCTCAAACACTTCTATTTGATTTCGAGACATCTTGATTGTACCTATTATCAAATGAAAGTGATGTAAATATTTACTTTCTAAATAGGATTACTAAAAAAATGAAGATAATATAATGGGTAAAGGCATTCGAAAAAATACTGGAAATTAAAAAAGAAAGCGACCACTTTTTTCGTGAACAGTTCTTACAATTGCGAACTCGGCGGTCAAGACATGGATGTTGTCAAAAAAGCTAAGGTCCGGCAACTATGTATATTGGCTCTGTCGCATCGGGTCTTCAAATCCACCAGGTTGTAAAGAATAAGCAACCCAGATCCCAGGAAGATCCGAGGAATTTTATTATTTGCATTGTTTAATGTGTGCACTTCTGCAGGATCTCTAGTAAGTACTTACTGATCTCATTATGTCAGAGACTATTTAAGTTTGTAATCTTAATGTAAATGTCAATTTTGCATAGGTACTCGTATGTCACAAAATTGAAAAAACATCTTGTTGCTAAGACATGCCTAAAAAAAAATTAGCACTACATACTAAATTTCAATATGCTTCTGTTGCGCTCGTTGATAATACATATTCATCTTTTTAATGTTTTTTTCAATTCTCTTTGTTCACTTCACTTTTTTTCTGAGTACTCAATTCAACAAATATTTGGCTAACTCAACAAACATCTTCAATAACAATTAATTTTATTTGATCCATTTGTTGATTGTATACCAGACAAGGTGTGTGTGCGTACTACGGTTGCTGGCTTTTTGACAAGTTTAATTTGATTTACGAATGGTGTCAAATTTCATAAGTCAACACTGGAGATTTTTTTTTTGTAGCACGTTTAGTGAAATCTCCTTTTTCTTATCACGGGCGTTTATTTTTTATCATAACTATCAACAATCATCACTAGGTGATGTTAATGATAGTGTAAAATGTTATTGTTGGACGGAGACTGAAAGATATGGGGAAATAAATGAAGCGGTAAATTCCGGTTGCTGGTAGCTGTTAAATAATCCCTAGACGAGGATGACATACATATGAATCTTTTGCGAACATTTTGCAAACGTGTCCTTCAAAGTGGAGTGTTTTCTGTATTGTTGGTGGACATTTAAAAGTTGAGGCTTTTATGAATCTGGGGGTAAAACTGCATTTACAATTTAGTCTGCCTGTAATTATTTCTACCTGAAATCTATGTATGTAGTTGAATTCACTTTAGTGCTTGTAGGTAAAAAACCGGCCTGTTTTGTCTTGTTGTCCTGAACGTTGTAGGTTCAAGTACCGACCGGGGACTTGAACCTACAACGTCACATAAGGCCTGTGACCCTTACGTGACCAGATCCCTCTACATTACCTTTGTGCGCCCCCTCCTTGAATACGCCAGTCAAGCGTGGTCACCCTTTCAGCAAGTTCATGTGACTAGAATCGAGAATGTTCAACGTCGATTTCTTCGGTTTGCACTTCGAGGTCTTCATTGGAACGATCCATTTATCTTGCCTCCCTATCAAGACCGCCTCAACCTCATCAACCTGAGTACTCTAGAGAAACGCAGAGATGTTGCAGACATTCTTTTCATTCATCGACTTCTTTCAGTCGATTGCGCATCTCTTTATAATTAAATTTTTTTCAATACCAACCCACGAAATTTACGATGCCCTTGTCTTTTCTATCTACCGTCCCACCGCACTTCATATGGATCTAATGAACCAATTTCCCGTATGCTGCGAAAAGTGAACTCAAACCTCATCCAGTTTGATTTTAACCTCAGCACTCCCTGCCTCAAAACAGAACTCCTTCACCATTCTCCTTAGATTTAAGTCTTAGTTTTAAGTTTTAGTTTTAAGTTTTAGGTTTAAGTTTTAGCCTTAAGTTAGTTGTAGCTTGTAATAAGCCAAATAAATGAGGGCTTTCGCCCCCACCAAAATTTATTTAACCGCTATACCAACAGTTTGTTTCCATTTTATTAACTTACTCTCTCTCTTTTTAACTTACATAGGTAATGCGGATTGATTATTACATATGTAGGTCCATTAAAAGAGTTAAATCTTAGAGGTACTCGTAACTGATAAAAAGTATAATGCTAAGCAGACCGTTCTGAAATGTACAAAACCATTCAGTAGATGTTTTAAAATGCAGAACAGCTTAAATTGTGTATTAGTAGGGTATACGTGATGTTTTGAAAATTATACTAAACTCTAGCACTGTTTTTTATTTTATATTTGTAAATATTGTATCCATTATACCAGACAAAAACGCATTTTGGTGCTGTGGTTGGAGAAACTTAGAATTTATTCGTTTCTCTTTTGTGCTCGGGTTGCTTTTCTCCGCTCGGTCTCGAACTTGCACCGTTCGTATGACAAGCAACTAACAAAACTATGACCATCACAATATTTGCGTTTACGAACGAGCCCACCGTGGGATAAATTAATCTCTGAGTTCTAAACTCCCCATCGATTTGCTTATCTACTACATAATGATATAGTATCGCAGCACCTCTGTGGATTCATATAAAAATAGTTTCAAAAGCCTGATTTAACTGGCCTTTTTTGTTCTCCAAATTTCTGAAAGACGAATTAGCGTGATCACTTAGCAAGGCTTCTCGATTCGGGGCACTCAGAGACTTTGGACAGTCTATTATTGGATGTTGTTCTGTGCAAATGAAACACTTCTTTGGCACTTTTGCTCCTGCTTCATTGGGTTAGAGAGTAACATGTACTCTGGTCTGCGGGATACTGGAATCTTTTTTAGACACTCTCTGAGTAAATCGATGGTTGTTTTTTTTTTTTTTTTTTTTTTTATAATCTGCGCGCGCCAAAGGGAGTATTAATACCCTTTAATTGTTTCAGGGCACGGGCGTCAGGGAAAAGGGGGAAGAGGAACAGAGGAGGTACCTATGCACGTTGGCTTTGAATGTTTGAAGGTTGTAGTGATGGGGAAATACAGAGCCTGGTAGATCGTTCCGCATTCGTGTTGTTCGGCTTATAAATGAATCCCTATATTTGACAGTACGACCGAAGTTTGGCTTCAGGGTAAACTGATGTGCATTCGAAGTATGTCGCGTATTGCGGGTGAAATTTTGAAGGGGAGGAATGCAACTGGCTATTTCGCTGGAGCGTTTTGTGGAAGAAACGATAAAACAGGGAGAGACAGGAGACATTTCTCCGATGTTCTAGTGAATGAATGGAATTCACAATGTCTCTATCACCTATAAGTTTTAACGCGCGATTTTGTACCCTATCAAGAATGTGCAAAACGGTCTTGGGTGCACTAGACCAGATATGGGCGTTATATTCCAGCTTAGGGCGGATGAATGCCTTATAAATTGAGGCCAGATCAGACGGGGTAAAATATTTCTTGCACCGTTTAAGGAATCCTAGACATTTTGCAGCATTTTTGGCGACCTCGAATATGTGATCATTCCATCGAAGATGGTTATTAATACACATACCGAGAATGGCAAGTCTTGTCTTGATCTAAATGGTGCTGATATTCCGTGAACAGAAAATCTTCTATCTCCTCTAAGGTTTGAAGTCTGGTCTTGCAGTTTACAAATTCTGCCCCTTCGACTCGAAGGATCTGAAAGATCTGTTCTCCATTTATCTTGTTTCTTTTGAGATTAGAGACCCGTCCTTTAGTATAATGCATGTATGCTATTATAGACTCTGCATTCCCCGGGATTGTTGGTCGTTGAGGTAGAGCCAACATAGCCTTGGATTGTCAAACGTTCGGTCCAATGTTGACCAGGCAATTGGATATTTGTAGCCAGTTAAATCCAAGTCACTTATTGTTTCCAATGCTTTCCCAGCTAGCTTCGACTTGAGTAGAGCGAAGCGATTGATATTGGACGTTCGGCTTCTTTGTACCAGTGAATCGAACTGTTCCTTGAATTCACGGTATTTCGTGATATCACTACTAGTTGACTTCTGGGATTATTTTGATATCACTTCCTTCCGCCCACGTCCCTGTGGCATGTGATGCGTTCCCTCGCTCTAGCGTGAGTTTGGTTATCGCGTGTAGAAGTGCTTCGGTTGTGTTTTTGTTGTCCTGTTGAATTAACTGGGGCTGCTGTGGCTGCTGTGCGGGACCGATGTTGTATTCTTGATGTACCCCTCCCTCGGGGTTAATCTAAATGAACCCAACTCCTTGCACAAACGTATACGTGGGTTAGGCTGGCATCCTGAGCGTCTGGGTAGTATGTTGCTCGGTTTCAGGGTATGTTTGAGCATCTTGATGATTCTGCGACATCCTAAATCGGGAACCGTTACTGGTGTGGTCTGTCCGTTCGTGCTGTGGGGTTTGCTGACGGTAAGGATGTGGATCGCCAGCCGTAACGAACTGCTCGTTATTACCATCTTTAAGGTTAATTGAAGCCATTGCTTCGGTTTTTTTGCGATGGAGTCGGATTGAAATGCATTGGTAGGTTGATCGCTGCATCCATCTTCGGGTTTGGACATATGGTCGACGGGGCTTCGAGAGCCTGTCTGGTTCCTGGTGGACGGACTGGATCTTCGGTATCGTCTTCTTCTTTTTCATCCTCCTCCAGTAGTTTTTCGCTATGAATTCTTTGATTTTTGAAGAGATGGCTTTTGCTGCCATCGGCAAAAAGACGGCCGCGGTTTCTTCGCCTAGGTCCATCATACGTAATTAGCCTTGATGGAAGTCCAAAGGCTCTTTGCCTTGCCGTACTGCCTTGCAAGCGTTTCCGGGGTACGCTTATCTAATCCCAGCTTGGTAAGGTTAACTCTAACCTCTTCCAGCTGGACGATGACATCTTGGAAGTTATCTATAATTTTCTCAAGATTATTCATTTTATACCACTTTGGTAGGGGGTTTTACACTTGTATCGACTTGTTGCAAGGTAAACTGTTACCTTTAAATTATACTAAAGTCAGCTATTACTTTTATATGTGATGGTTTATAACCACCCTAGTGCAGCCTCACACTAGGAACAAAAGCCGGGCTTGGCAATGGTTATAACTATATTTGCTCGAAGGACCACTATTTCAGAAGTTATGTACACTTCGTACTTGGTATAAGAACTGGGCACTTTATTTAATTTCTTAACTCTATTTATGCTTAAAACGACTGAGGTTAACAACCAGAAAGTTGATTGTTTGACAAAATATGAATTGTTCGCAACTTTTCGGGTCAATAAATTATTCCAATAAGCAAATCAATAACACTATAGAAGTTGCTTATTGGGCAAAATATCGTAGAATATCAGTAATTATTGAAGTTGCTTATTGTGCAAAATATCGTGAATTCTCATAAAGACCTATTAACAGTTTTCCAATAACAGACTGCTGCCGATAAGTTTTCAAATATCTTGTGCGTGAATAATAATCATATTTCGGAGTTATTTTGTATCCATTTCTATTTTATTATCGTTAAGCTCTTATTTTGCTGGCATGGCATGAGCTTGGAAAAAACCGAGGATATTTATCATAAGTAATCTATAATTTGTGTGTATTTTTAATATATTTTGAATGTTCATCAAACAAATTTACGCAAATTAACACGATTTGATTGATAGACTTAAATCACTTATTTGTACATGAAATCGTAGTTTAGCCCAAAAACATAAAGGCATTCATACAGTCAAATTAAATAATTTGTCATAATACCTTTGATGCAATTCATCAATGCTTCTTTGTCGGAATATTTTATTTTGCTTCGTATTAGGCTAAACATTGGGAAAATCCAAAATATAACGTTTTGGTATGTATTGACCGCGCCATTTGATTGATTGCTCTGTTAGGAGTCAGTTTTTGTACGCCATACGTTTTCGGTAAGATGAAATATTGCTTGGGGTTTTCTTTTTTTGGAATTAATTAATTATTAAGTAAGCTAACATTTCAGGGGCATCTGCGGAATGTTTTTTTTAAATTTCTTTCTGAACATGTTTTTTGTAGAGTTTGGGGTTATTGAGGAAATATGCGTATAGTTTGTTAGGCACTAGTAATTGTTCTGGGTGATTAGTATATTACGTAAATATATATTGGTATTGTTCGGAAATATTAAAGATATTAAAGAAAATTATTGTCTAATTGTTAGATTTTGCCAAACATTAGAATCATACCCTATTTAATGTAACTGATAATTATGTAAAAAAAAAAAATTGTTTAGAATTCCAGTTTTAAGTCAGCCAACAGTGTGTGAGATCGATTTCTCGTTCACTTGGATTTCGACCACAGGAGAGATAAGTACGTTTTTGTAATAAAAAACACTTATACAATTTTTTGTCGCTCTTTTTCTTCGGCTTTTCTCTTCTCATTTCGGCAAGTGCTGGTCCTTCAATTCTTCGTCGCTGTCGTTCAATTCAGAGCCTTTTACTCAGAATTTCTTCGTATTCTCAAACATCTTTTTGGTCCAAATCGAGCCGTATTTGGATATCATTGGATTTCGTTTTGGAGCAGCAATTTGGTATTCCACATTCTTCATCGTTTGTGATTAACGGAACTGCCGTTAATCAAAATCATCATCTTTGATTACTGTTCGCTACATCGCACTTGGATTTATAGTATACATACATAAATCTCTTCTACTAAGGGATTAATTTAAATAAGACTTTGGCGCGTGGTAAAAAGAATCTAGAATGCATGTATAAACATTTTGTAGATTGAAAGTGAGTACCCTTTCCGTTTCCCTTTCGTGGACAATCTCGTTGGTGCTCACGTGTAATCTTTTTAATAGCTGCATGAACTATTTGATTTGCATGCATCAATAAGTGACTGAAATTTTGCATGAAAAAATAATTGCTTTGCTTGGTAATCTAAATTACAATTTGCACGTGGGTTTATAAATTTTGTATATACCTTCGAACATTCATACCTTCATAAAAACATTTGGCGCGCGCTTACCTCGTGGTTGATAGACAATTTTCCAAAAAAATATTTCGTTCAATATGGGTAAAGATCTCAGTCTTTCGGTTTTGCGCTTGATTCGCGGTAATTTAAAAGGCTCGTTAACAAAGTTGGGAACCTTTACGGAAAAGATTACTGAAATCTTTACCTTAGATGCTCTCGAAGTTAGGCTAGAGAAACTTGAGAAGCTGTGGGTAAAATTCGAAGATTCGCAAAATCTAATGTATACCCTCGCGGATGAAGAAAGTTACTCTGACCCTGAACCCGACTTCGAGAAGTTCGAGTCAAAGTATCTCGTTGTAAAATCGGTCTTACTTTCTACGATTCGAAATAGAAAGAAAACAGAAACGCACACATTCAACCTTTCGCCTAACCCACAAACTCTTGTACAACAGCATCCGGACATATCTAGTTCGAATGCACTCAACCCTTCGCCTAACCCAGAAGCTCCTGTGCAGCAGCAGTTGGACGCAACTAGTTCATTCACTCACCTTATCGACCACCTTCCTAAATTTCATATCGAACCCTTTTCGGGAAATTACCGTGAATGGCCATCATTTCGGGACATGTTTGAAAGTTCAGTTCATAACAAATCAAACTTGTCACCAACGCAAAAAAATTATTTTCTTCGCTCGTGCCTTCGTGGTGATGCCCTAAACCTGCTATCCCATATTCCATTGTCTGATGCCACATATGAACAGGCATGGGAACGACTAGAGAAGAGGTACAATAGCCAACGGTACATTATCAATAGTCTTGTGGAAACCTTTATGAAACTGCCTTCGATTCAGAGTTCTAACGTAGGAACTCTTCGCAAAATATCGGACGGTGCCGATGAGATTGTACGAGGTCTCAACTCTTTAAATTCCTTAGAAAGAGATCCATTGATGATCTACCCGTTAGTTAGCAAAGTGGATCCAGACACTCGACAGGCTTGGTCAGTGCATAGTGTAGACTTCGAGTACCCCACTATAACGTAGTTCTTATTTTTTTTCGAACGACGCTGTGAGGCACTAGAATCTTGTAGAGGAAGTATTCGCGAATCTGTCAAGAGGTCCCCAGTTATCAAGAGTATGCATGCCTCGTCATCAAATCAATGCCCGATCTGCAGCTCGCCGCACTTTCTCTCACAATGTGCGGAATTCCTCGCAATGGATACCGGAACAAAGAGAGAGTTAGTTAAGTCGAAAGGGCTGTGTTTCAATTGTTTGCGAAAATCGGAATCAGATCCTATAGAACATTATCGTTTATGCACGGTTACTTATGGAACCTCGTGTGCTCCCTATCTTTCGGTACGGGTCTTAGAACAATTGGCGTATGATTATCGTGAAAAGTATCCTGTCGCCGCGGAAATATTTCTAAATGACTTTTACGTTGACGACGTTGTGTCAGGTGGAGACTCTCTCATTGATGGAATGTTAAAGAAAAAGCGCTTAATTGACCTTCTTTCAAAGGGTGGTCTAAAACTCAGCAAGTGGCAAAGTAATTACAAGGAACTTCTGCAAGAAGAAGAGCTCATTCAAAATGAAATCATTTCATTAGATAGTGAGGCAGATTCTTGGGTAAAAGTACTCGTTTTGTACTGGAACTCTAAAATCGATTGTTTCTCGTTTCGCTTAAATTTAACACCCAACGAATATGTCACAAAATGCCAAATTTTTCTCATTTCGGCAAGTGCTGGTCCTTCAATTCCTCGTCGCTATCGTTCAATTCTGAGCCTTTTACTCAGAATTTCTTCGTATTCTCAAACAGGTATATTCGTCAAGTCGCCGTTAAGTTGGTGATATATGTTCAGATGCAATATTCCTGATTAACACCGATCTGACACCCATAAGGTCTTGTGTCAACCCTCGCAGGACCTCCTTGCTTGCAGAGATAACCATGGAATTATGGAGGTGAATACAAATCTGGGCGGAGATAGCTGCTATCTCCGATGAGATAATTACAAATGCAAACCCGAACAACCAAATATGTAAACCAAAAGAGAAAAAAAACAAAGGTGGTATACCGGAAGGAAATTCCAACAAAAAAATATTACATTGAAGATAAAGGCGCAGAGTGTAACTTCCACTCAAATCCTACAAATGTATGGAATAGGTTATATAGCCAAAGTACAAGTGGTTGGTCCAAGCATTGCTTACGATGTTGTGAAAGTGGTCACACGGCGAAGCTTTGCAGCAAAGTACCAGAATGTCTACTCTGCCAAGGCAAAGAGTATATCGTAGAAAGCACTCTACGGGAAGTCGTAGATGTCCATCGTGTGGAGGCTCAAGCCCTTTTTTCATAAACCACCCGTGGACGTAGCAATCTTAAGTGAACCGAACAGGCAAAGTTGCAATATGGATGTTAAAATAATAAACATGTAATAGAGCGTGACGATGGTTTGGGTTCCTTAAACTGATCAATTGCAAAATTCCTGATTCGTATTCTGAACGCGTCCATTTTTAAGCGCGAAAATGATGTAGGAATACAGTCATATGACACTTAAAAGTAAAGTTAAGGAGAAAAGTATAACATTTTTGGAGTGAGTCCGACGACGAAACCCAAGCCACCGCCATCGCCACGAAAAAATAAAAAAACAAAACTAAACCACACCACACCAGAAATAATTGTATTAAGTGTTAAATCTTTAGCAAAAATTGGGCTTCGTCGACATCTTTATTCTTTACTCTCAATTTTTTATTGTCAGCCAGACATAAAAAATTTACATTGCCGCCAACGTTTTTTGAGGACATTTTTGTTCCTCTTTGCCAAGTCACAGCCAGCCATAGAAATTTGGTCGTCGTCAACGTGATCGAGGACAAAAGAACAATTGAAGTTCATTTGTCCCGCCAGTCAGTCGTAACATTTTCACGTCGCAGCCAGCGACACATGGAGAAGAAGCCACGTCTACTTATTCCAATTGCCAGCCATACGATTGCAGCTGTTGTTCATGCCGAGCCATTCACAGGTAAGAAGAAGTTCTCGCCTTATTAAACAAAATCCCATCAAACAGGAAAAGGTCAAGCTGATGTCCCTGCAAGAAGAGCGAGAACACTCCGACACGGGTGAAAGTGACCCCGATATGAACGCCACCATAAGAGAACATGCCAGCCAGCCAAATAACCCGTCGACCTCGACAGCTATAGAGGAGATTCAGAAACAGATGGAGGAGCTTCGTGTGCAGTTGGGAGCAGCTACAGCCAGTGCTGCAGCCGAAAAAGCGGAACGCCTCCGCATTGAGCAACTGCTCATCAGCATTGAGCCAGCCAACTCTTCTCGTTCTCTCAATAAAGCCTGTTCACCCGCCACCATGTATTCAACGAACCAGGCTTTGGGAACTCGATTTGCAGCAACAGGAACAACAGAAACTATGAGCATGGGTGCTGGAACAGCACAGTACGCACCTCCGTACACATTTTCATCACTAGCAGAGCCACTGCATATGCCGATAGCCACAACAACAGTCATGTGTACTAGTGCTGGAACATCTCGGTATGCACCCGTGTCATGGCAACCGCCTTCGCAACCCGCACAGCCAACCACAAATGCTCACACAGATGGTGCAGCAAGGCAACTTGGGTTACAGTCCTTCCCGTCGCAAAGCTTTGCGGCAGTGCCGAGAGTACCAACGTTCATGCCACCTTTAAGCACCTTCCAGCCCAGCTGTCAGCTGGCCGATGTATGTTGCTAACCAGCCATTAACGCAGTCCAGTTCCCAGGGGAGCGGACGAAAACTACATGACCTACCTGTCTTCACCGGTCGACCTGAGGAGTGGCCGATGTTCTGCACTGCCTATTTGGAGTCCACCGCTATGAGTGGGTACTCCAACGTGGAAAACCTATTCCGCTTGCAGAAAAGCATCAAAGGGGATGCAAAATCGGTTGTGGAAGCTCTTCTAATCCACTCAGACAACGTAAACCGAGTAATGTCAGCTCTGGAGCTTCGATTTGGTCGCCCGGAGTGCTTATTATACAGCCAAATATCGAAGGTGAGAGAAATCATTCCGATTTCAGAAAGCAGTTTGGAAATGCTTATTCCATTTGCCACAAAGGTTCAAAATCTCTCCACATTCCTTGAGTCTACTGGAATGCATCAGCATCCAGCTAACCCTACTCTAATCGAAGAACTTGTAAGCAAGCTTCCAATGAGCAAGCGTTTGGAATGGGCCCAACGAAGCATTTACATCAAGCCGTATGCCATAGTAAAGCATTTCGACGAATGGTTAAGCGAAATTGTCCGACTTGTGTGCCTCGTTACTACATCTTCGCTCCAACCGCCGGCCAAAAATAGAAATCTGCTGTTAACATCGTCTGCTGGAGACCGACTCGACCAGTGCAAAAATGATCAACCGGCATCAAAAGCCCTGCATGCAGCCGAACAGTCTTCATCAGCCATCAGCAAGAAGGATGTATGCCGCCACTGCAAGGGAAAGTCACATCCCTTAGATAACTGCCGAAGCTTCGTCAACTTGGGAATCGCAGCCAAATGGAACTTTGTTAAGAAAAATCGACTGTGCTTTTCTTGCTTAAAGTACGGACACAACGTTAGTGCCTGTAGACAACGGAAGTCCTGTGGGATTGATGACTGCTCCAGAGTTCACCACCAGTCACTGCACGAGCTTAAGGCGACGTAGATGTCATCATCGCCATCAGATACAAACGAGCAAGCACCCAGGACATTGTTGAGCTGCAACATAAACTTGAATCCAACAATTTTCTTCCGCGTGCTTCCAGTGAGGCTCTACAATGACGACATCATGTTGAGGACGTTTGCGCTCCTGGATGAAGGATCATCCGTGACAATTATGGATTCGGATTTAGCGGCGCAACTTCATTTGAGCGGTCAAAAGAGGTCTCTAAATTTACAGTGGTTCGACAAGGAAACATCAATCAAGGACTCAGTAGCTGTTAACTTTCAAATCAGCGCAGACCAAGAGTTGAACGGAGTTCAAACTATCAGTGAGCTAAGTCTACCAATTCAAACGCTTACTACCGCCGACGTAGAGCCGTTTCTTCACCATCCAATTTTAATGACACTTGCCGAGTATGATAACGCCAGGCCCCAATTGTTAATTGGACTCGATCATTGTCACTTAGGTGCGCCAATACGCATCGTTAAGTCTACAGAAAATCAGCCACTTGCCACGGAAACAAAACTGGGATGGGTCGTCTATGGCAGATCGTCTGGAGAATACGTAAGCAACCCCAGTGGTGAATTTAGTCTTCTTGGCAGAGCAGTTAAAGATAAGGAGCAAGTACATCTGGACGAATTAGTCAGTGAGTTTATTGACTTGGATAGCTTTGGTATACAAAACTCAATCGAACAGTCAGTTTCACCAGTTGATAAGAGAGCATTGCAGATCCTTTCTCAAACAACTAGTTGGAACTCGCTATGAGACGGGACTCCTGTGGAAGAGTGACACGTTTACAGTTCCATCAAGTTTCGAAATGGCCAAGCAAAGACTACGAAGCCTAGAGTCAAAAATGGCAAGGAATCCCAAGTTCGGTGCAACTTATCAAGAAGTTATTAGAAGGTACATAAGGAGCGGATATGCTAGGAAGTCCAGAATCCGAACAAGCCAGGAAAGGTTCGGTTGGTCTTCGACGCGGCTGCCAAGGTGAGTGACACGTCATTAAATGATTTTCTACTCAAGGGCCCTGACGAACTTAAGCCATTGGTGGCAATCCTCTTCAACTTCCGTATGCGTTCAGTAGCAGTCATTGGAGACATTAAGGAAATGTTCCTTCAAATTTTAATCCGACGAGAGGACCAAGACTCACAACGTTTTTTGTGGAGGGATCAAAAGGATCAGCCAATCGATGTTTACGTCATGAGATCCATGACGTTTGGTGCCAGTTGTTCTCCATGTTCGGCGAATTTCGTAAAGAACCTCAACGCCATGAGATTCGTAAATGAACATCCGAGGGCCGTTCAAGCTATACTTGACCACCACTACGTGGACGACTACATAGAGAGCTTTGACAGTGAAGAAGAAGCATCGGAGGTCACCAAGACCGTCATCTCAATCCACAAAAGCGGGGGGTTTGAACTGCGTAATTTCGCTTCAAGTTCAAACAAGGTGTTGGAAGACGTATCCGGCATTAAAGATAAAGCGGAACAGATGCGTGAGGTTAACATGAACATCGAAGGCGCAGTATAAAAGGTTCTGGGGATGTGCTGGAAGCCATCTTTACTTTCAAAATCATGTTTGCTAGAGTAAGTGAAGACATCATCATGGGAGAGAGATGCCCAACCAAACGTGAGTTCCTTAGTGTGGCAATGTCCATATTTGATCCAGTCGGAATGATTGCCAACTTTGTCATCCACCTCAAATTGCTGCTCCGGGAAATATGGATCCGAGGTGTTGCCTGGGACGAACGAATTCCCGCTGAGATCTTCCGCAAATGGACATCGTGGAAAGCGGAGCTTCCAACGCTAGTGAACTGCAAGGTTCCCAGATGCTATAGTCCTTACCTTTCTTCAGCGAGCCGCACAATTCTTCACATTTTCGTCGATGCCAGTGAAGAGGCTTTCAGTGCGGTACGTATCGAAAGAGGTGGAGTGATAAATGTGTCATTTGTATGTGGCAAGACGAAGACTGCACCGAGAAAGCTCATGTCCATCCCACGTCTAGAGCTATCAGCCGCAGTCTTGGGTATACGACTTTGCAGCATGATATGCGAGCTTCATACGTTGTCATTGGAAAATCGGGTGTTTTGGAGCGACTCTAAGACGGTGTTAAGTTGGCTTCGGTCGGACCCTCGCCGCCACAAGCCATTTGTCGCATTCCGCGTCGCGGAAATACTTGAAGGCAGCCAATGCAGCGAATGGCGTTGGATACCAACTAAACTTAACCCGGCGGATGATGCGACCCGAGCTTACTTCCCGCCCAGGTATAAGGTGGACAACAAGTGGTTATCAGGACCTACCTTTCTCCAACTAACCGAGGACTCCTGGCCTGCCCAATTGAATGACGTCACCAGCAACATCTGTGAGGAGGAGATTCGCCCCAAATATCTCTTGCAGGCCAACTTGTAGCCCTGTTTTCGACTTGTCAAGGTTCTCAAAATATTTAAGGCTGCAAAGGACAACAGCTTGGGTAATAAGATTTATTAAAGCATGCCAACGTAAGAACAGAGAGGAAGGAGAGCTTTCAGCCGCCGAGCTCGACGATGCCGAACGAGTACTCTGTTCAGAAGCCCAATCTTCGCCGATGAAATCGCCCAACTTAATCGCCAACAGCATGTAGAAAAGACTAGCAGTATCTACAAGCTCACTCCGTACTTGGACGATTTCAGTCTATTTCGGGTCTACGGACGTATAGATGCCGCCACAACCATACCATTCGCAGCTAGACGCCCCATCATATTGCCGAAAACCCACGGTCTAACAACGCTGATCGTGGATCACTTTCACCGCAAGCTCCATCACCAGAATGATGAAATGATAGCTAATGAGATCCGACAGAAGTTTTGGGTGCCGAGCCTCCGCACCATAGTACGACGAACAAAATATCGTTGCCAATTTTGCCGAATCCGCTCAGCCTTACCATTGCCGCCGCTGATGGGACAGCTTCCCGAGGATCGTCTTACGCCATTTGTGAGGCCTTTTACTTATACGGGGTTGGGCTACTTTGGCTCAATCTTAATAACAAACGGACGTCACAAGGAGAAACGCTGGATCGCCCTCTTTACGTGCATGACAGTCAGAGCCGTGCACCTCGAAATCGCAGCCGACCTGTCAACAGATGCCTTTATCTTGTGCCTCCGCAATTTTGTCAACAGGCGGGGGGTACCGGTGCGCATTAGGAGCGACAACGGTACCAATTTCCTTGGTGGTAAAAATGAACTGCTGACCAATACCATTTTTGACAACGAGACTACCAAAGCCGAGCTCTCTACTAAGGGCATTGAGTGGACCTTTAACTGTCCCTCTAACCCACATGCTGGTGGATGTTGGGAAAGACTTGTTAGATCCGTGAAGAGAGTTCTAGCATACACTCTTAACGAGCTAGCGCCAAAGGTTGAAACTCTAACAAGTGCTCTTATCGAAGCTGAAAACGTCATCAACAGTAGACCACTCACGTATTTGCCAATATCAGAACAAGATGAGGAACCATTGACTCCAAATCACGTCCTGTTAGGAACACCGAACTCGACCCAAACACCAGGTCCGATTAATGACAAAGCCTTGTGTGTCCGAAAGCAGTGGCGCATTAGCCAGCAGATCAAAGACCGGTTCTGGAGGAGATGGATGCGGGAGTATTTACCGGTGCTTACGAGGCGCTGCAAATGGTTTGAGCAAGTGTGCCACCCATCGCAGTAGGAGACCTGGTACTTGTGTGCGACGTGGATCTACCAAGGAGCCAATGGAAACGAGGGAGAGTCGTCAGGGTGTTCCCGGGTCACGACAATCAAGTTCGCTCAGCCGAGATCAAAACTGTGTCGGGGATTCTCAGAAGACCGTCAGTGAAGCTGGCAGTACTGGATGTTAGTGAGGCTTTGGTGCGACCAGAGCGCCTCACGGGGGGTGGGATGTTAAAATAATAAACATGTAATAGAGCATGACGATGGTTTGGGTACCTTAAACTGATCAATTGCAAAATTCCTGATTCGTATTCTGAACGCGTCCATTTTTAAGCGCGAAAATGATGTAGGAATACAGTCATATGACACTTAAAAGAAAAGTTAAGGAGAAAAGTATAACATTTTTGGAGTGAGTCCGACGACGAAACCCAAGCCACCGTCATCGCCACGAAAAAATAAAAAAACAAAACTAAACCACACCACACCAGAAATAATTGTATTAAGTGTTAAATCTTTAGCAAAAATTGGGCTTCGTCGACAATGGACCTGCGTCAAACGACCCTTCCATGAAACAAAAGAGATCCCTGGTAGATGCTTCGTTCGGGCCAAAATTGACTACTACATGTTACAAGCTGTTATGCTCCACCGAGTCTTACGATCGAGGAATTTGATAGCTTTCTAGACAGGTTAAGCATAGATGCCAGAGGTCGGAGCCCGGTTATTATAGCCGGAGACTTTAACACATGGGCCACAGAATTGAACTGCTCAAGGACAAACAGGAGGGGAAGCAGACTTCTGGCGGCGGCCTTAAATTGTAGACGTAGTGCTTTTAAACAGCGGTAGCGAACACACGTTCACCAGGAATGTAGCGGGTTCGATCGTCGATCTTACTTTTATAAGCAACGCCCTTAGGTAGGTACCCATTGTTGTGGAATAGAAAACAAATTTTTCTTTAGTATCAAGGCTTTGGGTATGCGAATGCATGTAACCAAAAGAATTCAAGAAAAAGTTAAAAATAAAAATGTCAGCAATATGTTTGTAACAGTTGTATGAAAGCATTTAAAGTTTGAATCCAATGTAAAGATAAACTTCAAATTTAGCCTAACACACAGTTATTTTTTCAATTTCCAAGCTATACCTATTTTTAAATCGACTTATTTCGAAAAATCACTCGTATTTTTGTTAAAGCATAAATTGATTTTTGAAGCTGAACAAAAGAACACTCGCTCCATATGTGGTGTTCGTTGAAGAAGCGAACTAAATTATTTTTCCTAAAATGTGTTAAAAAGATGATCTCTTGATCATGTGTCAAAAATTTTAATGTCATATATCTTGCAACTACTTAGACATCAATTTTAAATAAAATCTTTCAAGTCATATCCGAGTTGACCGCTATTAAACTTTTTAGCGACAAACTGAAAGGGGATGCACTCCCCCTTTCAGTTTAAACATTTGTATTTTTATTTTCCTTTAAAAAAAGTCGCAATTTTAAGCGGATTTCAGAAATTATAATTGAATATTCAAACACGTGCCGTGTACCAAATTTGATTCTGCTCTATTAGAATTTAAGATCTGAAAAAGTGATACAACCAAACGTAAGGACAAACGAAAAATACTATGAATTATAATAGTGAAATTACACGTAATCAAAAAAATGCCCTATAAATATTTTATGATTTTATGACTTCCGGGTGCGTTCCTCGCATATACGAGTATGTAGGTACGATTGCAGTTTTTCTGTGATATGCTTATTCTTTTTGATTTATAAAAAATAACACACTCAAGTCGATAACGCATTACTGCTCTAGACCACGACAAAGTGTTTTATGAACAGTTAATGCATTACTTTTTTTTTATAATTCGCGCGCGCCCAAGGGATTATGAATACCCTTATATTTTTTCAGGGCACGGGCCTTTAGGAAAATGGGGAAGAGGAACAGAGGAGAAACCTGTGCACATTGGCTTTAAATGTTTGAAGGTTGTAGTGATGGGGAAATACAGAGAGTTTTGTTCGGCTTGTAAACGAATCCCTATATTTGACAGGAATACAACTGGCTTTTTCGCTGGAGCATTTTATTAAAATAGCGATGATTTTGTGCGAAGCAGATAAAGGACGTATTCTAGCTTTTTTTTTTTTTATAATCTGCGCGCGCCAAAGGGAGTATTAATACCCTTTAATTGTCTCAGGGCACGGGCGTTTTTCAAATAGGCAAATCTAAGACGTTGTGGGATGTCACAAAAACACTGAGATGACTTTCGACGAAATTAAGCTCGACGGGCAGTGTGGAGTGGCAACCTAGGAGCGGAAGACAAAAAAAAAAAAACGACAATACGGCAAGATTGGATTTTGGAGCGCATGTCTGCCAAAGAATTGAGAAAAGACTTGAATGAGAGATGTTCTATTAACATCAGCACGCGGATTGTTCAACGCCGGCTAAATGAAGTGGGTCTCCAGGCCCGTATACTTGCAAAAAACAGCTTCTCTCTGCAGTAATGAAGAAAAAAAGAATGATGTGGACCAAATAGCAGTGGGAATGGATCGCCAACGATTGGAAAGGGGCGTGAATTTGATTGGGAGTGACGGAAAGCTACAGTGTGAAGGAGAGCGAAGTATTCACAATATGTTATGGTTTGGGGATGCATGATAATGTGGGGTCTTGTCCGTATTTTGCTTTTGGACGTTTCCGTAAATGTAGCGAAATACAAATAAATCATTTCTGATGGTGTTGTTCCTACAATTGAGGAGTTATGGTGCTACATCCAAAATCCCATATTTCAGGATGATTTTGCTCCCTATCAGCGCTCATTCCGTAAGTAAAAACAAATTTTGACCTAAAATTTAAACTTAAAACCACTTCTAAATATTGTTTTCTTTCAACAAATAACCCAGTGCAAGGCAGACATTGGCCTTGAATCCTTAAATTAGCCAGGAAATACTCCTGACCTTAGTACAATAGAGGGGAGGGGTCATTTCACATTGGAATCTGCATTGAAAGATTTTTTCTCATGGGCGAAACCAAATGTACTACAACTCAACGCAGTTAAGACTGAACTGGTCCTATTCACCAGAAGGAGGAAGATAGATAATTTCAATCTACCAAAACTTAATGGAATACATCTGAATCTCTCCAATGAAGCTAAATACCTTGGAACCATTCTAGACTCAAAGCTTACGTTTAAACAGAACGTATGAAAAGGGCACTAAGTGCATTCTACGTGTGCAAGAAAACCATCGGTAAACGCTGGGGAATGCGACCGCATATAATCCACTGGATGTATACAGCGATCATTAGACCCATACTTACCTATGGAGCACTAGTATGGTGGAATCCAATGATAAAAAGCTGCTATCTTAACAACCTTACTAAGATACAAACATTAGTACGTATAGGAGTAACAGGAGCACTGAGATCAACACCACAAGCAGGGTTAGAAATAAAACTTCATCTTCTTTTCTTGCACGAGTAACTAAAAGGCCTGACAGGCAAAAGCGCAATCCGTCTTAAGGCGTCCGGTTTTTGGAAGCAAAGTTCCTCCTCGGTCACGCATCTATACTTCACAGTTATGGAATTGCTGATCCTATGAAAAAGTCAGACTATGTTATTCCATATCAGGATTTCAGTAAGAACTACTCCACCCTTATTCCCAAAAAAACAAGAATAGGAAACCAGCACATTGGTGAATGAACAGGACATCCAGATCTACAGTGATGGGTCTAAAATCGAAATTGGAACGGGAGCAGGAGTATTCTGCGAACCCTTATAGATTAAAGACTCATACAAAATCCCAGATATATACAGTGTTTTTTAAGCTGAAATCTTTGCCATTGATAGAGCAGCGTTGGCAATCCTAACAAAGCAATTAAACCCATCTCGAATTACAGTTTTTATGGACAGTCAGACAAAAACGATTAAAACCAGCATAACTAACTTAACTATAATATCTTAAGAGAAAGTAAATCTTAGGACCAGGGAACGAAAAACCACTGCGGCCTATGGCCTCAATTAAATGAAGGGAGAACCAAATGCTTACTAGCAATGGGGAAAATGAAAATCGTCATCTTGATAGGTGTACTGACGAGACATTGTGCGATCGGCACTATGGCCAAAAGGCTTTGCATGAACTCCCCGGACTACTGGTGGAGCTGTTAAGATGAGGAAAAAATAGAAACCATCAAACACCTGTGACTGGCCTAATCTCCACAACCGTCGCCTCCTCCATATGGGAAACAGACTCTTCGGAAAACTGGGTGAGTTGGCACATGTTTCGTTGATGGACTTAACGAGATTCTAATTATGGGGTAATATAACCCAAGGGGTAAGGGGTATTACATCACATCATATCGACCAATAGGCCTCCGTGTAAGCTCTATTCGAGATGCACAGCACCCTCTAACCTAACCTAGTATAATAGACAACTTGTCGTCAATTATGGGTCAGAAAGTACGTAACATAAAAATTCCTATTTTATACCATTTCCTGCTAGCGCCTACCTGCTCTTGCACTTTTGTCGCAATTGTGGGAAATTTGGCCACAAGTAGGTAGTTAGTGTTAGGAAGTACAATGCCTCATAATAAAATTATAGATATACGTATTTAAATTTCAGTGAAATACAATACGTTTTAGGAAAGATGAATGGGTGCAGAGTTTTTTTTTTGGCACGGAGTGTGTGTACATATTTGTTGGGGGCTAGTTACAAGCTATGTAATGTTACCCTCCACTCATCTACTGACCAAGGAAGTAACCATTTCACATAATATCAACAATTATTAAAATCGGTCTAGATTCACAATAAGTTAGCCTCAGAGACAGCGAAAAGTATTAAATTTTTATTCGAATACATAAGAAGATAGACTTCAGATTCAATACGTTATCATGTTTCATGTTGAAAATTGTGAATGGCTACTAACAAGTACAAAATCGACCTATTTGCTACCATTCATAGAAATTTCTTGTCTTACAGCATAATAAAAGTTATCGCAAATCAAAATGAGCTACCAGTACCATTTCCAATGGGAAAATCTAATCAGTGATGATGATGATGGTAACGAATATGAAGAGCAAGTATTGTTTTTATGAAAAAATCGATCTCTAGATTTTGATTATAGGTATTACTACCGTAGATAAACTCCTGTCTGTACCACTTATTCAAACTTCATATCAATTCGAGGAAAAATTGGAGTTTTCAGTCTAACCTCAAAATTAACGGTATTAAGGCCAAGTTTGAAAAAGTGCAATTTTCTCGAAAACACCTTTTCGATAAAAATGCATGTCTAAGGTAATATACTCGTAGATGTTTTCAATAAGACTGCTTACTCTGTTTTTCAGTTTAACGGTATTTTACTTATTAGTGAAATTCCGCTAATTGGCCAAATTTTGGTTACGGCTCAGACGATTTTATTCCAAATTGATATCTAATTCATTTTAGACATACATATGTGAGAACATGGCATTACATTTTTCGACATATGGTGAACAAGATTTTGTTAGCATTTTAATGAATTTTTTCGACAATTAAAACTTCACTGCAAGAATTTTAAAACTGAACAATGCAATGCAACCCAGTCTTGTACTTTATTCTTTCGAGATTTCTTGCTACAGGACAGACTTTGGAATTCACTCCCAGGAGACATCTACTACTGACATCTCGAGGATTTCATGTTTGTAGTAACATTTTCATTCCGGATTTTGACTCTCAACAGGACACATTTAGATTAAGCCTCAAGAGACAGTCTACGTATTGTACATTCGAGGTTACGTACTTGTCAAATTTTTTTTTTCCGTGTTAATACAAAAATAAATTCAATCACTACTCCTGCAGTAAGTACTTATTCGTATCTTACTAGATAAGAAAAAAAGGAAAACACTCACCTCAGAATTACTCGTTGCCACTGAGCTCAAACTTGGTGACATTGCACCCGCTGATGCTCCAGGACTCGCGTTCGTTGTCGTTGTCATATTACCGGAAAAATGACTTGCACCACTACTCCGCCCGAAATTCTTCATACCGCGATTATTATTATCATTACTACCGCACATCGATTTGCAATGACTGCCCAAAAGCTTCGAACCTATGTTTCCACTGTTATTGCTTACCGCCAGATTATTGTTAGAATTCTTGAACCCACTACCGCTATTAAATCCACTACCACTAAATCCTTTATTGCTGACTGAGTTTGTATCGCCAATCGAAGCCGATACTGAAAAATTACCAACACTGAACGGAGACGACTGCATACCGGTACTATTGTCATCACGTCCAATTCGTGATGTCATCGGCGAACAATTGTTATCCTGTCGATGTTGCTGATCGGCAAATGAAATGCTACCGGGGCGTAGGTTGGTGGATGAGGGTGATGTTAGTGAACCTTTACCATTCTGTAAAGAAAGAGAGAAAGAAAAAAGACTTGAAGCTCAGAGTCTCATAACGATTTCAATGAGCAGCGGCGTCTTAAAGTCGACAGCAATTTTTTTTATTTTTTTTTTTAATGACTACGTGTGTTATTGAAAAGAGATATCCCTACTGACAAGTTAATCCAAGCATCTGTACTCGTATTTGTTAAGAAAAATATAAGGGTAGCTTTAACATTGCAAGATAAGATCTAAAAGTCTACTCACAGCTACGTCACGAAAACATGTCCAAATTATAAGTTTATTTGCCTTGTTAAAGCATTTGAAAGTCTTACAAAATCTTCCCCGATTAAAGGATTAAGATACTGCCGCTTCTTACCTGACGAAAGATCTGTTCATCCCATTCACCAGATTGCTTAAACGATTCACTTAGAAATTGACGAACTTGACTTTTTTGTTTTTGAATGACATGATAACGAGTTGGATTTTCTAATACAGTGCGGACCTTTAAGTTGAAAAAAAATAATTATTAGAATCCTTTACTGAGTATCTGGAGGAGCGCACATTAATCTACAAACATTTACCTGAAGTACTTGTGGCGGAACATCCACTCCAATACTTTGAAGTGGAACCTTAAGTGTTGGTGTAGTGCTCTCACGACCCAATTGACTATGCTGCATAGGTGAAGAGTTAGTAAGGTATGGTGATAGCATAGGCTGCATATGAGTTGATTGTTGATGTGGGTGCTGCTGCTGACGCATTTGTTGCATATGCGGTTGTGATGTATTCATTCCTACGGCTGATACTTGAACGGCAACAGCACGCTTTTCAGCCTCACGTCGCTCAAGCTCTTGTTGTTGTTGTTCGCGTTGTAGCTGGAGTTTGAGTTGAGTTCTAGATGTTGGGGTGGCGGTCTTGAATGTCGGACTGTAAAAAAAAAACAGATAGTAACAAGTTATTTATTTATATTATATTATTTAAAGATTTCTGAGATTTTGAGTTTGTCACGGCCTATTTATGAGATTGGGTTCCATTTCAGTGTACCAAAGTGTGTTACGGATCTGAACGGAACACCAATGGATTCAACACGTCTGCATGTCTGTGACATTCTTGTAACTTTTGAACCGTTTGAACTACAGTGCTGAAATTTTGTACAAAAATAGTACGCGGTGGTCCAAAAAATTGTTAAAAGTATTTTTGTGAGGAGGTCCCACTTAACATATCAAATTAAAGCTGAACTTCTAAGTAGTGCAAAAATATAAAATTTGGATAAAGTTTAAAAAAACTCAAAAACCAGGACTCCCACTCTGTTTGATTTCGATGAATTTCAAGTGAAACGAATAACGTATCAGCCTAAGTCTACATGCCAAATGTTATCGGAATCCGTTTAGGAGTTTTTGAACCAGTTGGCTAACGAAGATGATTTAAACTTTTTTGTAACTCCGCCTCCACGTTTCACTCACGTTTTGGGCGGTGCCGTGAAATAACGCCAAGCGAAATAAGGCCTAATCTGGGAATTTGGCTTTATTTCACTTTGCGATAGTGAAATAAGGCCATAATTCGACATTTGGCCCTATTTCACTTCGGTAAAGTGAAATAAAGCCAATCTGGCCTTATTGCGCGTTTACCTCATTTGGCCTTATTTCACTTTAAAGGATTAAAACAAGGCCAAATGTGACTATCCTGAGTGCAATGTACTTTTGAATAAAACAATATTTTTTCTTAATTACAGTATATAATTTTGATCACTCTATCCCAGAAAATCTAATTTGTAACATGTTTAGCGAAAAACAAATGAAACAAGCAGTATAATCAACTGTTTTTTATTTGCAATTATTTATAACATCCATTTCTACAGGTTGCATAAGTAAAGGTGAATAAATAATCATTCATATTTTGTCATTTTAGCAATAAATTCGTGTGCTATTCTGAACAATTTGTCTACAAATTGGGCACAGAATTGGATTGTTGTCTTTCACTTTTGAAATTGCAATAAAGTCCAAATCGAAGTGAAAATAAAATCGAAACAACAAATATATGGGATACATACAAGAAACCTCGCACCCACTCCAAATCCTACAGTGACCCCAAGCAGGGGGGTTGCAGGGGGGCAGCATGCGCCCTCAAAGATACTCTACTGGTTATGCATTGTGGATATAATATATATATATATATATATATATATATATATATATATATATATAACAGTGGAATATGTATGGGAAGGAGGGGGGGTGTCATGCTGTCCCCCTGCAACCCCCCTGCTTGGGGTCACTGTAGGATTGGAGTGCGTGCGAGGTTTTATTTATGTAAAGTTCGGAACTGCAACCTTTTTTTTCACAAATTTACAATACAAAAAATATTCTATTCGTCTTTTTCTTTTAAATAACTGAGTGCAATAATGTCTAAGGACTTTATTGCACTTTTGAAAATGCAATAAAGTCCAAAATGACTTTTGCAGTTGGTCTTATTGCTCTTTAGAAAAGTGAAATAAGGCCAACTTCAGTTTTATACAAATATACTACGCATAAGAGAAATAAGACCAAATTGGTCTTATTTCCCAAAATAAATTGGCGAAATTGATTTTTCAAAAGCGAAATAAGGCCAATTTTTGAAAGTTGGTCTTATTTCATTTGGCCTTATTAGACGGCACCGTTTTGGGCCGATAGTTCTTAGACGAAATGACCTACGTATCAAGATATATTGTACTTGAATACGAAATAAATTTCATCAAAATGTCTTCAGTGATTCTCAAACGAGCCGCGTGGGAACAAACATATGGGCAGACACGCTTTTTTTTTTTATAATTTGCGCGTGCCAAATGGGATATGAATACCATTTAATTATTTCAGGGCACGGGCGTTTGAAGAAATTGAGAGGGAGAGAGAAAGAAAGATTGGTGTAGTGGGTTTGAAACTTAGGTGGTATTAAGTTTCAATAAACTCCAAGGGTGGCGTCCAGATAACTGGGGAGCTTGTTGGTTTTGCTTTTTGTCGTTGTTCATGATTCACAGTATTTTGTTCCCTCCACCTGATGTCATCCTCACGATCAAGTTGCATTTAAGCCATATGACCACCCTACTGCCTTCGCAGTAGAGTTGACTAAGCTTTCGTAATTGATCCACTTTTTTATTTATTTCAGACGAAATAAATGATTGTTGGGATCAGGATTTGAACCGTGAACCAAGAGCGTGACAAGCGTTGATGTTACCACTACACAATGGCCACCCTCTTACCTCGGCTTAAGCTGACCCTTTCGAGTATAACCATAGTTTTCTCTTTATCTACAAATCAACGAGAAAGAAAAACAGAAAGATACAGTTAAAATAACACTAACAGCGCGAGATCCTACTAGCACTTGTTGATTTGTTTTACTATCGAAAGAACGGACCCTGTACTCAAACATATCAGAGTGGAAAGATGTATTATAGCTGGCTTCGATTATCAACATAAAGTAAAGTGCACGACTGAGTCGCACGAACTTAAACCAATTGTATATGTTTCAATTCAGTTCGAAAGTTGACTAAAATCGTTAAAAACAAATTATTATGTCAAATATAAATACCGAATTTGAACAAAATCGCTCGAGTCATATCTGAGAATGAGCCAATTTTCAAAAGCCAATAAATAAAGTGCCGTTATAAGTATTTTCTGGCAAAAACTTGGTACGTCATCCTATAGCATATGCCCACCCAAACTCAAATGTGAAATATTATCACAATCATTTGAGCTGTTTTCGAGAAAATCGACATTAAGTAAAGCAACGTTAATTGTGGGGTTCCCGATTTCGCTCGAATTGTGACCCTATAGATATGAAATATCACGGATAAAAGAGAACAAGAGAGAATTATAACTGCACGAAATGATTGTCATCTTGGAATTATTACATCAGAATTTTTCTTGTTCCAGTGGTCGAAGAATTTGCTAGAAGTTTCTGGCTATCAGAAACTTCTGCTATATAAGGACAGATGGCGATCAAAAAGGCGCAGTAGTTTCTAAACTGTGGCGAAGAGATTAGAAAAGTGATAATGGGCGAAGTTCTAATTTTGTGATAAATTGAAAGTTGAGATTTAACAAGAAGAAGTAATTAGTTTGGATTTGTGAATTAAGTAATTGAAAGGAGATCAAGTGATTTGAGAGGAAAGAGACATTGTAAGAAAAGAATTGCGAAGAATAGTATAGTGTGAAGCTGAATTGTTCTAAAGACTAGAAAATAAAGAAATAAATTTCACAGAATATCGTTTTATCTACTCGAGCCGTAGCTTGCATATTACATTGGTGTCAGAAACGGGATAAAACTTATTCTGTGAATAACTATTTCCGTGGTATGAAATTGCACAAGCAAAAAAAAAAAAAAAAAGGAAAAAAAAAAAAAACCATTTCTGTGTTGAGTTAATTAGTTGCGCAAAATAGGTCGCAAATTGGGAAAACTAACTGCTCAACTAAAGGCAGAACTCAGTAAGCGGAACCTCGACACAGCTGGGGGAAAAGATGCCCTGCTGATTCGTCTGGAAGAAGCAGTAACGCAGGAAGGTGAAAATCCGCACGACGTAGTGTTTGACGTGGAAGAGGAACCAGCAAGTACAGCAGCCGACCCGGGTATAACAAGTCTGCTCCTGCAACTTAAGTTAGTCATGGATGAACAAAAGAAAGCAATAGAAGATCAAAGGAATTCTCTAGAACTTAAGCTGGACGAACAAAAGAAAGCGATGGACGAACAAAAGAAAGCGATGGACGAACAAAAGAAAGCAATGGGCGACCAAAGCAATTCTCTAGAACTTAAGCTGGATGAACAAAAGAAAGCAATGGACGAACAAAAGAATTCTCTAGAACTTAAGCTGGATGAACAAAAGAAAGCAATGGACGAACAAAAGAATTCTCTAGATTCTCTGGAAAGTAAACTTGATGAGCAAAACAAGAACTTGGAATCCAAATTCGAAGTGATCGAAGAGAAAATCGAGAAGGTCGAGACGCAACTCGAAAAAGTCGAAACTAGATTCGATGAAAATTTTGAGAAACATGAAACTCAGTTCGGGAAGTTTGAAAAAGTGGATACGCAATTCGAGATAGTAGGAAAGCAAGTCGAAAATCTTGCTAAGGAGCTCAGCAACGTGAAAAGACAGAAAGCACGGGAATATTCCACTGACGGTCTGAGAAGAAAGGAGATGCAGCCTCCTATCTTCGATGGTCAAACATCATGGCCAATTTATAAAAGGCAATTCGAAGCGGCCGCAATGACCAATAGCTGGGGCGATGAAGAGAAGTCCATTGCACTCACACTTGCACTGAGGGGTCCAGCTGCGGAGCTACGACTCTCTGGTTTAGGCTATCGAGAGGTGGTTTGGGGATGAACACATGCAGCAGGTGTAAAGGGTTCAGCTGCGTAGTCGAGTCCAGAAAAGGGGGGAAACGCTCCAACAGTTGCAAGCGGATATAGAACGACTAGCCCATCTTTCATACCCTAAAGCCGGTGAGGAGCTTATCAACGTAATGGCGGTTGAAGCTTTTATTCAGGCCATAGAGGACAGACAACTGCAAATGGCTGTAAGGATGGCTGAAAAGCGAACACTTCCCGCGGCATTGGCATTCGCTTTGTCAGTGAAGGCTGCGGACCAAGCATACCAGGGAATACACCTTGTCAGGGAAATGTCCGTCGTGGAATGCTCATGGCAGAGAACAGCCGTCATGGATGAAGACAAAGCTCGCGGAAGTCAAATTCGTTGCTGGAATTGCAACCAAACCGGACACCTACGACGGCAGTGCAGAAGTGCACCTAGACGAGGAAATTGTCCACATTGCGGAAGTAGGAGAAGCAGAGAAGAAGCATCTGGCGGTGATAACATCCATCCTGTCAGTCATACTTCCCAAAACCAGCAGTCGAGAAATGCGTAAGGACCAACTTCGCGGGGCAGAAGTTGGTTACTGGAATCGAGGCCCCCAGGACCACCATTCAAGTTTCGCAAATCAAACGGGGTAACAAGAGCCTGACAGTGGAAGCACTAATCAACAAGAAGAAGTGCGTAGCCACCATCGATACAGGTGCCACCGCCTCCATTGTAAGAAGAGATATCGTCAGAAGCTCATGGCTGCACAACACCAACAGCTACTGCCTGAAGACTGCAACAGGGGAAATGGCGAAGGTATTTGGAGAAGTTCGTCTTACGATTACACTGGCAGGACTGACGTTCTCCCATGCGTTTCTGGTGGCAGATATATCCGACGAGTGCATCATCGGAATAGACTTCATGAAAGCAAATGAAGTAATCTTGGACATCGGGATGCAAGTACTAAGGTATCGAAATGTGGAGATTCCTTTGGTGTACGGAAACGAGAATGCCGTAACTCTCAGGACAGTCATCAGCAAAGACGAAGTTTTGCCGCCGTCTTCAGAGACAATCATTTGGACGAAGCTGGAAGGTGATCTTGGGAGCCACCGATTCTACATAGTAGAACCAGACCCAGAGAAGAGTTCTCAAGACTACATAGTGGGAAAGACGTTAGTCGAACCAAAGAACACCATAGTTCCAGTGAGAGTTTTGAACGCAAGACCACACACTGTCAAACTAAGGCGAGGGGAGGTGACTGGAAAATGCACGCCGATTACCGCCGTCGCAACAATATCTGAACGTGATGCTCCAAAACCTCTCCCATCACCTTGGACAGCGGAAACGAGAGAGACGATTCTCCAGTCCAGTGAGCTGAATCAGGAGCAGCGAACTATGGCAGAGAATCTTATCAATGAGTACGCTGATGTATTTGCCTCACAGGACGGAGAATACGGCCGAACACACCTGGTACAACATCGAATAGACACTGGTGATACTAGACCAATTCGTCAGACTGCTAGGCGCCTTCCATTGGCAAAGCAGACAGAAGTTGCAGAAATGGTGTCGGCAATGGAGAAAGAAGGTCTGATTGAAAGTTCCAAAAGTCCGCGGGCATCACCGGTTGTACTGGTTAAGAAGAAAGATGGCAGCACGCGGTTCTGCGTGGACTATCGACAGCTCAATTACGTCACCCAGAAAGACAGCTATCCTCTGCCACGGATTGACGACACGCTAGACACACTATCAGGAGCCCGATGGTTTTCCACTCTCGACTTGAAGAGTGGCTACTGGCAGGTACAGATCCATCCAGAAGACCGGGAGAAAACCGCCTTCACCACAGGAAATGGGCTATGGCAATTCACGGTAATGCCATTCGGGCTGTGCAATGCTCCGGCGACTTTCGAGCGATTGATGGAATGTGTCCTGCAAGGGTTAACATGGAAAACCTGTTTGGTATACTTGGATGATGTCAGCGTCGTAGGAAAAACGTTTGCGCAACACCGAGACAATCTAGGGGATGTGTTTCAAAGGCTTCGAAGTGCCCACCTGAAGCTCAACCCCAAGAAGTGCGCCCTGTTTAGAGCGGAAGTCAAGTACCTGGGGCACATAATTTCAGCGAAAGGAGTGAGAACCGATCCAGAGAAGGTCGAAGCGGTGAAAAACTGGCCAGTCCCCAAAGACAAACACCAACTAAGGAGCTTCCTGGGCCTAGCCACCTACTACAGACGGATCGTGAAGGATTTTGCCGGGATCGCAAAGAGCCTGCACCAGTTGACGGAAAAGGGAAAACAATTCAACTGGTCAATTGAGTGCGAGAAGAGCTTCAAGGCACTTAAACAACGGCTATGCGATACCCCGATACTAGCTTACCCCACTCCCGGGGAAACGTTCATTGTGGATGCAGATGCTAGTAATGTCGGGGTAGGAGCCGTACTCTCTCAGGTCGCAAGGCTGCAAATCTACGACTACGAAATACAGCATCGTAAAGGAAAACTCCACTCTAATGCGGATGCACTGTCCCGGAGACCATGCAGAATGGATTGTAAACATTGTGCGCGTCAGGAAGAACGGGAGCTGGTTTCCATCCAAAGAATGAGAGCCGAACCTATCGCCGGCTGGAGCGTAGATGAGATCCGGAACGCTTACAAAGAAGACCCGGATATCGAGCCGATTCTGGCCTGGAAGGAGAACATGGAGAAACCGGATCATCAGAACATCTCTCACAGAAGCCCGACCTTAAAGGCATATTGTGCGCAGTGGGACTCCCTCCATGTCCAAGAAGGTGTTCTGAGAAGAAAATGGGAATCCTCCGACGGAAAGTCGTTTGTAATGCAGCCTGTCGTGCCGCGGACGAGGGTCAAGGAGGTGTTACAGGAAATGCATGGCGGGGCGTCCGGAGGTCACTTGGGAGTGAATAAGACGCTAGAAAAGGTACGAGAACGTTTTTATTGGTTAAAAGCGAAGGAAGATATCGAAGACTGGTGCAGAAAATGCGACGTGTGTGCAGCTAGCAAGGGTCCGAGAATCAAAATTCGAGGTAAGATGCACCAATACAACGTGGGAGCACCTTTCGAACGAATCGCCATTGACATCGCAGGGCCCTTTCCGGAAACCGACAATGGTAATCGGTATATACTCGTAGTAATGGACTACTTCAGTAAGTGGCCGGAAGTGTTTCCGATCCCTAACCAGGAAGCCAGAACCGTGGCGGAGCAGACCGTCTACAATTGGGTTAGCAGATTCGGTGTGCCCTTGGAATTGCATTCTGACCAAGGGCGGAACTTCGAGCCAAGAATCTTCCAAGAGATGTGTCAACTACTCGGAATCAAAAAGACAAGGACAACCCCGCTTCATCCACAGTCGGACGGTATGGTGGAGCGTTTCAATAGGACTTTGGACGAACATCTCTCGAAGGTCGTAGGTGACTACCAACGGGATTGGGACCGGCAGATTCCCTTGTTTTTGATGGCCTATAGAAGTGCCGTGCATAGCACTACTCGACATATGCCGTTCGAAATCTTATTTGGTGGAATAGCTCGTTTACCCAGTGAGGTGAAATTTGGATCTCCTACCAATGAGCCCAGAAAGGAAGAAGAGTACGTGGCGGACCTTAGGGAAAGGCTTAGGGACATACACCAAAGGACCAGAAGCCAGATTAAGATGACGAGCGACCGCATGAAGACCAGGTATGATGCCAAGGCAACAACGTCAGGATTCCAGGAAGGAGATCTGGTGTGGCTGTATAATCCCCATCGCCAAAAGGGGAAATCACCTAAATTGCAGCAGAACTGGGAGGGTCCCTACAGAATAGTAACCCGCATCAACGATGTTGTCTACCGCATCCAGCGAGGACCAAGGGCCAAAATGAAAGTGGTTCATGTGGACGGACTGAGTCGATACAATGGCCGAAATGAGGATGCACTTGGTTGGGACGAGCACGTCTAAGAGGGGGGCAGTGTAACATAATAATAACTACGCTCCTCCAGCCCATTCCAAAGTGTCTTTTCATTCGGGGTTCGTGTCTGCGGTTAGTCTCCACAGTTCATGTCTACGGTAAGAGACGGATAATATCGCGGATAAGAGAGAATCATAACTGCACGAAATGATTGTCGTCTTGGAATTATTATATCAGAATTTTTAGGTATTTTGTTGCAGTGGTCGAAAAATTTGCTAGAAGTTTCTGGCTATCAAAAACTTCTGCTGTATAAGGACAGATGGCGATCGAGAGGGGGCAGTTGGTTTAGAACCGTGGCGTAGAGATTGGAAAAGTGATGATGGGCGAAGTTGTAATTTTGTGATAAATTGAAAGTTGAGAGTTAACAAGAAGAAGTAATTAGTTTGGATTTGTGAATTAAGTAATTGAAAGGAGATAAAGTGATTTGAGAGGAAAGAGACCTTGTAAGAAAAGAATTTGCGAAGAATAGTATAGTGTGAACTTGAATTGTTTTATAGACTAGAAAATAAAGAAATAAATTTCACAGAATATCGTTTTATTTACTCGAGCCGTAGCTCGCATATTACAATATTAATACCAAAGTTGATCAAAATCTCGAGATCGAAAATTTTCACGAAACCAATACTTGCTCTATAGCAAGTAAAAATGCAAAACCTAATCAGTGGGAAATTTAGGTATTATTTTGTAAACTTTTATTACGATTCATTGTCCAAACCCACGTTTTTGAACCCATTTTTCTAAATTTTAACTTAACTTGTTTTTTAAAGCTTTGTCCGTCCAACTTTTAAATCGTCGTTTGGGCATAGCACCGGTGACAGTTTGTTTTGTAAAACTATTCTTTGGATCTACACTTCGCGGCTTCGCTTAGATACGTGAGAGTTGTGTCTTTTAGTGTTTCTATGTTTTAGTGATGAAGGAATTTAGGGTTGATTTTACCACCATTCGTGGGCTTCGATCGAATTTCTTTGACATATACGTCCAAGCCCATTCCCATAAACCAGCTGTTTTCGCACTAAGCGAAACACAGGTAGTTGAAGAATCTTCTGATTTGAAACTGCCTGGATATAACTTAGTGTCATTATTCTTTCCCCACCGCGACCTCGCTATTTATGTCCATAGTGATATTGCTTACCAAGTTCTACCACAGTATGGCCACTGTTCCAATCCGGAATTCAATTTCAAATGGCTAAAATTCACCGTCCACAAGCAATTAATTCACTACTGCTTTATTTACAGAAGCCCTAGTCCGGACCAGCAACTCAACTTTTGGTAAATTTGATGCGCTGTCCGATTCCATCACTCGAATTGTCTTCATGTACCCTCATACTAAAATCGTCATTGCGAACAATTTCAATATACACAATTCGGTTTGGTTTCAACATTCTGTCTGTACCAGAATAAAGAGTATTAAACCTAAGGCAAACTCGTGGTTTGACCAGAGCTGGAAAGAGGCTAAAACAGAAAGAAGTTTAAACATGCCAGAAAAGACTGCAATGCCCATATTCGATGTGTAAAATTCTTACATGACTAAATTGGGGCAAAAGATCCTACAATGTCCCAAAGGCAGTAAAAAGGTTTGGTCATTCGTCAGAAATATTAAAAATTCCGCCTCCTCTGCCACCTCTATGCTCATTTCCAGCTTTCAGCTCCTTACACACAGCCAATCTGCATCCTGCTCACTTTGCAGCGAACTCCACGAACTCCACGCCAGATAATGCTTTGTCTCCTCCTGGACTCGAGACCGTCGAATTTTTTATTTTCGCACTCGTACAGTTGCAGAAGTACTCAAAGGTCTTAACATACACAAATCGATTGGTCCAGATGGTATAGTTTTGAAGAGGTGTTCTTCCACGCTGGCAATACCTCTGCGTAAGCTTTTCTGTCTATCACACTCTTCAGAGCACTTTCCGAATAGATGGAAACTGCATTTGTCCAGACTGCCCCTAAAAATTGCGAATCTTCCCCCCTGTCGAATTAATGACCCATTCCACTTACGTTCCTTCTTTCCAAGGTCATGGAAACGCTGATAAATCGTCAGCTTATGAATTATCTCCATTCACGAAAACTCCTTACTGCCGAAACTCCGCCGATTAGGCAGTATGGTTTTCGTAGCAACAGGTCCACTGGTGATTTGGTGGCATATCTCACCGGTAAGTGGAACCAATCTGTTAATGGTTGTGCTTGATAGTTCAAAAGCATTTGACAGAGTGTGGCATCAAGCTCTTTTGTCAAAAATATGTGCATATGGCGTCGATGAATGTCTTCTTCAATGGATTAGAAAGTACCTTTCGAGGCGTTCAATACAAGTTGTCTTGGACGGCTTCAAGTTTGCAGTTCACCAAATATATACTGGTGTTTCCCAAGACTCTGTTTTGTCTCCGACTCTTTTTCTTGTATTTATAAATAATCTCATGTCTGCAACTTCTGATCCAATCCATTCCTTCGCTGATGATAGTACCCTCAGTTTTTCATATTCGTTCCCTAACTCACGTCCTTGCTCTTCGGCCGTAGAAAGTGAACGGCAACGTATCTTAAACACATTAAATTCCTATCTGGTGCAAGAAATATTTTACCCCATCTGATCTGGACTCAATTTATAATATGGAATATAACGCCCATATCTGGTCTGGTGAACCCAAGACCATTCTGCACATACTAGACAGGGTACAGAATCGCACGAACTTATAGGTGATAGAAACATTGTGAACTCCATACATTCACTTGAACATCGTAAAAATGTCTCGTGTCTTTCCCTATTTTATCGCTTTTCTTATAAAAAATGTTGCAGCGAAATAGCAAGTTGCATTCCTCCCCTTCAAAATTTCACCACAATACGCGTCATGCTTCGAAAGCACATCAGTTCACCCTCAGGCCCAACTTCGGTCGTATTGTGAAATATAGGGATTCGTTTATAAGCCGAACGAGATGAATGTAGAATGATCTACCAGACTCTGTATATCCCCGTCACTACAATCTTCAAACATTTACAGCCAATACAGGCTTATCCTCTGTTCCTTTTCCCAATTTTCCTAAACGCCCGTGCCCTGAAACAATTTAAGGGTATTTATATCCCCTTTGGCGCGCAAATTATTGGAATTTTCATTCTAATCCAAAAATTACCGGTACTTTACTAATGACCTTTCTTGGAAAAATTCGATTTTTTCGAAAACGGCTTTTACGATTTCGATCAAATTCGACATTTGAGTTATAGTGAAACTATACCATCAGATAGGGTATCAGATTTTTCCCAAAATATACGTACAACGGTACTTCACTTATTAACTGGTTCTTGAAAAATGTCTATTTCTCGGTTATGGCTCAATCGCTTTTGTTTGAAATAAATATTTAAATAATATTTGATACCTGCAAGGTCATGGCATACCAAGTTTTGGAAAATTGTAAAAAAAATAAATTTTAACGGATTGTAAAAAAAAAAAAAAAATTTTGAGTCTGAATTTTAGCAGACGAACAACATACGTAGGGACTAACAAAAGTTCGCTCAGTTGGTGTCAGGTTAGTAGTTTTTGAAAAAAAAAATGCATTTCTGCATTCTAGGTTATAATCTAACAATATTTATTTCTAAATTTCAGAACAATAGGTAAAAATGGAGACGAGAAAGAGAAAAATTAGTGACGTAAGTTGAAGTTCCACCGCCAACACAGGTAGAAAATCCTCTTTCCCATTCTCTTCGGATTTCGATGTCAACTCACGCCAGTCAAAATTTTGCACGAATGCCAAAATGCATACGGAATAAATGCACCATCTCCTGTTACTATTTCAAAGTGGTTTCGAAGATTCCAGACTGGCCATTTTGCTGTGGAAGACGAATCTCGTGAAGGTCGGCCCAAATCATCGATCGACGATGCAAATGTGGCCCTGGTGAAGGCTAAAATTGACGAAGATGCCAGGATGACACAGGAGATGATAGCGGATGAACTGGGCTTGAATGTAATGGTTGTGTCACGAATTTTAAATTATCACCTGAAATATTCGAAGAAGTCAGCTAGATGGGTTCCAAAAATTTTGAATGCAGAGCAAAAAGAGGCTCGTGTTCGTTTTGCTCAATATTTCTTGGATAAGTTTGAAAATGGAGAGTCAAGCTGCTTCAATAAAATCGCTACAGGCGATGAATCTTGGATTTACGAGTACGACCCGGAAACCAAACTGCAGTCCATGGTATGGAGTCCAGAAGGTGCAAATCCACCAGTAAAGGCCAAACAACAAAAGTCAGCGACAAAAGTTATGATGTCGATGTACTTCACCAGGGCGAAAATGATCGCCGTCATCCCGTTTAAAACTGGTCAGACAGTCACTGCTAATTGGTATACTGAAACTTGCTTACCACAAGTTTTCCAAAATTTACTAGGACACCGACAAAAAAGAATCTGCACTGCTACTTTTTGCACAACGACAATGAAGAAACCAACAACTTTCTTGCGCTCTCGAGCGTCAATGAAATTCGCCCAGCACCACGGGTTGCCGTGGTGTAGTGGTAACATCATCGCTTGTCACGTTGTTGATTCAAGGTTCGAATCCTGATGTCAAGAATCATCTATTTATTTCGCATGAAATAAATAAAAAAGTCGATCACTTGCGAAAGCTAAGTCAACTCTACTGTGAAGGCATAACACTGGCGGGTGGCCATATAGCTAAAATGCAACTTGATCGTGATGATATCAGGAGAACGGAAAAAAATACTGTGAATCATAAGCAACGACAATAATAGCGAAAAACAAACAAAATACTCCCCAGTTATCTGGACAGCCACCCTTGGAGTTTACAGAAACTTAATACCACCTGAGTTTCAAACTACACCACTCTGTCTTTCTCTCTGTCTCTCCCCCTCTCCACAAAACGCACGTGTTCTAAAAATTAGTATAAGGGTATTCATATCCCCTTTAACACGTGCAAATTATAAAAAAAAAAAAATTTAGCGCCCTGTGACTTTTGTGTTTTTTTTTGTTTGTATTTGTATTTTATTATAAAACAGTGCCTTTTCAATTAATACTTAGTGCAATAGGTTAATTCGTTCAATTTACAATTCAAATATATATATATATATATATAACTTAATAATGAAAAAAAAAAAAAATTAATAATAAAAATCTATTTATAATATGATTTAGCCTACGAAGTAACGTTCCAGATTATTTTCAAATTCACCGCTGTTGCTTATCCTCCTAAAATTGGCTGGGAGTGAATTCCATAGACCAGCAGCATATACGGAAAATTGTCGCTTAGAAACCTCATATCTAAATGTGAGAACTATTAGAACTCTGCTTCTTTGCAATGTCGCGGACACCAGCTTATCGAAGACATATTGAGGTGTTTTTGTTTGTCGTAATTTTAATAAAAACAGTAATATTTTAAGGTCTAAGTACTCTTGCAGGGGCATGGAAAAAACCGTGTTTGTGTAGTCGGAGACATGGTCACTTTGGGCTATTTCCGAAAATAAAAAAAGATTTGAGGGGAAAAATCTTCACATCTAATGAGGAGATTATTAATGCAGTCAAAGTCGAAATCGAAAAGCTCCAAAAAGAGGATTTTGAAAGCTGTCTTGAAAGATGGATCTATCTGAAGAAATGTATTGAAATAAATGGGAATTATGTGGAGAAATTAAAAAATGATGAAGATTAAATATCTAAAGTTAAAATTATTTTTGTGTTTTATTATTCAATCAACTACGCAAACTTTTGTTAGTCCCTACGTATATGTAGGTAAGTAAGCGCGACCCAGGCATGCCCCTTATTTTTATCGTAATCGTTATAGTTGTTTTCGAGAAAACGGAATTTTTATAAATGGCCCTGAAGTTAATTTTGAAGCTAGAATGAACATTTTTTTTTGGGCACAGGGTACAAGCCCACAGACCTCAGATATGAACTTTAATGTTCTAAGTAGAGATGTGATAGATCACAAACTTACGGACGGACAGATAGATGGGGCAAATTGGGAGACTATACACTATAAATTACCAACATTGATAAAACTCACAACATCGAAAATGTTCACAAAAATAATACATGCCCTTTATAGGAGCAAAGTCGTAAATAAATTTTACCGGTGTATTATATTTTATCTTTGGATAAAAGCACTACTTTGTGATTGTGCTCTAATTTATAAGTAAAATTGGTTTCGGAACTATTGGTCATATTTTAGGCTTAGGCATGACAAATAAAGAAAGTGAAATTAATTTGTCCAATATAATCCGAAGACGATAATCCTGGCGGTATGAGGCTTTATATGAACATTTTCGCATAAATTTACAAGAGTTGTTAAACTCCATTTGTCCAAACTCATCATAATCCCAACACAAGTTCATTGTCAACTGGGGTTGTGCAACCTCGGAGTTCGAACGCTATCACATCGAGGATCAAATTGCACACTCTGTTTTCTCATATTATTTGCAGTTTTTCATTGTCATTTATTCTTTAAGCAATTACTATGTAATTTTGTAGAAGAAGCATTTTTAGCTTTAAGTGCTGTATGTAAATTTAGTATAAATAGAGAAAATCTAATAAAGTTAGCGAGTTGCATCGGAACAGTTACCCAAGACTTTTATTCTACTCCAAGTGAGTCTGCTTGAAGAGCTGTTCAGAGAATTTAAGGCATAATCGATACAAGTATCGACTTGTGTATTCTCCAACTAGTCTAGGTTTATGCACTTACGACTAAATTCATCGACAAGCCTGATGGTGAAGAAAGGAAGCATACAGAGTTTCAACAGCTTCTAATCCAACTGGAGGAGCTTTGAAAGAGTTCGATTAAACTGACAGTACCATAAGGGAAACAGGCGAGGTGGGTCTGGATCACTCATACTTCCAAAAGGACTACTGTGGCATGCACATTATAAACGAGCTTGTCAAACACCCTTCAGTAAAATCAATTTTCTGAACGTTCCATATTTTGAGTTACGGCAAATTTTGAATTAGCCTTATTTTAGTTATAAAGGAGCGCCATTATTGTTGTACGATCTCTTCTTCTGTAACCAGCCGGCGAAGGCAGATTAATTATTAAAGTTTGTAAATTAAAACGAAAAAAAGGGTCTTTTTTTTTTTAGTAATTGTGTCCTCACAAGGGAGGCACAAACTGGTGACCCGAGGACTCCGGCATCGTAGTCCTGAAGTGGAGAAGCAAAAAGCCACATCACAAAAAGCCACCACTGAGTTCTATTTTATATATTAATATATATTATACATATAAGTTATTATATATATATAAGTAAACATATTTACATATTATATTTGGTATTATATTATATATTACATACGAGTACATTTCGCATAACGGGAACGCAGTATACAGTTTTAGTTGTATGTTGGTGTAACAGTTGGTTTAACAGTTAACAGTTTCAGTTTCATATTGTGAGGATGTACAGTTATACATACTACAGCTATATAATTACACGACATATTAGCGGTTAAAAATTTTCAATTTTATTTCGATACAGTGTATAGGGGCAACTATATATGATACATAGTTCCATGCTACATTAACGGTTGAATTTTTTTTTTTTTTTTTTTTTCAAAATTATCTTGCGACATTTGTGCGCACTACTCGTTCATTTTGAAATTTAGTGAAACATTCCTTTGCTCGCTTAGTCCACTAACACACATCTTGCAAAAACAAATTTACATTTTACAGTTATAATTAGCCGTTTGAGACTTCATAGTTACAACTTGGCTATAATTTTCGAGATTTAAAATTTGTTCCTCTTGCTGTTTGGGTTGATCTTTTCGATAGTTTCAATTGTTTTGCTGGTGGTGAATTTCAATATTTTTTTTTTTTAAATGTCGAGTCCTGTAGAGCATCCGCAAGCAAAGCCCAAGAGCAGGTGAGGGGTGAAATCAATCCGGCTACAGAGGCGTCGAATAATACAGATGTATTACCCAATAATGCAATATTACAAACGTCATTAATTCCACCTTTCTGGAATAATCGACCAGATTTATGGTTTTTGCAAAACATAACCTCACCCAATACAAAATATGAATACTTAGTCGCATCTTTAAATACTAGACTGTGGAATCAGTCGCCGGCGTTTTAATTTCTCCTCCCACACAAGACAAGTACAATTATTTAAAAAAGGCATTGCTTGAAAGGAATAGGGATTGCGAAGAACGTCGTCTAGACGATCTTCTAAGTAAAATCGAATTAGGGGACCAAAGACCTTTCGAATTTTATAGAAGTATGGAAAGCCTCGCGAACGGAAACAACCTTGTTAATACCCCTCTCGTTATGAAGCTTTGGTTTAATAGATTACCACCTTCTATACGTATTTGCCTCATGGCAGTGGGAAATTCGCAAAGTAGGGAAGAGTTTTTCAATCTTGCTGACAGATTATACGATTCCTCTAGTAAATCACAAATTTCTCAAATCGATCAGAGAGTAAATCCGGATCAAGATATCCTTAATACTTTGATACATCGCATCGAACGTCTCGAGTTGCAGAAGTCACGAGATAAAAACTTTAACCGGCATTCAAAAAAATGTTCACGCCGCTTATTTATTCGCGATAAGAAATCAAAGCTTAACTTCCTAATTGACACATTCCGATAAAACTCTGTCTCCATTTCAACAAATCTAACGATTTCGTTCTACTCACCGCAAACGGTGGAAAGATCCGAACATAGGGGTTTAAATGTATCACAGTCGATTACAATCTCGGATGTTCATTCGATTTTACATTTGCTGTGGCCGATATAGATCACCCAATCGTTGGAGCCGATTTTTTGAACAAATTTAACCCGATTATCAAGAAAGTAATTGACAAACAAACCAATTTCAAAGTCAATTGCCTATTGACCTACTTCAATCAAACAGTTGCAATGTTTTTTGGGCATGATTAACTTTTATCACCGTTTCATACCAAGTATCGCGATAAAATCGAGTTCTTTATACGAATTATTAAAAACAAAGAAAGAAGTGAAAGCTAATTTCATTTGGTCCGAGAAGTGCGATGAGGCTTTTAGCGCCCTGAAGAAGGATTTGGTATAACAAACGATGTTGTTTCACCCAAACCCCAAGGCTCAAGTATCAGTTATGGTAGATGCTTCAAACGACGCTATCGGCGGAGTTCTGTAGCAATACCACTTAAACCAAGGGCAACCTTTAGGTTTCTTCTCCATGCGTTTAAGTCCGGCTGAAAGGAAATATTCAACTTTCGACCGAGAACTACTCGCTATTTACAAAACCATCAAACATTTTAGATATTTTGTGGAAGGGAGACCAAAAACCACTCACGAAAGCAATATGCTCAAAGACGAACAAAATGCCTCGTCAAACTCACCATTTGGAATACATAGCTGAATTCACTACGGATATTCGCTATATAAAAGGCTTAGCGAATATCGTGGCCTACACTTTATCGCGGTCTCATATAGAGGTTATCAATTTTAACCACGTCGATATTCCAGAATTGCGAAAGAGCAAGATGCAGACGAAGAATTAAAGTTACTTTTGCCAGGCACAACATTTCCAAACGCACGATTTTTGAAAATCATCATAAACCTTCACATCCGAGTACTAAGGCCATGCGAAAAATAATAACATCTAAATATTTTTGGACACAAATGAACAAGAACATTAACAGATGGACACAGGTCCCTGAAGGCATATTTTGTCACAAACACATGGATTTAGTAGGACCTCTTCCCCCTGCGAAGGGTCTGACCTACTGCCAATCAAAGATCGTTCTACTTCGTGGCCTGAGGCAATACCTTTAAAAAGCATAAGCGCACAAACAGTGACCACTGCGTTCGTCCAAAACTGGGTTTCAAGGTACGGCGTCCCACAAACCATTACCACGGATCAAGGTACTCAATTTGAGTCATCACTTTTTAAGCAAATCTCCGAAGTTTTAGGTATTAAAGAAATTCGAACAATATCCGCAACCGAACGGCTCGGTAGAGAGCTTTCACAGACAAATCAAATAAGCCTTGAGGTCCCACGAAGACAAAAGGAACTTGTTTTCTAATTTACCTTGAACTCTACTAGGAATTCGTTCCACAATAATAGACGATTTAAACACAACACCTGCTCAGTTTCTGTATGATCAAAACTTACGTCTCCCTGCAAAGCTAATTGAACCAAAACCACTAGATGCTTGTTTAACAGCCACATCAGCAAAAGAAATGAGTCAAAGAGATTCCAAGAACAAAAATACATTTTCGTTCCAAAAGCTTTAGAGTCATGCAGTCAAGTTTTCGTCAGGGACGAAGTAAGCAGAGGAAGAACTTTTCCAGTGAAGTAAATGTCTGGAATAGGCCGGTGTGGATCAGAAAACGGGCAGCACAGATACTCTGTCTTTTTTAAACTAATACTGTATCCATTTCCCTCCAAAATATCCACCCATACATCAAGTGCTAGTTGCAGAGACATTTGATCTTCATTTATTATTTTAATTTTTTCTTTATTTACGTTGGGAATCTTCAGAAGACGAAACTGAGACGGGACTCAGTGACAGTGCGGGACTTTTACCCACTAACCCCTTCTCCCTTCTTCCCATTTTCCCTACGGTACCCTTCCACTTCCGGAGCCAGCCTTCCACTTATTGCACCTAGTCGTTAGACCAATCAGCAATTTATCTTTCATATCTTAAGGTGTGAATCTTCACTTATGATTGCTCCATCGTCAGCAAAGAATAACTGATGCACTTTGGGTTTTTTTTTTTATAATTTGCACGTGTTAAAGGGGATATGAATACCCTTATACTAATTTTTACACGTGCGTTTTTGTGGAAAGGAAGACACAGAGAGAAAAACAGAGTGGTGTGGTTTGCAACTCAGGTGATATTAAGTTTCTGTAAACTCCAAGGGTGGCTGTCCAGATAACTGGGGAGTATGTTTGTTTTGTTTTCGCTATTATTGTCGTTGCTTATGATTCACAGTATTTTTTTCCGTCCTCCTGATGTCATCATCACGATCAAGTTGCATTTTGGCCATATGACAACCTTACTGCCAGTGTTATTCCTTCACATTAGAGTTGTCTTAGCTTTCGCAAGTGATCGACTTTTTTATTTATTTCATGCGAAATAAATAGATGATTCAGGATTCGAACCGTGAATCAACAGCGTGACAAGCGATGATGTTACCACTACAACACGGCCACCCTCCGTCACTTTTCCTTCAAGCAGATAATCAAGGACTGCAATAAATAGCAAAGGACGCTTCCTTGGTGTACACCGACTTTGATTGGGAACTCTTCGATGACTCCTGCGGAATATCTTACTCTTGTCCTTGCTCCCTCATACAAGTCCATGATCATGCGCAGGTAGGTTTCTGGAACTTCTCGTTCTCTTAGCGCCACCCATAAGAGATCTCTTGGTTGTCTATCAAAGGCTTTTTCAAAATCAACCAACACCATATGCAAGTCCTTTAAGGAATCACGATGTTTTTCCATTATGATCCTTATACCTTGGATTGTATCTGTTGTTGATTTACCTGAGACAAATCCGCACTGGTGATCAGAACCTCTCGATAAAGAAGTACTCGATAAAACTGCCAAAACATTCACTGTATTAATGAATGACAAAAAACATACCATCTCGATCGATAGACTAAAACCCGCGTTTTTAGCAAAAGAAGATAGCACGACGTGATTAGTTTTTAAACCAAAGTTACTTTCAATGTATAACAACCACAATTGTATTTTTCACTTTGTAAGTATAAATCATTGTAAATTTTAATATTTTGATGAATTATAAAATAACTTTCTTGGAAGGGGAGTGATGTGGCATGCACATTATAAAGTAGCTTGTCCTTCAGTAAAATCAATTTTCTGAACGTTCAATATTTTGAGTTACGGCAAATTGTGAATTAGCCTTATTTCAGTTATAAAGGAGCGCCATGATTGTTTTACGATCTCTTCTTCTGTAATCAGCCGGCGAAGGCAGATTAATTATTAAAGTTTGTAAATTAAAACGAAAAAAGGAGTCTTTTCATTTTTTAGTAATTGTGTCCTCACAAGGGAGGCACAACTACTATGCAGAAAACCGGAAGGTGGTCGAAGGCCTCCGGATAGACATACTCGTAGATAACAGTCTCCACCTACTACCTCAAGGAGGAGGAGGGGAGGATAAAGCCAGTCCCCTAGACTAGGCCCCAAGAAGTCGACATTTTTGGAAACGCATGGCACCTTCAAAGAAAGGGGAAGGGATGCCAACTAGGGCATTAATTGAGGAAGTGGCACACCCAGCGAATCCCAGCATTAGTGTTGGTGCTATTTCAAAAAATACCAAGTGGCAAACAGTACCCCAAGGTGGATCCATGACCAACTGGAAATAACGGTATAAATGAGTCATGGATACAATGAATAAAATTCTGCTCAAGAACGCAATCCAAGTGCGCAATGTGGAGCTGAATTGAGATGAATTGACGATGATGTATCGAAGCTTTGAAGGCGAATTAACACAGGAAGACGTCAAGGAATACTTCGATATGCAGGAACGGGTTACAGCAGCATTGCTAAAGATTTACGAACACTTGGAAAGATTAACTCAGATGTTACGAACCCAACCAACAATGATGAAGATGCCGAAGGTAGAGTTGCCAAAGTCCGATGGCAATTATCTCAAATAGCAGCAGTTTGCGGATCTATACACGGAAGTGTTCCTAAAGTCGAGCCTAACTGGAGGCGCCATCTGTCCGTATCGGATGCCAACTATGCTGCAGCTTGGAAATGAATAACCGAGTGTTACGATAACCCCCGCCTATTAGTTTCTTCATGGCTATACACATTATTGTCCCATCAGAATGCGCAAGCCGTAAATGCTAAATCTATACGCAGTGTACATAATACCATACATTACTGTTTACTTGGATTGCAGGGATTGAAGGTAAATACAAGCAGCTGGGATCCAATCCTGCTTCATCGTTTTGTCAAGAAATGGTGTTGAGTTGCCAACATCCTCCCGCCGTTGAAGGTTATTCCTTCAACACAAATCCACGAATAAAGGGCATAGTTTGGTGATTGGACGTTTAATCGCATCCTTCGATGTGTTGACCGACACAACCCGTATTAATCCGTCTCGTCCTGGGTAGGTATCGGTGACTCTGCCAATAAGCCATTGACACGGCGGTTGATTGTTGTCCTTGATAACTAAAACGTCGTTTATTTTAATATCCCTTAACTTCTTGGCCAACTTGGATCGCGTTTGAAGCTGACTGAGGTAATCAGTGGACCACCTTTTCCAATAATGCTGCACTATGCGTTGAACGTGTTGCCATCGCCTCAATGGAGTAGCCCCTTCATCCAAAACCTCGTCCGGAACAGAGGTCATAGATCGCAAAATCAAAAAATGAGCTGGCGTAAGAGGGTCCACATCGCCTTCAAACACAAATGCCGGGAATTGGCACATGCTTCTGCCTGACAAAGAATCGTCCCAAACTCCTTATAAGTTACCGAAGCGTTGCCCAATACTCTGCGAATATGGAATTTTACGGTTTTAACGCCGGCCTCCCATATCCCGCCAAAGTGTGGGGCGTGAGGAGGTATGAAACGCAAATTTATTGCTTTCGAGTTACATATGTAAGAGTCGAAGAACTTGCTAACGGCACATATATATTGAAAATGAATGAAGAGTAAATTATTAATGCTAATGAACTGGAATTTCCAATAATGTAAATTTAGCAGTTAAGAATTAATTAATATTTCCACCTTTCGTTATTTCTGTGAAGTTAGCAAATCTAGAGTATAAGTAATACTGCAAACTGTAAAATGAGTTGTTGTTATTCCGATATAATTCGACAGAGTGTGCAGCCAAGCTTAGGACAGCGGCACTCTGAAGAAAAATAAAGTAAAATCAACGGAAGTACAGTGTTTTTTCTTTTGATCTTTTTATCAATTATTTAATGGTAGGATCCCATTCCGTCGAACTAGGGATCCATTGTGAACGAACTAAGTAAACGGTTAACGATTACAAGTGCAACAAGAAAAAATAATAATAAATAAAATTGTTATTACGGAAGCAGTGACGGTAGTATACACAGTGAAATTGCTATCATAGCTAGTAGCTAGAGTGATATACAAAAACTGTAAAAGTGTATTGATCACCAAGCCAAAGAGCAAAGTGACAAACCTAACTCAGTGAAAACAAAGTGAAACAAAAATTGATTAAAAGGCAAAGAGAATACAACCGAAAAGTTAGCAATATGGAAAAACTGATGAAAGCTATGGTAACCGCCATGAATACCATGGCAGAGATTCAGAAAAAACAGATAGAAACTGTACAAACAGATTTGAAAAATAACATCGAGAAAGAAATACGTTACATCTAACCTTTTTCGGGAGACAAGAAGGAATTAACACAGCTCATCACCACTGTAGACAACCACATGGCAAAAGTACGTAAGCAGCAGAAGGCGGATGTCTATAGATCCGTATACATCAACAAAATAACGGGAAAAGCAAAAAGTCTCATCTATTCAAAGCAACCAACATCGTGGGAACAGGCCCGGAGTCTACTAATTCAGCAGTTTCGACCAACCACCAACTTCAATGGCATCGTACGGCAAATTAATCTAATTAAGGTAAATAGCATTTTAGAATTAACTGATAAATTAGAAGATATTAATAACCAGATACATGAGCATGCAGCTTATGAACCAAATAAGAACGAATTAGTCCAATCCTTAGATCAAATGTTAATTATTAAAATTAAATAAATAACTATGGGGCAATTATCGAGAGACATTAGGAAGGAATATGACTTGAACAAAATTAAAATACACATATATACCTGACACTGAGGGAAACCTTAGAATATTTCCGAAAAATAGTTCTAATCAAAGTCATGATAGGTATACTCAACCACAGTATAAAGTTAATAGGCATACTACCTATAATATTCCTCAAAGTAGAAACTCAAGATCTCCCCCAAATCAGAACCAACTCAAAACTAATTTTCAAGGTAGTTTAGATAGACCCAAACAAAATACTTTCAACCCATCAGGACAATTTATAAATAGAATCCAAAATCCAGTTCCTATGGAAATAAATAATATAAGAACAACTAAACCGCTTAGAGTAGTCAATAACGAAATAACGGAAGAAATTCACAACATAGAGCCGACGGATTTTCTCAATTAAGCCTCGGAAGTAAAATTTACACAAACTTTACCACAAATCACAAAATATATAAAGCTTTGATCGATACAGGATCAACCATTAGTCTGATAAATAGTTCTAAAGTAGATTGTAAGCAGTTTAGATTAATAGAAGAGAAAGACATTTCATTAAAAACTACATAGTGTAACGACGGAACGTATCCAAATCATCGTTACCGATCCACCCGAACAATTTTGAATGGATAATAAATATAAAATTAATGGGCATAAAATGCCACTAAAAAACAAAACATACGATTTACTTATTGGAATGGACTTCATTAGTAAAACTGTAACTGAAATAAACATAAGTAAACGTTTTATGAGACTTAATAATACAGTTAAATTAAAGTTATTCTCCGAAGAAAATGAAACAACAGAGTGTTACGAATTGGACAACCAAGGAAGTAAAACAATAGACACTACTTATTTGAATAATCAAGAAAAAGAGGAAATTGATAAACTATTGCAAAAATATCAACTGACGGTGATCAGTTGACAGACACCAACACCATAATGCACGAAATAAATACTACTACCGAACAACAAATAAATACCAGATTATATAGATTACCCCCAAAGCATGAAGAAGAAGTAAGAATACAAATTGAGGAAATGGAAAAACAAGGGATTGTAAGAAAATCCAATAGTCGATATGCCTCTCCAATAGTAGTCGTACCAAAAAAACTGGATAACTCGGGAAACTAAAAGTTTAGACTATGCGTAGACTACAGGAAACTAAATGAAATTACACTAGATGACAAATACCCTCTTCCTAATATAGATAGTATATTAGATAAGTTAGGGTGAGCCCTATATTTCACAACATTGAATTTAGCCAAAGGTTATCATCAGATTAAAATGCATCCTAAAGATATTCATAAAACCGCATTTATTACACCAAATGGATTATATGAATATACTCGGATGCAATTTGGCCTGAAGAACGCCCCAGCTGCATTCTAAAGGCTTATGAATGAAATATTGAGGGAACACATCAATAAGATCTGCGTGGTATATCTAGACGATATCCTCATATTCTCTAGAAGTTTAGAGGCTAAATGCTCTAAAAATGATATTCAACGTATTAACCAGACACAACTTGAAAGTTCAATTTGACAAATGTTCATTTTTAAGCAAGGACACAGAATTCTTAGGACATGTGTTAACGAAGGATGGTATGAAACCGAACCCGAATAAAATAAGATGTATTGTAGAATACAAAATTCCCCAAACAGAAAAACAATTAAAAGGGTTTCCTGGAACCACTGGGTTTTATAGAAAATTTGTAAAAGATTATTCTAAAATAGCATACCCAATGATCAGATATTTGAAAAAAAATACTAAGATCAACGTAAATGATCCGGAGTATATTCAAGCATTTGAAACATTCAAACTTAATATTATCAACCACCCTATACTAAAATTTCCAAGGTTTGATAAATCATTTACACTATTTACTGATGCTTCTAATTATGCAATAGGCGCTGTACTCACCCAGGAAGGACAACCTATTTGCTACACATCTAGGGGTCTCAATGACCATGAAAAAAATTATTCAGTGACATAAAGAATTCTTAGCGATAGTTTGGTCAGCCACTTATTTCAGACCCTACCTATGAGGAAACAAATTAAAAATAATAACAGATCACCAACCAATAAATTATTTGAACAAAAAGTATAGTGGAAAATTTCTCAACGAAATCAGCGATGGCTATTAAAATTATCTGAATTCAATTATGAAATAGAATATCTGAAAGGGAGGGAAAACAAAATAGCAGACTTCCTAAGTAGAATAGAAAATGTAAATAATTTAGACGATAACGAAGCGTCAGATTTAGCTACAACACACTCCGAACCAGAACAATTACTTGACCATTTTCCAATTAAAGAAGAAATTGTAAATAAATATAAAACACAACTTATTCTAACCATCAATGTTACAGCAGAGGCAGAAGTAGTTCATGGGAGGAGAATAATACAAGTTGATATGACTAAAAATCAGACAAATTGGAAAGACTTGTTTATAAAAACCATTAAACCAGGAAAAACAGGTATATATACAGACCTATCATACCCGGAATACAATAAAATTCAACAAATTCTAATAAATCTATTTAGCCATGATAAATATATTTCATTTATTAAGTGTGCCCTTAGGGCAAGAGAAATAAAAACGCAGGAGGAACTGCATAGACAAATTTCGAGGTATCACACTAATGAAAGTATTCATAGTGGTATAATAGAAACATATAACACACTAAAAAATAAAATATATTACCCTAACATGATAAAGGAAATACAAATAATAATAAATAACTGTAAAACCTGTTTAGCAACTAAGTATGAAAGAAACCCAATCAAGCCTAAATTTAACCTCACAGAAACACCTGAATCCCCAAATCACACCATTCATATGGACGTATTTACATTCCAAGGACAATCATTTGTAACCATGATTGACAAATTAACAAAGAAAGCTTATGCCTATCATTTACCAAACAAAAGGGTAAAAAGGATAGAAATATTAGAAGAACACTTTTCTAAATTTGAAAAGCCAAAGGAAATTATAACTGACAATGAATTCAAAGTACATCAATTAGTAGAATACTTACATAACCATGAAGTAGAATTACACTTAACCAAACCCAATAATCACACCGGAAACTCCGACATAGAAAGATTGCATTCGACAATTCAAGAAAAACTTGTTAGCCTAAAGGATACTACACTCACACTTATTTCAAAACTACATAAAGTTATAAAAAATTACAACAATAGGTATCATAGTACTATAAAAATGACACCAGATCAGGCAATGCACACAGGCAGTAATAAACTAAAGCAAACTATTATTGAAAACAAAAACAAATACATTAATAATGCTAATAAGAAAAGGGAAGATTATGTAGAAAACAGAAACATACCAACAATAAAAAACTAGAAAAAACTAAGGCATAAGTACGAACCAAGACATATAATAAAAAATATTACTAATGAACATAATTCAAATATTAAAAGAATACATAAATAAATTTGCAGATTTTAATATTTCTAATGGCCCTCTGCAACAAAGCAGGAGACGCTAAGTTAGTTATAAATAAAATCGAATCAACTAACGGCTATGTGAAATTAAACATGGGAACAACGGAAATGATCAACGGGACTGTTACAATCCTTCACCTAATCGATCCACAAGAAATTATAAAAACAGTCGAACAAATAGAAGACAATTTAAGACAAATACCAATTGGAATAGATAAAGCAATAATAAAAGAACTAGACACTGTCAAATCAAAAGTACTTGCAATTCACTTCAATAGACGTAAGCGAGGATTAGTCAACATCATAGGAACTGCACATAAGTGGCTATTCGGAACTATGGATGACAACGATCGAAAAGAAATTCTGGAACACATGCAAGTAACTGAAGAAAACGATCATAACGCCATCGAAACAATAAACAAACAAATTATGATTAACTCACACTTTAATGATACTATATTCAATTTGAAAACTTTGATAGAAGGGGATAGACAATATTGCCTCCACCAAATATAATATTTTGCATCCAGGCATATTAACTCCAGAAGAAATAAATACATTCAAAATCGATTCTTACAAAATTAAACACTCTAGACTAGGAATGATGAAATATAAAGATAATGTCCTACCGACTGCGCCACTTAAATAATTGATAAAAAGATCAAAAGAAAAAACACTGTACTTCCGTTGTTATTCCGATATAATTCGACAGAGTGTGCAGTCAAGCTTAGGACAGCGGCACTCTGAAGAAAAATAAAGTAAAATCAATGGAAGTACGTGTTTTTTCTTTTGATTTTTTTATCAATTATTTAAGTCGATTCATTAGACACGTCGTGAAATTGCGTTGAGTGCAGTAGAGTGGACCATTCACGAAGCTGATGGTTCGCACCTACGAAGTTGGTGCCATTGTCGCTGAAGGTAGTGTGGCATTTACCGCGCCTGGCAACAAAATGCCCCAGCGCCGCTATAAAGGCTGATGTAAACAATTCCGTAACAGCTTCCAAGTGGAGAGCGTTCGTGGCCAGACAAACAAACAGCGCGATATAACACTTAAAGCATTTAGCGCCGCGACCCTTCCAAGAGTTGACGATAAACGGCCCGGCGTAATCAACTCCCGTATTATTAAATGCCATTTCAAGTTCCACTCGCTGCCGGGGAAGATCCGCCATTTGTTGATTATAAGGAATCGCGCGCTTACGCATACAGGTAACACATTGGCAAATGCAGCGCCTGACGGCGTGATGTACACGCACTATGAAATGATACGTAGACAATAGGTACGTCATCTGACGAATGCCCGCATGAAGATTTCGTCGATGACAGCCGAGAACAATGAGAGTTGTTAACCGATGATTCTTGTGGAGGATGTCGGGATGCTTTTGATCAAATGAATCGTCGGCATTTCCGAGCCTCCCTCCAACTCGAAGCAAGCCTTCCTGGTCGATAAAGGGGTTCATGCGAGATAAAGCGCTCTTTACATGCACATTACAAAGCAAACATGCACTTTCACTCGAGAAGGATGTTTAACTAGAACGATTTTAGCCGCTTTAATGTCCTGCGGAGTCAATGTAAAATCGTTACAATGGGATACCCTCAGCCCTAAATCGACGAAATAGCCGCATGCAACGCGCAACGACGCGTAGTAGTCGATTAAGATGCCCGAATCGGTGGAATATATCCCACTCCGTTTCCGAAGAGCAGGCAAGGCACGATACCTCTATTTCTTCTATGACATCTTTCGTATTGGGTAACTTGGAAAAAACAACTACAGGTTTCCGAAGAAATAGTGGCCCATTCCACCACTGCTCTAACGTAGTTAGGTCCTTGGGCATTAGTCCACGAGTGCCATAATCTGCGGGGTTTTCAATCGGTTGTCGGCAAAAAAAATTCTCGGGCGAGGACACCCTTGAATCCAAAGCAAAACGGTGGACGAATCTGTGTACGCAAAACATTCGATATTATGAATACCGAGGGCCTTTTTAGTCTTACAAAGCAATTTGGATAGTAATAAAGCGCCACATAGCTCCAGACGTGGTACAGTTAATTTCTGTTTAACTGGCGCGACGCGTGTTTTGGCGCAAATTCATTCATTCAGTCATCATCACGATCAAGTTGCATTTTCAGCCATATGACCGCTCTACTGCCAGTGCTATGCCTTCGCAGTAGAGTTGACTTAGTTTTCGCAATTGATCGACTTTTTTATTTATTTCAGACGAAGTAAATGGATGATTGTTTACATCAGGATTTGAACCGCGAACCAAGAGCGTGACAAGCGTTGATGTTACCACTACACCACGGCCACCCGCTTCCACCAGTCTTGACTATTCGGGAATATATAGCTGCAGCATACGCGGACTCAGAGTCGTTCGCAAAACCGTGGAGCTCCACCAGTTCCCATTGTCCGTGTTGGATCCATAGTGGTATACTCACAAGACTTATCTGATTGAAATCCGAACTGCGTCTTTGAGTGTCCAGAACCCAGACATATAATCGTCAACGGCACAGTTTATATCCACTTGCTTGAGAACTCGTGTAGCAATAAAGGACGCAGGAGCCGTTCCATAGCTCAACGTTAGAAGCCAGTAATCACGAGGTTGTTCGTTGACATTCTCTCTCCAAACAATCCGTTGGTAGTTTATATTGCTTTCGTTGACTATAATCTGGCGATACATTTTGGCTATGTCTGCCTTTACTGCTACTCCAAATTTACGAAATCCGATTAACGAGTTGACTAAATCCTTTTGAATTACAGGCCCCACTAATAAGCAGTCGTTGAGCGAGACGCTTGAACACAACCCTCAGTTTGGTTGTCGTGCTGGGGGGTTTAAGAACTGCGTGATGCGGCAGATATAGATAGATGGGTGTATTCACGATTAAGTTTCGGGTCACTTCGTTCCATTGAGCAAAGCATCCTTAGAGCTGCATCACGTGAGTTTCCGAACTCGACTGGCGAAGACTTAAACGGCAGGCGGATGACTTATCGACCATCGGATCGAACCAAGTGGGTTGAAATGAAATGGTTTTCGATTTTTTCTTCTTCGGAAGATAGATGAGGTACTTTTTGAAGGTCCTCTGATTCCCAGAAGCGTTGTAATAGAGAATCGAGGTCAACTGCATTATGATAAACGCTAAAATTTCGTCGACTTACCGAAACTATGCTTCCGGCAATTAGCCATCCGAATATCGTATTCTGAGCTATCGGCGAGCCCGTTGGGTGGACATTCGATCCAAGTAAAATATCGACTTTACTGGGCAAACAAAGGTTGGGATCGGCTAACGTCAAATTATTGAAAAACGCAAGTTTCGCCTTTGGAATCTCTAAGCTCGGTATATCACTAGTTAACTTTGAAAGGATGTACGCTTTGGTAGTGATAGAAGCCGAATCATTTGAAGATCGTAATATCAGAGTCAGCTCCTGTAGTCCCAAGCGCGTTGCCGTTTTGGCCTACACCTAATATTGGTATTTTAGCGTGGGAGCGCTTTAAATTTAAACGCTGTGCACAGTCTTCTGTTATCATGGTAGACTACGACCCGGAGTCTAGCAGCGCTCGGCACTGAACCAATTGACCTGCGGAGTCCATCACTGACACCAAAGATATTGGCAAAAGTGTGTAACACTCCCGGAATGCATGATTTGCTGCATGAACCGACACTCCCCTTACAATGTTTTACGAGCTTGACGGAAAAATTTGCTCGGGTGATATGTTGCTTTGATGTAATAATGTATTGTGCCTTTCAGCACATATTTTGCATGCAGAGTACTTACATTCAGAAAGGTTGTGTTTACCTCGGAGACAGTTAACACATAGTTTGTTAGTTTTCACTAATTCGATCCGCGATGATATCGGAAGATCGCGAAACTCATTGCACTGATAAAGTGGGTGCGCTTTTCTACACTTGATGCATGCTTGGAATGTAGCGCTTAAAACGCGTTTGCTGTTTTCCTTAAAAACTGTTCTAACACTACTGCGTGCTGTTCGGGGGGCACTTAAGCTTTCGAGCTCGTTAATGCGAACCTTTAAGAAGTCGGTGAAATCTGAGAGGGTTGATTCTTCTTTGGCCTTGATATTTCGGACCCACAGCACTTTGTTTTCCGCGTCAAGCTTTTTCGAAAGCACATTCACTAAGGTAAAATTCCACGAGTCAACCGATTTTTCTAAGGCGCGTTTATATTTTTCGAGATAGGCGTAAAAAAGGTTTTTATTTCATTAAGCGAATTACTTTTGAGACCCGAATACTCAAACATATTGTTCAAATAAACAAGCATTATGAAATGTGGTTTCTCATAATATGAGGTTACTAGATTCGTTACTTGGAGGGAGATGTTTTATAATCGACGACGCTTCTCCCTTCAAATGCGATTGAAGGTGTTCCAACTTCTCTATTCCAGAAAGAGAGTCCTTAGACTTTACTAGAGCCACGAAGAGATCGCGAAACCGTACCCACTCGTCATATCTACCAGAAGAATCTGACAACTTCATTTCGCCGATACGGCCCGCTTCAACTCTCGTTATATTGATGGACTTACACGACGATTCGGCGAGACCTTTAACGAGGTCGCTTAAAACGCACTGACTTTCTGCTAGCGTTTTTAGAGTTGCCGTAATGTCACTACTTTCGGACCCGGTAGACGCCTCGATATTCTGAGCGTCTATTATTTCCAAAAGCTTGGCATACAAACCATTGAGTTTCTTGAGCTAAATCGGACTCCAGACGGGTTTTGTGTGCTTTTGCCTTTGCAATCTGAATTGGGCCAAGACACGACGTGCGTATTCGAGTCAGTTGCCCTTTAAGAGCAGCATGGAGACGTTTCAAATTTTCCATATTTTTAGCAGTATGCACACGCACCAATTAGACGAAAATAATAGCACAAGTGCAGCCAACGACACCGCTCGATAAGTACAAAAAAAATTCTTTAATGCTACACGGAAGTCGACGGTAAACGTTATATTGTTATAGAACGGGATTTGCTGATGTTTTCTCACAATCAAAGATAACACAAATATACGTGCACTATATGTGTTATGGCTGTGTACTATAATCACTGCGATTTGCTGTATATGGTGGCGGAGCACCCTGGTGCACTAGTGCGATGAATATTTAGCAAAATATTCTTATTTTCAGCGACGACGAACATACAGGTGCGCAGTATATCAGCTCAGCAAGACACAATATTATACACATATATTAACCCTGTGTTTGAGAGTACCACGATTTGGGGCGAGTGCCAGCGGAGCACCCCAAGACTACAATTCAGTAAATGCTCGATAAAGCCTTGTTTTTTTTACACCGACGATGCACTAGCAACGTAAGGAATTTCGAAATAATCCGGCTGGATTATTACCAAATGTTTCGCGTTTGTTTGAATAAGGATTAAATTCTATTGTGCCGCGAAAGCCACGTGCGCGAGTTAAAGATTATTTAACACTTAAAAATAAAAAACACTTATTAATATCTTTGTTCCACTGATGCCCTGCTCATCAGTGGAACAAAGATATTAATAAGTGTTTTTTTATTTTTAAGTGTTAAATAATCTTTAACTGGCGTAACAAAGATATTAATAAGTGTTTTTTATTTTTAAGTGTTAAATAATCTTTAACTGGCGCAGTCGGTAGGATGAAAGTTAAGCATCCGGTAGTGAAATTAAATTCAGTAGCTACAAAAGTCGCTAAACTAATAACACACTACGAGTGAAAATCGAAGTGGTGGATTTTAATCCTTTGGTTAAGGAACATCGCTACAACCTAAAAAAAAAATTTTTTTTTACAAAGCAGAATAGTGTTAAATAGTGTTAAGAATAGAATAGTGCAAAAAAAAAAAAAAAAAATAAAAAACACTTATTAATATCTTTGTTCCACTGATGCGGTTTATTGTCAATTGAAATTAAGACTGCCTGATTATTTGTCTATTCGTCTATTTATATTAGACGGTAAACAAATTTATGCCAGAGCAAAAGCCGTTACTAGCTGGTGATAGCAAGCTGCCGCTGTTCGTTGTAAGTAGGTCATCTACTAGGCGTTGCATTGGTTGGCCCGTTGTTTGCACTTGGACTTGTTGTTGATGCTGAAAATGTTCGTCCGTTATCATGGTTGTGTTGTCACTGCAGATGTTGGCCCGTTTCTTGCACTAACGCTCGTTCGTCCGTAAGTAGGTCATCTAATAGGTTTTGCATTTGTTGGACCGTTGCTTGCACTTAGATTTGTTGTTGATGGTTACAAATGTGACTCCGTTGTTTGCACTAGATGACTTCTGTTATTGATGTTGCAGGATGGATGGTTATGGGTGGTTACTATGGGTATGTAACTCGCGCTTCACAAAATCTTTTTTACTACTCAACTAACATATATATGTATATGTACCAGTTGGCCTTTGAGAGAGAAAGAGAAAAATATAGTTGTCGCCGAGTGTAGAGCAAAACAAATGTTCTTCTGTGTGCTCCGCCGTTTGCTGCCAAAGTATAGCATACTAATGTCCCTTTCTCCGCTTGTTGAGTTGCCAACATATGTATATGGTCCGGAGAATAGCTGGCCAGGAAAATTCGAAGGAAAGAACACGTACATGGAAAAAGAAGTCAAAAATAGTGCTCTCAGCAACATATGAAACAAGTATCATCAAAAGAATTGACCATAATAACTCATTTGCGATTTTACAGCGAGCCATAGCTGCATAGATCGAATTCATTGATTTACAGAACATCTTTCTCCAAAAGAACGAAACAACGCCACTTATACGATATTGAAGGAGGTGCAGCATCAGGTGTGGAAGGAAAAACTCAAGCAACTATCAAATGGAAAATATGTCAGCAGTCAAAGCCCACTGAGTAGTCTGTCACAATTTTTGGATGGGGAAGGGATTCTTTGTCTTGGAGGACGCTTAGAAGCAGCTCATCGTACTGCCATATAATCATGATCTCAGTAAACTTCTGATGTAGGGGATCGATCCGAAAAACCTGGACGTCGGGTCACAGGGATTGCTGGCAACTGTCAAAGGAAAAACTATGTCAAGGTCCGTTGTGCTAAAATGCATTCGTTGTGCCAGAGCAAAACCCGATGACGCAGATAATGGGAAATTTGCCGACAGCACTTCAAGATCAGAGGCAAGCAGCCCCGCAAGGCATACGTTGCAGTATTCTGTTGTTTCGCAACCAAAGCCACTCACTTTGTAGTAGTAGCGGATCTAACTACAGACGTATTCATAGGGGCGCTCAAACGTTTCACAGGGAGGAGAGAAATTATCAAAACCTCTACTGCGACATATTTTATTGGAACAAGAAACCAACTCAAAGAGATCGAATCGTCACTACATTTGCATTCGTCAACGGAAAAAATAACCCCGTTCTGCACGGTTAGGGGTATGGATTTCCATTTCATTCCACCGAGAGCCCTCCATTCTGGTCGCCTGTGGGAGGCTGCAGTTAAACAGCTGAACATTTTCCGAATCAAAATCTACTTTCCTCGAACCTAACTTATGAGGAGCTTGAAAAGTTGATGATAGTGATAGAAGCAATTCTTAATTCAAGACCTCTGACTCCTCTGTCATCAGACCCCAACGATTTTACAGCCCTGACTCCGGGACATTTCCTGATTGGGGAACCATTAACATACACAATTGATACGCGAGCCGAAAATGTAAAGATCAGTTTCGGCAACAGATGGAAGACAATCGCCGTAATTAAAGTAAAATTTTAGCACCGCTGGTCGAATGTATACCTCAATGAGCTACAACACCGGTACAAATGGAAACAAAGACGGAATGGCAACGTACCCGGACAGTTTGTAATCGTAAAGGATGATAACTTACCGCCGATGCAATGGCAAATGGGCAGAATTGTAAACTACATCAGAAGAAACGACAAGTTGGTCCGATTGGTGGAAGTGAGAACGGCCAGCGGTATGCTTAAGAGACCAGCACATAAACTCGCACCACTACGAGTAGACTCGGATCCAACCCCAATAGAGCACAGACAACAATCAGCTGCGACACTGGAATTGAATAACACTCGATTAAACGAAGAGGAATTACCTAAGAAAAGAATAAGTCGGTCACTGGCTTCAACTATTGCGACAATACTTTATACTACCAATGAGCAAGGGATCCCCTGTTCAACTAGTGCCATTCAACACCCATCCAGGAATTTATTTCGAAAACATAGTAGCAGCAAGTATATTGACCAGTGAATGGAACATTATTGCATACTATGACATGGAGCTATACTCGAAGGAACTACAACTATTAGAAAATGTGAGCGCTTCATTAGGCTACCTGTGCAGTCTTATGAAACCTAGGGACCTGTGCAGCAAAATAATTACTCAAATACAACTTCTGGCGGAGGAACTCAGAATGAGTAATAAACTATTGACACCTTTCTAGAGTACATATCGAAGGAAGCGAGGTGGCAGGTGCATTATTTGAAGTACTGGATTCAGAATACACAAACAAATTATCAAAAACCATTGATGGAATACAAGACAATGAAGAGTTGTTACTAAGTCACATCAAGAATCAGACATCATTCCTCGCGAACTACCGTAAATATTATGAATCGCGATCAAAAAGCTGTATCAAAATAATTTAAGGCCATGTCATCCCACATTAAGGAATTAACCAACCAAACAAACAACATAGCTCGGGAACTGTATTAAGACAAGCTATCACAAGGGTTTATATCACTTGAAATACAAATACTCACCACTATATCAAATCTTCAACGCATTTAAGACTCTCTATTAGATGTAAGAACCCACAGTCAACACGGAAAGACTAGCCCGCTCTTGATACCATCAGCTCAACTACGCCTAGAGCTACGGTACATATAGGAGCACTCACCATCCTCATTAAGGGTTCCTATATCTGATCTAGATTTCATAAACCTCTACAATTTGATGACCATAGAAGGAAAAATTCTACCAAAACACGCGGATACCATAATATCATCAGAAGACTGAGCTATTTCACGTAATACCAGTACCAGTACTGGCAAATGGTAGATTCACTTCCATACAACATTCCTCGCCATCCTTAATAGTAAACCTACATCGGGACAAGCACTATGCAATTTCCGATGAGTATGAAAAATTGTTTATCAAACGCTCACGAAGAATATTTTTGCAAACTAACAGGTCCGTTGCATCATTGGGGGTCAACCGCCAGCGCCTGCGAGATTTTCCTGTTTAACCATACACCTGTAATCAAGAAATGTCAAATACAAAAGTCGGATGATGGCCCTCATTGGATCCAACTCCACAATGGATTTGCGCTTTGACGCAAGAAACTACTCTAAACGTTGTATGCGGTCAAAATACCACACAGCTAACGATTTGAGGATCAGGTATTGCAAGGTTACAGAAGGTCTGCATAACGAAACAGGAATTTCTCATCATTCAAGGACACAACATATACCCTTCTATCACAAGAGTATCATATATCCCACTAAGTAATCTTAGTGATGTCATAATTCCAAACTCAGAAACGCCTCTAATTCCGCCATTTCATGTCTACCATGGTCGCATGACTGAAATCGAAGTACTGAAGCGGAACATAGAAAAAGTCCGCGACAACCTACCAGCTGAATTCAAGAGCTATGACATTCACCGTACTATAGGGTATACCGGAGTACTAATAGCAGGTTCAATCATCATTTTCTTGTCCATTCAGTATTGGGTCAAGTCAAGAAAGAATAAACGGATCTCCCAACCAGCACCAAAACAAAGGAACCGAACGAAGAGCGCTGATATACCAAGAAGATAGCATCCGCAAGCAGGAACCCAGGAAGATAGATTTAGTATCTGTATTAATGACTAACGTATCATATATGGTATTATTTCTCGTAGCTTACGTAGATTGTTACAAAATTCTTTAGTTAACGCGGGTCAGAATATTAAATTGCACAAACATCATTTGTCCAAACTCAGCATAATCACAACACAAGTTCATTGTCAACTGGGGTTATTCAACCTTAAAGTGCGAACGCTATCGTATCGATGATCAAATTGCACACTTTGTTTTTTCATAGTACTTGCCGTCTTTCATTGTCATTTATTCTTTAAACAATTATTGTGTAATTTTGTAGAATAAGCATTTTTAGCTTTAAGGACTGAATATAAATTTAGGATAAATATAGAAAATCCAATAAAGTTAGCGAGTTGCATCGGAACAGTTACCCAAAACTTTTATTCTACTTCAAGTGAGTCTGCTTGAAGAGCAATGAATTTAAGGCATAATCGATACAAGAATCGATTTGTGCATTCTCCAACTAGTCTAGGTTTATGCACCTACGACTAAATTCACCGAAACAAGCCTGGATAAAAGCATCCAGCTTCAACAAGAGCTTAAGAAGACATTGCTCAGTCTTATACAGCAAGTAGTGTCTTCATTCAGTGTAAACCGAATGAAAAATAGATAGACAACTTGCATATTTCGACAGTATTTAGTTTTAAGATGTATAATGTGAAGCACTATCACCAATGAAACTTAATTACACTTAATTAAGGGATTTCATTAAATTTTTAATTACAGTCTGTAATTGTAATTATAAAATTAATTACAGGTAATGGTAATTATATACTTTAATGACAATTGCTCATTAATTGCAATGCAATTAACTTATATTTCAATTATCGACTAATGTAATTAATTATTAATTCAATTATATAAATACAATGATTACAACCCATCACTGCTCACTCGTTTTCCTTAAGTTCCCAAGCTTAAGTTTCAGTTTTAAAACTCGAAAGCATTTCTGGTTAAACTGTAAAATAGTAATAAGCTAAAAAAAATGGTTGTGTGCGAGTCAGTTCTCGCATGGGAGGGTTTAAAATCATATTCGAATCATCCTTTTCATAGACCTAATGCAAGAACCATAGATGAGTCTGCCTGAAAATTACTAAAATCGGATTGAAACGTTGTAAGAAATAAGGGGATGACTTTTCACCCCACGTATTCGAAAATTTTGTGTGCCAGAAAACTCGACAATTATCTTAATTATCTTAAATAATCTCCTCATAAATTCACATTAAAATTTGCACATAAATAGTTTCGGGGCATCGCCAATGCCATGGTTTTGAGCTTTTTTTTATTAAGGAAACTATCCTGCATTTTTATACATATGTATGTGTGTTTGGACTCCTTGGAATGTCAGCTTTAATTTGGCATATCACGTGATATGGTGTAAAAAAATTTTTTCCTGGGGTAATATTTTTTTTATAATTCCACCACGTACTATACTTGTCTCTCACTAGCTCAAACGGTTTAAAAGTTACAAGCGTATGGCATACATTGTTAAATCCATTAATGTCATTCTAGTAAAATATGCAGAATCTTGATTGTTGGTTGTTTGATTTCTTGCCGTGAAGGCCTTTCGTCTAAAAGCTTTCGTCGCTAGCTTTTTTCGAATGCAACTTTCTTCTCTAAAATCTCTTTAATGCACATCAAACACACTTTCAAGAGTCAAATTTTACCTCGCATAGTACTTTATCTACCCAGATATAAACTTTGAGAAAAGTCGATGTTCACATTCGACAGAATTCTATCGCGCATCTACCAGTATTACGCTTCATCAAGACATAAATAGAAGACTATAAAACAAAAACAAAGAAACCTCCAACAATAGATGGCACTTCCAAAAATAACATGAACTAGATATATAAATCATAACAGAATAAATTGCAATTCCTAAGAAAACATAATTACCCTCCTGTTAGCGGCGGCAAGCCAATAATTTTTGGCTCCTCTATCACAGGCACATCACCCAAATCCACAATACTTGGATCCATTTCCAAGATCATTTCTAAATCCTTATCAATTCCAACTGTAACCCGAATATTTGTCATTGGCAGATGCTGTTCGTTGCCACTTTGCGGATGTTGTTGTTGCTGCTCATGTATACCTTCGCTGCCATTGAAAGGACCTTGTTTCATATTTTGTGATTGTTCTACATCCATTTCGTCATCAACGTCTTCCATGGCGAGTGTTGGCTCAACGCCAACTTCAATATTATTTACATCTCCTATCACCATATTATCCGGAGATGAAACCATAATATCACTTTTACTGCTGCTATTGTTATTGTTGTCGGTGGCGTTATTGGCCATTGGAGAATTATCACAATATTTTATAAAACCATCATGCAGTGTTGTTGTTGCAGACTGAGGTGTTGAATAAGAATCACTGCCATCTCCTCCACACATTTGCAATGTACGCACTCGTCGAAGAAATTCATGAAATTCTTTCAAATTATCTTGTGATCCTGACCCGGCAGGTGTATTAACAACGCAACTTACACCTGCACTTTGTTGATGTTGTTCGAGCGTTGTTGTTGAATTCTGCTGTTTATTCGACGTAGATACTGAAAAATTCATTTTGACCCGCGAATATGTGACGTAGATCACTTTTACCAATCTATCACAAAATATCCAAACACTCACTATATGTTTAACGTTACTCCAAAGGACCACATTTCTCATAAAACTCCTCACAATACCTGCACTGATAAGATTTTAATGTCGTTTCTTAGAATTTAGAATTTATAATTTTCTTCGATTATTTTCGATTTTTTTGCTTTCTATAACAGAAGATGATTTGATAAATGAATCATCTCGCACACGTTCAAAATAACCATCCAACAATTTTCGGTTCGGTTTGACGCTGCCTGTTTTCCCTTCACCAGTACCGTTTGTAAAAAATTTTCTTTCCAGGAAATAGAAGCGCTATTACTCTTACTTCCTTTAGTTCTTTTGGACAACAAAATAGTTCAGACTGGCCACTGGTGCTCGATCGAGCGATTCATTGAAGACACAACAACAAAAAGCCAAGTTCAACTAAACGCACATTTTTAAATGAATTGAAAATATTAAGAGAAAAACAGAAGAGATAGACAGATGGAAGGAAATTTTGTTTCATCGATGAAAATCTTGCCAAATGAAAATATTTCCGTACTCCCTCACAATCGCTTTCTCCCCTCTCCGTCCAATCATCATACGTTTTTAGCTGTCAGTGAAATAACATTAAATTTTTTATTTAAAATAAACAAGCCCAGACAACGGCCACTTTTTGGCTTTTTAAAACGCATGCGTTTTTTAAAATATTCCTTGCTTATTTATAATGTACATACAGTAGAGTGCATAAGTACATAAATAATTATTTTTTTCAGCTGTTTTCAATTCTCATAAAAAAAACAATTTCATAATGCCGCAGAAATAAGAATCGTCGAAAATATTCGGTATATTGATTTCCATTGAGAAGAGGAAGGAAGGAGGTTTCAAATTTTGAGAATTTTTGTGTCGATCTAATAATAAGCTCGACTCTTAAATTCTAAAATGAATAGTTTAGTACTGATTGATGATGGAGTTTATGGAGTTTATAGTAGTTGTTTGCATTTCCACAGTCACATGTGAGTCTGTCAGTATGTTTCATCATTGGCATACGAGTCCATAGTTACATTTCACTCGAATAATAAGTGAGAATAAGTATGATGATTATCTTCCGTTAACCTTTTCACTACCAAGATGTGGGCGAGTCCTTGAGCATAATTTAGAAGTATTAAAAAATAAAAATAAAATATGTTTAACCGTTAAGGAGTTATGACATTTTTAAGGGCTTCCTTAGGCCTAGCTCAGTTACCAAGTGCAAAGTCTTTAAACGCTGAATGTTTATATTAATAATAAATCGCAAAATCTTAAAAAAAATGATTTGATGATTTTAAAATAACGATACTAACAAATAAATAAGATCGTAATAATCGTAAATAATTTTCACTTGACGTTAGTTGAAAATTGAAAGAGAAAATTTCAAAATCCAACATTTCTTCCCTAAAACATCAAATTTTGTCAAATAGGTCAAATAACTGCTGAAATCAGTAAAAGATTCAAAATGAATACACATCGTCGCCTCTCTCTCTGTCTTTTGTTTTTGGTCTAATCTGTAACTCTCTCCTATACGCTTTCTTTTGACTTTAAAGGATGTAGTCCTAACGGTGCATGACTTTTTTAAAAAGGATAAAAACTTGTTAGTACAAGAGTACAAGTATAGTTTTGAAGAAAATGTTCGATCTCAAGATCAATTCTGTTCGACTACAGCCTAAATGACTGGATGGATTTACTTTAAACTTCATATCTGGTGTCTGTTTTTTAAAACTGCATTTATTAATATTGAAGTCCACGAGGTTTGAATTTATATTATATAAGTGTCAACATTATTTTAGGCAACATCCGACAGGTGATTTCTCTCCACTACTGTTGATTCTTAGAGTTGAAGTGACAGACAACATAGTGTACATGAAGTAGGGAGTGAAATATTCTTCAAACTAGATCTCTTATAGTTGCCGACTCAAAGTGGATCGTCCAAGGAGCATTTTCTTTGTGTTATTGACAAGTGCGATTGCAAAAGTTAGTGAATATTTCAAATAGAGTGCACATCTCCCGTCCTTCAAAGGGATTATATCTCCTCTTAAGTAACCAACATTTTCATTGAACTTGAACTTCAAAAATTTGATGAATTATTAAAGTACCAAAAGAGAACACATCAGAGGATATAAAAGGGGAATGAGCACACCATAGACTTTTTACTACGCTTGTACACGATCGACACGTTTTGCAAATGTGCACTTCTTTTTAGAAAATGTTTGGCATTGACAGTTCTTTAAATAGTTGTTTTGTTTGGGGAAATTTGTTCGTGGTTGTGGTTGAAAAGGGACGATATTCAACTTTGAAAATACATTTCCTTCTAATGGAGATTGATAAAATTGGTAAAAGTGGACTTTGTTGAACCTAGGTTATTATTTTACAATTTTGACAAAATGTACTGGTGAAGGATCCTAATCGTGTTTCTATATAAAATTCGTCAACGCACTTCTTGTCTAAAGTGAAATTTTACACTGGATTAACATAAATAAACAACATTTTTTCATCTAACTCAGTTTTCGAGTCGCTTATTTTAGATGACGCCAGAATGGCGGTGGACTTGGGCCTCAACCAGCATGTTACAATCTCTCAAAGATGGATTCGAAGATTCTTCTGGTCAGACCACTGGAGTCTATTCGCTCTATATGTCTTAGCCATCTTAGGCGTTGCATCCGATCTTTTCTGCATAAGCCTTAAAACAAGCGTCGATGCCAAATATATTTAATGTATATTTGTGTCTGCATTTTTTCTATGTTTTAAGCCCTTTCGTCCCGAAGTACCGAAGCTAAAGTAGACAGTCTACGCAGGGCCCAAATACACTCGGGTATATGCAGGTGGATTGAACTATTGCTTAGTACCCGCATAATCAACTCCACACTAGGGGACATAAGAGGAAGAAAGAGAGTCAAGCGGGGCACCCCACAAGGCGGAGTCCTTTCACCACTCAATTATGCATTAAAATTAGTGAATAATTGGGTCAAGGGCAGATGTCTGGAAGTGAATCCGGCGAAAACCGAATTAGTGCTATTCACGAGGAGAAGATCGATACCAGAATACAACTACCCTCGTATGAATTGTGTCGAGCTGATACCTTAAGTAACTGCAAAATATCTCGGCGTAATATAGGATTCCAAATTAAACTGGAAAGCAAACGAATCAAGAAGTCATACGAGTATGCCAATTTGTTCCCAAAACACATCACTATTCCTTTCAGTTACGCAGATGAGGGGAACACAACGGGCCCAATAGAGGCCTAAGTGAAGAGCATAAGCTCACCCTCTCAAACCAACCAACCAACCAACCATGCCAATTTGTTGATGCCCTCCAAATAATACCTCAAAATAAGCGTTTGTTTTAGCGATGACCTCTTCATTTGACCCAAATCTCTTACCTCCAACTCATTTCTTCATCTTTGGAAACAAGAAATAGTCGCAGGGGGCTAAATCTGGGGAATATGCTGAATGAGGGAGGAGTTCGTAGCCCAATTCATGCAATTTTGCCATTGCGACTGCGGACTTGTGCGTCGGTGCGCTGTCCTGGTGAAAAATAACTTTTTTCTTCGCCAAATGCGGCCGTTTTTGCTTTAAATCGGCTTGGAATCGATCCAGCAGCTCTGCGTAATATGCGCCGGTGATCGTTTTACCCTTTTCAAGGTAGTCGATGTGAATAACTCCGCGCGCATCCCAGAAAACTGTCGCCATGACCATGTTTGCTGACAAACCCGCCTTAGCCTTCTTCGGCTTCGATTCATCAGGAGAAGTCCATTGTTTTGACTGTTCCTTGGTTTCTGGTGTGTTGTGGTGAATCCAGGTTTCATCCACTGAACGCTGGTGTCGATTAGATACATGCACTACAGCCTAATCATTATGACCAGTCTACGACAAAAAGAGATCTATCAATCTTATAGAATTAAGTCGAAGGGATATCCGCATAGCTGTTGGTGTCGTGACAGGACACTGTGTGATAGGCAGTCACGCAGCACGGCTAGGGTTACCTCATAACGATTACTGTAGAAGCTACAGGGACGTACAGGAAATAGAATACGTTCATCATCTCCTGTGTGACTGTCCAGCTCTGGCCAACAAAAGAAGCCTTGCCTTTGGCAGATACTTCTTTTCAGAGCTGGATGAGCTAGGTAGCATTGAGCTAAGAAAACTCCTGAGATTCATATTTTTATCTATGTGGTTTAGCCTAGCGGTCGAGGATCGTAACTTTTAGGTTCCCAGGGTTCTTAATATTGGGCACAATGGACTCATAGTGTCAACAAGGGCACACAGTTACCTAACCTAACCTAAGCCCTTTCGTCGTTTTGCTATAGATCCCTTACAGTTGATATCTCCTCTTTCATGCGCCGTCAATACAAACGAGCACGTCCAAGCTTTTGCGCCGTAGAGCTTTACTGGAGGATGAGAGTCTTACATAGAGTCTTTTTAGTAGTTCGTAAGAGGACTTTGCTTGCTTGTTAATCCTGAGAAAAGGTATCTACGATCGTGTTTGAAAGGGTCAGTTCCAACAAACACTTTTTGTTTCAAATCTACCCGTCCGTTTGTTCTCAGACTGCTCGCTCGAGAACCACTAAAGACATTTTAATAAAATTTTGTTTATGTGTACATATGTATGTATGTACATATATCCTGAAACCTAATTAATTTCGTCTAAAAACTATCAAAATTGGATCAAGTGTGAGTGTGGTGTTGGAGCGGGGTTTCAAAGTTGTTTACATCATGTTTGTTAGCCTCACAACTCAAGAACTCCTGATTGAAATTTAGCTTGTAAGCCTAGGTACGTCGCATGATTGGGTGCACAAATATTTTTATTTTCTTGGGGTACATTATGCGGCATTGTTTTTACTTTTATCCAAAATTTCAATTCTCTAGGTTAAAAGGTTCGAAAGTTATACTTGTGTGACATATACGCGGTAAGACAGACACCGTGTTGAATCCATTAGAGTTTCATTTTGTACCTTTCTGGTACGGAAGACTAAAAAAACAGCAAGAAACAAAAGTATTTAAGACCACATGAATGAAGAGGATTTCCCACTCTTCGAAGAATTTTCCAAATAAGATTTATTTAAAAAATAATAAATCTAAAAAGGAAAAGAGCGTTTAACCTCATTAACCGCTAGACCCATTTTCGCAACTTCTGTTTCAATGTTCACCAAAAGCACTCAGCAGTCTGCGTTTTTCGAATTATGTCAGTCGTCTGGGTGAGTAACTTTCATTGTTTACAAAATAAAAAAATGCGAAGTCCAGTTGGCTGCAGAAGGTTAATTTCAAAGTTAGGTATTTAATCTTAAGTATTCTTGAGAGAACATTAAAAACTTTAAATTAATTTAACACGAGCACATCTAAATATATTTATAAATTAATTTATTTTTTTTTGTTCTTCTATTAGGATTTTATTGTTGATGTGATAGGTATTTCTTCAATAATTCCTTCCTTAAGCCGTCTGGAGTGATATTTCATAGTTCTCTGTGAAGCCGGTTGAAAACATTTGGAACGATAACAGATAATTGTTATCTGCCGTAAGAGTTGTTGAATCGTGCTCTTCTTCTGGTGCTGACTTGGCTTGTGGTCTTGGTCGTTCTTCGAGAATGTTAAGTTCTAAAAGTTGTGTGACGTTTAACAACCCAAGCTCTGCATACGCTCCTTATTGATTTATATTGGTTTGCCAGTGTGTTCCATGTTTTGCTCTGATTATTTAGCGTAGTTTTTTTTTAGCGTTTATAATTAGCCCGGAATCGTAGCACCATTGGACTATAGAATCAAACTCGACTTGCATGATGTTGGTTGTTGTTGTTAAGTCCCTGTGGCTGACTACCATTGCTGAATCATCCGCAAAAGTAAATCCAATACTGTCTCGTAAAACGGTAAGTATTTGATTTGCATATATAACGTAGAATAAAGGTCACAATATAGAGCCTTGGGGAACCCCGTGTTTAAGATGTTCTCCTTGGCTATATGTGTCTCAAATTTTTACTTTCATTTCTCTATTTTTCAGGCAGCTTTTAAACCATTCCAAAAAATGCCCTCGGACTCCTATTTTCTCTAGCATTTCAAACAGGTTCTTATGTCTTAAAGTGTGGAAAGCCTTTTTAAAATCGATGGAAATAACGAGACTCTGGTAGTTTTTTATTGATAATAACGATCTTACATAGATGGACTGCTCAGAAATCCATACTTCTGTATGATATGTCTTTATGCTACATGTATGTATGTACAACATTTTCTATTCCGTTTATGAAGAAACGAATTTGTTAGCAGGATTGTTAGGACTTTTTCCACACCAAAATTAGCAAGTATAGTTTCATTCAACTTTTAAGTCGTTATTTCTAATATTTCATTGACTAAGCTCCTAGTTTTTTGGATTCATTTGAAATGTGTCAATTCGAATGGCACTGCTTTTGTCGCAAGTAGTTTTTTACATAAATCGTTTAAATTAATTGGACCATGTGTGTGTAATTTGTTAAAAAAAATGTTTTTACTAATTTTAGTAGAGAAAGAGACTATTATTTTTGAGTTCTGTTGTTTGCTTTTCGTGGTTGTGCGGTAAATGTTGTTAATATCTGTGCCTTTGCTTGTAAAATCAACAATTTCTCCTACACTTTTAACTAAATTTACTGTGCTTTCTTGAGGTTCAAATAGAATATTTTTAATCTCAATGTTTTTTTGAATTACCTGTTGATCAAGAGAATTGATTTGTTTTCCATGTTTGTAATAGTGATGTCCTTTTTTTTATAATTTGCACGTGCCAAAGGGGATATGAATATCCCTATACGAGTACTACAATATTACAGGACAAGGGCGTTGTGTAAATAGACAGAGAGAGAGAAAGAAAGAAAGATTTGGTGTAGTGGTTTGAAACTTAGGTGGTATTAAGTTTCTGTAAACTCCAAGGGTAACGTTCAGATAACCGGGGAGCATTTTTTTCTGTCTTTGCTTTTATTGTCGTTGCTCATGATTCACAGTATTTTTTTCCGTCCACCTGATGTCATCATCACGATCCAGTTGCCCTTTCAGCCATATGACCACCCTATTGCTAGTGCTATGCCTTCGCAGTAGAGTTAACTTGGCTTTTGCAATTGATCTTGACATCAGGATTTGAACCGTGAACCAACAGCGTGACAAGCATGATGTAACTACTACACCACGGCCACTCTATTAGTTTCAATTTGACGTTTTAGGTTGACAATTTCCTCTGATAGATTTTTGAGTAGTTTGTTGTTTAAATTTATATTTATGTTGTAGTTCTTTGAGCATTCTTTTAATATCTTTAACAACATTTTCGAGTTCATTCATGTTGTTGTTGCCTCACCCGTTGGAGCCAATGTGTTCCGCGCTCTGACACTGGTCATCAAAGCACCGGGATCTCCACCGTTAGCGCCCATAGAATCCGTTTCGCCCTGGTTGTCCTTGGCTTACCCGTCCTTTTCTTTGGATTTTCGACAGTGCTGGCATTTCCAGGCTTCCTTTTGGTTCAATGGCATCGTTTTGAAGGTTTTTGCAGATACTGTGGTCAACTCAAAATGAAGTTTTCGTGAGCATTATTTGCATTTTGCGTACTCCCCTTTACCTGGAAGAACCTCCTCCCAATCACACAATGCACCATCTTGATCCGTATAACAAAGAAAGTTTGGTAAAACACGAATTTCATAATAAATGTTACAATTCTTTGTTTTGTTTTAATTGTGAAGTCAAAAAACACGTCCGTTCACTTTCAAGGGTACTGAAAATTAAATCATATGACAGCCTTGCCTTAGAACTTTTCTGACATAAAAGGTATCGAAAATGTTATTAGCAACCTTAATGGGGTAGTGTGTGTTCTTTATAGTCGCCTGCACAGACGGATGAGTTTCGCAGGGATGTCAAAACTAAACATGGCTCTCTATATCTCTTCTCAATAAATGGGATTTTAAAATCGATAGGATTTGGTTTTTGGATTAATGGCTACAATGTGAGTATAAATAAAGTGCTTTCCCCGTCGATTGTTAGTCAAGTTAAGTACCAATGTTGCTTCCAGTTCCCTACGACAAGCTTTAATTCCAAGTTTCACTAGAATATAACAAAAACGTATTTTTTTTTTTTTTTTTATAATTTGCACGTGTTAAAGGGGATATGAATACCCTTATACTAAATTTTTTTTTTAGAACACGTGCATTTTTGTGGAAAGGAAGAGACAGAGAGAAAGGCAGAGTGGTGTGGTGGTTTGAAACTCAGGTGGTATTAAGTTTCTGTAAACTCCAAGGGTGGCTGTCCAGATAACTGGGGAGTACTTTGTTTGTCTTTCGCTATCATTGCCGTTGCTTATGATTCACAGTATTTTTTTCCGTCCTCCTAATGTCATCATCACGATCAAGTTGCGTTTTGGCCATATGACCACCCTACTGCCAGTGTTATGCCTTCACAGTAGAGTTGTCTTAGCTTTCGCAAGTGATCGACTTTTTTATTTATTTCATGTGAAATAAATAGAATATAACAAAAACGTATTGTTGATTCTAAGATCCTATAAGAGCCTGCAAGGACAAGACAGGAAAAGGCAAAAACCAGACATGATTTATTTTCACAAGAAACTTAACGCTAAGAGGAAATTCACCGAAACTTGGCCGACTCACTTTAAATGAAAGGTGAGCGCCATCTACATTTCAACTTAACGTTACCATACGCATACGCTGCGATAAATTTACAATACAAGTCGGTCCGGCAAAATTCATCTTAAATTGGTTAAAGAGTTTATATATTGCAAAATATATGTTATCTATGAAATAATATCTGGTATATAAACAACATTTGAAGGAGAAAAAGATAGCATACTGCAATTCATAACATGTGGGATTTTTTTTTTAGCGTAATAGCAAACGTTTATATTCACATGTATCTTTCAAAGAAAATCGAAGACCCGACCTAATCTCCATTCATTGGGCGGTAGTTCCTCATTTCATTTTCCAGCGATTCATAAGAGTAAGAGACTGATCGAATTGGGGAGGTTCGGGGAAACCAAGCAAAAAAAAGTGACTTAAAGGAACTAGGTCGAGTGGATTTTCCTAGGTCGGAGATAAAGGCATGGAATTGAACAGGACTGAGGAGTGTAGTAAATTCTTCAAAAGTGAATTTAGCATTCCCTGCAATCTTGTGTAAGTTCCATTTCATGTGAGACCAGTTTTGAACCGTTCCCGTGGGGTAATTAAGGAGAGCTTTCTGAAAGTACTGTGATCAGAAAAAACCTGCGAGGGCAATTTCTGGTGAGCAACAAACCACGTAAATGAAGCGAGGAACGCCTGTGTTGCTAGACTGCTTACTGCCTATAAATCGCTCTTGTCGCCAAACAGACAAAGCAGCAGACATATCACTTCTCCAGACGGCAGTTTCGTCCATACTAGGTTTTTATTAAAAACGGATCAGCGAAATCAATACCGGTATTGGTAAATGGCAGACTCAAAGTTGTCCTCTCTTTGGGTAGCGCCCCCATTATCTGATACTCTGACCGCAGCAGATAACGCCATGTAACGAAATTTGGTGGACATAAGCTACGAACAGCTGGAAGAAATAGCAATTGTATGGCAATAGGATCGGTAAACGTTCATTGAAGGGGCGTACGGGTGCTACCTCCGCCTTTGCCCATAACAAATGCATCGAAAATGACATTGAACTATGCTGAGCCCTCAGAACATGGCTGTTGCTGAGCATGAGAGTACATATCGCTTAGTTATAAAGGGAGACCGCGTAATCACATCTACGGAAAATGAAAACTTATCTGTGGACGCATTCCAGCAAATACCGAGAGTCTTAACAGAACTATTCCATCAATTTTCAAGAAAGCCTTTAAAATATTCCCATCCGGTAGATGGTCTAATAAATGCCGTGTATTTGAGGTCCATTTTCTGAGATAGAAGCCAGTGCTACTTAGAATTGATATTAGTTCTCTTTAAGCGATTCGCGCAAACGATAAGTCACGAGCTCCGGAGAGGACGTCGCGACGTCTAAATAAAAATCTTGTTTAAGAATATTTGACGCGAGAGGTTGGGAAAATTTAACCTCCTCGGCTACCTGTCGCAGCGTGCGAATAACCAATATCTTTTTTTTTTTTTATAAAAGTTGCTCCAGCGAAATAGCCAGTTGCATTTCTCCACTTCTAAATTTCACCCACAATACGCGTCGTGCTTCGAATGCCCATCAGTTCACCCTTAAGCCCAAGCTAGGGATTCGATTATAAGCCGAACGACACGAATGTGGAATGATCTACCTGGCTCTGTATTTCCCCAACACTACAACCTTCAAACATTTAAAACCAACATGCACATGCTCCCTGTTCCTCTTCCCGCACAGTTTACCCCAAACGTAACGGTCTTAAGCTCGAAATCCGTGACGGCCTGATGAGGAATTTCCCGATATTCTTTGGAAAGGAATGTGATCAGGGTGAACTAAAATTTGGCAATACATTTTCTCGATATCACTGTTGAATACGTATATGTAAAAAAGCCACTTTAGAATGAGTAAAGTTTTGTCGGTTTGAAGGGTCGTACCCGGTTAGAGGGCCTCGTTTAAGTTCATCTCATTGGACGACGCTTGAGAGCCATTGAATACAACTCTGAACTTTGTTGTAAGGCTATTAGGTTTTATGACCGCATGGTGTGCCAAGGAATTAACTCGTTGACCATTAATTGTTTCAGATGAATCTTTAGGCGTCATATGATTTAGAATGACGTATTCCGAAACAACTGAATTATATTGTTCTTTAAATTCCGGCTCACCTAAGAGACGTTTTTCATTTTCTAGAAGCTTCCTTAGAGCAATATCACGCAATAACGGCCAAGGGCGCTTGGTTGCTGAAAGTCTTACTTAAAAGGGATTCTGACCACGTAGCGACCAGTGGAATCTCGAAGAGTTGATTTTTCGTATTAGGTCTCACAATATTGCTCTGCCGATGTAAGTAATGGAACTTTGGGCAACTGCTCCAATTCGGTCAAGAGAGACTTCATTGAAGAATGACACGAAGGTGGAATATGATTATTACGAGTTAGCTCATGGGGTGGGCAAATACGGTATGTTGCGCCATAATGGAATGAAAGACTGTGTTTTACCCGATCGAGTAAAATTGACGGGTATAGATCAGCTCCAATAAGTATACCTAACTTGAAACTTTTTATTGAAGTGCGGATCAGCAATTGGAAAGGCTAGATTCCAGTGCAGGTTTCCTACATCAATGAAAACCGACGGCAAATCACCTGTAAGTTTTTTAAGAACCAAGGCTTTGGCAGCGATACTGAAATCTCTCTGAGACAAGTGTGAATGAGCAGATTTTTGACGACGTTGTCATGGAACTCATACCTGAAATGCGCGCTTGTATGGTCTGGCTAGGGAGGTTTAAACGTTTTTGAATATTCTCCGAGATGAAGTGAACTTCAGAACCGGGGTCGAGCAGAGCGCGCAGATCAAAGTCACACTGGTGATAACGCATTCGAACAACTGCAGTGGTTAATAAAGCTTGACAGTGACTGGTGGAGAAGAATGATTAACGAGAAATCTCTGAGGTGCACTGTATCTCTGGAGTTAAGTTCGTTTGCTGAGGGGCAGGATCTTCTTGAGTTGAGCTGGCATCAGAATGCAATAAAGTATGGTGTTTGTTTTTGCATCGGAAGCACGTCATCATACTTGGGCATTTACTCACATGATGAGTTATAGCAACGCAATTAAAGCAATACTTATGTTTATGGACTATGTTTCTTCTTTCACCAATACTTATGCTCAAAAATGTGGAACAGATACGTAACGGATGTTGTTCTTTACATATCTTGCAGACCAAAGGAACCTTAGCGAGGCGAGTTTTTGGACGCTAAATGTCAAGGTGCAGTTTTCCGAGTTCACACGTGTTATTTTGTTGGTCTGTTGCACATCGAGTACTCTGTACTTTCAAGTACTCTGTACCGATTGGAAAGGAATGTTTTCATGGATTTCCACGTTGGAAGTTCGGTAGGATCTGTTAAGGATGCCTCCCAAAGGGCAAGGGTTGTTTCAGGAAGTCGCATCGAGCATAAGTATGTTACTACCGCATCCCAGGAATCAATGCCAATACTACGGGGTTTGAAAGCAATTAAAGCATCATTGACATTTATCTGCAGTTCTTTTAGGGCTTGAGCAGATTCATCAGCAATAAAAGACTGACTAAGAAGGATTTTAATTTGGTTGTTCATAAAAATTCGCTTATGTTCAAAATGCTCTTTAAGAGCATTCCAAGCTAAACTTCAATTTTCGTCAGTCAGTGAGAATTTACTTACTTACGTCGTCTCCGTTCGGAGATGAAACAATTTTTTTAAATTACGCAATGCTTACAGGTCCCGTTATACAATAGGTCTTGTACTCCATACTAGAGCGATGGAGAAAGCAGAAAATTGTATACAGAGCGAAAATTGAAAAATGCACTGCCAAATATTAGTGAATTAAAAAGATAGAGACTTCCAGCCTATATCTTGGAGTGAAAACCCAACACAAAAAATTAGGGAATATCGGCTAAAAAATGTGATACGGAACGACCTCAGCCCCATATCTGCCGATAAAATCACTTCAACAATTCGTTTGCGATGAAAAGGAGAAATTTAAAATAGCTTCAAAGATAACTTGCCGAGATTTCTACGTTGATGACGTACTTTCGGGAGCGGATACATTAGACGCAGCAGTAGAAGAGCAAAAGTAACTTGTACAACTCATGGCGAGCGGAGGATTCAGACAACGTAAATGGTCTTGAAATACAAAGACCATTTTGAAAAATATAACATCAGAGGATTAAGAACAACGAAGATTCAAAATAAATGGCTGTGACCCCATTAAAACCCTGGGAATATACTGGCGACCGAAGTCCGACACGTTTGAACTTAAGGTTAATATTGAAACAACAAATACAAATTTAACAAAAAGGTTAATAGTGTCAGAAACAGCAAGGCTATTTGACCCATTAGGCTGGCTAGCTACAATTATAGTAAGAGCAAAGCTAATCCAACAACAACTCTAGAAATCGGAAAAAACTTGGGATGAAATACTTTGATATGAAAATGCTCAAGAATGGAAGTTCTTCAGGAGCCAACTCTCTTGTATAGAAGAAATTAAAATACATAAGACAAAGGTGGCACCAATTAAAAAGGTATCAATAACGAAACTCGAACTTTGCGGAACAGTACTGCTGGCAAAATTACTTCAAAAAACGAAGGCAAAATGAGAAATAAATGATTTCGAAACGCATGTATGGACTAACAAATAGAAGAACTACGTAGCGAAAAATGGCAACATGTAAAGGGTAAGGACAATCCCGCTGATTGTGCGTCAAGATGACTATGGCCGTCAGAACTCAAAGCACACTCAATTTGGTGGGCAGGTCCATCTTGGCTAGCGCTCGCCTTGAAGAGAGGAAGGGAAATTGACAGGAAGAGTAAACTTCGGTGCCTTAACCCATTCCTCGATGAGAACGAGGTGATGCGAGTAGGAAGACGATTGGCGAAAGCAAAACCATCATGCTCGCAGAAACATTCCATAATCATTCCACATTCCGGGTATCTGACCACCATGTTGATGGACGGAGCTCACAAAACCACTTTACATGAAAGCTACACTCTCACCCATGCACATCTACGGTAACGATATTGGATTCTGAGTGGTCTAAGTGCAGTCAAATAACGAGTCCGTAGGTGTACTACATGTTTTCGACACAAAACGTCAACCAGACCTCAAATGCCACAACCAAGAGTGTCCAAAACTAGATAATTATTACATGCAGGACTCGACTATGCACGACATGTCGACATCAGGATGGCAACAGAAAGGGGAACAAGTCTTATAAAGGATATATAGCTGTTTTTTTTTTTTTTGTTTGGCAGCAGCTTTTAGGCGATTGTGCGCCAGGAGAAGCCAGGTGGCACACAGTGACAACGGCACAAATTTCGTGGCTGCAAACATAATTCTACAGCTAAATGCAAGGATGGCGAAAGGGTACAGCGATGAAATATGCGAAACGTTAACAACTTACCATACGGAATGGCATTTCATACCCCCGGCGGCACTCCACTTTGGTTGTCTATGGGAGGCAGGAGTGAAGTCAGGAAAACACCACCTGAAGCGAACCATTAGGGAACACAAGTTGACATACGAAGAGATAGTGGCAGTTTATGGACGAAAAAATTTGTTGTGGTCACTTCGGCTCCATTGGAGATGTTGCGTTCTTTTAGAGTGTACGTAGTTGCCAAAAGCAGCAAGATCATCCGCTACTTTTTGAGGAGACAAATTAAAAATCTCGTGGAACTTGATATAGATTTTCTTGAGACTGTCTATTTCAATGGGGAGGCCTTCCTGCTGAATGGAAACCATGACACTTGTTTTGGTTTTACCCTCATAGCAAACTGAGTCAGATTTGACATGAAGATACGCGAGAAAGAGACGTATTTTCTCGTAAACCCTTTTTTCTCTTAGCCTGGAGAGTGCTTAGCGACATTCTGTGATGTCGATGGTTTGCTGTGTTAGTTTAACTAGAGGCGGTAAAACCGGATCAAGACTGGGAGCAGTGGAGGAAGAGATTGAAGAGAAAGGTGTATTAGATGAGACATTAGCTGTGGGGTTCAGAATATGAGAGCTGATAAAGTTAGGGTATTTGGCTCCAGTTGTGAGATTGAAATTAGAGAAAGAATTGGTGGTGAGGGCAGGTGACGCGGAGGGTAGTAGCGGTTGAGAGGATCCAGTTTGAGAAGTTGGGTTTAATTTAAACGAAACTCGCTTGTGTGTGGGCTTCGGTGGCGCGGCGACATTAAGTGCATTTAAAGAAGAAGAAGACGTTTGTTTAGGTATGGTAGGGGGGGTAAATTTGGGGAATAATTTAGTTTTTAGGAACCAGTTAGTGTCAGATTTGGGTCGGGAGTTAGAAACAGGTTTTGGATGCTTATTACTAATCTTAGATTTATTTACAGTCTTATCATTAATGCAGAGTTTATCGGTCGATTTGCTGATAAGCATCTTACCAAGCTTGAAGTCAGTACCAGTAGAGCTTTGAAATATCCATTCGTATCGAGACGGTAAGTCGAATTTGAAATTTCGATTACTCTTGTGGCTGGATGGCAGGAGCATTATGCATTGGTTGATGGTAATACCAAATCTCTTTTTGAAAAATTGTATAATCCATGGGACATCCGCGTAGTGAGGGGCGCCTTTGATGAGGAAGGTAGTAAGCATCTGGTTCTCCAACCTTAGCTTGTCCAATCTGCGCTGCCACTCAGAACGTGTCCATGTAGTGCCAAACTGTTTGATGAGTTTACGTGGGGCGACAGCGGGAGGAGACAACGTTACCGTGACTTCCGATTGGTGAGTTTTAACGCTTGCGTTGGAGTTATCCGTTTTAACCATCCGTTGGAGACAGGAAGGTGGAGATGAGGGCAGATCCACTTCGGTATCTAATAGTTCAGCCAAGTTTGACGTGTTGTACTGAACAATTGGGTGATGCTGAGTATGGTTTTATACTTGATCAATTTTGCTGCATATTGTTCCAATGCTATCCTCAATGTCAGAAAAAGTCGACCGAACCACGGTTAATTCGTCGCCGACATCACTAATTTTATCGAAAATCACTTCGGGAATAGGATAAGGTTGCTTGAGAGATGGTTGATTGATCGAGGGGGCTTGGAAATGAAAATCTAAGCCTTCACGCATTGTGTTAATAACCTCGCACGTATTTTGGTGTGCGATAATTTGCGCATCCGATTATGTTTTGAGATCACTCATCACAGTATTGAGGTGACACAAAGTTGTTTCACCGTTACTAGATCTTGCGAAACCCAACTTAAAAAGACCAACAATTTCTTTCTCAATGTTAACAAGTTTGGATTTAATTGCGTCGTTTGAAGACTGTACCGCAACGCCTAATTCTTCAACACATCTTACATTATTTTCAAGGCTGGACAGTTTTTCTGTTATTTTTTTAATGAGACTTTTATGGTGGTTTTCATTAGATTCACTAAGGCATTTTATCGCGAGGAGCACGTGCGACAGCGATATGTCCTTACACTCATCACAGAAGAAAAGGAGGTTGGCCGATATTTCTTTAATGAAAACCGTGTTTCTTTTGTTAATTCCGACACAAATGGCATGGAAAGATTTGCCACAGATGCCATTACAAGCAATCCAATCGGCATTGCTATCATCGATTAGGCAATTCGACATTCCACAAGACATGGCAGAAAATAAGTCGTTGCGTAAGGTCACGAAAAAGTAGGACAACAAATTAAAGGGCGCGTCAGCGAACAGTTATACAATCGCGAAGTGGGTCAAAAAAATAAGCGGGAAAAATGACAAATTAACAATGAATTCATTTGCGGGGCAAAAAGAAAAATGCGACTGAATACGGCGGCGGTTGAATAACAACTCAAGACCTCTTTTTCAATTTCAAACGATCCTGATGAAGTAGATGTCTTGACGCCATGTCATTTCTTGATTGGAACAACCTTACTAGCACCCCCAGAAAGGCATAGACTCAATGAAAGAGAAGGATTATTGACGCGATGGCAGCTGATAGCACGCGATTGCAACAAAATTCCTGGAAAGGTGGAGTTCAGCAAATTTAACGACCCTACAACAACGTTCGACATGGACAACAAAGAACGTAAATCTTAAGGTTGGTAACATTGTTTGGGTGAAAGATGAACAACTTCCTCCAACAAGATAAATGTTTGGAATGGTACTAGAGACACATGCAGGAGAAGATGGTTTGGTGCGTGTAGTGACCATCAAAGCAAGGAACAAGATCTGCAAAAGATCTGTCTGCTACCAATGAACGATAACGAAGAACAAAGGGAAAAACAAGATGGCAATAAGTGGACTGCTCAACTTACCACAACTACCTGCTTGTCAACATTTCTAAGGCCGGAGTAAGTAAACCAAGGTCGACCAATTAAAATACCACACGAAATCCATTGCAATACTCAAAAAAGGAGAAGAACCATACTCGCGCAGCAGGCCCAAGTACCTGCCACAAGGTGGTTCACAACATCGGACTTCAGCATGTAAGCCAGCTCGGCCCGGCAGAATGTACAATTGCGTACATATGCACATAACTGGAAACGGACACCGTGGGAAACTTTCTATCATAATGCTTTGATATCAGTTTTTGGTCAGCGCCGCCGAGTCAGCAGCTGTTCCCACGTATGTCATTTTGCGTGTCAGCATAATTTATACTAAGTAATTTGTATAAAAAGTTGTAAAATAAAATTTGAAGGTGGATTTGAATACGGCAACTCCAAAAGCAAAATGTTTTCATTTGTTGACTATAATCACTCCCCACCAGTGGTAAGGTGGGCTTAGTTAGTATTTAGTAATAACTAACACAGAAAGGTTATGATTTCGTCTCCGAGTATAAGGCCACAGCCCCAGATAAAAACTTTGAAACAAATCTGACCAACCATTTAGCCACAAGTTTAAGGACAAAATTGCGAAACCCACTTTTCGATTTCCATTATAATAGCAATACCTGTAATAAATTTTTTTGCATAAACTCTAGAGTTTCCCATATATACATAGAGATGAAACGGAATTATTTTTTTTTTTTTTTCTTTTTATTTTATTGTAGGTACAAAAGTCTTTACATTTAACTTATATTCTTAAGAGTTTTAGAACTCAACATTTTGTTCTTTTCAGCTTTAATTTATTTTTATATAATAAGGAAAATACGTGAGGTTATATAATATTAAATTAAGGGAAATTTCTACAGAATAAAACCCTTATGTAATACTTATAATCTAAATTGCACATAGGTCTTTTATTAGACTATTGTCCGAGAATTGACATTTATATAAATGTCAATTCTCGGATAATAGTCTATTATTTCATGTAAATTCAATGTTGAAAATCGTTTAGGTAATTTTAGAATTATTTTAAGTACTTTATTTTGCATTATTTGTAATTTCTTTTTGTGACAGTTCGCGCAATCATACCAGACAGGAACACCGTATAACAAGATAGGTTGAAAGATTGTTTTAAACAAAATAAGTTTGTTTTCTGTACTCAGGTTTGAACTTCGACTGATAAATGGATACAGTATTCTAATATACATATTGATTTTTTTTAATAGTAACTGCAGTATGATTTTGAAAAGTTAACTTTTTATCCAATGTTATACCCAAATATTTACATTGACTTTCCCATTGTATATCAGTATTATAAAATTTAAGGCAAGTTGATGGTAAATAACTGCTTTTCCTGCGACGTGTAAAAAAAACGGCTTGAGATTTAGTAGCATTGGCTTTAATTTTCCATTTCTTAAAGTAGTTTTCAATATCTACACATAAGTGATGTTTACAGGGAAGACATAATATTTACAGGGCTTACACTGGTAGAGTATATTGCAGTATCATCTGCAAACATTGCGCAACGTGTATTGTTACAAGTGACCCTAAAATCTGCTACAAAAATATTGAAAAGGATAGGACCCAAAACTGATCCTTGAACGACACCAAAAGGAATATCCAAATAATCTGAATTACGATTTCCAATAAATACAGAAAAAAGTCTTTCAAAAAACTTTGGATGATTTTGATCAAGAATAGAGGAAATCTACACATTTTCATTTTATATAAAAGAGCTTCATGCCAAACAGTATCGAACGCCTTCTCAATGTCCAACAAGACCAACCCTGTAGACATTTTCGAAGCCAAGCCTTGCTTTATATGATTTTTTATTCTAACAACTTGATGATTTGTACTATATCCCGATCGAAAACCAAATTGTTGTTTTGGCAGTACTTGATATTCTGTTATGTGGTCAACTAGATAGTTTTTAACAATATTTTCAAAAATCTTACCAATATTGCTAAGCAAACTAATAGGTCGATAGCTAGATGGATCTGTTTTAGGTTTCCCCGGTTTTGGTATGGCAACTACTTTTGCTTTTTTCCATTGGTTTGGAAAATAGTTCGAAGTTAAGCAGGCATTAAATATAAAAGTTAAAAGAATCAACCTCTTTCTTGGAAGTTCCTTAAGATATTTGTTTCGAATTTTGTCAATCCCAACAGCTTTATTAGTTTTACTAGTACTTATTATGTTTCGGACTTTAGTAGGTGTTGTAAGATACCTATTTTCAAAATGTGATTTTGCTAAATCTATTTCATTGATAGACTCTTTCACTATGGAAATTGTTTGATCATTACTCAAGTGAGCAGCAATTAAGTTGTTTTTATGAAAGCAAGATGCAAGTAAATTCAACTTTTCATCTTGGTTGTAAACTTTAACATCATAAAGCGCTGGAATATTAGAATGCTTTTTAGAAATAACTTTACTTACTTTCCAAGAGGGTTTGGAACCCTTCTTAAAAGAAGAAAGCAATACATTCCATCTTTTATTTCTATGGGCAAGAATTTCATTTTTAATTTGCTTATTTAGTTTTGAAACCATATCGCTATAATAGATCTGTCTGTATCTTATCCCATATCTTCTAGCTGTGTTTCTCAAACGTATGAGAAGTAAAATGTTGTTAGGTAAAGGAATTGGGGATTTGTTCATAAGAGTTTTTTGAGGAACAGCTTTATCAACTGCATCATTTATAATATCGACAAAGTTTTGTAAATACATATCAATTTGATAAGATTGATTAAGTTCATTTAACGCTAGATTTCGTGTATCAATATTATTTGAAACATGCGCCCGATAAAGATTCCAATTAGTAGCTGAGAATATATATCTTTTTTGAAAATCATACATAGAAGTTGTGCCTGTAAATGATGTATGCACTGGTAAATGATCTGAGCTTAAAGCTGTGAGTGTGACAGGTTGCGTAAAATATTTATTTTTGTTTGTAAAAAAGAAATCCAATACTGATGGAGTTTTATTTCGGTCAGTTGGTATATAAGTAGGGATAACAGGGCTAATTAAATAGTTATTATTGTGTGTAGTCATAATATCGTGCAAAATATTACCTCAAGAATTTGCCCTTATGCAATTCCACGACTGATGTCTGGAGTTAAGATCGGCACCTATCAAACAATTTTCTTTGATACGCATCAGCTTTAAAATATCTTTTTTAAACATTATTTTTCTTTCGGAATTACTATTTTTACCAGGAAAATAAACGGAAAATATATCAAGGGATATGCTTTCGCGAAACGGAATTATAATTCAAGTTCTTTATTGAGCCGAATCCAAATATAAAATGTACATTGTACTAGGTCTCAAGTAGATAGAGACGTTAACAATCCATTTTACTCAAGATATATTAGGATTGCTCTCTTATAATAGTTTGCATATTGGTTTTAGTTTCTCTTAATAATTATCAACATCCTGCCGCCGGGAAAGATGAAGGAGGCAGCTCCAATTGGTACAGCAGTTAAACAGGTCGTCTAAACCGCTACCCATCTGCGTAACGTATCTCACAAGCCCTAATATTGCCATCTCGTCTATGGAACGTATGTTCGATCACAGCCAACTTCCAGTGAATCCTCGGTGCTGCGGAGTCGAAAACCAAAATACCATCGCTCTTGTCTAGCTTTACTGAAGGTTTGAAGTTGTTATAATGAAAAGAACGCACCAACTGCATATGCTCTGTGCGCCACCTTTTCCAGAGCATCTTTGTGAATCTAATTCGTTGTTTCCAAATGCTTTGAAAGTCCGTACAGTGAGATGATTCGAATGGGTTGGAAAACTGATTACATCCTAGCAAGAAGTGAGCGGGTATTAACGGGGCTGCATCCAAACGATCACTCGAAACATATGTTAATGGTCGAACATTCACCATGCCCTCGGCCTCTGTGATAACTGTCCTCAGTTGTTCAAAAGTTAATTTTGCCTTACCAATTACGACTTTAAGTGTATATTTTATGGCGCGGATAAATAGCTCCCAAGAGCTTGCTTCACAATGAATTTCCATTTAATTTGCCTTTGCGCTAAGAAATTTTGAAACGCCTAATCTTCGAAAATAGGCCCTGTAAAATCAACTCCAATGTTGTCAAACGATCTCGAGAGACTTACACTTTCTATTGGGAGGGTGCCAAATGGTTGCAAGGCTGGCTTGCCCCACAGCTTGTGATCTCCCTTTTTATCAGCTGACGTTCTTTTACTACCCAAAAGCGCCGATCCCCAAAAGGGGAAAGGATACCTCCAATCCGGCAAATCTCTGGTCGATAAGTCTCTATTATCAGCAAGGTATTCGAAAAAGTAATCAATAGAGCCTACTCACCAGTAGAAAGCTCGTTGTGAAAAATGGCAATGTGATATCTGCTGGAACGTTCGAAATTAAAAATGGTCTGCAACAGGGTGCGGTTATGATAGGATTTCTTCAGCATGCAATAGCGTATGCGGACGATTTGATTTCTAACAAATCTGGACCTAAGATCGACGTCACTGCAACACTCTTGCAGCATAACTTCGATAAGATTCAGCGATATTGCGACGATTGGAAGTTGAAGATCAACCTTCAGAAGTCGGAAAACATTCTTTTCAGAACGCCGTTGTCTCTGGCCTCTAGGGATACCAGAAAGAATTGGCGAAAGTTCTCTATCGTTGGACAGCACGGGCGTCCACTTGCGTGCCAAAACGTGGTCAGACACCTTGGACTTTGGCTAGACCAATATCTACATTTTAACAAACATGTAGATGTTGCTCTGGCCAGAGCCCGAGCTGCCCTCGCCCTTACAAAGAGACTTTTTTATAGCAAGCAACTCGATGTAAGGGTAAAGGTAATCTGCTACACGGCCATCATTCGGCTCATGCTCGTATATGGATGTCGCGTGCGGTTCAACATAGGGGCAAGTAGGATGGAAAGGATTCGGGTGTGTGAGAGGGCCTACCTTCGGGCTTGCCTTAACTTGTACCAGAACATCAGAGTCTCAGTACAAAAAATGTTATTCTAATGAGTTCCGTATTTGATAAGAGTGGACAATTTCCTGGTCAAAATGACTCGAAGGCACATTGCAAGAGCAATGAGCTCGATGAATAACCTGATCTTCGGGGCATCTTACCCCAACCATAGGTACCATGAGAGGGCCTTAACGGCTTTGTCCCCCCAGAAGTATTCCTCTATTTAGATCAAGCAGGTCTGATCCAGGATAGATCAGCGTTGCCGCTAATCTTCCACGTTGCCCAGAAAACTGTGGACAGGCAGCTCAACTACAGCTTAGACGTCGCACAGAGCACTGAGGAGCGTCTCCGATTTAGTAGATCGGTATTGAGGCGCGACGTGAAAGATGTGCAGCAGCATCAGCAATTCTGGTGGTTACTAGAGGGAGCTCCCTTGTCGATCCCTTTTGATCCTTGGTAGGTCTAGTAGGGCAAAGTTGGCCTTCATATTTTGCCTTGGCCGGCTTACATATTTTTTTTAGGTGTCTTAGTTTAGGTAGTAATGTTTAAGGCACAGCACTGGTAAATAACAGAAAACAAAAAGTGCATAGTTAATTATGCATGCAGTTAAGTTAAGTTAAGATTTATGTTTAAGGTAGCATTTAAGTTTTATATATGTATAAGATAAAAAATAAATAGTATGATACAAAGTTTTTTTTTTTAAATAAACATTTTTCTTAGTCATAATTGTTATATAAATAAAATAGTAACAAGTAATAGATCAATTCGAAAGACATAGTCAAGGAATAAGTTTAGCTTAGAACGCCCGCATAGGGCCAGTAAGTTAGAATAAGATAGTTAAGTTAGTTAAGCTAGTTTTAAGTGTTTTAGTCTAGCATGTATAAATAAAGTATAAATGAATTAAAATTAATAAAAAGCTATAAAAAAAAGATTTTTGCAAAGCTTCACGAGTTATGCCTCTGGTTAGAAGGTCGGCAGGATTTTCCTTACCCTTGTAGTGACTCCAAACAGCTATTGGTGCGCTACGGCGTATCTCAGTAACCCTGCTTTGCACGTATGGCTTCCAACGATCTGTTGTACCCTGAATACAACTTAGCGCAATTTTAGAATCAGTCCATAATACAAATTTATGCACATCTATTTTTAAAGATTGCTTGAGATATGAACATATACTTGCGGCTATTAAAGCAGCTGTTAGTTCGAGCTGTACCGGGAAAATTCGAGCTTCTTAGGCGACCCGACGCGTCCTCAGGTTGCGGATAAGGGACGGGCACGTAGTGCGGTAGAAGCACATTACCTCCGCGGACCAAGAACAAACTTCCTAAGTTTTGGGAGTATTGGACTATATGCCGAGGACTGAATGAGGCAGGGAATAAAAAAAATGTGCATCGCAAGCCTATCGTCCCTATGAGATACCAGGCGACCTCTCATAGTAATCCAGCCTTAGACCTGCATGGGAGCTCTGTAGATGCGGACTTTTTATTTCTCGCCATACTCGTGGGAACAAAAATAAAAAAAAGTGGAACAAAACAAAACAAAAACACAAATAAATAAAAACAAAAATATAAAATATAACACCACACAAGTAACGGAGTCAGAAGAAGAATTTCTACTCCATTCCCCTGTATCTCAATGTGAGATGGAGACAGATGAGTAGAGCTTCTCATCTCCAAAAACTGTCGAACCGCGCCAGTCTATGACAATGGACAATTTGCTTAGGCACAGAACGTACCAGACAATGCGCGGAGTATACAGTCAACAAGCCTCAACAGGAAAGTGACAGACCTAGAAACAACAAAAGAAATAGGTCAACCGACAACTCGCCAAAGGATTAGGTACCCAAAGAGCACAAAACGTACTCAAAGCCACCTAAAGGCACAAGTACGGTTGTGCAAAGAAAAAATCCTTGCAGTTCTGGTGGGCGTCGTGGCGTAGTGGTTAGTGTGTCGGATCACTATGCAAGAGGTTTCAAGTTCGAATCCCAGAAAACACCAAAAAGATTTTTCACGATCCCACCTCTCGTGAACGTCTGACAAACATCCGAGAGTATTGTTGTCACGAGAAAGCTTCTCAAAACCCAAACATCAAAAAAAAGGAAAAGAAAAAGGCTGCCAAATCCCACTCAGAAGCAATTAAAGCCTCAATGGAAGGATTGCGAGTCATGAGGGCTACGAAAGAAAGAAGCGGTGGAGAAACAATTTATTTATTAATTTATTTATTTAAACTTAATACAAGCAAGAACTTAAAGCTAAACTTGAAACTAAAAATAACTAAACTAAAACTGGAATTAAAAGTAACAGTTTTTCGGTCAGGATTAGGAATTAAAGGAATGAAGGGCGGTTCTCAGGGAGGCTCCACTATTGTGAAAGTCAAAAGTGGTTTGCATGTGATTAGTTCTGCGGAACATTCTGGATATTGGTTTATGGTATTCATAATTAATTAAAATTAAGAAAAGAGAGAGTTTCTAATAGAGTAGTAGACGTGTGAATTACTGCTTATCAAATAAATAATTTTTTTTTTTCTTAATTTTCTGGTAATAATTATCACCAAACTACTTTTTATTGAAAAGAATTACAAATTTATTGTTTATTCGTGACAAACATTCTTTACGATGGATGGATTTTGTGGAAAATGCGATTCAAGGTTTAGTCGCGGTAATGCTTATATAATTCCTTGTAGCGGGTTCTGCAAAAAAGTGTTCCATCGATTGTGTTGCGAAGACAAACTATCGGAGTATGATATCAAACTGCTGAGAGGAAATAAACATCTTGGTTATTGGTGTAATGATTGTGTAGCGTTCCCCAATAAGATTCTAAAGCAGTACGAGAGTTTATTGGAGTCGCAGCAGTCCAAATACGAAAAAAATTATAGACATTTTAAATAAGAGTGTGAATAACCTATCAATACAAATCAGTGCTATGCTTTTTTCTATACCAAATAGCAATGAATCAGTAGACGCATTGACTAAGAAGTTTTCAAATATCATTGTTCAGACAGTTAATAGTTTTATTACCTATAAAAATGTAAATAATAATCATAACCCTTGGTTTAGTGAAAATCTAAGAGTGCTAAAAAGTTTTGAAATTCGAAAAAGCGAAAGTTTCCTCCCTTGAAGTCGATTGGAATAACTATACAATTTTTAGAAATACCCTTATACTAATTTTTAGAACACGTGCGTTTTTGTGGAAAGGAAGACACAGAGAGAAAGACAGAGTGGTGTGGTTTGAAACTCAGGTGGTATTAAGTTTGTGTAAACTCCAAGGGTGGCTGTCTAGATAACTGGGGAGTATTTTGTTTTGTTTTTCGCTATTATTGTCGTTGCTTATGATTCACTGTATTTCTTTCCGTCCTCCTGATGTCATCATCACGATCAAGTTGCATTTTGGCCATATGACCACCCTACTGCCAGTGTTATGCCTTCACAGTAGAGTTGTCTTAGCTTTCGCAAGTGATCGACTTTTTTATTTATTTCATGCGAAATAAATAGGTGATTCTTGACATCAGGATTCGAACCGTGAATCAACAGCGTGACAAGCGATGATGTTACCACTACACCACGACCACTAAATAATGCGAAAATCAAGTATGATATATGTATTAGTAAACAAATTAAAACTTGTAGTGAGCAAAAATCTATGTGCAGAACTTTAAAGCTCTTGGTATTAAAAGAAGGTAAAAAATATATTAGTGAAGTGATTTACAGCAACAAAAAGTACAGCAAATGTCTCGAAATATCAAATGTTTTAAATTCATTTTTTGAAGATAGTACTGCGGATATCAGAAACAGCATTCCAAAAAAGTCATATGTAAATTCAGTGTTTGATTTTTATTATTTAAAATCAATGAATAATAAAAAAGATACAAATGGAGTCAGTATTAAAATGTATTTGGATGCCTTTGAGTTATGTGGTGATTTATTACTTAAAATCGTAAATTTATCTTTAATTGGTGCTACGTTTCCAAGTTGCTGTAAAGAGTCCCTTATTGTCCCTATTGAAAAAGTAAAAAACTCAAAGTGGAAGATTTTAGACCTGCAAATATGATGACCCTTGAAAGCAAAATCATTGAAAAGATTGTGTATAATCAACTACAAACGTATTTAGAATCTTTCAATCTAATATCTTGTTATCAAGTTGGATTCAGAAAAAAACATAATTGTGAATCTCTTCTCAATCTAGTGATCACCAAGTGGCAAATTTACATTCGCGACAAAAAGTGGTTGTAGCCGTGTCTCTAGACTTAAAAAGAGCATTCAAAACTGTGGACTAATTAATTTTAATTGAAAAACTAAAAATGTATGGAGTGAGAAATACAGAACTTAAATTTTTCAAATCATATCTTGAAAACAGAACTCAAAGAACCAAGATTAACGATATTATTTCGAACCCTGTTCCTGTACTTCATGGTGTCGCTCAAGGATCCTTGCTTGGCGTGTTGCTGTTTTGGTGTATATCAATGATATGGAGAAGGCTGTTCGTTTTTCAAAAATTGTGCTGTTTGCTATTGATGCGTTGTTGTTTATATCTGGTAGTAATATCGATGAGTGTACAAATAAAATTAATTCAGATTTAGAAAATTTACAAGAATGGTTTGACAGAAACATGTTAAAAATAATTTAAATAAATAAAACCACGGATGAACCTACGCTGGACAGGTTCGATTCGCAATATATAGATTTCGTAGTACGGTGACTATACCTGGCAAGCATACTCAAGGAGGGGTCTGACGAATGTGATGTATCATGATTTTGTAACGTAAGGGTTTGAGAATTTCGTAGAGCATCGTTTAATGAAACCAAGCGCAGTGTTGGCGCTATTTTTTTTTATATATATATATGTACAATTTGCACGTGTGAAAGGGAATATGCCCTTATACACATTTTTTAGGACTCAGGGGTTTTGTGGAAAGAGATAGAGAGAAAAACAGATTGGTGTAGTTGGTTCGAAGCTCAGGTGGTATTAAGTTTCTGTGAACTGCAAGGGTAGCGTCCAGATAACTGGGGAGTGTTCTTGTTTTGCTATTATTGTCGTTGTTGATGTCATCATCACGATCAAATTGCATTTTAGCCATATGACAGCCTACTGCCAGTGTTATGCCTTCGCAGTCCTAAGGCTAAGCTCAGGTTACTAGGGGGGTCGACAGGTGGCGGATCGTCGAACGGCCTTCAGATATGGAGGTTAGCTGCGAATAACCAATAACCAGTTCCCGACCAAGAGCGGCAGAAATGGAGGGCGTGAGGGAAGAAATCATATGAGCCCTGAGAAGTGACTGTGACGGGGCGAGACGACGCCGCCCCTTAAATAAATGTCCCATCCCTAGGGCGAGGTGTTACGCGACCCGTGCTGAGGCCTGAATGGTGCTCGGGGTGTAAAATCAATACAGCATCTTTAACGGAGCCCTCCAGATACCTGGTGCCCTCTGGTTGTAATAAATGCTTTACCACGTTACCGGGAGCTATGACGTGGCCGACATAAAATTCGCCCGTACTCGTAGGATCCAAATTAAATAAAATGGAACAAAAAAAAAACAAGAAAATGAAAAAAATAACGAACAAAATATTAAAAAAAATTAAAACATACTTATGCAGCAGGAGGCCTTAGATAACCCTTTCCGGAGAAGGTCCATCGTACTACGCTCGCCGCCTATAAAAAACAGTTGCGAAGCTGTGGTAGAACAGCACACGGATAGCAGGAGCATCCCAAAACCATCGGGAACCGAAGCAGAGGAAGCCCAAGTCCGCATATCCCCAGAAAAAATAAGGAGACAAATAACATTACAAACTACAACAGAAGCAAAGGCCCGAAATACGAGGGAAGTAGATCTTTGTCATACAAAATTGAGGTTGCTACGGCAAATCATCAAGACTCAACCCCCCCAGTAAATGAGATGGAGAAATGCAGAGCAACTATTAGAGCTATGATAAAAGTAATCGAAAAGCAAATGAACGTCGGCATGAGTATCAAAAACAGCCTTGCTGAGCTGGAGGAATCGATCGATATGATAGGTTTCTTGAAAAAAGCGTGGAAGACTGGTCCGCAGAAGCTTCAGCTACAAACACCCAAGACAAAGAAAATTGTTGAATGGGTCACAGTTACAAAAAATTGGAGAGTACTACCAGAGAGCAGGGACATAACACCAACAGTCTATCTGGAGCCCAAAAAGAGGGTAGCCTCTAGCCCTATTGAGGGAGATATAGGAAAAAAGACAAAACAGATCCCCAATGTTAGACCATTGCAGCAGCATAATGAGGAAAAGATCAGCAGACACGAATCTCCATCTGAGGACACAAACAGAGCCACTGCGGACGGTACGGATTTCAGGAAGAAACCACCTCCAACACCAACCGGAAAAGTAGAAGGGAATGCAAAGAAGGCCAAGAAAAGTACAGTGAGTGCAACACCGCAAGAAATGTCACGGAGAGAGCACAAAGTGATAAAAAACAGCGAGAATGAAGCGGAAGTTGGTGGAAACAGCTATCCTCATCATAAAAAGCGGAGAAATAGCCAACCCAAGCATAGACCAGAGGCAATCTTCATAAAACCAAGAGATGGCCAAACGTACGCTGAGATTGTGCGAGAAATCCGAAGCAAAGCAAAACCACAGGAAACGGGAACGGACATCAAGACGGTACGCCAAACAAAAATGGGAAGTGTCCTCCTCGAGCTCGGAACAATAACAGCAAATAAAGAAGACTTCAGCGCAATTTTGAAAATGATCCTAGGGGAGATGGCAACCATCCCTAACCTAGAACCCAGAGAAACACTGGAGATCAGGGATATGGATGACTTTACAACAGCAATAGAAGTGGAAGAGGCTATCCGAGGAAAGGTGAAACAACTCGGCGGAGAACTGAAGATCTCCATTACAAAAGCCAACAGCAGAGCACTAAAAATGGCCATAGTTTCGATGAACACAAGAGCTGGAAACGAACTATTTGAAACTGGGTCTCCGGTCTCCAGAAATTGTCAAGTGTTTAGAGAAGCACTAGACAGAGTGAAGAAAAATCTCCACCAATGATGAAAATCCTGCAAGGGAATCTACACAGAAGCAGAACAGCTGATAACTTACTTACGCAGCTTAGACTGGACCATAAAGTCGACGTAGTAATCATCAGCGAACAGTACAGAAGTAGGGATAGACCCGGCTGGTTCACGGACGAACTTGGCATAGCCGCTATTTGGATACCGGACACGAAAACAGTCTCTATTAAGAACCACGGGACTGAAAAAGTATATGTTTGGATGAAATGTGACCAGGTCACAATAGTGAGCTGCTATTTCACGTCGAACGAAAACATAAGTGACTTCCGAGAGAAACTAAGCGATCTAGAAGATACCGTGCGGGAATTTGAGGGAGCGACTCTGCTCGCTGGTAACTTTAACGCAAAAGCAGTAGAATGGGGAGTGAACACAACAGACTCACGGGGAAGACAGATCCTAGAGATGTCCGCAAGACTGGGTCTAAATGTGATGAACGTAGGAGGCACAACGACCTTCAGGCGTTTCGACTACGGCGAGACAATACCGGACGGTACCTTTGCGTCGGAGACCATAGCAGCTGAAGTAGAAAACTAGAAAGTCATAGAAGACTGTACTGGTAGTGATCACCAGTATATAGTTTACCACCTACAAAGGCAGCGACGTACCCAAAATGGGAATTGGAGACGGAGACCAAGATGGAATGTGACAAAACTCAACGAAGCGCTCCTCACATCGATGATAAACAGAGGAAAAGATGCTATCCTGGAAATAGTGGGCACCACCGAAGAAAAAGTAGAAGCTACCATGCGACTCATACACCAGGCGTGTGATACAGCAATGCCTCGTGTAAAAAATTACAATATATTCAGCAAACCCGTCTACTGGTGGACAAAAGAAATTGTTGGACTCAGAAGGATGTGCCTACACCTCAGGCGCAAAGTCACAAGAGGAAGGGGGAGAGATGTTGAAGCTACGGAAGAAGTGGTAGCGGAATATAAACTCGCAAGGCTGGTGCTAAATAGGTCCATAAACAAAAGCAAAAAACAGAAATGGGAAGATCTACGACGCGATGTGATTAACGACCCCCGGGGTCTAGGCTACAAGGTGGTTATGCGCAAGCGACCAGCCCAATACTAAACGCAGAAAAACTGGAATCAATAGTGAACACACTCTTTCCAACACACCCAGTTAGAGCCCCGGAGGTGTCTCTTGAACAAATAGAGGAGATTCCCTTATTTAACGAGGAGGATCTGGTCAAGGCGGCAAGTGCTATGAAGAATAAGAAGGCTCCGGGGCCTGATGGTATACCAGCCGAAGCGCTGAAGACTGTTGCCCGAACTTGCCCCCGTCTATTACTCGACATGTATAATAGCTGTTTAAGGAACGGGATTTTCCCCAAGAAATGGAAAACACAACGCCTTGTACTGATTAGTAAGGGAAAGGGAAACCCAGAAGATGGATCAGCGTACAGACCTCTATGTACGAGTATGCTCGACACAACAAGCAAACTTTTCGAAAGGATGTTGAACCCACAACTCTCAGCAGCTATCCAGGGGAGAGGCGACCTATCAGAACGACAATATGGCTTTAGAAAGGCCGGTCCACAATAGGCGCAGTGCAAGACGTAGTCAGAGCTGTCCAAGAAAACCAACAGAGGAACCGCTATTCAAGAAGGATAATCATGCCAGTGACTTTCGACGTAAGAAATGCTTTCAACTCTGCCCGATGGTCCAACAGGCGTTAAAAGATACTTTCAGAATACCGCAATATTTACTGCGTATGATAAAAGAGTATCTCAGGGATAGGGAACTCACCTATGACACCCCGGAAGGATCACGTAGGAAGCAAATAACTTCTGGAGCAGCCCAGGGATCAATACTTGGTCCTGATCTATGGAACATATCCTGTGATGGCATCCTCCGTATGGAGATGCCTGAAAATACTTTCTTGGTCGGCTATGCAGACGACATTGCAGCAGTACTTACCGCACGGGACACCGAGGATGCCCAGAGACGACTGAATCAAGTTATGAGACGCGTGTACTCCTGGATGGAAGACCATGAACTTAGCCTAGCGATGGAAAAAACGGAAATAGTTCTGCTAACCAGAAGACAGATCCCCACGATAATTGATTTTCAAATGGGGTCGCAGATGGTAACAACAAGGAAAGCATTGAAGTACCTCGGAATAACACTCGATACGAAACTGACAGCATATCATATATTGGCAGCATATCAAGTCAGCGGCCGATAGAGCTGCAAAGACAACAGCACTATTAAGTAGACTGATGGCGAACATAGGTGGCCCAACGGCAAACAAACGAAGACTGCTTATGTCGATTACACACGCCATTCTCCTGTATGGATGTGAGTTCTGGGCCGACGCACTCAAACAGGAAAAATACAGAATGCAGATGGCGCGCAGCATTACGGGTTGTAAGTTCGTATCGAACGGTGTCGGAACCAACCGTCCTAGTAGTCGCGGGACTGACCTCAATTGATCTTCTGGCGGCAGAGAGAAAGTACGTCTACGACAAAAAGGTAGAAATTGGAGTGGAAGCGGCAACCAAGGAAGCAAAGGAGCTCACCAAACAGCAGTGGCAGGAGAGATGGAGCATAGAAAGCAGAGGAGGATGGACCGCGAGGATCATCAAGAACGTTGCCGAATGGAAGGAACGGAAACACGGCGAATTAAATTACAACGTCACCCAGTTTCTTACCGGACATGGGTATTTCAACGCCTACCTCCGCAAGATTTTTTTTTTTTTTTATAATTTGCACGTGTTAAAGGGCATATGAATACCCTAATACTAATATTTAGAACACGTGCGTTTTGTGGAAAGGGGAAGAGACAGAGAGAAATACAGACAGTGTTATGCCTTCACTCAGTCATTCACAGACTTTCACAGTGTGCAGATGTGTTTCGGCTTCTCCTTTAAATCAGTAGTGCTTTGAAGTAGATTAATAGACAGTGTAATTTCAAGTGGCGAGTTAGCCTAATAGAAGTGGTAGTGAACCGTCAACCCGGGGGCTTGGGTTCAATCCCCAGCCAGGAAAAATTTCAATTTGGACTTTTTTTTTTTTTAAATTAAATATAATAGTGAACACAAAACAAATAACAATCAGGCGATGGAAAGTGAGCGGTCCGCGCTCCCATTAGCGGGACCTGCTGATAACAAGGCATCAGCCGATGAGTCAGCCAAAACAGGCCACCCAGTAACAGTGGCTGCAGATGGTACATCTAAGCGGAGAAGGAAATTGAAACCATCTCCCAATTTGGTAAAGCGCCCCTCCACATCAGCTTCAGCTGTACAGCTGCCAGGTGGAGTGAGGGAAGGGGCGCCGACCACAGCAACAGCAGTAGCAGCAGAGAAGAAGCGGCAGAGGTCGGATGACTCTGTTGAAGTAACGTATATGTCCGACGGTGGTGAAGGCCGCTACGTAGGCGATGACAACAACAGTTTCGCTGTTCTCGCAGCTTCCGAGTCTGACGATGAAGACGAGGAAGATGAAAACATATACAGCAGCATCAATAAACTGCAACAGAGGGTGCGTGAAATAAAGGCCAAGCAAATGGCCAGGAGGGAAAGGGAGCGGCAGCTAGAGCTAGAGCGCGCTCAACAAGAACAACAACAACTACAGCAGCAGAGGCCAGAAAGCCAGCGGCAACAACAGCAGCAGAAGCAGCAGCAGCAACAACAGCTGAAGAACAAGCAGCAACAACAACAGCAGCAGAAAACGCTGCAATTAAAAGAGCAAAAACCGCAGCAGCAGCAGAAAACGCAGCAACTACAGCAGAAAGAACAGCAGCAGCAGCAACAGCAGCAGCAGAAACAACAGCAAAAACAACCACAGCAGAAGCAACAGCAAAAGATGACCATTACAAAAACGAGGGTGCCGCCAATTAACACATATAAAATTGAGCTGAAGGATACCATCGAACTATGTAAGTCGGCCATAGGCAAAAATTTTAATATTAAAAGATTAAATGAAATAGGCATGCTATCCACTGTAATACAGTGGAAGATTATAAAAATATTAAAGAATTACTTAGGGATACGACGACGGAGTTCTTCTCCTTCACCCCGAAGGGGGAAAAGCGCCAAACAATGCTGCTGAGGGGGATAGACCCGTCTACTGATCCGGAGACGCTCCTTGCGCTGCTTAAAGAGAAAGAGTGCAACGAGCTCGAATTTGTAGGGGTCAAGCCATTCACCACAGCTAAGGCAAAAAGGGAGAAGCGGAAATTGCCATTTTTCCTGGTTCAGCTTTCACCCAATAGCAAGCTGGATGGTCTAAGGAGTATTAAAGTCCTAGACTACCAGGTTGTCGCATGGGAAAAATTAAGAAGGAGCGAAAACATTTTACAATGTGTTCGCTGCCAAAGGTTCGGTCACGCCGCGCCGAACTGCGAAATGCAGCCTCGATGTGTCAAGTGTGGAAAGAACCACAAAGCAGAGGAATGCACTCTAGGTAAGGATGGAGTTGCAGATAAGAGCCAGCTCTCGTGTGCTTTATGCAGGAACTCGGGACACACCGGAAACTATCGGGGTTGTCCTAAGTTCCAGTACATTAAGAAAGTAAATCTAGTTCGCCAGGAGAAGGTCGTAGTGAAACGTCCACCTGCTCCAATTCAAACACAATCCGTGACTCCCCAAGTGACCTACGCCCAAATGGCGGCAGGTCGGGGAATCGCGGAACAGAAAAGACCGAAGGTTGCTTCTCAGGCCCCAGCGCCTAGAGCACCGGAGGCTCAAAATGACTTGCTGGCCATATTGCTCTCTATCCAAGGGCAGATGGAGCAGCTTCAACGTCAGGTACAGGAGCAGGCGAAGCGGGTGGACCAGATCTACGCACCTCTGCCGGGCTTAACGCACCTTCAGTCGTAATGGGTACGAACATGGAGGAGCAATCCTTGAAGATCCTTGCGGTGAATGTGAATTCACTGATTAGGATCGAGCGAAGAGCCGTATTGTTTAAGTTGCTTGAAGACCAAACCCCTGATGTGCTTATGGTTAGCGAAACAAAGGTATCCCAGAAGCACAAATTGGGGCACAATAAATACAATATTGTCAGAAGAGACCGGCCCAACTCTACACAAGGAGGAGGTGTTGCGATCTTCATACGCAAACAATTGCAATTTAAAGTTATGTACAGCGGTGAAGTGCGAAGGTTCCTGGAGCTGGAAGCGTGTATCGTGTGCATCCCTCTCCGTAGTGGAAAGAGGATGTACTTGGTCGCACTCTATGCACCTGAAGTTACTCAATCTACTTTATTTATTTCAGAGCTCGAGACACATTTTCGATTCCTAAGGCTGGAGTCGGAGGAGAATTATTTCATCATGGCCGGAGATCTCAATACCAAACATAGAGATTGGGGAAATAACACACCAAATCCTAGAGGGAACCTACTATTCAATTGGTGGGGTCGGCACAGTGTCGAGTATAAACTCGATTTGAAAGCTACAGATAGTCCGTCGTTTCCTAGAAGTGGCTCTTATCTGGATCTTATGCTGTTCGACGTACGGTTACAACTGACCGACATGGACCGACAAACTATAAACTGCCTGCACACTTTTGTGTATGACAGTGACCATTGCGGACTCAGTGCCGTAATAACGATTCCCAACGAAATTGCGGAGTTGGAGGAGTTATTCCAAACGTACTCCTACAATTATAGTAGAACACGTTGGACTCGCTTCTCTAGAGTTTTGACAAGAGCACTCTCCTCGAATTCGCTCTACCCACCGTCCAATAGGAATCTGTCAAACGAGGAGATTGACTGGTACCTAAAACAAATGGACGAGACAATTAAACAAACTATGGACAATACGATACCTCGGTATCAACACACTGACAATGCAGACATATTCCGTAATGCAACAATTGACGCACTACACCAACACAAAAGTAGACTGCTGTCGAGACTAAAAACCTTGTACAGACAGTTTACTGACAGACAGAACTCGGAGGTTAGGACGCTGAAGTCGTTGATTAAAAACCTCCAAAAATTAATTAGAGAAAATTATAGACTTTCTGTAAATTTGCATTGGAACAACAAAATTCGGGCTGTAAAATCCAACAACCCGAGTATGTTCCCGCAAATAAATAAAATATTTCGGAGGAATAATCAAAACGACCTTCCGTGTCTTAAGATCCCCCGAACGACGAACAATGGACGAATACTTATAACAGCAGGTATAGATCCAGATAACGCAGTAGAGGATGACAACTTCTTTGTGATCGAAGATCCGCAGGAGAAGGTAGAGGCTATAGGAGCGACTTTCCAGGAAGTGTACAAGGTGAATGATACCATTTGCCCGAACCGCGACCTGGAAAATCGCGTCCTTGTGCACAACTTCTACCTTCGAAATGATATAGAGCACTGGCGATCCGAGAACATACGTTTTACCGAGTTCAATGATGATAACATGGCAAATAATGTCATCGCCGATGAAAGGGTACATCCCCCGTACATATCGAAGGTGGAGCTCTAAGCGATCTTCGACTCATTGAGGAGGAAGAAATCTGTAGGAATCGATGGAGTGTCGAACATTGTGCTTCGACATCTCCCTCTAGAAGCGGTGGACATTTACACCACTCTGTTTAACAATGCGCTGAATAACGCACATTATCCAGCGCATTGGAAATCAGCAGTGATACAACCCATCCCCAAACGGGGTAAGGACACTTCCAATCCGGCAAATCTCCGGTCGATAAGTCTCCTTCTGAACATTAGCAAGGTATTCGAGAAAGTGATCAATAGAGCCCTGCTTAAGTGGACTGAGAACAGTAATATAATTCCGGATAACCAATTCGGTTTTAAGGCGGGTCATGATACAATACATGCCGCGTCTAATCTGGTATCGGATATCCAATGGAACAAAAGCAAGAACCAATGCACGGGTGCCTGCCTGATTGACTTGGAGAAGGCCTTCGATACCGTATGGTTAGAGGGACTTTTCTACAAGCTGAGCAGGCTGGGCATAAGCAAACCACTGCTGTACATACTTCATAACATGCTCACCAGTAGGCAGTTCGTCGTCAAAAATGGCAATGTGACTTCTACTGGAACATTTCTAATTAAAAATGGTCTGCAACAAGATGCGGTTAATTCACCGATCCTTTTCAACATTTACACGAGCGATCTCATAGGATCACTACACCATGCCATAGCGTACGCAGACGACTTGATCGCGTACAGATCAGGACCAAAAATCGAGGTCATTGCAATTCTCTTGCAACGTGACTTCGATAAGATTCAGCGATATTGCGATGACTGGAAGTTGAAGATCAACTTCCAGAAATCGGAAACCATTCTTTTTAGGACGCCGTTGTCTGGTGCCTCTAGGGATACCAGAAAGAATTGGCGAAAGTTCTCAATAGTTGGACCGCATGGACAGCCACTTGCGAGTCGAAGTGTAGTCAGATACCTGGGGCTCTGGTTAGACCAATATCTATATTTTAACAAACATATAGATGCTGCTCTGGCCAGAGCCAAAGGTGCTTTTGCCCTTACAAAGAGACTTTTTTATAGCAAGCAACTCGATGCAAGGGTAAAGGTAATCTGCTACATGGCACTCATTAGGCCCATGCTCGTATATGGATGCCCCGTGTGGTTCAACGTGGGAGCCAGCTTGTTGGAAAAGATTCGTGTGTTTGAGAGGGCTTGCCTTCGGGCTTGCCTTCATTTGTACAGAACACCAGAGTCCCAGTACATAAAATTCTATCCCAATGAGGTCCTATACAACAGGGCTAACCTAATAAGAGTGGATAATTTCGTTATCAAGCTGATTCGAAGGCACATTGCAAGAGCAATGAGCTCGACGAACAACCTGATCTCCGGGGCTTATTACCCCAATTACGAGTATCACGAGAGAGTGCGCCTTAACGGCTTTGTTCCCCCAGAGGCGTTCCTCTATTTTGATAAGAAAGGTCTGATCCAGGACAGATTGGCGGTGCCGCTAATCTTCCACGTTGCTCGGACAGTTGTGGATAGGCGACTCAACTACGACAGAGACGTTGCACACGGCAGTGTGGAGCGTCTCCGGTTTAGTAGGGCGGTATCGGGTCGCGATATTTATGACGAACAACGTCAGTACGGTCGTTTTTGGTGGCTAGCCGAAAGAGAAGAAACTCCGTCGTCATTTCCTCCCAATCCAGGGTAGTCTGTTGCATATTTGAGGTTGGCTGTTTGTTGTCCATGGCCGACTTACATAGTTTAAGGTTTAGGTAGTGTTATGTAAATAGGTTGTAAGTAATACTTTAATAAAAAAAAAAAAAAAAAATAAAAAATTTTAAATATAATCCACAGCACTTGGATGCAAAAAAAAAAAAAAAAAACATGAAAAAAAAAAATTATAAAAAAACAGCACTCGACAAAAAAAAAATTAAAAAAAAAATCAAAAAATCAAAAAAAATTTACGTATAGAATACGTAAGGTAGAATAAGATAGGCTAATTTAGAATAAGATAGTTTAAGATTTATTTTAAGGTAGATTGTAAGTTTTATATATAAGAACCATATAGTTCATGTACTAAGTTTTTTCATTGATTAAACATTTTTCTTAGTAGTAATAATTAATAGAATAATAAAATAAATAAATAAGAAATTTAAAGTTAGTTCGTCGAAAGACATAGTTTTAAGTGTTAGGTTTAGCTTAGAGCGCCCGCATAGGGCCAGTAAGTTAGAATAAGAATAGTTAAGTTAGTTAAGCTAGTTTTAAGCGTTTTGTCTAGCATGTAAGTTGTAATGAATTACCCAATAAAATGCATTAAAAATGAAAAAAAAAATGAAAATGGTGGTGAACCGTCAACTCAGGGACCTCGGTTCAATCCCGGACTGGGAAATATTAAATTGACTTCTTTTTTCATTTAATAAAAATAAGTGAAAACCAAATAAACAAAAACAGATATCAGGCGATGGAGAGTGAGCGGTCCGCGCTCCCATTAGCGGGACCAGCTGGTGGGGTGACAGCATCATCCGATGCAGTGCAGGCAGGCCACTCAGCAACAGTGGCAACCGCAAGTAAGGGGAAAAGGAGAAGGAAGTTAAAACCTTCTCCCAACCTTGTAAAGCGTCCCTCCACATCAGCTTCTGCTGTACAGCTGCCTGGTGGAGTGAGTGAAGGGGCGCCGCGCACAACAACAACAGTAGCAGCAGAAAAAAAGCGACAGAGGTCGGATGACTCTGTCGAATTAGCGTACATCTCCGACGGTGGGGAAGGCCACAACGTTGGAGAGAAGAACAATAGCTTCGGAGTTCTGGCGTCCTCCGAATCGGATGATGAAGAAGAAGAAGTCGAGAGTCTGACTAGCAGCATCAGGCACCTCGAACAGAGGGTGCGTGCCATAAAGGCCAAACAAATGGCCAGGCGAGAGAGGGAGCGGCAGCTAGAGCTACAGCGCGCTCAACAACAACAACTACTACAACAGCAGCCGCCAGAAAACCAGCGGCAACCACCAATACAGCCGCAAATGCTGCAGCCGAAGCAGCAGCAACTACTACAGCAACAGAAAACGCTGCAAGAATCTCAACTACAACCGCAGCAGCAGCAGCAGCAGAAGCAGAAACAACAGCAGCAGAAACAGCAGCAGCAGCAGAAACAACAGCAGCAGAAACAGCAGCAGCAGCAGAAACAACAGCAACAACAACCGCAGCAGAACCAACAGCAACCGAAGACGACGGCAAAAGCGAGGGTACCGCCAATAAATACCTACAAGGTGGAGTTGAAGGATACCATCGAACTATGTAAGTCGGCCATAGGAAATAATTTTTCCATTAAAAGATTAAATGAAAATAGACATTCTATCCACTGTGATACAGTGGAAGATTATAAAAAAAACAAACAGTTACTTAGGGATACGACGACGGAGTTCTTCTCCTTCACCCCGAAGGGGGAAAAGCGGCAAACAATGCTGCTGAGGGGGATAGACCCGTCCACTGATCCGGAGACGCTCCTTGCGCTGCTTAAAGAGAAAGAGTGCAACGAGCTCGAATTTGTAGGGGTCAAGCCATTCACCACAGCTAGGGCAAAAAGGGAGAAGCGGAAATTGCCATTTTTCCTGGTTCAGTTTTCACCCAATAGCAAGCTGGATGGTCTAAGGAGTATTAAAGTCCTAGACTACCAGGTTGTCGCATGGGAAAAATTAAGAAGGAGCGAAAACATTTTACAATGTGTTCGCTGCCAAAGGTTCGGTCACGCCGCGTCGAACTGCGAAATGCAGCCTCGATGTGTCAAGTGTGGAAAGAAGGATGGAGTTGCAGATAAGAGCCAGCTCTCGTGTGCTTTATGCAGGAACTCGGGACACACCGGAAACTATCGGGGTTGTCCTAAGTTCCAGTACATTAAGAAAGTAAATCTAGTTCGCCAGGAGAAGGTCGTAGTGAAACGTCCACCTGCTCCAATTCAAACACAATCCGTGACTCCCCAAGTGACCTACGCCCAAATGGCGGCAGGTCGGGGAATCGCGGAACAGAAAAGACCGAAGGTTGCTTCTCAGGCCCCAGCGCCTAGAGCACCGGAGGCTCAAAATGACTTGCTGGCCATATTGCTCTCTATCCAAGGGCAGATGGAGCAGCTTCAACGTCAGGTACAGGAGCAGGCGAAGCGGGTGGACCAGATCTACGCACTTCTGCCGGGATTAACGCACCTTCAGTCGTAATGGGTACGAACATGGAGGAGCAATCCGTGAAGATCCTTGCGGTGAATGTGAATTCACTGATTAGGATCGAGCGAAGAGCCGTATTGTTTAAGTTGCTTGAAGACCAAACCCCTGATGTGCTTATGGTTAGCGAAACAAAGGTATCCCAGAAGCACAAATTGGGGCGCAATAAATACAATATTGTCAGAAGAGACCGGCCCAACTCTACACAAGGAGGAGGTGTTGCGATCTTCATACGCAAACAATTGCAATTTAAAGTTATGTACAGCGGTGAAGTGCGAAGGTTCCTGGAGCTGGAAGCGTGTATCGTGTGCATCCCTCTCCGTAGTGGAAAGAGGATGTACTTGGTCGCACTCTATGCACCTGAAGTTACTCAATCTACTTTATTTATTTCAGAGCTCGAGACACTTTTTCGATTAATAAGGCTGGAGTCGGAGGAGAATTATTTCATCATGGCCGGAGATCTAAACGCCAAACATAGAGATTGGGGAAATAACACACCAAATCCTAGAGGGAACCTACTATTCAATTGGTGGGGTCGGCACAGTGCCGAGTATAAACTCGATTTGAAAGCTACAGATAGTCCGTCGTTTCCTAGAAGCGGCTCTTATCTGGATCTTATGCTATTCGACGTACGGTTACAACTGAACAACATGGTCCGACAAACTATAAACTGCCTGCACACTTTTGTATATGACAGCGACCATTGCGGACTCAGTGCCGTAATAACGATTCCCAACGAAATTGCGGAGTTGGAGGAGTTTGTCCAAACGTACTCCTACAATTATAGTAGGACGCGTTGTACTCGCTTCTCAAGAACTTTGACAAGAGCTCTCTCCCCGAATTCGCTCTACCAACCGTCCAATAGGAATCTGTCAAACGAGGAGATTGACTGGTACCTAAAACAAATGGACGAGACAATTAAACAAACTATGGACAATACGATACCTCGGTATCAACATAGTGACAACGCAGACATATTCCGTAATGCAACAATTGACGCACTACACCAACACAAAAGTAGACTGCTGTCGAGACTAAAAACCTTGTACAGACAGTTTACTGACAGACAAAACTCGGAGGTTAGGACACTGAAGTCGTTGATTAAAAACCTAGAAAAATTAATTAGAGAAAATTACAGAATTTCTGTAAATTTGCATTGGAACAACAAAATTCGGGCTGTAAAATCCAACAACCCGAGTATGTTCCCGCAAATAAATAAAATATTTCGGAGGAATAATCAAAACGACCTTCCGTGTCTTAAGATCCCCCGAACGACGAACAATGGACGAATACTTATAACAGCAGGTATAGATCCAGATAACGCAGTAGAGGATGACAACTTCTTTGTGATCGAAGATCCGCAGGAGAAGGTAGAGGCTATAGGAGCGACTTTCCAGGAAGTGTACAAGGTGAATGATACCATTTGCCCGAACCGCGACCTGGAAAATCGCGTCCTTGTGCACAACTTCTACCTTCGAAATGATATAGAGCACTGGCGATCCGAGAACATACGTTTTACCGAGTTCAATGATGATAACATGGCAAATAATGTCATCGCCGATGAAAGGGTACATCCCCCGTACATATCGAAGGTGGAGCTCCAAGCGATCTTCGACTCATTGAGGAGGAAGAAATCTGTAGGAATCGATGGAGTGTCGAACATTGTGCTTCGACATCTCCCTCTAGAAGCGGTGGACATTTACACCACTCTGTTTAACAATGCGCTGAATAACGCACATTATCCAGCGCATTGGAAAACAGCAGTGATACAACCCATCCCCAAACGGGGTAAGGACACTTCCAATCCGGCAAATCTCCGGTCGATAAGTCTCCTTCTGAACATTAGCAAGGTATTCGAGAAAGTGATCAATAGAGCCCTGCTTAAGTGGACTGAGAACAGTAATATAATTCCGGATAACCAATTCGGTTTTAAGGCGGGGCATGATACAATACATGCCGCGTCTAAACTGGTATCGGATATACAATGGAACAAATGCAAAAACCAATGCACGGGTGCCTGCCTGATTGACTTGGAAAAGGCCTTCGACACCGTATGGTTAGAGGGACTCTTCTACAAGCTAAGCAGGCTGGGCATAAGCAAACCACTGCTGTATATACTTCATAACATGCTCACCAGTAGACAGTTCATCGTCAAAAATGGCAATGTGACTTCTGCTGGAACATTTCTAATTAAAAACGGTCTGCAACAAGGTGCGGTTAATTCACCGATCCTTTTCAATATTTACACGGGCGATCTCATAGGATCACTTCACCATGCCATAGCGTACCCAGACGACTTGATCGCGTACAGATCAGGACCAAAAATCGAGGTCATTGCAATTCTCTTGCAACGTGACTTCGAAAAGATTCAGCAATATTGCGATGACTGGAAGTTGAAGATCAACTTCCAGGAATCGGAAACCATTCTTTTTAGGACGCCGTTGTCTGGTGCCTCTAGGGATACCAGAAAGAATTGGCGAAAGTTCTCAATAGTTGGACCGCACGGACAGCCAGTTGCGAGTCGAAGTGTAGTCAGATACCTGGGGCTCTGGTTAGACCAATATCTATATTTTAACAAACATATAGATGCTGCTCTGGCCAGAGCCAAAGGTGCTTTTGCCCTTACAAAGAGATTTTTTTATAGCAAGCAACTCGATGTAAGGGTAAAGGTAATCTGCTACATGGCCCTCATCCGGCCCATGCTCGTATATGGATGTCCCGTGTGGTTCAACGTGGGAGCAAGCTTGTTGGAAAAGATTCGGGTGTTTGAGAGGGCTTGCTTTCGGGCTTGCCTTCATTTGTACAGAACACCAGAGTCCCAGTACATAAAATTCTATCCCAATGAGGTCCTATACAACAGGGCTAATCTAATAAGAGTGGATAATTTCGTTATCAAGCTGATTCGAAGGCACATTGCAAGAGCAATGAGCTCGACGAACAACCTGATCTTCGGGGCTTATTACCCCAATTCCGAGTACCATGAGAGAGTGCGCCTTAACGGCTTTGTTCCCCCAGAGGCATTCCTCTATTTTGATAAGAAAGGTCTGATCCAGGACAGATTGGCAGTGCCGCTAACCTTCCACGTTGCTCGGACAGCTGTGGATAGGCGACTCAACTACGACAGAGACGTTGCACACGGCAGTGTGGAGCGTCTCCGGTTTAGTAGGGCGGTATCAGGTCGGGATGTTGATGACGTACAACGTCAGTACGGTCGTGGCCGAAAGAGAGGAAACTCCGTCGTCGTTTCCTCCTAATCCAGGGTAGCCTGTTTGATGTTGAAAGCCGACTGTTCTTGCCCATGGCCGACTTACATAGTTTAGGTTTAGGTAGTTTTTTAGGTTCAGGTAGGTGTTGGTAATAATTTAAAAAAAAAATAAAAAATATGTACATCCACAGCACTTGGATGAAAAAAAAAAACAAAAAAACAAAAAAAAATTTACGTAGAAAATACGTAACATAGAATAAGATAGGGTAATTTAGAATAAAGTAGTTTAAGATTTATTTTAAGGTAGATTGTAAGTTTTATATATAAGAAGATTCAAAAATAAGGTCATATACTAAGTTTTTTCCATTTATTTAAAGTTTTTCTTGGTATCAATAGACAATTGAATAATAAAATGAATAAACAAATAAAGTCAGTGACGTCGAAAGACATAGTTTTAAGTATTAGGTTTATCTTAGAGCCCCCGCATAGTGCCAGTAAGTTAGAATAGGAATAGCTAAGTTAGTTAAGCTAGTTTAAAGCGTTTTTTGTCTAGCTATAAGTTTAATGAAGTAATAATAAAAATGCATTAAAAATGAAAAAAAAAATGATAATGTTATGCCTTCACAGTAGAGTTGACTTAGCTTTCGCAGGTGATCGACTTTTTTATTTATTTCATGCGAAATAAATAGATGATTCTTGACATCAGGATTTGAACCGTGAGTCAACAGATAGGTGGCCGTGGTGGCCGTGGTGGCCGTGGTGTAGTGGTAGCATCATCGCTTGTCACGCTGTTGATTCGCGGTTCGAATCCTGAAGTCAAGAATCATCTATTTATTTCGCACGAAATAAATAAAAAAGTCGATCACTTGCGAAAGCAAAGTCAACTCTACTGTGAAGGCATAACACTGGCAGTAGGGTGGTCATATGGCTACAATGCAACTTGATCGTGATGATGACATCAGGAGGTCGGAAAAAAATACTGTGAATCAAAAGCAACGACACTGATAGCGAAAACAAATAAAATACTCCCCAGTTATCTGGACAGCCACCCTTGGAGTTTACAGAAACTTAATACCGCCTGAGTTTCAAACTACACCACTCTGTCTTTCTCTCTGACTCTTCCCCTTTCCACAAAACGCACGTGTTCTAAAAAATTAGTATAAGGGTATTCATATCCCCTTTAACACGTGCAAATTATAAAAAAAAAAAAAAAAAAAACAGCGTGACAAGCGATGATGTTACCACTATACAACGGCCACCCCTATAGGAAAAACAAGAGCTCAGCTTGCCACTACGATGACTCGCAGGTGGACGACGCAAACCATACGTTCTTTGAATGTAGCAGATGGAAAGCCGAAAGGAGTGCGTTGGAATCGCAAATCGGAGTTATCAGCCCGGACAACAACATGTCGCGCAGTGAAGGTACAGAGGATAATAGCTACGGTGACCATACTTTGCAAGCATACTCAAGGTGGGGTCTGACGAATGTGATGTATCAGGATTTTTTAACGTAAGGGTTTGAGAAGCTCTTAGACCATCGTTTAATGAAACCCAGCGCAGTGTTAGAATGTTTTGATATCATACTCCGATAGTTTGTCTTCGCAACACAATCGATGGAACACTTTTTTGAAAATGTAATGCAGCTTTTCGTGCCGCGGACGAGGGTCAAGGAGGTGTTACAAGAAATGCATGGCGGGGCGTCCGGAGGCCACTTGGGAGTGAATAAGACGCTAGAAAAGGTACGAGAACGTTTTTATTGGTTAAAAGCGAAGGAAGATGTCGAAGACTGGTGCAGAAAATGCGACGTGTGTTAGCTGCACACACGTCGCATTTTCTGCACCAGTCTTCGAGGGGGGGTCTGAGAATCAAGACTCGAAGTAAGGTGCACCAATGCAACGTGGGAGCACCTTTCGAACGAATCGCCATTGACATCGCAGGGCCCTTTCCGGAAACCGACAATGGTAATCGGTATATACTCGTTGTAATGGACTACTTCAGTAAGTGGCCGGAAGTGTTTCTGATCCCTAACCAGGAAGCCAGAACCGTGGCGGAACAGATCGTCTACAATTGGGTGAGCAGATTCGGTGTGCCCTTGGAATTCCATTCTGACCAAGGGCGGAACTTCGAGTCAAGAATCTTCCAAGAGATGTGTCAACTACTCGGAATCAAAAAGACAAGGACAACCCCGCTTCATCCACAGTCGGACGGTAGGGTGGAGCGTTTCAATAGGACCTTGGGCGAACATCTCTCGAAGGTCGTAGGTGACTACCAACGGGATTGGGACCGGCAGATTCCCTTGTTTTTGATGGCCTATAGAAGTGCCGTGCATAGCACTACTCGACATATGCCGTTCGAAATCTTGTTTGGTGGAATAGCTCGGTTACCCAGTGAGGTGAAATTTGAATCTCCTACCGATGAGCCCAGAAATGAAGAAGAGTACGTGGCAGACCTTAGGGAAAGGCTTAGGGACATACACAAAAGGACCAGAAGCCAGATTAATATAACGAGCGACCACATGAAGACCAGGTATGATGCCAAAGCAACAACGTTAGGATTCCAGGAAGGATATCTAGTGTGGCTATATAATCCCCATCGCCAAAAGGGTAAATCACCTAATTTGCAGCAGAACTGGGAGGGTCCCTACAGAATAGTAACCCGCATCAACGATGTTGTCTACCGCATCCAGCGAGAACCAAGGGCCAAAATGAAAGTGGTTCATGTGGACCGACTGAGTCGATACAATGGCCGAAGTGAGGACGCACTTGTTCGGAACGAACAAGTCTAAGAGGGGGAGTGTAACATAATGTAGCATAATAACTACGCCCCAAAAGTAAGCAACACATTCCGAAGTGTCTTTTCGGAACACATTCGAGGTTTGTGTCCACGGATAGAGAAGGATTATGTCTAAGACGACGTCGCGGAATTAAGAGAGAATTATAACCACAAGAGATTATTGGCTGCAGCTGTCATCTTGGAATTATTACATCAGAATTTTCTCGTTCCAGTGGTCGAAGAATTTGCTAGAAGTTTCTGGCTATCAGAAATGCGACTATATAAGAACAGATGGCGATCGAGGCAGGGGCAGTTGGTTTTCGAACCGCACGAAGAGATTGGAAAAGTGATAATAGGCGAAGTTGTAATTTTGTGATAAATTGAAAGTTGAGAGTTAACAAGAAGAAGTAATTAGATTGGATTTGTGAATTAAGTAATTGAAATGAGATAAAGTGATTTGAGAAAAAAGAGACCTTGTAAGGAAAGAATTTTCGAAGAACAGTGTAGTGTGAACTTGAGTTGTTCTATAGACTAGAAAATAAAGAAATAATCTCACAGAATAACGTTTTATCACCTCGAGCCGTAGCTCGCATATTACAATATGTATTGGACAACAGCATAATAGTAAATGCAATATATCAGCAATTTATTGTCCGCCCGAATACTAAAAAAGGGAGAAAAACGTATATAAAGAATAAAATATATGGGGTGGCCGTGGTGCAGTGGTTCAAATCCTGATGTCAAGAATCATCTATTTATTTCACATGAAATAAATAAAAAAAAGTCGATCAATTGCGAAACTCATGTCAACTCTGGCATCACACTGGCAGTGGAGTGGTCATATGAGTGAAAGTGCCATATGACCAATCTAGGCTAGGGAATCTAGGCTTACAACACTTTATTATCAGAGTTATTATCAGCTAGAAAAGAAATTAAATGTGACTTTCACTATAGGAAGCAACCTATTTACAGGCCGACAGACCCAAAAAAAATTCTTGATAGTATCGACTTTTTCATAAGAAAAAAAAAAAACAACGCACTACTTTCGCTATCTGCCTGAAGAGAAAATAAATTTGGAAATCCCAATAACTAATGCAGACCTAATCGAAGACGAACTAGATATGCTTATGAAAAACATCCAACTTGCTGCACAGGAAAGCACTTCAGCGAACAGAATAGTCAACCTGTAACCTTGAAGGAACTCAAAAAAAAAAAGCTATTAGAAAAGACAACAAAGCAGGAAAATCATCAGGGTATGAGTTAATTACAGGTCAAATAAATAGTAAATGAATTGCGTTAAGCTGTAAAAAAGAAACTGGTACATAACCGTATACTCAATGCAGCTTTTCCGTTGCATTTTGTACCGAAGCCTTGGACGGTAGCGGAAGTCATCATGATCCCCAAACCAGGTAAACCGCGAAATGACAAGAAATTATATCGACCAATATCCCTACTTCCTCTAATCTCAAAAATATTTGAAAAGTCTTGTTAAAAAAAACCTTAAAAAATTTGATCCTCTCACATCAATTTGGAATCAGGAGCAGGCAATCAACTATTGAACAAGTACATCGGATAACAAACACAATAGAAAATGCGCTGCAGCAGAAAAAAAGTTTGCTCTGCCTTTGACAAGGTGTGGCACCAGGGGCTTTTAAGCAAATTGCAAAGACCCTTACCAAAGGAATCCAACCTCATACTAAAGTTGTACATATCTGGAAGACAATTTCGTATAAAATACATATTTTACGTAAAATGAAAGCAGGGGTTCCACACGGTAGCGTTTTGGCCCGATATTATATTTGCTTGACACGAGAGATCTCCCAACACCACCCAGAATAATTATAGCTACTTTTGCGGACAATATGGCAATCTTATCAATCGGTAGAAGCTCCATAGGGACAGCTGAACAACTCAAAAACGTTACGAACAGTCGAGTGGGCAAACAAATGGAGGATCAAACTCAACGAACCTAAATCAAGTCATATAAAGTTCAGAAATTTAAGAATAGATGTTATTCCCATATTCATTAACTGAAATATGCTCACACCGCCAGGTATCTTGGCATGATTCTAAATGCGAAACTGAAATGGAAAGAACATATCAAGAAGAAAAGGGACGAGGTGAATCTAAACTTTTGAAAAATGTGCTGGCTAATTGGGAGAAGGTCAGAGTTATCAGTACAGAACAAGCTACTGTTATACCTTCAAGTTCTCAAACCAGTCTGAACAACCGGCATTCAAGTTTGGGGCTGTACAATGAAAATAAATATTGCTCCTATACAATGATTTCAAAATAATGCACTACTACCAAATATTTTCAAGGCATTCGCCGACACCAAAACAGTGAAATCTAGGAAATGCTAAATACACCAGCTGTGCCGAGAAGACTACGACGACAACTTCAATAAACTTAATTTTATAATTATTATCTAAATTATTTTATACTATTTTATGTATTAAAATAGTCAAGAATTGTAAACGATTTAGCCACAGTCTTTACCCATGTAATTTGACAACATATGAAATGTGAATTGCTAGATGAGATATGAATGTATCTCAGTCGTAATTAATAAAAAAGCAAAGATATTTTTCAAAGTTTGTTGCTTTATTGAAGAGAGTACACTTTTAAATTATTTATGGAAAATAATTTAATTTAAATGGTTGCCGCGGCTGGCTTGGCAGCTGCCAATTCTGTCAACCCAATTTCGGAACTAGAGATCGTCCAAGTAAAGTTGTTGCCATCTTGATTTTTGAAGAAAAATGGGCGAATTCATTAAACCACGCTAAACAGTCACACGATGAGTATATATTCTTATCTCTATGATTGCGTGTTGGTTTTCCGAGCCTCAAATACGACAGTCTTGCTTGCTTACATAGCCGCTGAGATGAAAATGCACCTCATCCGAAAAAAATATTTCTTTTTTAGCAAAATCAACGTAAATTTAGAGCTGCTTAAAAGCCCAAACAGAGAAGCGATAATTCCTGAGTCAGTTTGACCTTGTAAGGGAATAATCCGAAGTCTTTATGCACAATTTTCCTCAGGGTTGTGCGGCTGATGATCAGTTGCTGAAATCTGTGACGAGTTGAGGTTCTTGGGTTCAGGAGCACACTTTTAGTAATAGCGGCAATATTCTCGGCTGAGCGCACAGGACGAACACGAGGATAACTTGTGTTATCAATTAGCGTGTCAATCTCACGAACTTTATTTGCGTACAGCAAGCACAATTAGTGCATTATTTGGACCGAAATTTATTTTCAAAATTCGCACTGTTTCGAAAACATAGCACTTCCTTTGGAAATAAGTTTTTAATATTTCCTACCTTTATTCAAACGTAAGTCGATACATTTCATACCGCGCAAATATGATATTGTGTCTCTGTTAAATTTTTGAGCGCGAAAGAGCTGCCAGTGTTAATATAATATGTAATTTAAAAAGAGAACAGCAAATGGCCCACCCGTTATAAGACCCTCATCATCCCAATCCTGCTATATGGCGCAGAAGCACGGACGTTATCAAAAGGCAGATAATAAACCCTTGGTTGTTTTAGAACAAACATTCTTTGAGTGATTTTTGGTACAGTTTGCATCGACGGGGAATGCAGGAGAAGATACAATAACAAACTTACCGACTGTACAATAGTTATTCAACCGCCGCCGTATTCAGTCGCATTTTTCTTTTTGCTCCGCAAATTAATTCATTGTTAATTTGTCATTTCTCGCCGCATAAGCAATTTCCCGCTTATTTTTTTGACCCACTTCGCGTTTGTACAACTGTTCGCTGACGCGCCCTTTAATTCTTTGTCCTACTTTTTCGTGACCTTGCGCAACCACTTATTTTCTGGCATGTCTTGTGGAATGTCTAATTGCCTAATCGATGATAGCAATGCCGATTGGATCGCTTGTAATGGCATCTGTGGCAAATCTTTCCATGCCATTTGTGTTGTGTCGGGCTTAAAAAAAAAACACGGTTTTCATTAAAGAAATATCAGCCAACCTCCTTTTCTTCTGTGATGAGTGTAAGAACATATCGCTGTCGCACGTGCTCCTCGCCTTAGTGGCTCTAACGAAAATCACCATAAAAGTCTCATTAAAAAGATAACAGAAAAATTGTTCAGCCTTGAAAATAATGTAAGATGTGTTGAAGAATTAGGCGTTGCGGTACAGTCTGCAAACGATGTAATGAAATCCAAACTCGTTAACATCGAGAAACAAATTGCTAGTCTTTTTGAGTTGGGTTTCGCAAGGTCCAGTAACGATGAAACCACCTTGTGTCACCTCAACCATCTCCCAAGCAACCTGATCCCATGCTCGAAGTGATTTTCGATAAAATTAATGATGTTGCCGACGAATTAACCGTGGTACGGTCGACTTTTTGTGATATTGAGGATAGCATTGGAACAATATGCATCGAAATTGATCACGTATCAAACCATACTCAGCATCACCCAATTGTTCAGTACAACACGTCAATCATGGCTGAACTATTGGATACCGACAGTGGATCCGCCCTCATCTCCACCCTCCTGTCTCCAACGGATGGTTCAAATGGATAACTCCAACGCAGGCGTTAAAACCCACGAATCTGAAGCCACGGTAGCGTCGAATATACGTCTCTTTCTCGCGTATTTTCATGACAAATATGACTCAGTTTGCTATGAGGGTCATGGTTTCCATTCAGCAGGAAGGCCTCCCCATTGAAATAGACCGTCTCAAGAAAATCTATATCAAGTTCCATGAGATTTTTAATGTGCCTCCTCAAAAAGTAGCGGATGTCCTTGCTGCTTTTGGCAACTACGTACACTCTAAGAGGACGCAACATCCCCAACAGAGCCGAAGTGACCACAACTAATTTGTTCGTCCATAAACTGCCACTATCATCAGCACTTCAACCACCTTACCCTTCGTCTCTACACAACAATCTTCTTCTTACATTTTACTCCCAAGTTCACCTTCCAGCTTCGTCCAAATGATTGTCTCTGAAGACAGCGGCAAAACTTCGTCTTTGCTGATGACTGTCCTGAGAGTTACGGAATTCTCGTTTCCGTACACCATCGGAATCTCCACATTTCGATACCTCAGTACTTGCATCCCGATGTCCAAGATTACTTCATTTGCTTTCATGAAGTCTATTCCGATGATGCACTCGTCGCATATATCTGCCACCAGAAACGCATGGGAGAACGTCAGTCCCGCCAGAGTAATCGTAAAACGAACTTCTCCAAACACCTTCGTCATTTCCCCTGTTGCAGTCTTCAGGCAGTAGCTGTTGGTGTTGTGCAGCCATGAGCTTCTGACGATATCTCTTCTTACAATGGAGGCGGTGGCACCTGTATCGATGGTGGCTACGCACTTCTTCTTGTTGATTAGTGCTTCCACTGTCAGGCTCTTGTTACCCCGTTTGATTTGCGAAACTTGAATGGTGGTCCTGGGGGCCTCGATTCCAGTAACCAACTTCTGCCCCGCGAAGTTGGTCCTTACGCATTTCTCGACTGCTGGTTTTGGGAAGTATGACTGACAGGATGGATGTTATCACCGCCAGATGCTTCTTCTCTGCTTCTCCTACTTCCGCAATGTGGACAATTTCCTCGTCTAGGTGCACTTCTGCACTGCCGTTGTAGGTGTCCGGTTTGGTTGCAATTCCAGCAACGGATTTGACTTCCGCGAGCTTTGTCTTCATCCATGACGGCTGTTCTCTGGCATGAGCATTCCACGACGGACATTTCCCTGACACGATGTATTCCCTGGTATGCTTGGTCCGCAGCCTTCATTGACAAAGCGAATGCCAATGCCTCGGGGAGTGTTCGCTTTTCAGCCATCCTTACAGCCATTTGCAGTTGTCTGTCCTCTATGGCCTGAATAAAAGCTTCCACCGCCATTTCGTTGATAAGCTCCTCACCGGCTTTAGGGTATGAAAGATGGGCTAGTCGCTCTATATCCGCTTGCAACTGTTGGAGCGTTTCCCCCCTTTTCTGGCCTCGACTACGCAGCTGAACCCTGTACACCTGCTGCATGTGTTCATCCCCAAACCGCATCTCGATAGCCTGAACCAGAGAGTCGTAGTTCTGCTGTTTATCTTCCGGGATGGTCTGTAAGAGCTCTGCAGCTGGACCCTTCAGTGCAAGCGTGAGTGCAATAGACTTCTCTTCATCGTCCCAGCTATTGGTCATTGCGGCCGCTTCGAATTGCCTCTTATAAATTGGCCATGACGTTTGACCATCGAAGATAGGAGGCTGCATCTCCTTTCTTCTCAGACCGTCAGTGGAATATTCTCGTGCTTTCTGTCTCTTCACGTTGCTGAGTTCCTTAGCAAGATTTTCGACTTGCTTTTCTACTTTTTCAAACTGAGTCTCTATCTTCCCGAACTGAGTTTCATGCTTCTCAAAGTTTTCATCGAATCTTGTTTCGACTTTTTCGAGTTGCGTCTCGACCTTCTCGATTTTCTCTTCGATCACTTCGAATTTGGATTCCAAGTTCTTGTTTTGCTCATCAAGTTTGCTTTCCAGAGCATCTAGACAATTCTTTTGTTCCTCTTATAAATTGGCCATGACGTTTGACCATCGAAAATAGGAGGCTGCATCTCCTTTCTTCTCAGACCGTCAGTGGAATATTCCCGTGCTTTCTGTCTCTTCACGTTGCTGAGCTCCTTAGCAAGATTTTCGACTTGCTTTTCTACTATCTCGAATTGCGTATCCACTTTTTCAAACTGAGTCTCTATCTTCCCGATCTGAGTTTCATGTTTCTCAAAATTTTCATCGAATCTAGTTTCGACTTTTTCGAGTTGCGTCTCGACCTTCTCGATTTTCTCTTCGATCCCTTCGAATTTGGATTCCAAGTTCTTGATTTGCTCATCAAGTTTACTTTCCAGAGCATCTAGTGGATTCTTTTGTTCGTCCATTGCTTTCTTTTGTTCATCCAGCTTAAGTTCTAGAGAATTCTTTTGTTCGTCCATTGCTTTCTTTTGTTCGTCCAGCTTAAGCTCTAGAGAATTCCTTTGGTCGCCCATTGCTTTCTTTTGTCAGCAGGGCATCTTTTCCCCCAGTTGTGTCGAGGTTCCGCTTACTGAGTTCTGCCTTTAGTTGAATTATAGTTAGTTTTCCCAATTTGCGACCCATTTTGCGCAACTAATTAACTCAACACAGAAATCGTTTTTTTTTCTTTTTTCTTTTTTTTTCTTGTGCAATTTCACACCACGGAAATTGTTATTCACAGAATAAGTTTTATCCGACTTCTGACACCAATGTAATATGCGAGCTACGGCTCGAGTAGATAAAACAATATTCTGTGAAATTATTTCTTTATTTTCTAGTCTATAGAACAATTCAAGTTCACACTATACTATTCTTCGCAAACTCCTTCCTTACAAGGTCTCTTTCTTCTCAAATCACCTTATCTCCTTTCTTTTACTTAATTCACAAATCCAAACTAATTACTTCTTCTTGTTAACTCTCAACTTTCATTTTATCACAAAATCACAACTTCGGCTGTTATCACTTTTCCAATCTCTTCATGCGGTTCACAACCAACTGCTTGGTCTCGATCGCCATCTGTCCTTATGTAGCAGAAGTTACTGATAGTCAGAAACTTCTAGCAAATTCTTCGACCACTGGAACAAGAAAAATTCTGATGTAATAAAACAATCATTTCTTGCAGTTATAATTCTCTCTTATCCGTGATATTATCCGACTCTTATCGTAGACATGAACTGTGGAGACTAACCGCAGACACGAACCCCGAATGAAAAGACACTTTGGAATGGGCTGTAGGAGCGCAGTTATTATTATGTTACAATATATATGCGACTTGCATATGTGCTTCTTCGATTATGCTATCAACATTCGTGGTGTTTGATATTATTGCCTGCTTTGCCTTCCGGATGATTTGCGGTATGAACTTTTAGTGAAGTGACTTTTTGTAATCATGAAAATGTCTATGTTTTTATTATGAAGAAAGATCTCTATTTCAGATTCGTTATCCGAGAAACCATTTCCATTACAAATCGCAATTCTTGAGGTTTTACTTTTTGTGTTGTTTGCTTGCATTTTTAATATGTATGTATTATTCTGTTATCTTTTTTAAATTGTGAAATATATTTTGATTTGTTTCGTTTTGGTTTCTAGTCTTTTTGTTGATGGATTCTATGCTCTTTAGTATTTCATTAAGAACTGTTTTATTGTCGTTGGTTTTTGGATGAGACTCAAAGTTTACAGTCTGTGCGTAAATTTAGTTTATTAGTTCTGGATTGTGCGTTATCATTTCTATCACAGCACAGTGGTTCTGAGATGTTTTGTTCCTCCTTGCACCATTTTCTTAATTGATTTAGACTCTCGCGCAATATTTTAAAAGAATTTATTTTTATAGCAATTTTAAAAATATCGTAGCCAAGTTTGTGTGAGTGGAAAATCGTTTATACATTGTGGAGGAATCCAAGGCATCTAGCATTTGGTTTTGTGGCATATGTAATCTGCTGATTATAGCGAAAGTCTGAGCTACCATGCTTACCAAGCATTGATAAGCCATTCGATTCCTCAACATCAACTCATTCATTCCAATTATGTCAATGTCGTCGGCATACGCGAGTAGTTGTACAGACTTGAAAGGTCGTACCCCTGATGTTAGCTTTAGAATTTTGTATTTACAATCCTTTTAAGTATGATGTTAAGGAAATCGCATGACAGCTCGTCATTTTGTCGTACTTATTTTCCGACATCAAAAGCCTCGGTGATGTTGTTACCGAACTTGATTGAACAGCGTGCATTCTCCATCGGCATCATGCACAGACGGACAAGTTTGGTATTGATGCGAAAACTAGACATAACTTTGTATAGCTCGTCTCTAAAACCACACTGATACAGACCACACTGAAACTAATTTGGAACAATATGCAGCAAAATTGATCACGTATCAAACCATACTCAACATCACCCAATTGTTCTGAGGGGCAGCGCAGATTGGACAAGCTAAGGTTGGAGAACCAGAAGTTCACCACCCTCCTCATCAAAGACACCCCTCACTACGCTGATGTTCCATGGATTACACAATTTTTCGAAATGAGATTTGGTATTACCATCAGCCAATGCATAATGCTCCTGCCATCCAGCCACAAGACTAATCGAAATTTCAAATTCGATTTACCATTTCGATACGAATGGATATTTCAAAGTTCTGCTGATACTGACTTCAAGCTTGGTAAGATGCGCATCAGCAAATTGACCGACAAACTCTGCATTAAATCTAAGACTAATGATAGGACTGTAAATAAATCTAATATTAGTAATAAGCATCCAAAACCTGTTTCCAACTCCCGACCCAAATCTGACACTAAATGGTTCCTAAAAACTAAATTATTCCCCAAATTTACCCCCCCCCCCCCCCCCCCCCACACCATACCTAAACAAACGTCTTCTTTTTCTTCTTTAAATAAGCCCATACACAAGCGAGTTTCGTTTAAACCAATGTCTCCTCTCAACCCCTACAACTCTCTACGACACCTGCTCTCAGCAGCAATTCTTTAACTAAATTCAACCTCACAACTGGAGCCAAATACCCTAACTTTATTAGCCCTCATATTCTGAACCCCACATCTAATGTCTCATCTAATACACCTTCCTCTTCAATCTCTTCCTCCACCGCTCCCAGTCTTCATCCGCTTTTGCCTCCTCTAGTTAAACTAACACAGCAAACCATTGACACCACATAATGTCGTTATGCACTCTCCAGGTTTAAAGAAAAAAGGTTTGGGTGGCCGTGGTGTAGTGGTAACATCATTGCTTGTCACGCTACAGGTTCGCGGTTCAAGAATCATCAGTTTATTTCGCATGAAATAAATAAAAAAGTCGATCACTTGCGAAAGCTAAGACAACTCTACTGTGAAGGCGTAACACTGGCAGTGGTCATATGGCTAAAATGCAACTTGATCGTGATGATGACATCGGGAGGACGAAAAAAAATACTGTGAATCATAAGCAACGACAATAAAGCGAAAAACTAAACAAAATACTCCCCAGTTATCTGGACAGCCACCCTTGGAGTTTACAGAAACTTAATACCATCTGAGTTTCAAACTACACCACTCTGTCCTTCTCTCTGTCTCTTCCCCTTTCCACAAAAACGCACGTGTTCTAAAAATTAGTATAAGGGTATTCATATCCCCTTTAACACGGGCAAATTATAAAAAAAAAGGTTTACGAGAATATACGTCTCTTTTTTTTCGCGTATCTTCATGACAAATCTGACTCAGTTTGCTATGAGGGTATAATCAAAATAAGCGTCATGGTTTCCATTCAGCAGGAAGGCCTCCCCATTAAAATAGACAGTCTCAAGAAAATCTATATCAAGTTCCACGAGATTTCTAATTTGTCTCCTCAAAAAGTAGCGGATGACCTTGCTGCTTTTGGCAACTACGTACACTCTAAAAGGACGCAACATCTCCAACAGAGCCGAAGTGACCACAACAAATTTGTTCGTCCATAAACTGCAACTATCATCAGCACTTCAACCACCTTACCCTTCGTCTCTACACAACAATCTTCTTCTTACATTTTACTACCAGAAGGTAAGAGGCCTACGCTCGAAAACCCTAGCTGTTTTGCGCCAATCCCATGCTCTCCCTTTCGATATCTATGCCCTGACTGAAACCAGTCTGATCCCTGACATAAAGAGCCAAGAATTATTCCCCCCTACTTTTAATGTTTTTCGTGACGACGACCCTGCCCAACTCTTGGCTGACTCTCCCTCTCGAGGCGAGCTACTGGCCATCCATAATGACCTTGACTCTTCTCTCATTGCCATTTCTTTCTCTTCTAAGATCGACTTTGTTACAATAAAAATAACTTTTCCACACATACTTTTTCCACAATAACTTTTCTACCAAATAAATCCATCGAATCTTACCAACTTGCTATAGACGCGATTAATCAAGTAATTGACCTATCAGATTCCCTCGATGAAATCCTTATTTTTGGCGACTTTAATCTACATCTGCTGCAGTGGAGTCCTTCCGATGCTGAATCCTTTTTCATCGCTTCAAATGCCAACTCCACTAAGGAATGTCTCTTCATTGATCGGTTGACTGATTCAAGTCTATGTCAAGTTAGTAATGTCTTAAATTACATGGGAAGGCAATTAGACCTTATATTCACAAATGATCCCATTAACTCCTCAGTCTCGCTTTGTCCCCTAACTCTGTCGACTATTGATAACTTTCATCCACCCCTTCTTCTTTCACTTTTCCTCAATTCACCACTTCAATCTACACCTCCTGCACTTCTTACGACTTTCATAAAGCTAATTTCCACAAAATAACTGCCTGAGTAGATGTTCCTTTGAGTTTGCTAACTTATCCTTAAACGAAGCCCTCACAATTTTTTACAGAGAAATGTTTAATTCTATTTCTCTTCATGTCCCCTTTTCTCGTCATAAAACTTCATCTTCATCACCCCCTTGGTATAATCGCAAACTTCGCGCCTTACGTAACAAGAGAAACAAGTTATGGGCAGCTTTCCTTCGTACCAATTCTGTTTTGGACTATTCCAACTATCTCGGTTCCTATCTTCAATTCAATCATCTTTATAACTCTCTCTACCAGCGGCACCTAATTAACGCACAAGCAAATCTTATAAACGACCCTAAGTCATTTTTTCAATTCGTCAACTATAAAAAAAAATCTGACGGTTACCCTCCGTCCCTCTCTTTTGTAAACATATCATCAACTAATTCGCAAACCATTGCCAACTTTTTCCCACCTATTTTAAACAATCTTTCGCCGACAATTCTTTTGCACCAGACCCCTCTTACTTCAGTCACCTTCTTAACTTCTCCGTTGGCCCCTTTTTGTCCCTGCTTTTTGATCCTGGGCCTGCTCGGCCCAGATGGTCTCCCTGCCATTTTTCTTAAAAAATGCTCTTCCATTCTCTCCCTCCCCCTCTCTCATATCTTTCGTTTGTCTCTATCACTAGGAGAATTCCCTCAGATTTGGAAGACCTCCTTCATAACCCCCATACACAAAAAGGGATCAAAAAACGAAGTAACAAACTATCGCCCCATTGCCAAACTTTCTCATCTACCAAACTTTTCGAAAGTATCTTATACGAAGCCTTAAGATTTCAGTGCAAGTCTCTTATCACTCCCACCCAACACGGTTTTCTGAAAGGTAGATCAACTACCACTAACTTAGTCGAATTCGTGTCCTTCGCCCTGTCTGCCTTAGAGAATGGCAAAGAAGTCGACGTTATTGCAACTGATTTTAGTAAGGCTTTTGATAAGATATCTCATAACTTAATCCTCTTCAAATTGTCTGCCATCGGTTTCGAACCCATATTTTTAAAATGGATATCTTCTTATCTGGAAAACCGTTCTTACAGAGTTCGCTTCAGATCCGTCTTATCGACTATTTTCTTGGCCACCTCTGGTGTTGCGCAAGGCAGCCATCTAGGTCCCCTTCTCTTCATTCTAACCATAAACGATGCCGAGAGGGTTATTAAACACTCTTCCCTCTCTCTGTACGCTGATGATACCAAATTTTTCAAAGCCATCTCTTCACCACATGACTACTGTCTCGTTGAACAAGACCTTGATAGTTTTCCGAACTGGTGGCTATAAAATCGCTTAGAGCTCAATATCGCCAAATTCCAATCCATTACCTTATCACGTAAGCCAGAAAAGACTGCAATGCCCACATTCGACGTGTAAAATTCTTATATGACCAAAAATTGAGGCAAAAAATCCTACAATGTCCCAAAGGTAGTAAAAATTTTTGGTCATTCGTCAAAAATATTAAAAATTCTGCATCGTCTGCCATCCCCACGCTCATTTACAATGACATTCCAGCTGTCAGCTCCTTAGACAAAGCTAATCTGCTTGCTGCTCACTTTGCAGCGAACTCCACGCTGCCAGATAATGCTTCGTCTCCACCTGTATTTGAGAGCGTCAAATTTTCCATGGGACAAATCCACTTTCGCACTCGTACAGTTGCAGGAGTACTCAAAGGTCTTAACATACACAAATCCGCTGGTCCAGATGGTATCCCCCCCATAGTTCTGAAGCGGTGTTCTTCTACGCTGGCAAAACCTCTGCGTAAGCTTTTCTGTCTATCCTACTTTTCAGGGCTCTTTCCGAGTAGATGGAAAACAGCATTTGTCCAGCCCGTCCCCAAAAAAGGCGAATCTTCCTCCCCGTCCAATTACCGACCCATTGCACTTACGTCCCTTCTTTCCAAGGTCATGGAAACGCTGATAAATCGTCAGCTTATGAAATATCTCGATTCACGAAAACTCCTTAATGACCGGCAGTATGGTTTTCGTAGCAACAGATCCACTGGTGATTTGATGGCATATCTCACCGAGAAGTGGAACCAATCTCTCCATCACTTCGGCGAAACCAAGATGGTTGCGCTTGATATTTCAAAGGCATTTGACAGAGTTTGGCATCAGGCTCTTTTGTCGAAAATGCGTGCATATGGCGTCGTTGAGTCTCTTCTTCAATGGATTAGAAATTACTTTTCGGGGCGTTCAATACAAGTTGTTTTGGACGGCTTCAAGTCTGCAATTCACCAAATAAATGCTGGTGTTCCCCAAGGCTCTGTTTTGTCTCCGACTCTCTTTCTTATTTTTATAAATGATCTCTTGTCTGCAACTTCTAATCCAATCCATTCCTTCGCTGATGACAGTACCCTCAGTTTTTCAAATTCGTTCCCTAACTCACGTCTTTGCTCTTCGGCCGTAGAAGGGGAACGGCAACGTTTGTTAAACACATTAAATTCCGACCTGGACAGCATAATTAAATGGGGTTCAACCAACAGAGTGGAATTTAATGCTTCCAAAACACAATGCTGTCTTCTGTCTCTCAAGCGAAACCAAAACCCTCAACCATTATCCATGGATGGTACTTGCATCATTGAAACCGAAAGACTTGCCATTCTCGGTATGTGTATTAATAACCATCTTCGATGGAACGATCACATATTCGAGGTCGCCAGAAATGCTGCAAAATGTCTAGGATTCCTTAAACGGTGCAAGAAATATTTTACCCCGTCTGATCTGGCCTCAATTTATAAGGCTTTCATTCGCCCTAAGCTGGAATATAATGCCCATATCTGGTCTGGTGCACCCAAGACCGTTCTGCACATTCTTGATAGGGTACAAAATCGCGCGTTAAAACTTATAGGTGATAGAGACATTGTGAATTCCATTCATTCACTAGAACATCGGAGAAATGTCTCCTGTCTCTCCCTGTTTTATCGTTTTTTTAATAAAAAATGCTCCAGCGAAATAGCCAGCTGCATTCCTCCCCTTCAAAACTTCACCCGCAATACGCGACATGCTTCGAATGCACATCAGTTCACCCTAAAGCCTAACTTCGGTCGTACCATTAAATATAGGGATTCGTTTATAAGCCGAACGACACGAATGTGGAATGATCTACCAAGCTCTGTATTTCCCCATCACTACAACCTTCAAACATTTAAAGCCAACGTGCATAGGCTTCTCCTCTGTTCCTCTTCTCCCTTTCCTTAAAAGCCCGTGCCCTGTAACAGTATAAAGGTATTCATATTCCTTTTGGCGCGCGCGAATTATAAAAAAAAAAAAAAAAAACGCACCACGTGTCCTCCGCCTGCCTTTACCTTCTCCATGGTCAACCTATATTCATCGTTCAATCTCTCCGCGATCTTGGAAAATTGTACGATAGGGAACTAAATTTCCGTTCACATATTGATGAGATAATTCGTAAAGATAACTCATCACTTGGCTTTGTCAAACGATGGTCCAAAGAATTCTCCGACCCTTACGTGACCAGATCCCTCTACATTACCTTTGTTAGCCCCCTCCTTGAATACGCCAGTCAAGCATGGTCACCTTTTCAGCAAGTTCATGTGACCAGAATCGAGAATGTTCAACGTCGATTTCTTCGATTTGCCCTTCGAGGTCTTCCTTTGAACGATCCATTTATCTTGCCTCCCTATCAAGACCGCCTCAACCTCATCAACGAGTACTCTAGAGAAACGCAGAGGTGTTGCAGACATTCTTTTCATTCATCGACTTCTTTCAGACTCTGTCGATTGCGCATCTCTTTATAATTCAATTTTCTTCAATACCAACCCACGAAATTTACGATGCCCTCGTCTTTTCTATCTGCCGTCCCACCGCACTTCATATGGATCTAATGAACCAATTTCCTGTATGCTGCGAAAAGTTAACTCAAACCTCACTAATTTTGATTTTAACCTCAGCACTCCCTGCCTCAAAGCCGAACTCCTTCACCATTCTCCTTAGCTTTAAGTCTTAGTTTTAAGTTTTAAGTTTTAGCCTTAAGTTAGTTGTAGCTTGTAATAAGCCAAATAAATGAGGGCTTTCGCCCCCACCTAAATTAATCAAATTGTTGACAAAAGGTTTAATGCGTTCACATAATGCGGCAGTTAAGATCTTATAAGCGATGTACAATGGCAAACGGTGGTCAGTTTCCATTCGTCGGGCACACTTTCATCCGACCATATCATACAGATCTGTTGATGTATTCTCCGCACCAAACATCTCCAGCTGCTTTAAAAAGTTAGATCGTCGGCTCCAGTAGCCTTGTTGGGTGTATACTTAGATATTATTATTTTCACTTCACTTTGGTCATGTGGATATGATTGTTGATCGTCATCATCTGGATTGAATAGAGCATTCTGCATGATGGGGGAGTTTTGATCGTTACCACCGTCTGCAGATGTGATCTTTCCAAAATCTCAGCACCAACTGTGACTTTACTACTAGATTTCCTTCTTCATCCTTATAAGCTTCTGTTCGGGCTTTTTAACCTTATCATATTCTTTTTACATTTTGGTAACACTTCCAAACATCATTTCTGCTACAACACCTCTCCATTAAGTTGATGTCGCATTTTTCATATTCTTTTTGCTTTTTAGAAGTTGATCATCTTACCTTCTCTTCTACTTGTGGATGTCGTAAGCTCCTATCGTCTTCCTATGTAGCGTCGCTTTATAAGCCTCTTACTTTGCTGCGTGAGCTTGGCGGCACTCGGTTTCTTTGTGGTGAATGTGATAAACCCAGCACATCAGAGACGGCGTTCTTGATGACAGGCTAACAGGGACACTCGATCGGCGAAAGCTCTGGCTGTCTCTTGCGATTGCAGCCGTGGGATATTAAAATTTCTCACAGAATTTTTTTGGTATTGTGGTGTTTGGGATATCCGCTTACCAACCTTAGCAGTAACAAGATAGTCACCCGAGTCAATTTTAGCTGCTCGGAAGATACGAATATGCAAAATACTGCAGGAGTACTTTGCGTCAATCGCGACGTGATCAGTCTGGTTGATAGTTAATTGATCCGGAGACCCCCAGGTGCCCTTATGAATATTGAGGTGCAGGAATCGTGTGCTAGTTACAGTGATGTTTCGCGCCGCCGCAAAGACCGGTGCCGGAGGTGTTGTCCCGCAAGCTATATTTTCCGACGGAGTTTCCGGAGAAGAAGTTTGGTGTTCAAAATAAGTTCGATATTCCTATGTAAATTGTTTTCTAATTTTCCTAGGTAGCACTGCTAAGACTTTTCACCTCAGTTTTTTCTATTTTTCAGTCCTTTTATGGTAAATAAATATTTTACAAGCTTTTTTCTTCCAAGGGGGAGCATACTTTACCTGTCTTTTACTTATCATGTACATTTTTGGAAAATCTAACTAATAAAGTAAACAAAGCTTTATCACGAGAGCAATTACATATTATAATAAAAAAATTATTAACTTTAAATAGTGCTAGACAATAAATAGTTCCTGTTGATAACTTGTTGATAAATCGGTAAATTGACGACATAAGAACTGGAAAAATGAAATGAAATAACATTGACTCTGAAACAGATGATAAAATCTTTGTTATAATCTCAAAATAAATTCACTTAATAAATTATATAATTTAATATCTTTCAGCAATGCAAATAGGAAACAAAAATAGCAGTAAACACAGAAAACAAGTAAAAATTAAAGCTTTTATAAGAGAGCTTCCCTGCAGTAACTTGCTATGCAAACAGAATAATATGGAGTTTTTTATTATCTCCTATTCTACATCTGATAAGATATAGTGGAATCGTACTCTTTGTTTCTCACACTGCTCATTTCGAAAATTGGTCAGATGTCATTATCACCTTTATTCTCTGCAAGACGTTTCGTTTCACAGTAATAGACTGGACAGCCGATTTTTCTTACAAAATAAATCCTTTCCCAAACCCTTCTATAGAAGAGTAATATTTCTATGGGCAGAATTGGGCATTAGTTAACTAAATCTATAATTAAATAATTTTGTCATGATTAAATTATTTATGACTTACTTAATTGTTAATCATTGAGCGGCAACTATTTTCTTACGATTAAATTAGTATTAGTTAAAAAAAATGATGCAATGTCAATTATTAAATTGAAACCTAAAAACTAGTTTTTATTCTAATTTTTGTTTAAGATTTAATTTGGCCCTCAGGGGTGAGTAGTTATTAGTTAATTTATTTCATTGTTGTTTAACAATTTCGAATATTACAAAGGTAAATCAGTTAACACAGTAGTCATAGATATTTAAAAATATAATATATAATTATATTATTTGTTAATTATCAATCAGCAACTACTATTAAATAACTAAATTTTCCTCAACTACGCACAATTAATTTTATTATAAAAAATTGTTTCCCTTCAGTGAATGTCAATTAATTTTAAAATTGTAGTTACAATCAAATTCATTTAAGGCAGGTATAGTTTTTAGTTGCATTTTGCCCATTGTTATCTGTGGGCATAATAATAGGCAGTGAATGAATTTAATGTCTATATATTTACCGAAGACAATGAACAGGATAAGGAGGACATTTTTTCTCGGAGATGCTTAATATTTTGTAATATCTTTCCATCCTTTTATTGATTTTTAGGTCCCATATACAAACTGACGATGAATGATATCGAAACTGTTTCTAGCAGAATGGTAGGAAATAGAAGTACAGATTGGGAGCGATATCGTGATACGGCTTAAACTAAGTGTTCTCAAACTATTATTCATGATAGAATTTCATCGTGTGAACAAAATAGGAATTGTCAATATGTTATTTTATTTAACATTGTGGGCCGACTGTCTTTGAGAAGAAAGCACATTTTAAGAAAATTCTAAAGAATTTCGGGGATCGCATTCGAACCCAACACTTGTTGGCCCTAGCAGCAGAACGTCATCGCTAATTATTATTCAACGATTGGTTTCAACGGCGAGTCCAGCAATGAAAAAGTAGACTAATACTGCCGTCTTTATTATCGTATCAAATTCTTGAATTATTAGACATCGTCGCATAATTTACATACATACGTAAACACGATAACTAGTATCTCTCAGAACTTATTTAAATATTAATTTTTGGGGAAAAAAACACTTGTCACTGAAGCCAAAGCTTTTAGCTGGCTAATCGATAACTTTATAAGATCAGCGAAGGTTTTTCACACGATGAGTTAAAGCTCTAGCATGGTCTGTCACGACGTGACAACTGCGGTAATGGAGCTGGCAAAACACTATTTTAATTAAGCTATTTTTTTATATAGCTTGTAGACTACACGTTTTCTTCATTATTTTTCATCAATCCCACCAGCCTAATTGTGTATATATTTTCACACGTGATTAATTTGAGTTGCAGAAAAAATAAAGGAGAAACGAAATCCGCCAAAAATCGGCTAAACTACTTTTGAATAAAACGCCTGAGGAATAATAGAAAATAACAAAATATAGATTATTACATACATATATAAATACAAGATTCATATGACTGAACTTACACTTCATCTGGCGGTGGAATTCGTGATTTCAATTCATAAAATTCTAAGCTCTGTGAATTGATGCCATTTGCCCTTAAAGTTGCAATTTCTTCGAGGTAATCGATATCAAAATCGAAACCCAAATCAATTCCGGATTCTGTCATGTTGCTGCCGTGCTAATTGTTTTTATTTATAATTATTAAAAAAAAAATCCGACAAAATAAAAAAAAAACGAAACGAACGACGACAAAAAACGGTGGCTTCGATTTGTCAATTTGATTTTCAATCTTAAAGCCCAGTGTACATACACACATACATCAGGATGATATTTCACAGAACATTTGCACACATTCAAAAACACACACAGGTGAAGGATAATTCATCTGATCACTGAAAGAATTAAAAAAAAAAATAGCACCGTAGAATTGCAAAAAAAATTCACAATTTCAACAGTCGAATACAAAATTGTGGCACACTGAACGTCTCCCTAATTAAATTTTTTTTTTCTTTAGAAATTTCTTAATTTCGCGTAAGCAACCGCAATCATCAACAACCAACTACAAATCGACTCCCCTCGGTACCGATGGTGGTCATCAGTTTTGACTCTTTAACTCTTTAGATTCACTTAACGAAGGGAGAAAAAACACCAACCACACAGCCAACAACAAAAACAACAAACCACCGCGCATACAGTCAATCAGTTAGATAGTTAGAAGTAAGGGGTACGCCTCGACGCGTTCAAATTCGATAAAGCCACAGATGGAGAATATTTGCGAATGACTGCTGCTATGAATCGGCATCGAGTTGTGCCAAAGCAGCGCCATCTATACGTACGATCATTCCTCCCAGCGCGACAAGAAAAAAAAAAGAAACAACATCCGCAATGATATTTCAGTTATTATAACCGCGTAAGCGACAAAAAAAAGAATTTATACAGAAAATTGGTTGCAAATGGCGCAAAATGTCAGATAATAAAAAAAAAAACTCCCTTCTTACGCATATATTCATAAAAGAAAACATTTGATCTACAATTTCACCTCTTCGCCCCAAAAGTATTATTTATTTATTTATGTTATTTTTTTGTCTTGCAACTTTATAAGTCTTCCTTTGCTTGGTAAATTAGCTTTTTTTCTTAAAAAAAAAAAACGAATAATTAAGTAAGTAGTAACCACGACGCAGCGCTCGGTATAGTTAAATCAAGAGGAAAGTTATCTAGTAAAAAAGCTTTCTTCATTACTGTCTGTATGTTTTTATCTGCCTTTTTTGCGAATGCTATTGGGATGAGTGTACTCGCATGCGCGTGAAGTTCTACATATATGTATATGTACATATCTATGTGATCATTATATTGCCTAGTAACTTATGTGCCCGAGCTTTGAAAATATTTTTTTGTTTTTGTTTAGAAAGTCATCAGCTGTTAAGTTACTGGTGCCTTTCTATATATACTTTTTTTTTATTATTATTTATTAATCCTTTGAAAACAAAAATCGGTTGCGTTTAATCTTGTATTAAAGGTATTTCCAATAGTATTATTGGCAACAAAGGGATTTATTACATACCATAAACTGGTTGAATAAAAAGTACTCGTATGTATTCCCACAACATCATGCGCGTGACTGACTTTTCCCAATAGACGTATTCTGAATCTAGTTGAAATATACTTGTAGTTTTGATTTTAAATCTGTTAAAAAGAAAACTTAAAATTTTTAGACAGAAATAGGTACAACTCCTAGGGTCAACCAGAGTTGCATCGAGTTAAAGGAGCGAATACGGGTCTTTTAAAATAAATAAAATACATGGGAAAAGATCTGTATAAATAATACTGTGTAAAGTTAATATATAAAGGGTGGTTAAATTTTAAGGGCCGATGTTGAATGTGAACCACACCTAAACGTCAAGTTTTTTTCTGCATTTCATTTGACATTTCTCAATTTCAGAATAACTCAATTTAAGCCACGGAAAGATACACAATCGAGCAACGCGTTAAAGTTATTCAGGCTTATTATGAAAATGGGCGTTCAAATCAAAATGCATATCGTGCATTTCGTGATTCTTTCGGTCAATTTAATCGTCCAAATGTGCGTACAAATCGTGCAAAAATTTGTGCAAACCGGGTCTGTAGGAGATGTGAAAACACCAGTGCATGCTCGTACAGCTCGTACTGCAGAAAATATTGCTGTTGTTCGCGATAGTGTGGCTGAAGAGCCGTCCACCTCAACTCGTCGTCGTGCCCAACAATTGCACCTCTCACGCTCGTCGTTGATGAACATTATGCATAAAGACTTGCATTTACGCGCTTACAAGGTGCAATTGACTCAAGAACTAAAACCTCTTGACCATTTCAAGCGTCGTCAATGGTCACAATGGTGGCAAGAAATGGCAACAGTGGATGATCAATTTTCGAAGAAAATCATCTTCAGTGATGAGGCACATTTTCACTTCAGTGGATTCGTCAATAAGCAGAATTGCCGCATTTGGGCGAATGATAATCCAAGAGTGATTGTCGAAAAACCAATGCACTCACAAAGAGTGACTGTTTGGTGCGGTTTATGGGCTGGCGGCATCATCGGGCCGTATTTTTTCCAAAATGAGGCCGGTCAGGCAGTTACTGTGAATGGTGTTCGCTATCGTGAGATGATAACGAACTTTTTATGGCCCGAATTGGAAGATATGGATGTGGACGATGTGTGGTTTCAACAGGATGGTGCCACTTGCCACACAGCTAACGAAACAATGGCTCTTTTGCGCGACAAATTCAATGGCCGTGTTATCTCACGTGGTGGCGATGTCAATTGGCCGCCAAGATCATGTGATTTGACACCGTTGGACTTCTTTCTTTGGGGTTATTTGAAAGAAAAGGTGTACGTCGATAAGCCAGCAACAATTCAAGAGCTAAAGGATGAGATAATTTGGCACATTAACGGCATAGAACCTCAATTATGCCTCAGCGTCATCGAAAATTTGGACCATCGGATGGAGGTGTGTCGCCGAGCTCGCGGCGGCCATTTGCCCGATATTTTGTTCCATACATAATTGAACCATACCAATATTATCATAATAAAAAGAAATGACAGTAATTTCCTAAATAATTTGTGTTTTATTCAAAATCAACTTCGGCCCTTAAAACTTAACCACCCTTTACTATAGACTAACTCAATTTAAATACTGGGTATGCTTTGGTTCCAAAGTGAAAATAGGGGCATAATACATATCCACTGGACTTCCAATAAGCAAATAATTTGTAATTACTGAGATGAGTAAAAGTCACTAAGAGATGTTAAACTCTCCTTCACTCGTGAGTAATGGCAAACGTTGATACAACGGTTTCTATTAGTAAGATTTTGTGGATTAAGAAAATGTCTTAAAAGCTTTTAATGAGAAGTTCATTCTTCTTAGCTGAAAGAGAGATGCAATCGTCAGATTCTCCGGAAAATGGCGTAAACTTTGGATCCAACACCCATTCTGCCAGCTACTGGTTCAACTTCAACATGATGCATGGTACTTAGCGTGGATGATTCTGTTACTAGCAGAGCACTTTCGTGGGCAATGAAGATCAGCAGATTTTCCGGTTTTCAACTTATTTTATTTTTTAGTTAGAATTTTTCAACTAGTGACATTCCGCCAATGTCACAATGTGGAGTCAAATATTTGGCACTTACAGTTGTGGGGAACTATTTAAGAACGATCGTAAGTAATGGCAACACCATCGCTCCAATAATATGTCAGATGGCAACTAAAATGAAAAATACCGCTATCTATTCACTCATGTCTGTGTTCATGTAAAACTGTAACTACCGAAGTTATTGTTTTTAAGCATATATTCTCTCCAACGAGTACACACATAACATATTTGGCTCTGACAGTCGTATGAGTGTTTGGCGGAAGAAGGGAGAGGCGCTTAATTAAAAATGCATAATAAAGACTGCGAAGCATGGTGCTGAAGGACTAATGCTGTTTATGGCGGCAGCAGGGGTCGGAAATTTGAAAGTTATAGAGGAAACAATGGATCAATATCTACATATACCTTAATATCCTTTAAGAAAATCTAAAAGAAAGTGCGGCACAACTTGGGATTTCATATAACTTTTACTTCCAGCAGGACAACGACCCAAAGCACACAGCACATACTCGTATCATGTGAATGTGTCTAGTTTATAATATGCCACAATTATTAGTGACCCCGCCACAAAGTGTGGATCTTAATCCAATTCAGAGTGGGATGCATTGCAAAAAATGATTTCGAATACACGAATAAACGGGAGGACGTTATACATATTGTCGGAATGGAACAACATTGGCAGTTCTTATACCGAAAAGCTTCATGCAAGGTTGCTTAAAACCAGTTATAAAAATGACGAGATATCCCACTAAATATTAAAAAAGTATATAATTTATTTTAAACAAAATTTAATTTGGTTTTGGTAACTTATTCTTATTGTTATAGTAGGTGTACGCAAACTTTTCTGGAATGCAGTTATGGATTTAGTTGCGTTTCGTTCTCTTAATTTCTACACATTAATGATAATAACTTTAATTAGCACTGTATATTTACTATGGTCAAATAATACCGGTAACATAGAGGGTGTTTCTTGGGTTAACACAAGAGAAAAATCGTATGGTAAGGAAGGCGGAATTTCACACCCTAAGCCGGTACCGTTAGTTGAAATCCAATGAATGAAGTAAAGACGCTACCCATGCATTTGTTGTCTACTTCAAATAGAATCAATCCATAACTACCACCAAAATTACTAAGAAGTGAAAATGCGTAGGGGGCGATAGAATTTGATGCCACCTGTAGTAATTTGTTTTATCGTTTGAGTGATTCTCGTAGTTGGGACTTTTACTTGCACCAGTAGAGCCAAGTATTAGTTTTCTGAATATTTTCAATCTCAAGATTTTGATCAATCTTGATATTACTACCTATATACATAATAGAGAATCTGAAAAAAGTGGGTCTATCAATAATGTCTGTCTGTATGTATGACCGACTGCAGCCTAAACGACTGTACGGATTTTTTCAAACTTCATATCTGTGGGGTGATAATTCGTGGCGAAATCGAAATTTCCATTCTAACCCCAAAAATTAACGGTAACTTAACTAATGGTCGATTTTGAAGAAAATTGAATTTCTCGAAAACGGCTCTTACGATTTTATTTAAATTTTATATTTGTTGTATTTGTCAGTAGATGGCGTTCCAAGTTCTTGGAAAGTAGTTGTATGACAGTACTGTACTTGTTACCTAATTTTTGAAAATTGCTTATTTCTCGGGTATGACTCAACTGATTTTTGTTGAATATGATATATAAGAACATGACATACAAAGTTTCGAATCAATTTTAACAATTTCGCTTAAATTTAAAATCTGAGTGGTTTTCAAATACACAATTAATTCATTTAGTTTTGTTTTACTTCTTTTGTTTTTATTTCGTTAAAATTAACAAATATTTAACAACTTATTGCATCATCTTAAATCTATTGAATTATTTGGAGTCCTCTCTGATTAAGGGAATACATCCGTTCTCCTTTCATCGAAATTGCTTCAGTCGTTTCTTCTCTAGGTGGCAGCAAATATTTAAGTACTCATTGCGTCGCCTGTCGGCCAAATCTAATTCTGTTTTTTCACTGAAATTGGTGCAGTGGTTTCTGTTCTAGATGCTAGCAAATAAACACTTACGTGCCTACATTAAAAAGTTTAGTTCGTTTTAATTGTGAGAAAAAAAAAACTTTTATTACTTAAACTACTAAATACAACGTTTTTCAATACACTTAAAGTAAACTTTCCTGTAGAATTACGACGTGTCAACGTCAGCGTAGGAAAGCGAGTCTCTGGCTTTGGTGTGTTAGGTTAGGTTAGGTTGAAGTGGCTGTCAGCAAAAGAAGCTAATACACTTAGACCAAGAATAGGTCCATTGTGATACCACATGTGTTTGAGACGCGGCCTCTAGCCTACTCGTTGCACCATTTAGAGCTTCTGATGAAGCGTAGAATGTATCTAACGTCAATATTATTCAGATCATTTAGGTCACTGAAACAGAAGGCTCCTAAGTGGAGTTTCCTTCTTTGGGAGAGAGCTGGGCAGGTGCAAAGAAGATGAAGAATAGTCTCTCCCTCCTCCTCGTCCATGCAGTTTCTGCAGAAATCGTTAGAGAAGACGCCAAGCCTTGTTGCATGCTTGCCTATTAGACAGTGTCCAGTAATGACGCCTATAACAGCACTAATATGCTTCCTATTTAGAGAAATCAAATTCCTAGAGCGTTTCAGATCCAGCATAGGCCAAATCCGTTTTGTCGCTAGATAAGTTGTATTCCTTGTCTACCTAGCATTTGCCTTTATGGTAGCATCCAGCTTTAATTTAAGTTTGCATGTAGCAATAGGCATACCCAATAAACTTTTGCCCGGAAGGATGAATTTTTATTTTTTTTTATAATTTGCACGTGCTAAAGGGGATATGAATACCCTTATACTAATTTTTAGAACCAGTGCGTTTGGGGGAAAGGGGAAGAGACAGAGAGAAAGACAAAGTGGTGTAGTTTGAAACTCAGGTGGTATTAAGTTTCTGTAAACTCCAAGGGTGGCTGTCCAGATAACTGGGGAGTATTTTGTTTGTTTATCGCTATTATTGTCGTTGCTTATGATTCACAGTATTTTTTTCCGTCCTCCTGATGTCATCATCACGCTCAAGTTGCATTTTAGCCCTTAGTCCACCATACTGCCAGTGTTATGCCTTCACAGTAGAGTTGACTTTGCTTTCGCAAGTGATCGGCTTTTTTATTTATTTCATGCGAAATAAATAGATGATTCTTGACATCAGGATTCGAACCGTGAATCAACAGCGTGACAAGCGATGATGTTACCACTACACCACGGCCACCCTAATGATGGATATTGTTGTTCCATGTCTGGCAAGTTCGTCAGCCGTACAATTCCCTGGAATACTCGTATATTTATGCCCCGGCACCCAAATTAGATGAATGTTAAACTGCTCCGCCATCTCTATAAGAGACGATCGGTAGTCTAAAGCTGTTAAAGAATACATTGCGGAAGATTCCAGCGATTTGATTGCTGTTTGACTGTCCGAAAAGATGCGGAATCAATGGCCGATATCACGTTTTCCTTTAGCCAAAACAAGACTTCCCTTATTGCCATTATCTCCGCCTGGAACATGCTACAATGGTTTGGGAGACGAAAAGAGAGGTACAAACTAAGCCTATCAGAGAAGACACCACCACCCACCTTACCATCTATAGTTGTGTTGTTCGCAAAATTCACTGGGTAGACTCCATTTAAAATATCGTCATTCACGATGTTTTGTCCAGATACTAAGATTGTACCGTCTTTAATTATTTCTAAGTTTAGATTTTTCTTTCTAATTTTGTTACAAACTTTTCTTCTATTATTAAGTAGTTCAGACAAACAGGTCTGATACTTGCTAATTTCACAAAATGTATGTTTTAGTTCTTTCTTACAAGTTTTTACATTAATAAAAGTACTGTTACATTTGATGATTTCTTTACTTAAAATTAATTTCCCATCTTCCTGGCTTATGGCCCTACTTTCGTATAATTTCATAAATGATGGGGTGTTTAATATAAATTACAATTATTCCATCTTTCTGTAAAATCTTAACTATCAATTAAGCGACTTATGGAGAAGGTTTTAATTAGTTAATATTTTCAATTTTATTATTATCATTGATATTTAAAATGGCTGGATTTAAAATTCTTAATTTTGCTAAAGTTAAAGTGTTGATCATATTTTGTAATTCAGAAATTATTAGTTTGCTTTTCTCAGCAATAAGTTTATCTTTAATGATATGTTTAACTGATTTAATAGCTTCAAATAATTTGGAATTGGTTACAAATTGTTTATCATTATTTGAAATTAGATCGTTAATTTTATTTTGTATGGCAAGATCATCGTCATGGTCTGGGGATCCTGCTATCCATTTCCACATAGTCCTCATTGCTTCAAGTCATCGATTCCTTACCTTGTCGTGGTGGGGATGCTCAGTAGGATCTAGTGATTCTGGAGGGCGATTGCAGCAGGGGCACCTAAGCTGTAAGGTCTCCAGAGGAAGGTCCGAAGCTAAAGAGTAATCAACGTGATTCCAGTGACGGTGTGAGCAAATAGTAAACCGTACCCGAGGATGCAAGGCTGAGGGTAAAATCAGTCGCTAACAAGCTCCTTCAGGTGCCCTGGTAAGGACCTGTCGTAATATGCCTTATCGCAGCAGAACCGGCTATGTTGCGATGGACTTTTATCATACCGGCTTACTCGCGACATGAACAAAAGTAAATTAACTAAAACCAATACAAAAAAGATGAGACCGGTCCTCCTTTGAAACCGGACGGTGGCACGGCGATCAAGCTGTTTACCGGTAATACCAATAACAATACATGAAGTATTCAAGATGAGACCGGTCCTCCTTTAAAACCGGACACGGTAGCACGGCGATTAAGCTGTTTACCGGGAAAACTCCAAAGGCACTGGACAGCAAAAGGATTGTGGATTCACATGGTCCTTCTGCTACCAAAAGCCGCATGGAGCCTAGTAAAGGTACCTTGCAAACCAATAAAGACTCTTCGGGATCGGGTTGTAGCTCCGGCTCACGACAAGCCGCTCCGTCAAAACAGACGTATAAAGATCGTCGCTCAGCTGGCCGTATCCTCCAAAAATTGGGCAAAATTCCATAGATTAAAATGAATGATAGGGTGAAAACCCTAGTTCATTGGGCCAAAAGGATCGTCAGTACTCAACCTGATAAGACCAGCAGAGACTTCACGTCTAAAAGACAGAAATTATTGGAAGAATTCGGGTCGGATTCAAAAAGACCTAAGGTGCACAACACCAGCACCTCCTTTAGGCCATACAACGTCACATCGAAATCATACAATGAAGTACTTAAGGACAGGTTTATACTGGCTGTCATCGATAAGAACGATACCGATGGTACAATCACTTCAGATAAATGGAGGATGATCCCAGCCAAACTGATGGCTTGCTTCCTTGACATCATGAAGGAAAATCCCGGCCCTACTCCCAACTGTCGTGAAAGCGGCTGGCATCAAGGCCATGTCAAGCTGATCGCTTGTGCTGACAAGAGATCATGTGATCTCTATTAGCTAGCGATTAGCAAGCTAGGGAAGGTTTGGCCTGGTGCTAAGCTTGAGGTTGTTGCTAGGGAGGAACCCTCTAACACGGAGGACATTATCCGGATCCTCCAAATCAGCTACCCGTCGCTTCCTACTTATAACTGGAAAGTCGCCAAGCTGGAGGAGCAGAGAGGACTTTACAGATGCGCGTTAATTGTGATCAATAAGGAATCTCTTGCTCCTTTGGCGAAGACTGAAGGTGTGATTAGCTATGGGTTCGATGATTGAAAGTCTACAAAAAGGACGAGGTGGTGTAGTGGTAACATCAACGCTTGTCACGCTCTTGGTTCACGGTTCAAATCCTGATCTCAACAATCATCTATTTATTTCGTCTGAAATAAATAAAAAAGTCGATCAATTGCGAAAGCTTAGTCAACTCTACTGTGAAGGCATAACATTTTTTTTTTTTTTTTTTCATTTTTAATGCATTTTTATTATATAAATTCAATTAAACTTATAGCTAGACAAAAAAACGCTTAAAACTAGCTTAACTAACTTAACTATTCTTATTCTAACTTACTGGCCCTATCCGGGCGCTCTAAGCTAAACCTAACACTTAAAACTATGTCTTTTGACGTAAAGTACTTGAAAATTTTCTATTTATTTTATTTATTAATTTTAATTGTAACTAAGAAAATTGTACAAAAAAACTTAGTACATGAACTTATTTTTGGATGTTCTTACATATAAAACTTACAAATCTACCTTAAAATAAATCTTAAAACTATCTTATTCTAAATTAGACTTTCTTAATCTACCTTACGTATTTTCTACGTAAATTTTTTTTTTTTTTAATTTTTTTTATCGAGTGCTGTTTTGTTTTTTTTTTTTTTTTGTGTTTTTTGTGTTTTTTTTTTTTTTTTTTTTTTTCATCCAAGTGCTGATTGATTTTTTTTTTTTTTTTTTTTTTTTTTTTTTTTTATTTTTTATTACCTACACCTACCTAAACCTAAAAAACTACCTAAACCTAAACTATGTAAGTCGGCCATGGGCAAGAGCAGCCAACCTCAAACATGCAACAGGCTACCCTGGTTCAGGAGGAAACGACGAAGGAGTTTCCTCTCTTTCGGCTAGCCACCAGAAATGACCGTACTGACGTTGTACGTCCTCAATATCGCGACCCGATACCGCCCTACTAAACCGGAGACGCTTCACACTGCCGTGTGCAACGTCTCTGTCGTAGTTGAGTCGCCTATCCACAACTGTCCGAGCAACGTGGAAGATTAGCGGCACCGCCAATCTGTCCTGGATCAGACCTTTCTCATCAAAATAGAGGAACGCCTCTGGGGGAACAAAGCCGTTAAGGCGCACTCTCTCATGATACTCGTAATTGGGGTAATAAGCCCCAGAGATCAGGTTGTTCGTCGAGCTCATTGCTCTTGCAATGTGCCTTCGAATCAGCTTGATAACGAAATTATCCACTCTTATTAGGTTAGCCCTGTTGTATAGGACCTCATTGGGATAGAATTTTATGTACTGGGACTCTGGTGTTCTGTACAAATGAAGGCAAGCCCGAAGGCAAGCCCTCTCAAACACCCGAATCTTTTCCAACAAGCTTGCTCCCACGTTGAACCACACGGGGCATCCATATACGAGCATGGGCCTAATGAGGGCCATGTAGCAGATTACCTTTACCCTTGCATCGAGTTGCTTGATATAAAAAAGTCTCTTTGTAAGGGCAAAAGCACCTTTGGCTCTGGCCAGAGCAGCATCTATATGTTTGTTAAAATATAGATATTGGTCTAACCAGAGCCCCAGGTATCTGACTACACTTCGACTCGCAAGTGGCTGTCCGTGCGGTCCCACGATTGAGAACTTTCGCCAATTCTTTCTGGTATCCCTAGAGGCACCAGACAACGGCGTCCTAAAAAGAATGGTTTCCGATTTCTGGAAGTTGATCTTCAACTTCCAGTCATCGCAATATCGCTGAATCTTATCGAAGTCACGTTGCAAGAGAATTGCAATGACCTCGATTTTTGGTCCTGATCTGTACGCGATCAAGTCGTCTGCATACGCTATGGCATGGTGTAGTGATCCTATCATATCGCTCGTGTAAATATTGAAAAGGATCGGTGAATTAACCGCACCTTGTTGCAGACCATTTTTAATTAGAAATGTTCCAGCAGAAGTCACATTGCCATTTTTGACGATGAACTGTCTACTGGTGAGCATGTTATGAAGTATGTACAGCAGTGGTTTGCTTATGCCCAACCTGCTCAGCTTGTAGAAGAGTCCCTCTAACCATACGGTATCGAAGGCCTTCTCCAAGTCAATCAGGCAGACACCCGTGCATTGGTTCTTGCTTTTGTTCCATTGGATATCCGATACCAGTTTTGACGCGGCATGTATTGTATCATGCCGCGCCTTAAAACCGAATTAGTTATCCGGAATTATATTACTGTTCTCAGTCCACTTAAGCAGGGCTCTATTGATCACTTTCTCGAATACCTTGCTGATGTTCGGAAGGAGACTTATCGACCGGAGATTTGCCGGATTGGAGGTGTCCTTACCCCGTTTGGGGATGGGTTGTATCACTGCTGTTTTCCAGTGCACTGGATAATGTGCATTATTCAGTGCATTGTTAAACAGAGTGGTGTAAATGTCCACCGCTTCTAGAGGGAGATGTCGAAGCACAATGTTCGACACTCCATCGATTCCTACAGATTTCTTCCTCCTCAATGAGTCGAAGATCGCTTGGAGCTCCACCTTCGATATGTACGGGGGATGTACCCTTTCATCGGCGATGACATTATTTGCCATGTTATCGTCATTGAACTCGGTAAAACCTATGTTCTCGGATCGCCAGTGCTCTACATCATTTCGAAGGTAGAAGTTGTGCACAAGGACGCGATTTTCCAGGTCGTGGTTCGGGCGAATGGTATCATTCACCTTGTACACTTCCTGGAAAGTCGCTCCTATAGCCTCTACCTTCTCCTGCGGATCTTCGATCACAAAGAAGTTGTCATCCTCTACTGCGTTATCTGGATCTATACCTGCTGTTATAAGTATTCGTCCATTGTTCGTCGTTCGGGGGATCTTAAGACACGGAAGGTCGTTTTGATTATTCCTCCGAAATATTTTATTTATTTGCGGGAACATACTCGGGTTGTTGGATTTTACAGCCCGAATTTTGTTGTTCCAATGCAAATTTACAGAAAGTCTGTAATTTTCTCTAATTAATTTTTGGAGGTTTTTAATCAAAGACTTCAGCGTCCTAACCTCCGAGTTCTGTCTATCAGTAAACTGTCTGTACAAGGTTTTTAGTCTCGACAGCAGTCTACTTTTGTGTTGGTGTAGTGCGTCAATTGTTGCATTGCGGAATATGTCTGCATTGTCAGTGTGTTGATACCGAGGTATCGTATTGTCCATAGTTTGTTTAATTGTCTCGTCCATTTGTTTTAGGTACCAGTCAATCTCCTCGTTTGATAGATTCCTATTGGACGGTGGGTAGAGCGAATTCGAGGAGAGTGCTCTTGTCAAAGTTCTTGAGAAGCGAGTCCAACGCGTCCTACTATAATTGTAGGAGTACGTTTGGACAAACTCCTCCAACTCCGCAATTTCGTTGGGAATCGTTATTACGGCACTGAGTCCGCAATGGTCACTGTCATACCCAAAAGTGTGCAGGCAGTTTATAGTTTGTCGGTCCATGTCGGTCAGTTGTAACCGTACGTCGAATAGCATAAGATCCAGATATTAGCCGCTTCTAGGAAACGACGGACTATCTGTTGCTTTCAAATCGAGTTTATACTCGACACTGTGCCGACCCCACCAATTGAATAGTAGGTTCTCTCTAGGATTTGGTGTGTTATTTCCCCAATCTCTATGTTTGGCATTGAGATCTCCGGCCATGATGAAATAATTCTCCTCCGACTCCAGCCTTAGGAATCGAAAAAGTGTCTCGAGCTCTGAAATAAATAAAGTAGATTGAGTAGCTTCAGGTGCATAGAGTGCGACCAAGTACATCCTCTTTCCACTACGGAGAGGGATGCACACGATACACGCTTCCAGCTCCTGGAACCTTCGCACTTCACCGCTGTACATTACTTTAAATTGCAATTGTTTGCGTATGAAGATCGCAACACCTCCTCCTTGTGTAGAGTTGGGTCGGTCTCTTCTGACAATACTGTATTTATTGTGCCCCAATTTGTGCTTCTGGGATAGCTTTGTTTCGCTAACCATAAGCACATCAGGGGTTTGGTCTTCAAGCAACTTAAACAATACGGCTCTTCGCTCGATCCTAATCAGTGAATTCACATTCACCGCAAGGATCTTCAAGGATTGCTCCTCCATGTTCGTACCCATTACGACTGAAGGTGCGTTAAGCCCGGCAGAAGTGCGTAGATCTGGTCCACCCGCTTCGCTTGAGCCTCCGGTGCTCTAGGCGCTGGGGCCTGAGAGGCAACCTTCGGTCGTTTCTGTTCCGCGTTTCCCCGACCTGCCGACATTTGGGCGTAGGTCACTTGGGGAGTCACGGATGGTATTTGAATTGGAGCAGGTGGACGTTTCACTACAACCTTCTCCTGACGAACCAGATTTACTTTCTTAATATACTGGAACTTAGGACAACCCCGATAGTTTGCGGTGTGTCCCGAGTTCCTGCATAAAGCACACGAGAGCTGGCTCTTATATGCAACTCCATCCTTACCCAGAGTGCATTCTTCTGCTTTGTGGTTCTTTCCACATTTAACACATCGACGCTGCATTTCGCAATTCGACGCGGCGTGACCGAAACTTTGGCAGCGAACACATTGTAAAATGTTTTCGCTCCTTCTCAATTTTTCCCATGCGACAACCTGGTAGTCTAGGACTTTAATACTCCTTAGACCATCCAGTTTGCTGTTGGGTGAAAGTTGCACAAGGAAGAACGGCAGTTTCCGCTTCTCCCTTTTGGCCCTAGCTGTGGTGAATGGCTTGACCCCTACGAAATTGAGATCGTCGCACTCTTTGTCTTTAAGCAGCGCAAGGAACGTCTCCGGATCAGTTGACGGATCTATCCCCCTCAGCAGCATTGTTTGCAGCTTTTCCCCCTTCGAGTGAAGGAGAAGAATTCCGTCGTCGTGTCTTTTAACAAATCTTTAATTTTTTTTATATTGATCCACTGTATTGCAGTGGATCGCATGTCTATCTTCATTTAAACGTTTAATATAGAAACTATTACCTATGGTCGACTTACATAGTTTAACGGTATCCTTTAGCTCAATCTTGTTGGTATTGATTGGCGGTACCCTCACTTTTGTAGTCGTCTTCGGTTGCTGTTGCTTCTCCTGCGGTTGTTGTTGCTGTTGTTTCTGCTGCTCCTGATGGTTGATGCGGTTGTGTTTGTCTTGCTACTTTTTCTGCTGCTGTTTTTTCAGCTGCTGTTGTTGCTGTTGCTTCGGCTGCAGTATTTGCGGCTGTATTGGCTGTTGCCGCTGGCTTTATGCCGGCTGCTGCTGTTGTTCTTGTTGTTGCTTAGCGCGCTGGAGCTCATGTTGCCGCTCCCTCTCTCTTCTGGCCACTTGTTTGGCCTTTATGGCACGCACTCTTTGTTCGAGCTGCCTGATGCTGCTTTTCAGACTCTCGACCTCTTCTTCTTCGTCATCCGATTCGGAGGCCGCCAGAACTGCGAAGCTGTTGTCCTTATCTCCAACGTAGTGGTCTTCCCCACCGTCGGAGATGTATGCCAACTCGACAGAGTCATCCGACCTCTGCTGTTTCTTATCTGCTGCTGCTGCTGTTGCTGTATTCGGCGCCCCTTCCCTCGCTCCACCAGGCAGCTGCTCAGCTGTAGCTGATGTGAAGGGACGCTTTACCAGGTTGGGAGAAAGTTTCAGCTTTCTTCTCCTTTTCCCCATACTCTCGGTAGCCACTGTTGCTGGGTGGCCTGATTGAACTGCATTGATGCTGTCACTCCACCAGCAGGTCCCGCTAATGTGAGCGCGGACCGTTCACTCTCCATCGCCTATTATTTGTAATATTTACTTTATTTTCACTTATTTTGTGCAAATCAAAAAAAAAAGTCCAGAATTCAATTTCCCCCTGCCGGAACTTAGAGTCACTGGTTTGGTAAAACATCACCACTGCTTATAGGTTAACTCGCCAGTTGAAAAACCACTGTCTAATAATCTACTTCAAAGCACTACGAATTTAATGGAGAAGCCGAAACATGTCTGCACTACTTGAAAGTCTGTGAACGACTGACTGACCACTGACACTGCTGCTGGCACTCATTAATCTAACTCTTTTTTACTAATAAATGATTTACTATGCACTTACTAGAAGTCAAAACACGTGTATACTCCACGAAGGTCTGTGAACGACTGACGAGTTAACCTTACGGCGAGATGAATGCAAGATGAAATGACAATTTGCCACATCACTTCTGCGAAGTAGAGGAAATATATATTTAGACAGTCGCGAGATATATTATAAACTGGGGTGCGTGCATCACAGGTTGAGAACCAGTATCCTAGTCGTGCGTTGGTGTTGTATCCTTTCATGTTGACCATGGTAAGTGATAAAAAGCACTTCCACATGGAACGATTTGAACTGCCACAAGAAGCCGCTAACGGAAGCTTATCAATGGAATTTTAAGAGAATTTGAATAATACGTTAGTGTTGCGATTAATTTCGGAGAAATTATGTCACTTGGATTCCCAAATTATGTCAGATGACATGATCCTGCACAAAAGTTGACGATTGAAAAAAAAAAACATTTCCTTAATTCAACCCAACCCATTCAAAAAATTGTTGATACGACATTACTCTTGCCTGGCTTGTAGTGCAATTCGTAGTTATACTCCTCTAGAATTGCTTTCCAGCGCTTCACCTTACTATTATTGTTTCTGCTACTCAATGCATATGTAAGAGGCTGGTGATCTGTACAAATTTTGACGTATGCCGAGCCATATAGGTAATTACGCAGTGTGCCTAAAGCCCATATGATTACCAACATTTCTTTTTCGTTGGCTGCGTAGTTCTCCTCAGTAGAACTTAGCGTTCGCGAAATGAATGTGATCGGCTTTCCCTCTTGCGACATAACTGCGCCAATAGCGTAGTTAGAGGCATCAGTGGTAAGTTCGAATGGTTTATTGAAGTTAGGGTATGATAAAATTAAGTCTGGGGAAATGGGAGAATTTTTTATTTTGTCAAAGGAGTCTATATCTGTAGGGTCGAGAAAAATTTGTTTCTTTGAGGACTGTGTTTTGGACATGCGTCCCTCCTCCCCTCTCAAAAGGCCTGTAAGGGGCTTCGCAAGCTTTGCGTAGTCTTGGTCAAAGCGGCGATAGTAACCTGACAGGCCAGGAAAGGAGCGTAAGTCTTTCAAAGTTTTAGGCATGGGAAAATTCTGGATAGCCTCGACTTTCGTAGGGTTAGTTTTTATTCCATCTGATGATATGATGAAACCCAAAAATTTGACTTCCTTCTTGAAAAAATGACATTTGTCAAGCTGGACCTTCATGTTGGCATCGAAGAGTGTTTTGAAGATTTCCTCTATTTGCCGGGCATGTTCACTTTCGGATTTGCTAAAAATTACTATATCATCGTTTTAGACATAGCAAATTTTTCCTATGTGATCTCGGAGAATGTCGTCGAGTGCCCTTTGAAAGATCGATGACGCGTTCTTGAGGCCAAAAGGAAGTCTGGTATATTCATATTTACCATTGTTTATGGAGAACGCGGTTTTTTCAACGTCAGATTCTTTTAAGGGAATCTGGTGGAAACCGCTTTTTAGGTCGAGAACTGTGAAAAAAGTGTTTCTACCGAGTTGCGCGAGAACCTCGCTAATCTCGGGAATTGGGTAGCGATCAGCTATGGTTACACTATTCAATTTCCTATAGTCAATTACCATCCGGTATTGCTTTAGTCCTTTAGAGTCCGATTTTTTAGGTACAATCCACACAGGTGAATTGTACGGGAAGGTCGAATAATCCCATATTTTAATAATTAAGGGCCATTGGAAAAGGGTAATATCTGCTATAGATAGAAGAGTCGTTTGTGGTGCAAATTTCAGCGACGACTCTTGTAGTGTACGTCAGCCTTTCGTCTGGCTCCGAAAATAAATTATGAAAACGATTTACAGATAAGTTCAAAAGGTTACGTTGTGTCGATGACATACCGTCGGTTTTGATATGAAGTGAGTTTACGGATGGTGAATTTAGTTGCTTAATTTTGGTTTTGAGACGGTTAAGAATTGTCATGAAGCCACCCTTGGTATCTATTGTAGCCGATAGTTCTCTAAGGCTATCGTTTCCAAAGATGCCATGGAAAGTTCTCAAGGTCGGCAGGAGGAAGAACTTGAGATTTATGTTTTCTAAATTGAAAAGGTTAATTAGAGTGTGGTGTGTTATTTTAATATCTCCTGCGATGGATTTCGCTAGGAAATATTGTTTGTTTTGAACGGCTTTTCGACGAGAGATGTTTGTATGTAGTTTTTGGAAGAACCGGTGTCAATTAAGAATTTAAGCATATTACCGCTCTTCGTCTTGCATTCTATATACGGCAGGGAAGAGCTATTTAGCCTAAAAAATTATTGGCACAGTGTTCTAATTTTGGTACAGCTGATTCTTCTGCATTGGGAAACACAGTTGGATCCTCAAAATATTCGTTTGCATTGTCTGCAGTTTGATCTTTGTTTATGCTTAGCTCTTGAAAGTGTTCAGCAAGTTCGTTAGGTGGAACATCAACATAGTAATTGGGCTGATACTTGGGCGTCAGGTGACCCTGATTTATGGGTGCCCTAGAAGCGTTGAATTTCTGTCGATTCTGGTAATTGATGTCGCGTACTTGTGCGCTGGCCCCTTGTGTTGGAGGTTCTCGATTTATTACTGGACCCGATTGATGAACGTTTGCATTGAAATACTGACGTTGTGGATAGTTTTGAGGATTAGAGTTTGCATTGAAATATTGGCGTTGCGGGTGATTTTGGGGACAAGAATTTGAATTCAAATACTGACGTTGAGGGTAATTTTGAGGAGTACTGTTTTGGTGAAAATTCTGGCGTTGGGGGTAGTACGACTGGTGTGGAATTACGACAACTTGCCTACGAAATAGGTTACTATGATTTGGAATATGCGTCTTCTTCGTGGCACTGTGCGCTGCTTGAATATAATTTGTTCTGAAGTTTTGGTTCTCAAGCTTCAAGCACAGATGCAGTGCTTGAAGTAGATCGATGGGCTCTCTCATACCTAATAGCTTCGGTATGTCGCCCTTAAGACCTCTGAGAAAGGTGTCCAGCGCTTTATCTCGATAAGTCTGGGTCAACAACCTCATTGACTCGCCTGTTAAATCCATACAGGATATTTTGTTAAGTATGAGGGAGAGATGCGAATATACCGTTTGGTAGAAAGTCTGTATCGAGTTGTGCCCTTGCACGAGAGATGGCATTTGGTACTCCAATGTACTAACATCATGCTTATCAGCGTAATGCATAGTAAGGCATTGGCAAATATTCTCCCAGTTAAGCGGGGTGTTGTACGATTCCAACGCAGCGTCCGCTTGTCCGATAACTTTATTTCTTATTACATTAAGTATCCCGTAATATTTTGGTGTACCTTTAATGTGTTCGTAAATCTGGAGGACACGCTCGACGCTCTTTTTCCAGGAAGAGAATTCGCCTGCGTCTCCGGAGAAATTCCTCTCTGTCGAGGTCTTCCAGCTTGTTGCGATGCTCTGAAGAAATTGTTTTATCCACACCATAGAACCGTTGTGGATCAGGATTAAGAACATTCAGCATTATACTACGACCCTGTTGATGCAGAACGTGACAAACTATAGAAGAGGTTAAGGAGTCTAGCTCGGCGGTGGTCTGCACTTCTGGAGTCTCGTTTGGAGCAGCGGAGCTGAATGAAGCATTTGCGTCCATGTTGCCTGGTACGTCAGCAACCGAACCTATGTTTGATCGGTTAGGAGGAATTGGGTTAGCGGTAGAGGCTGACGCTAAATCCAAGGAAGGATTAGTGCACTGAGATCTAGTGGTTGGCATGACTGACGATTTTATTTTGACCAAAACTTTTTGTACTTTATTTACTAATGCTGTTTAAAGATAAACGAAAGGAATTTCCGTAAGGGAAATAACTGCTTTGATTTCTGTTTTACTTCAAACGAATTTAACCATTTCAACTTTTTTAATCCTAAACTCAATTTTTTTTTTTTGCTTTGATATTTTTTCGCTTTTGCTTTTATTCTTTTCTTTTTGATTCAATTTTCAATTGCATAATTTATTTTTACTTTTGTTAAAATTCTTTTTCACATCTATTTCTTAATTCTTTATATCAATTTACGTAATATTCTTAATACTACTTGCACTAGGATCGGCAGCATTTCCGCACTGGTGAATGGGATCGCGTTGTTTGGTTACTGGGGATCCCTTGGTTCACTCCCTTGATGCGGCGCACTAGAGGCGTTTCTAGGACCTTCTAGCGTATCTACACTATTTCCTTTTACTGTTAGTAAAAGTGCTCTGGCACTAACACTTACGCACTCACTTTAACACTACTCACTGGTCCCTGCTCGGGCGCCAATTAAATAAACATGCGTTTATTTTTCTTAAAAAAAATAACTTTATTTCAATGCTCTGTTGGGCAGAGTTTCCCTTATACAAATGTATAAGGTTTTCTTTTTTTTTTAAGCTATACTTAAACCGACCTTAAAACTATGTAACCCGGCCAGGCAATAAAAAGCTACACCGACTTTGCCCCTTGTGAGGCTACCCCGAATCAAAAGGAAACGGCGAGGTCGTTCCCTCTCCGTCCCCGAGCCACCAGAATTTCACGGCTTGATACCGCTCTACTAAACCGTAGACGCTCCGTGGTGCTATGTGTGACGTGTCGGTCGTAGTTAAGTCGCCTGTCCGCAGCATTTCGGGCAATATGGTAGATTAGCGGCACCGCTACCCTATCCTGTATCAGACCTTCTCTATCTAAAAATAGGAACGCCTCTGGGGGGATGAAGCCGTTAAGGCGCACGCTCTCGTGATACAAATCATTGGGGTAGTATGCCCCAGAGATCAGGTTATTCATCGAGGACATTGCTCTTACAGTGTGCCTTCGAATCATATCGATCAGGAAATTATCCACTGTGTTTATGTTCGCCCTGTTATACAGGACCTCATTAGAATATAATTTTATGTACTGGGACTCTGGTGTTCTGTACAACTGAAGACAAGCCCTAAGGCAAGCCCTCTCAAACACCCGAATCCTTTCCATCCAGCTTGCTCCCACGTTGAACCACATGGGACATCCATATACGAGCATGGGCCGAATAAGGGCCATGTAGCAGATTACCTTCACCCTTGCATTGAGTTGGCTGCTATAAAACAGTCTCTTTGTAAAGGCAAAAGCACCTCTTTCTCTGGCCAGAGCAGCGTCTACATTTTTGTTAAAATATAGATATTGATCTAGCCAGATCCCAAGATATCTAACCACACTTCGACTCGCTAGTGGCTGTATCCCTAGAGGCCCCAGATAACGACGTTCTAAACAGAATAGTCTCTGTCTTCTGGAAGTTGATCTTCAGCTTCCAGTCGTCGCAGTATATCCTGATCTTATCGAAATCACGCTGCAAGAGTATTGCAATGACCTTGATCTTTGGTCCTGACCTATACGCGATCAAGTCGTCTGCATACGCAATAGCATGGGGAAGAGATCCTACGAGATCACTCGTCTAAATGTTAAAGAGGATCGGCGAACATCGGTCTACAAAAAGGTCCGGTTAACCTTGTTGTAGACCGTTTTTGGTTTCGAACGTCCCAGCAGAAGTCACATTGCCATTTTTCACAATGAACTGTCTACTGGTGAGCATATTACAGAGCATGTACAGCAGTGGTTTACTTATACCCAGCCTGCTCAACTTGTAGAGGAGTCCTTCTAGCCATACGGTATCGAATGCCTTCTCCAAGTCAATCAGGCAGGCACCCGTGCATTGTTTCTTACTTTTGTTCCATTGGATATCAGATACCAGTTTAAACGCGGCTTGTACAGTCTCATGACCCGCATTGAAACCGAATTGGTTATCCGGAACTATATGCATGTCCTCAACCCACTTAGTCAGGGCTCTATTGACCACTTTTTCGAATACCTTGCTGATGTTCGGAAGGAGACTTATCAACCGGAGATTCGCCGGATTGGATGTGTCTTTATCTCTTTTGGGAATAGGCTGTACTACCGCTGTCTTCCAATGCGCCGGATAATGTGTATTATTCAGCACATTATTAAATAGGGTAGCGTAAATTTCGACCGCTTCTGGAGGGAGATGTCGAAGCACAATGTTAGATATTCCATCGATACATCGATTCCATCCTTCTCAGTGAGTCGAAGATCGTTTCGAGCTCCACCTTCGATATGAACGGGGGATGTAACCCCTCATCGGCGATGACATTATTTGCCATGTTATCGTCATTGCACTCGGTAAAGCCTATGCTCTCTGATCGCCAGTGATGTGTATCATTTCGAGGGTAGACGTTGTGCACAAGGACTCGATTTTCCAGGTCGTGGTTCGGCCAAATGCTATCATTCACCTTGTACACTTCCTGGAAAGTCGCTCCTATAGCCTCTACTTTCTCCTGCGGATCTTCGATCATGAAAAAGTTGTCATCATCGAGAGCGTTCCCGGGATCTATGCCTGCTATTATTAGTATTTGTTCGTTGTTCGTCGTTCGAGGGATTTTAAGACGCGGAAGGTCGTTTTGATTATTCTTCCGAAAATTTTTATTTATTTGCGGGAACTCGGGTTGTTGGATTTTACAGCCCGAATTTTGTTGTTTCAATGCAGATCTACAGAAAGTCTGTAGTTATCCCTGACTAATTTCTGGAGGTTTTTAATCAACGACTTCAGCGTTCTAACATCCGAGTTTTGTCTGTCAGTAAACTGTCTGTATAAGGTTTTTAGTCTCGACAGCAGTCTACTTTTGTGTTGGAGTAGTGCATCAATTGTTACATTGCGGATATGTCTGCGTTGTCAGTATGTTGATACCGAGGTCTCGTACTGTCCATAGATGGTTTAATTGTCTCGTCCATTTGTCTTAGGTACCTGTCGATCTCCTCGTTGAACAGATTTCTATTGGACTGTGGGTGGAGCGAATTCGAGGAGAGTGCTCTCGTCATAGCTCTGGAGAAGCGTATCCAACGCATCCTACTGTAATTGTAGGGGCACGTTTGAACAAACTCCTCCAATTCCGCAATTTCGTTGGGAATTGTAATTTCGGCACTGAGTCCGCAATGGTCACTGTCATACACAAAAGTGTCTATGCAGTTTCTTGTTTGTCGGTTCGTGTTGGTGAGTTGTAACCGTACGTCGAATAGCATAAGATCCAGATAGGAGCCGCATCTAGGATACGACGGGCTATCTGTAGCTATCAAATCTAGTTTATACTCGACATTGTGTTGACCCCACCAACTGAATAGTAGGTTCCCCCTAGAGTTTGGTATGTTATTTCCCCAATCGCTATGTTTGGCGTTTAAATCTCCGGCCATGAGGAAATAATTCTCCTCCGACTCCAGCCTTAGACATCGAAAAAGTGTCCGAGCTCTGTAATAAATGAAGTAGTTTGAGTAGACCCAGATGCGTAGACCGCACCCATGTACATCCTCTTTCCACTACGGAGAGCAATGCACACGATACATGCTTCCACCTCCTGGAATCTGCGCACTTCACCGCTGTACACGGCCTTATATCGCAAGTCTTTGTGAATGAAGATCGCAACACCTCCACCTTGGGTAGAGTTGGGTCGGTCTCTTCTTATAATATTGTATTTATTATGGCTCAGTTTGTGTTTCTGGGATAGCTTAGATTCGCTAACCACATCAGGGCTTTGATCTTCTAACAACTTAAAAAGTACGGTTCTTCGCTCGATCCTCATCAGTGAATTCACATTCACCGAGGCTCAGGTGCTTTAGGCACTGGGGCCTGTGCGGCAACCTTCGGTTGTTGCTGTTGTACCGTGTTTCTCCGGCCTGACGCCATTTGGGCGTAGGTCCATTGGGGAGTAACGGCTGGTGTTTGACTAGAAACAGGTGGACGCTTGACTTCGACTTTCTGCTGACGAATTATGTTGAATAAAGAATTTAATGTGAGTTAACTTACATAATTCTTACATGAGAACGAAATCTCCCAAGATGAATGTTTTTACAAATTCATTCTGGCTGAATTTGTCAAGAAATTTAGAGGCTATAAAATGTAATACACTTTCCTCGAGCAGCCTTAAAGCACATATAATAAACTACCCAGATGTCGCACGCCCATATAAAAAAATTAAGCATATTTTTGTCCTGGCAGACAGAGAGCTTTCAGAATAAGTACCACAAATATAAATAATTTTTCTTTTTCCTCACTCCGTTCGTGAGGGAAAAGTTATTTTTCTCATCGTGTGTTGTGACATGGAAATGAACGAGTTGATGAAGTGTAAAGTGGTATGCGAGAAGGGGCATTAAGATGCATGACGGTGTGATTTCCACACCACCGCAGCAAAAGAATAAATTTTCATGAATGGAAGAGAAGGTTTGAGAGATGTTGCTCGAATATCAATCACTTAGATTTTCAGGTTAATTACTAACATACATATTCATATATTACATACATATACTAAAAAATTAAAAGGCATAAGAAAATTGTCTCCAAGGAAAAAATGTCCTGGAAAAGAACGAAGTGCGCAATTGCACACTGTCCTATAACCAAATATGAATTGCCTGATGGAAAATTATTTAAATTTCCTAAAAAAGGAACAGTTAAATACATGGTTAGCTTAAATACATGGTTAGCTTAAATAAATGGTTAGCTTTAGCAGAGGAGTCTCGGGAACACATCAAAAGCCTTAAAACGCCCAATATATGCAGCAAACATTTTAAGAATTCCTTTATTGGAAAGAAATATTTAAAAAAAATGCTTACCCTTCTCTCTTGTTAAAACGAAGTGTTGCTATATCTGATGATGAGTTCATTTGTTTTGATCCAACCGGATCTAAGGTTACATATGAAACTGCAATAAATTAGTACGGGATTCGAATGATGTTACAGTAGAAGAACTAAACTTGTCTTGAAAAAGGTTATCAAGAAAAAGATTCAATGATAACGTTGAATTTACTTGCGCCAACTTTTGAGACTCATTTAAAAAGGCAATCTATTTATATTAAAAGAATTGAGAGGCTTAAGAAATTGAACAGTAGCTTAAGGATAACAGTAAAAGGAAATCGCAAATGGAAAATAAATTTGCTGCAGAGAATTCATCATTTAAAAGAAAAAAAGGCTGCAAGTGCATGAAAAGCAGAGTATTCAAGAGAAAATTTATTTATTGCTTGGTATTGATCAAAATACTAAGACATTTTCGAAGCTCATTCTATTTGAGAGTACAAAAAATACACCGAAGAGGAGAAGTGGATTTCGCAGTGCATTTTTTTCCGTTCGTCTTCAGGATACAACTGTTTACGGGATCAGCTTGGACTACACTTGCCGCACCCGTCTTTATTACATAGGTGGATTAAGATTAAAAGTCTGTCACCTGAAATAAATATAAATGTTCTAGAGGAAATAAAGAAAATAACTTCGACTTTATCACCAAAAGTAAAAGAAGTCGTGATTATCAAAGATCTAATATATGCGCTAAGTCTGTGTGTGTTTTTATGATTCTGAAATTTTAAGCAAGTTTTATATCATGTCGTTTGTCCAAGCAATATACCTATGAGGTACTTCGAGGTGCACTGGTAGAATGTTTAGTATCGCTTCCATGGCCGCGGTTGGTGTTGAGGATTGTGCTCCTGTAATACCCAGGCAGACCATACGTTGCACCTTAGTTAGCAAGTCTCTTGCATACTTTTTGCTCATTACTGGCCACCATAAAACTACACCGTAGAAGATGATAGGTTTTATTACGCATTCGTATATCCAGTGGACCTGTTTCGGTTTCGAGCCCCATGACTTCCCGATGGCCGTCCTGCATATCCAATATGCATAGGCTTTGGTGACTCTTTCTTCCAGGTTCTTTCTCCAGGTCAGTTTCCTGTCCAATATAATACCCAGATACTTGACGCTGTCGCGGAGTTGTAGCGATACTCCTCCGAGTGGTGGAATGTGAAAGTCACTAGTTTTGGTTTTCTTTGTAAAGAGAACCATTTCCGTTTTATTTGGATTTATTTCCAATCCACTCTCCTCCGCCCATTCTTTTATGATTCGAAGGGTGTTTTGCATAAGCTCTCATATGATGTTCAGGTACTTACCTCTTATCAGAACGGCTAGACCATCTGCGTACGCTACACATTTCGCACAGGTTCCATCCAGTGCTTTTAAAAGGTTGTCCATTGTGAGCACCCACAGAAAAGGAGATATTATCCCCCCCCTGTGGCGTTCCCGTACGGACTGTTCCCCTTCTTGTTTCGTCTCCCAGTGAAGCTGTGATAATGCGGTTTGTAAGCATGTGTTCTAGCCACTTGTTTATTATTTGGTTATTACAGTATATCGAGAGTGCCTCCACAATTTTTTGAGTTTTCACATTGTTAAATGCCCCTTTGATATCTAGAAAAACGCCTGCGACTGATTCATGGATCATAATGATTTATATTACATTTATGTAAATAAATTTAATCAAGATCCGTTAGAGATCTTATTTGGTAAAATAAGAGCACGGAATATTGGTAAAAGTAATCCAAATATTTCCGAATTTAACTCCCTGCTAGCCAAAGTTATATCGATAAAATTTGTATTCAAATCGAAATGTTCCAACTGCGAAGAAGACGATTCGGAATATGGTGGATTGGAGTGCTATTTTGCAGAGTGATATAGAAGAACAAATAATACTTACCCAAGAGCTATCACAAAATCACGACATTCTTAAGAATGAGGAATGTTTTGAAAATAACATGAATACGAACAATATAGTTAATCTACCAGATGAAGACGCAATATCAGTCAAGGTACCGCAGGTCAACGACCTAGTTACAAGATACTTTGCCGGATATTGCATCTTTAAAACAATAAAAAAATGAACAAAATTTGTGAAAATTGTGCTGAAGAAATGTCAAAGGACAAACAGAATTTTGATCTAACGGAAGTATTGATAAAATTAAAAGGATATGAAAATTCAAAAGAAAATACGGTTCTCTTATGGCCGTCAGAAAAAGATTTTCAAGTATGCCGTCTTCATGTACAAATATTTTTATATTACTTTCGAAAACTATCTTTTGCATCTAACTTAAAAGAAAATATAATCAAAGAATGTGTACTCGTAAAGGCAACAAATATACATTTTCCGAATTGGTTCAATGTATGTTATGATTAAGGTGATTTAACTGCAATTTAATACTAACCTAATTTAAGTTAATGATTATTTTGTTGAGTTAGTTAGTTTTTTTTATATTAATTTCGAAGATTAGTCACCTTCACTTAAGTAGGCCAAGAGCAGTGATCAGTTATTATAAGTGTATAAATATAAAATGCAGTATGCAAAACTCATATTCATACCCATTTCCAGAGCAAATTTTTGTCCACAAAGTTTACAGAGTTTTTATTTATTTAATCAAGTGCTGAAAATAAGGTACATACATAGAGACAAAATAACAAGCACACAACATAAGCCCAACCATTTGCACATATATATATACGATCTATACAGATACTCCATGTCCATCCTACCAACGTGTCGCATCAGTCCCACAAAATATTTTTTTTGTTTCTTTTTTGCAGTGAAGGTAAATAAGGGTATGTGTGAGTGACACGATGGACTAAAAAGTGAGCAGAAAAAACAAATGTTCTGTGTTCCGATTTTTTCCCTTTTGTAAGAAGTTTAAGCTTTTTAAAAAGCTTTTCTTTTTTAGTGAATTTCGCTTTCATATATCACTTCAAGCCACAACGTGAAGGAATCAGTGATGCCAATAATATTGTTACCATCGGGGCTATATTAATCAAAAATTAGAGACTGATTTGACTCAAAAGGGCTAGATTTTTGTTTCCGTGGTGGTACGATTACGACAAGTGACAACTTTAAAATAAAGAGCGTGTCGTTGGTCGAACTTCGCCAGACAATAAAAAAATCTTAAAAATAACAAGGTCCCTGGATATGAATTAATAACCGGACAGATCCTCAAGGAATTGCTAAAGAAAGCCCTGATCAAGTTTCTGCATATTATAAATGCCGTGCTAAGATTATCAAACGTTCCAAAGCAAAGGAAAGTCGCCGAGGTTATTATGGTTCCAAAACCGGGAAAGCCTCCAAACGACAAAAAACGACCGATATCGCTCCTGCCGATAGTATCTAAGCGCGTGCAACAGGTCATTGAAGAAAGACGTTTGATTCCAGACTATCAATTCGGCTTCAGAACAAAGCATTCCATAATTGATCAGGTTTATAGAATAACAAATAAAATAGAGAAAACCTTAGAGGAGAAATAGATTTTCAGGTTAATTACTAACATACATATTCATATATTACATACATATACTAAAAAATTAAAAGGCATAAGAAAATTGTCTCCAAGGAAAAAATGTCCTGGAAAAGAACGAAGTGCGCAATTGCACACTGTCCTATAACCAAAAATGAATTGCCTGATGGAAAATTATTTAAATTTCCTAAAAAAGGAACAGTTAAATACGATGAATGGTTAGCTTTAGCAGAGGAGTCTCGGGAACACATAAAAAGCCTTAAAACGCCCTATATATGCAGCAAACATTTTAAGAATGCCTTTATTGGAAATAAATATTTAAAAAAAAAAATGCTTACCCTTCTCTCTTGTTAAAACGAAGTGTTGCTATATCTGATGATGAGTTCATTTGTTTTGATCCAACGGGATCTAAGGTTACATATGAAAACTGCAATAAATTAGTACTGGATTCGAATGATGTTACGGTAGAAGAACTAAACTTGTCTTCAAAAAGGTTATCAAGAAAAAGATTCAATGATAACGTTGAATTTACTTGCGCCAACTGTGAGACTCATTTAAAAAGGCAATCTATTTATATTAAAAGAATTGAGAGGCTTAAGAAATTGAACAGTAGCTTAAGGATAACAGTAAAAGGAAATCGCAAATTGAAAATAAATTTGCTGCAGAGAATTCATCATTTAAAAGAAAAAGTGCGCAGACGTGTTTCGGCATCTTGTTCAAAATCATAGTGTTTTAAAGTAGAGAGTTAATCAGTGAAATTTCAAGTGGCGAGTTAGCCTAGAGGTAGTGGTGGTGAATCGTCAGTCGTTCACAGACTTTCAGAGTGTATACACGTGTTTCGGTTTCTAATTTAAAATCGGTTTGATTTGAAGTGCAGAGTTAGACAGTGAGATCTCAAGTGGCGAGTTAGCCTGGTAGGAGTGGTAGTGAACCGTCAGTCGTTCACAGACTTTCAGAGAGTGTAGACGTGTTTCGGCTTTGAGTGGAATTTTCAGTAATTTAAAGTAAAGAATTAGACAGTGTGTTCTTAAGTGGCGAGTTAGCCTAGTGGCAGTGGTGCTGGTCTACCCAGCTGATAAGCGAGTGTCAGCCGATGAGGCAGTTACATCTGGCCACGCAGCAACAGTGGTAACTGAAAGTGTGGGAAAAAGGAGAAGAAAATTAAAACCTTCTCCCAATCTGGTAAAGCGTCCCTCCAAATCAACTCCAGCTGAACAGCTGCAAAGTGGAGCGAGGGAAGGGGAGCTGAGTGCAGCTACAGCAGCAGCAGATAAGAAGCGGCAGAGGTCGGATGACTCTGTCACATTAGCGTACATCTCCGACGGTGGGAAAGGCCGCTACATTGGAGATGACGACAACTGCTTCGCGGTTCTGGCATCCTCTGAATCGGATGACGAAGAGGAGGAACTCGAAAGTCTAACCAGCAGCATCAGGCGGTTAGAACAAAGGGTGCTTGCCATTAAAGCCAAACAAATGGCAAGAAGAGAAAGGGAGCGGCAGCTAGAGCTCCAGCGCGCCCAACAACAAGAGAAGCAGCCAGAAGGAGAGCTGAAACAACAAAAAAAGCAGCCGCAAATTCAGCAGCAAAAGCAGCAGCATGAACAACAGCAGCAGAAAACGCTGCAACAACCACAGCAGCAGAAAAAGCAGCAACAACCGCAGCAGCAGCAGCAGAAACAACAGCAACAACTACCGCAGCAGAAGCAACAAAAGACGACTACAAAGGAGAGGGTGCCGCCAATAAATACCTACAAGGTGGAGTTGAAGGATACCATCGAACTATGTAAGTCGGCCATAGGCAAAAATTTTAATATTAAAAGATTAAATGAAAATAGGCATGCTATCCACTGTAATACAGTGGAAGATTATAAAAAAATTAAGCAGTTACTTAGGGACACGACGTCGGAGTTCTTCTCCTTCACCCCGAAAGGGGAAAAGCGGCAGACAATGCCGCTGAGGGGGATAGACCCGTCTACTGATCCGGAGACGCTCCTTGCGCTGCTTAAAGAGAAAGAGTGCAGCTAAGGCAAAAAGGGAGAAGCGGAAGCTGCCGTTCTTCCTAGTTCAGCTTTCACCCAATAGCAAGCTGGATGGTCTAAGGAGTATTAAAGTCCTAGACTACCAGGTTGTCGCCTGGGAAAAATTAAGAAGGAGCGAAAACATTTTCATCACATCAAGAGAGGAAACTCCTTCGTCCAGGGTAGCCTGTTTGATGCTAAAAGTTGGCTGTTCTCGCCCATGGCCGACTTACATAGTTTAGGTTTAGGTAGTTTTTTAGGTTTCGGTAGGTGTAGGTAGCGAATAAAAAAAAAAAAAAAACAATTTATGTCCACAGCACTTGGATGAAAAAAATACAAAAAAAGCACAAAAAACACAAAAAACATAAAAAAAATTATAAAAAAGCAGCACTCGACAAAAAAAAAAAAAAAAAAATTTCCGTATAGAATACGTAAGGTAGAATAAGATAGGCTAATTTAGAATAAAATAGCTTTAAGATTTATTTTAAGGTAGTTTATAAGTTTTATTTATAAGAATACAAAAAAATGTTCAGTCACTAAGTTTTTGACTAATTTTCTTAGTTTAAATTTAATTTAAAAGAATGAAATAAATAAACAATTTTCATGTTCGTTACGTCGAAAGACATAGTTTTAAGTGTTAGGTTTAGCTTAGAGCGCCCGCATAGGGCCAGTAAGTTAGAATAAGAATAGTTAAGTTAGTTAAGCTAGTTTTAAGCGTTTTGTCTAGCATGTAAGTTATAATGAATTACCCAATAAAATGCATTAAAAATGAAAAAAATGAAAATGGTGCTGGTCTATCAAGCCAGAGACCCTGGTTCAATTCCCGGCCAGGGAAAATAAGATTATAGACTTTTTTTTTCATTTAAAAAAAAAGGAAAAAAGTGAAATTGAAAACGTAATAACACGTGATGGAAAGCGAGCGGTCCGCGCTCCCATTAGCGGGACCAGCGGGTGGAGTGACTGCGTCAGTCGATGACGCTGTGCAATCAGACCACCCAGAAACAGGGGCAACCGCAAGTATGGGGAAAAGGAGAAGGAAACTAAAGCCTACTCCCAACCTTGTAAAGCGTCCCTCCACGTCAGCTTCTGCTGTACAGCTGCCAGGGGGAGTGACTGATGGGGCGCTGAATACAGCAACAGCAGCAGCAGATAAGAAGCGGCAGAGGTCCGATGACTCTGTCGAGTTAGCATACGTCTCCGACGGTGGGGAAGGCCACTACGTTGGAGACAAAAACAGCAGCTTCGCAGTTCTGGCGGCCTCCGAATCGGATGACGAAGAAGAAGAACTTGAGAGTCAGACAACAAGCATCAGACAGCTGGAACAGAGAGTTCGTGCCATAAAGGCCAAACAAATGGCCAGGCGAGAGAGGGAGCGGCAGCTAGAGCTACAGCGCGCTCAACAACAAGAGCAACTACCGAAACAGCTGCCAGAACGCCAGCGGCAAAGCCAGGTTCAGCCGCAAATACTGCAGCAGAAGCAGCAGCAACAATAACAGCTGAAAAAACAGCAGCAGGACAGACAACAACAACCGCAGCAGCAGCAGAAACAGCAGCAGCAGAAACAACAGCAACAACAACCACAGCAGAACCAACAGCAACAACAACCGAAGACGACAATAAAAGCGAGGGTACCGCCAATAAACACGTACAAGATTGAGCTTATGGACACCATTAAACTATGTAAGTCGGCCATAGGCAACAATTTTTCTATTAAACGATTAAATGAAGACAGGCACGCTATCCACTGCAATACAGTGGAACAATATAAAAAAATTAAAGAATTACTAAGGGACACGACGACGGAGTTCTTCTCCTTCACCCCGAAGGGGGAAAAGCGCCAAACAATGCTGCTGAGGGGGATAGACCCGTCTACTGATCCGGAGACGCTCCTTGCACTGCTTAAAGAGAAAGAGTGCAACGAGCTCGAATTCGTAGGGGTCAAGCCATCTACCACAGCTAAGGCAAAAAGGGAGAAGCGTCAGCTTCCATTCTTCCTAGTTCAGCTTTCACCCAATAGCAAGCTGGATGGTCTAAGGAGTATTAAAGTCCTAGACTACCAGGTTGTCGCATGGGAAAAATTAAGAAGGAGCGAAAACATTTTACAATGTGTTCGCTGCCAAAGGTTCGGTCACGCCGCGTCGAACTGCGAAATGCAGCCTCGATGTGTCAAGTGTGGAAAGAACCACAAAGCAGAGGAATGCACTCTGGGTAAGGATGGAGTGGCAGATAAGAGCCAGCTCTCGTGTGCTTTATGCAGGAACTCGGGACGCACTGCAAACTATCGGGGTTGTCCTAAGTTCCAGTATATTAAGAAAGTAAATCTGGTTCGTCAGGAGAAGGTTGTAGTGAAACGTCCACCTGCTCCAATTCAAACACCATCCGTGACTCCCCAAGTGACCTACGCCCAAATGGCGGCAGGTCGGGGAAACGCGGAACAGGAAAGACCGAAGGTTGCTTCTCAGGCCCCAGCGCCAAGAGCACCGGAGGCTCAAACTGACTTGCTGGCCATCTTGCTTTCTATCCAAGGGCAGCTGGAGCAGCTTCAACGTCAGGTACAGGAGCAAGCGAAGCGGGTGGACCAGATCTACGCACTTCTGCCGGGCTTAACGCACCTTCAGTCGTAATGGGTACGAACATGGAGGAGCAATCCTTGAAGATCCTTGCGGTGAATGTGAATTCACTGATTAGGATCGAGCGAAGAGCCGTATTGTTTAAGTTGCTTGAAGACCAAACCCTTGATGTGCTTATGGTTAGCGAAACAAAGCTATCCCAGAAGCGCAAATTGGGGCACAATAAATACAATATTGTCAGAAGAGACCGACCCAACTCCACACAAGGAGGAGGTGTTGCGATCTTCATACGCAAACAACTGCAAGTTATGTACAGCGGTGAAGTGCGAAGGTTCCAGGAGCTGGAAGCGTGTATCGTGTGCATCCCTCTCCGTAGTGGAAAGAGGATGTACTTGGTCGCACTCTATGCACCTGAAGCTACTCAATCTACTTTGTTTATTTCAGAGTTCGAGACACTTTTTCGATTTCTAAGACTGGAGTCGGAGGAGAATTATTTCATCATGGCCGGAGATTTCAATGCCAAACATAGAGATTGGGGAAATAACACACCAAATCCTAGAGGGAACCTACTATTCAATTGGTGGGGTCGGCACAGTGTCGAGTATAAACTCGATTTGAAAGCAACAGATAGTCCGTCGTTTCCTAGAAGCGGCTCCTATCTGGATCTTATGCTGTTAGACGTACGGTTACAACTGACCGACATGGACCGACAAACTATAAACTGCCTGCACACATTTGTGTATGACAGTGACCATTGCGGACTCAGTGCCGTAATAACGATTCCCAACGAAATTGCGGAGTTGGAGGAGTTTGTCCAAACGTACTCCTACAATTATAGTAGGACGCGTTGGGCTCGCTTCTCAAGAACTTTGACAAGAGCACTCTCCTCGAATTCGCTCTACCCACCGTCCAATAGGAATCTGTCAAACGAGGAGATTGACTGGTACCTAAAACAAATGGACGAGACAACACTATGGACAACACGATACCTCGGTATCAACATACTGACAACGCAGACATATTCCGTAATGCAACAATTGACGCACTACACCAACACAAAAGTAGACTGCTGTCGAGACTAAAAACCTTGTACAGACAGTTTACTGACAGACAAAACTCGGAGGTTAGGACACTGAAGTCGTTGATTAAAAACCTCCAAAAATTAATTAGAGAAAATTACAGAATTTCTGTAAATTTGCATTGGAACAACAAAATTCCCGCAAATAAATAAAATATTTCGGAGGAATAATCAAAACGACCTTCCGTGTCTTAAGATCCCCCGAACGACGAACAATGGACGAATACTTATAACAGCAGGTATAGATCCAGATAACGCAGTAGAAGATGACAACTTCTTTGTGATCGAAGATCCGCAGGAGAAGGTAGAGGCTATAGGAGCGACTTTCCAGGAAGTGTACAAGGTGAATGATACCATTTGCCCGAACCACGACCTGGAAAATCACGTCCTTGTGCACAACTTCTACCTTCGAAATGATATAGAGCACTGGCGATCCGAGAACATAGGTTTTACTGAGTTCAATGACGGTAACATGGCAAATAATGTCATCGCCGATGAAAGGGTACATCCCCCGTACATATCGAAGGTGGAGCTCCAAGCGATCTTCGACTCATTGAGGAGGAAGAAATCTGTAGGAATCGATGGAGTGTCGAACATTGTGCTTCGACATCTCCCTCTAGAAGCGGTGGATATTTACACCACTCTATTTAACAATGCGCTGAATAATGCACATTATCCAGCGCATTGGAAAACAGCAGTGATACAACCCATCCCCAAACGGGGTAAGGACACTTCCAATCCGGCAAATCTCCGGTCGATAAGTCTCCTTCCGAACATCAGCAAGGTATTCGAGAAAGTGATCAATAGAGCCCTGCTTAAGTGGACTGAGAACAGTAATATAATTCCGGATAACTAATTCGGTTTTAAGGCGGGGCATGATACAATACATGCCGCGTCTAAACTGGTATCGGATATCCAATGGAACAAAAGCAAGAACCAATGCACGGGTGCCTGCCTGATTGACTTGGAGAAGGCCTTCGACACCGTATGGTTAGAGGGACTCTTCTACAAGCTGAGCAGGCTGGGCATAAGCAAACCACTGCTGTACATACTTCATAACATGCTCACCAGTAGACAGTTCATTGTCAAAAATGGCAATGTGACTTCTGCTGGAACATTTCTAATTAAAAACGGTCTACAACAAGGTGCGGTTAATTCACCGATCCTTTTCAATATTTACACGAGCGATCTCATAGGATCACTTCACCATGCCATAGCGTACGCAGACGACTTGATCGCGTACAGATCAGGACCAAAAATCGAGGTCATTGCAATTCTCTTGCAACGTGACTTCGATAAGATTCAGCGATATTGCGATGACTGGAAGTTGAAGATCAACTTCCAGAAATCGGAAACCATTCTTTTTAGGACGCCGTTGTCTGGGGCCTCTAGGGATACCAGAAAGAATTGGCGAAAGTTCTCAATCGTTAGACCGCACGGACAGTCACCTGCGAGTCGAAGTGTAGTCAGATACCTAGGGCTCTGGTTAGACCAATATCTATATTTTAACAAACATATAGATGCTGCTCTGGCCAGAGCCAAAGGTGCTTTTGCCCTTACAAAGAGACTTTTTTATAGCAAGCAACTCGATGCAAGGGTAAAGGTAATCTGCTACATGGCCCTCATTAGGCCCATGCTCGTATATGGATGCCCCGTGTGGTTCAACGTGGGAGCAAGCTTGTTGGAAAAGATTCGGGTGTTTGAGAGGGCTTGCCTTCATTTATACAGAACACCGGAATCCCAGTACATAAAATTCTATCCCAATGAGGTCCTATACAACAGGGCTAATCTAATAAGAGTGGATAATTTCGTTATCAAGCTGATTCGAAGGCACATTGCAAGAGCAATGAGCTCGACGAGCAACCTGATCTCCGGGGCTTATTATCCCAATTACGAGTATCACGAGAGAGTGCGCCTTAACGGCTTTGTTCCCCCAGAGGCGTTCCTCTATTTTGATAAGAAAGGTCTGATCCAGGACAGATTGGCGATACCGCTAATCTTCCACGTTGCTCGGACAGTTGTGGATAGGCGACTCAACTACGACAGAGACGTTGCACACGGCAGTGTGGAGCGTCTCCGGTTTAGTAGGGCGGTATCGGGTCGGGATGTTGATGACGTACAACGTCAGTACGGTCATTTCTGGTGGCTGGCCGAAAGAAAGGAAACTCCTTCGTCGTTCCCTCCTAATCCAGGGTAGTCTGTTTGATGTTGAAAGTTGGCTGTTCTTGCCCATGGCCGACTTATATAGTTTAGGTTTAGATAGTTTTTTAGGTGTCGGTAGGTGTAGGTAATAAACATAAAAAAAAAAAAACAAAAAAAAAAAAAAAAATTTGTATCCACAGCACTTGGATGAAAAAAATACAAAAAACATAAAAAAAAATTATAAAAAAACAGCACTCGATAAAAAAAAAACAAAAAAAAAAAATAATAAAAAAAAAAAAACAAAAAAAAAAATTTACGTATTGAATACGTAAGGTAGAATAAGATAGGGTAATTTAGAATAAGGTAGTTTAAGATTTATTTTAAGGTAGATTGTAAGTTTTATATATAAGATTCAAAAATAAGTTCATATACTAAGTTTTTTAAATTTATTAATAGTTTTTCTTAGTATCAATAGATAATTGATTAATAAAATGAATAAACAAATAAAGTCAGTGACGTCGAAAGACATAGTTTTAAGTATTAGGTTTAACTTAGAGCGCCCGCATAGGGCCAGTAAGTTAGAATAGGAATAGTTAAGTTAGTTAAGCTAGTTTGAAGCGTTTTTTGTCTAGCTATAAGTTTAATGAAGTAATAATAAAAATTAAAAAAAATGGTAGTGAACCGTCAACCGGGGGGCTTGGGTTCAATTCCCAGCCAGGAAAAAAATCTTTTTTTTTTTTTTAATTAAATACAATAGTGTACACAAAGTTAAAAACAAAGAAGAATCAGGCGATGGAAAAAGAGCGGTCCGCGCTCCCATTAGCGGGACCAGCTGATAAGGAAGTATCAGCCGATGAGCCAGTCAAAACAGGCCACCCAGTAACAGTGGCTGCAGATGGTACATCGAAGCGGAGAAGGAAGTTGAAACCGTCTCCCAATTTGGTAGAGCGCCCCTCCACATCAGCTTCAGCTGTACAGCTGCCAGGTAGAGTGAGGGAAGGGGCGCCGACCACAGCAACAGCAGTAGCAGCAGAGAAGAAGCGGCAGAGGTCGGATGACTCTGTCGAGTTGGCGTACATATCTGACGGTGGGGAGGGCTGCTACATTGGCGATGACGACAATAGCTTCGCAGCTCTGGCATCCTCTGAAACGGATGACGAAGAGGATGAAGTCCAAAGGCTGACCAGCAGTATCAGGCAGTTAGAGCGAAGGGTGCATGCCATTAAAGCCAAACAAATGGTAAGAAGAGAAAAGGAGCAGCAGCCAGAGCTCCAGCGCGCTCAACAACTACAGAAGCAGCCAGAAGGCCAGCTGCAACAACAAAAAAAGCAGCCGCAAATGCAGCAGCAGAAGCAGCAGCATGAACAACAGCAGCAGAATAATCTGCAACAACAACAGCAGCAGAAAACGCTGCAACAACCACAGCAGCAGAAAAAGCAGCAACAACCGCAGCAGCAGCAGAAGAAACAGCAGCAGCAGCAGCAGCAGAAACAACAGCAACAACAGCAACAACCGCAACAGAAGACAACGACAAAGGCAAGGGTGCCGCCAATTAATACCTACAAGGTGGAGTTGAAGGACACAATTGAACTATGTAAGTCGACCATAGGAAATAATTTTTCTATTAAACGTTTAAATGTAGACAGGCATTCTATCCACTGCAATACAGTGGAACAGTATAAAAAAATTTAAGATTTGTTAAAGGACACGACGAAGGAGTTCTTCTCCTTCACCCCGAAGGGGAAAAGCGGCAAACAATGCTGCTGAGGGGGATAGACCCGTCTACTGATCCGGAGACGCTCCTTGCGCTGCTTAAAGAGAAAGAGTGCAACGAGCTCGAATTTGTAGGGGTCAAGCCATTAACCACAGCTAATTCAAAAAGGGAGAAGCGGAAATTGCCGTTTTTCCTGGTTCCGCTTTCACCCAATAGCAAGCTGGATGGTCTAAGGAGTATAAAGTCCTAGGCTACCAGGTTGTCGCATGGGAAAAATTAAGAAGGAGCGAAAACATTTTACAATGTGTTCGCTGCCAAAGGTTTTCGAAGGCAGCACTCTACGATACAACAGGTAAACAGAATTACGAATAAAATCGAAGAAGCACTAGAATAAAGGAAAGTTTGCTCTGCTGTATTCTTAGATGTGGCGCAGGCCTTTGATAAAGTATGGCACGAAGGACTTATCTATAAACTGAGATGTATGTTGCCAAATCAATATGCTTCTATTCTGAAATCATATCTAGATGGAAGACATTTCAGAATAAAACAACAGAGTACTTATTCAAATCTAAGAGAAATAAAGGCCGGCGTACCGCAAGGTAGTGTACTGGGCCCAATATTATACTTATTATATACTAGTGATATTCCTAAATTAGAAAACCACACTATGGCAACATTCGCAGATGATACTGCAATACTAGCAGTAGGAAGAACCAATGAAGAATCCACAGAAAAACTACAAATTGGCATAAACAAAATCTGTGAATGGACTAATAAGTGGAGAATCAAATTAAATGAGTCTAAGTCAGTCCATGTTGACTTTAATAATAAAAAAATTGAATATATACCAATTATTATAAACCAAAAAATAGTTCCATGCGCTAATACAGCGAAATATTTAGGTATGACTCTAGATGCAAAGTTGAGATGGAAAGAGCACGTAAAAAAGAAAAAAGAAGAGTTAGAAATCAAATATAGAAAACTGCACTGGCTGATAGGAAGAAACTCATCCGTATCAATTGGAAATAAAGTGCTTTTTTATAATCAAATTCTGAAACCAACATGGACATATGGAATCCAACTATGGGGTTGTGCCAAAAAGTCAAACATAGACAAAATACAACGTTTCCAAAATAAGGTGCTTAGAAATATAGTAAATGCACCTTGGTACATAAGAAATACTGACCTTCATCGAGACCTGAAGGTAGAAAGTGTATCTGCAGAAATTCTAAAACATGCAAAAAAACACAAAGAAAAGCTAGAAGAGCATATAAACATAGATGCAAGAAAACTAATGCATAATGAAAATCAATTACGAAGGCTTAAAAGAACAAAACCTCTCGATTTAACTTAATATAAGAAAAATAAAAATGTATATACTTGCTTATAAATACATACACACTCGAAATAAAGGGTCACCAGGGGGTGTAACTCATACAAAGACTAAGATGTCAGTAAAAAATTGCTTATTATTGCTTATTGCTTATTATAATGAAAATCAATTACGAAGGCTTAAAAGAACAAAACCTCTCGATTTAACTTAATATAAGAAAAATAAAAATGTATATACTTGCTTATAAATATACACACTCGAAATAAAGGGTCACCAGGGGGTGTAACTCATACAAAGACTAAGATGTCAGTAAAAAATTGCTTATTAGTCCAAGTGACTAGATCGGTAAAAATCCGGCATGCTGATTACTCGGATCATCAGTATCTTTTGACGATCTCCCTTTCGAAAACTACCTTTTGCATCTAACTTAAAAGAAAATATAATCAAAGAATGTGTACTCGTAAAGGCAACAAATATAATCAATGTATGTTATGATTAAGGTGATTTAACTGCAATTTAATACTAACCTAATTTAAGTTAATGATTATTTTGTTAAGTTAGTTAGTTTTTTTTATATTAATTTCGAAGATTAGTCACCTTCACTTAAGTAGGCCAAGAGCAGTAATCAGTTATTATAAGTGCATAAATATAAAATGCAGTATGCAAAACTCATATTCATACCCATTTCCAGAGCAAATTTTTGTCCACAAAGTTTACAGAGTTTTTATTTATTTAATCAAGTGCTGAAAATAAGGTACATACATAGAGACAAAATAACAAGTACACAACATAAGCCCAACCATTTGCACATATATATATACGATCTATACAGATACTCCATTCCCATCCTACCAACGTGTCGGCATCAGTCGCACAAAATATTTTTTTTGTTTCTTTTTTGCAGTGAAGGTAAATAAGGGTATGTGTGAGTGACACGATGGACTAAAAAGTGAGCAGAAAAAACAAATGTTCTGTGTTCCGATTTTTTCCCTTTTGTAAGAAGTTTAAGCTTTTTAAAAAGCTTTTCTTTTTTAGTGAATTTCGCTTTCATATATCACTTCAAGCCACAACGTGAAGGGATCAGTGATGCCAATAATATTGTTACCATCGGGGCTATATTAATCAAAAATTAGAGACTGATTTGACTCAAAAGGGCTAGATTTTTGTTTCCGTGGTGGTACGATTACGACAAGTGACAACTTTAAAATAAAGAGCGTGTCGTTGGTCGAACTTCGCCAGACAATAAAAAAATCTTAAAAATAACAAGGTCCCTGGATATGAATTAATAACCGGACAGATCCTCAAGGAATTGCTAAAGAAAGCCCTGATCAAGTTTCTGCATATTATAAATGCCGTGCTAAGATTATCAAACGTTCCAAAGCAATGGAAAGTCGCCGAGGTTATAATGGTTCCAAAACCGGGAAAGCCTCCAAACGACAAAAAACGACCGATATCGCTCCTGCCGATAGTATCTAAGCGCGTGCAACAGGTCATTGAAGAAAGACGTTTGATTCCAGACTATCAATTCGGCTTCAGAACAAAGCATTCCATAATTGATCAGGTTTATAGAATAACAAATGAAATAGAGAAACCTTAGAGGAGAAATAGATTTTCAGGTTAATTACTAACATACATATTCATATATTACATACATATACTAAAAAATTAAAAGGCATAAGAAAATTGTCTCCAAGGAAAAAATGTCCTGGAAAAGAACGAAGTGCGCAATTGCACACTGTCCTATAACCAAAAATGAATTGCCTGATGGAAAATTATTTAAATTTCCTAAAAAAGGAACAGTTAAATACGATGAATGGTTAGCTTTAGCAGAGAAGTCTCGGGAACACATCAAAAGCCTTAAAAGAATGCCTTTATTGGAAAGAAATATTTAAAAAAAAAATGCTTACCCTTCTCTCTTGTTAAAACGAAGTGTTGCTATATCTGATGATGAGTTCATTTGTTTTGATCCAACGGGATCTAAGGTTACATATGAAAACTGCAATAAATTAGTACTGGATTCGAATGATGTTACGGTAGAAGAACTAAACTTGTCTTCAAAAAGGTTATCAAGAAAAAGATTCAATGATAACGTTGAATTTACTTGCGCCAACTGTGAGACTCATTTAAAAAGGCAATCTATTTATATTAAAAGAATTGAGAGGCTTAAGAAATTGAACAGTAGCTTAAGGATAACAGTAAAAGGAAATCGCAAATTGAAAATAAATTTGCTGCAGAGAATTCATCATTTAAAAGAAATAAAGGCTCCAGTCGTTCACAGACTTTCATAGTGCACAGACGTGTTTCGGCATCTCGTTCAAAATCATAGTGTTTTAAAGTAGAGAGTTAATCAGTGAAATTTCAAGTGGCGAGTTAGCCTAGAGGTAGTGGTGGTGAATCGTGAACCCAGGGACTTGGGTTCAATTCCCAACCAGGGAAAATTTCAGTATAAACTTTTTTTATAATTTATACTAAATTACTAAATAAAATTAATTATAAATAAAGAAACATTCGATGGAAAGTGAGCGGTCCGCGCTCCCAATAGCGGGACCAGCTGGTGGGGTGACTGCATCAGCCGATGCATTACAGAAAGGCCAGCGAGCAACAGTGGCAAATGCATGTATGGGGAAAAGGAGAAAGAAATTGAAACCTTCTCCCAACCTTGAAAAGCGTTACTCCACATCAGCTTCAGCTGAACAGCTGCCAGGTGGAGTGAGGGAAGGGGCGCCGCAGCAGTAGCAGCAGAGAAGAAGCGGCAGAGGTCGGATGACTCTGTCGAGTTAGCTTATATCTCCGACGGTGGGGAAGGCCACTACGTTGGATATAAGAATAATAGCTTCGCCGTTCTTGCAGCCTCCGAATCAGATGATGAAGAGGAAGAAGTCGAGAGTCTGACGAGCATCATCAGGCAGCTCGAACAAAGGGTGCGTGCCATGAAGGCCAAACAAATGGCCAGGAGAGAGAGGGAGCGGCAACAAGAGCTCCAGCGCGCTCAACAACAACAACAACAGCAACAATTTTTCTATCAAACGTTTAAATGTAGACAGGCATTCTATCCACTGCAATACAGTGGAACAATATAAAAAAATTAAAGAATTGTTGAGGGACACGACGACGAAGTTCTTCTCCTTCACCCCGAAGGGGGAAAAGCGCCAAACAATGCTTCTGAGGGGGATAGACCCGTCTACTGATTCGGAGACGCTCCTTGCGCTGCTTAAAGAGAAAGAGTGCAACGAGCTCGAATTTGTAGGGATCAAGCCATTCATCACAGCTAAAGCAAAAAGGGAGAAGCGGAAACAGCCGTTCTTCCTAGTTCAGCTTTCACCCAATAGCAAGCTGGATGGTCTAAGGAGTATTAAAGTCCTAGACTACCAGGTTGTCGCATGGGAAAAATTAAGAAGGAGCGAAAACATTTGACAATGTGTTCGCTGCCAAAGGTTCGGTCACGCCGCGTCGAACTGCGAAATGCAGCCTCGATGTGTCAAGTGTGGAAAGAACCACAAAGCAGAGGAGTGCATTCTGGGTAAGGATGGAGTGGCAGATAAGAGCCAGCTCTCATGTGCTTTATGCAGGACACACCGCAAACTATCGGAGTTGTCCTAGGTTCCATTATATTAAGGAAGTAAATCTGGTTCGTCAGCAGAAGGTCGTAGCGAAACGTTCACCTGCTCCAATTCAAACACAATCCGTCACTCCCCAAGTGACCTACGCCCAAATGGCGGCAGGTCGGGGAAACGCTGAACAGAAAAGACCGAAGGTTGCTTCTCAGGCCCCAGCGCTTAGAGCACCGGAGGCTCAAATTTACTTGCGGGCCATCTTGCTCTCTATCCAAGGGCAGATGGGACAGCTTCAGCGTCAGGTACAGGAGCAGGGGAAGCGGGTGGACCAGATCTACGCACTTCTGCCGGGCCTAACGCACCTCCATTCGTAATGGGTACGAACATGGAGGAGCAATCCTTGAAGATCCTTGCGGTGAATGTAAATTCACTAATTAGGATCGGGCGAAGAGCCGTATTGTTTAAGTTGCTAGAAGACCAAACCCCTGATGTGCTTATGGTTAGCGAAACAAAGCTATCCCAGAAGCACAAATTGGGGCACAATAAATACAATATTGTCAGAAGAGACCGACCCAACTCCACACGAGGAGGAGGTGTTGCGATCTTCATACGTAAACAACTACAATTTAAAGTTATGTACAGCGGTGAAGTGCGATGGTTCCAGGAGCTGGAAGCGTGTATCGTGTGCATCCCTCTCCGTAGTGGAAAGAGATGTACTTGGTCGCACTCTATGCACCTGAAGCTACTCCATCTACTTTATTTATTTCAGAGCTCGAGACGCTTTTTCGATTCCTAAGGCTGGAGTCGGAGGAGAATTATTTCATCATGGCCGGAGATCTTAACGCCAAACATAGAGATTGGGGAAATAATACACCTAATTGTAGAGGGAACCTACTATTCAATTGGTGGGGTCGGCACAGTGTCGAGAATAAACTCGATTTGAAAGCTACAGATAGTCCGTCGTTTCCTAGAAGCGGCTCGACGTATGGTTACAACTGACCAACATGGACCGACAAACTATAAACTGCCTGCACACATTTGTGTATGACAATGACCATTGCGGACTTAGTGTCGTAATAACGATTCCCAACGAAATTGCGGAGTTGAAAGAGTTTGTCCAAACGTAATCCTACAATTATACGCGTTAGACTCGCTTCTCCAGAACTTTGACAAGAGCACTCTCCTCGAATTCGCTCTACCCACCGTCCAATAGGAATATGTCAAACGAGGAGATTGACTGGTACCTAAAACAAGTGGGCGAGACAATTAAACGAACTATGGACAATACGATACCTCGGTATCAACATACTGACAACGCAGACATATTCCTTAATGCAACAATTGACGCACTACACCAACACAAAAGTAGACTGCTGTCGAGACTAAAAACCTTGTACAGACAGTTTACTGACAGACAAAATTCGGAGGGTAGGACGCTGAAGTTGATGATTAAAAACCTCCAGAAATTAATTAGTGAAAATTACAGACTTTCTGTAAATTTGCATTGGAACAACAAAATTCGGGCTGTAATCCAACAACCCGAGTATGTTCCCGCAAATAAATAAAATATTTCGGAGGAATAATCAAAATGACCTTCCGTGTCTTAAGATCCCCCGAACAACGAACAATGGACAAATACTAATAACAGCAGGTATAGACCCAGATAACGCAGTAGAGGATGACAACTTCTTTGTGATCGAAGATCCGCAGGAGAAGGTAGAAGCTATAGGAGCGACTTTCCAGGAAGTGTACAAGGTGAATGATACCATTTGCCCGAACCACGACCTTGAAAATTGCGTCCTTGTGCACAACTTCTACCTTCGAAATGATATAGAGCACTGGCGATCCGAGAACATAGGTTTTACCGAGTTCAATGACGATAACATGGCAAATAATGTCATCACCGATGAAAGGGTACATCCCCCGTACATATCGAAGGTGGAGCTCCAAGCGATCTTCGACTCATTAAGGAGGAAGAAATCTGTGGGAATCGATGGAGTATCGAACATTGTGCTTCGACATCTCCATCTAGAAGCGGTGGACATTTACACCACTATGTTTAACAGTGCGCTGAATAATGCACATTATCCAGCGCATTGGAAAACAGCAGTGATACAGCCGATCACCAAAAGGGGTAAGGACACTTCCAATCCGGCAAATCTCCGGTCGATAAGTCTCCTTCCGAACATCAGCAAGGTATTCGAGAAAGTGATCAATAGAGCCCTGCTTAAGTGGACTGAGAACAGTAATATAATTCCGGATAACTAATTCGGTTTTAAGGCGGGGCATGATACAATACATGCCGCGTCTAAACTGGTATCGGATATCCAATGGAACAAAAGCAAGAACCAATGCACGGGTGCCTGCCTGATTGACTTGGAGAAGGCCTTCGACACCGTTTGGTTAGAGGGACTCTTCTATAAGCTAAGCAGGCTGGGCTTAAGCAAACCACTGCTGTACATACTTCATAACATGCTCGCCAGTAGACAGTTCGTTGTCAAAAATGGCAATGTGACTTCGGCTGGAACATTTCAAATTAAAAATGGTCTGCAACAGGGTGCGGTTAATTCACCGATCCTTTTCAACATTTACACGAGCGATCTGATAGGATCACTTCACCATGCCATTGCGTACGCAGACGACTTGATCGCGTACAGATCAGGGCCAAAAATCGAGGTCATTGCAATTCTCTTGCAACGTGACTTCGATAAGATTCAGCGATGTTGCGATGACGGGAAGTTGAATTCCGTTGTCTGGTGCTTCTAGGGATACCAGAAAGAATTGGCGAAAGTTCTCAATAGTTGGACCGCACGGACAGCCACTTGCGAGTCGAAGTGTAGTCAGATACCTGGGGCTCTGGTTAGACCAATATCTGTATTTTAACAAACATATAGATGCTGCTCTGGCCAGAGCCAAAGGTGCTTTTGCCCTTACAAAGAGACTTTTTTATAGCAAGCAACTCGATGCAAGGGTAAAGGTAATCTGCTACATGGCCCTCATTCGGCCCATGCTCGTATATGGATGCCCCGTGTGGTTCAACGTGGGAGCAAGCTTGTTGGAAAAGATTCGGGTGTTTGAGAGGGCTTGCCTTCGGTCTTCCCTTCATTTGTACAGACCATCAGAATCCCAGTACATAAAATTCTATCCCAATGAGGTCCTATACAACAGGGCTTACATAATAAGAGTGGATAATTTCGTTATCAACTGATTCGAAGGCACATTGGAAGAGCAATGAGCTCGACGAACAACCTGATCTCCGGGGCTTATTATCCCAATCACGAGTATCATGAGAGAGTGCGCCTTAACGGCTTTGTTCCCCCAGAGGCGTTCCTCTATTTTGATGAGAAAGGTCTGATCCAGGACAGATTGGCGGTGCCGCTAATCTTCCACGTTGCTCGGACAGTTGTGGATAGGCGACTCAACTACGACAGAGACGTTGCACACGGCAGTGTGGAGCGTCTCCGGTTTAGTAGGGCGGTATCAGGTCGTGATGTCCAGGACGTACAACGTCAGTACGGTCATTTCTGGTGGCTGGCCGAAAGAGAGGAAACTCCTTCGTCGTTTCCCCCTAATCTAGGATGGCCTGTTGAATGTTTGAAGTTGGCTGTTTGTTGTCCATGGCCGACTTACATAGTTTAAGGTTTAGGTAGTTTAGGTAGGTTGTAGGTAATATTTTAATATAAAAAAAAATATAAAAATATATATAAATCCACGGCACTTGGATGCAAAAATACAAAAAAAAAAAAAAAAATAGCACTCGATAAAAAAAAACAAACTTATAAAAATACGTAAGATAGAATAAGATAGGCTAATTTAGAATAAGGTAGTTTTAAGATTTATTTTAAGGTAGATTTGTAAGTTTTATATATAAGAAGATTCAAAAATAAGTTCATATACTAAGTTTTTTCCATTTATTTAAAATTTTTCTTAGTATCAATAGATAATTGATTAATAAAATGAATAAACAAATAAAGTCAGTGTCGTCGAAAGACATAGTTTTAAGTATTAGGTTTAACTTAGGGCGCCCGCATAGGGTCAGTAAGTTAGAATAAGAATAGTTAAGTTAGTTAAGCTAGTTTGAAGCGTTTTTTGTCTAGCTGTAAGTTTAATGAAGTAATAATAAAAATGCATTAAAAATGAAATGAATGAAATGAGAAAAAAAGGCTGCAAGTGCGTGAAAAGCAGAGTATCCAAGAGAAAATTTATTTATTGCTTGGTATTGATCAAAATACTAAGACATTTTCGAAGCTCATTCTATTTGAGAGTACAAAAAAATACACCGAAGAGGAGAAGTGGATTTCGCAGTGCATTTTTTTCCGTTCGTCTTCCGGATACAACTTTTTACGGGATCAGCTTGGACTACACTTGCCGCACCCATCTTCATTAAATAGGTGGATTAAGATTAAAAGTCTGTCACCCTAGAAATGTTCTAGAGGAAATAAAGAAAATAACTTCGACATTATCACCAAAAGAAAAAGAAGTCGTGATTATATTTTATGAGATGAGCCTTCAGACGAATCTAACCTACAATAAATTCAAAGATGAAATTCAAGGTTTTGTTGATTACGGAAGGAATCAAAGATCTAATATATGCGCTAAGTCTGTGTGCGTTTTTATGATTCAGAGTGTATGCGGAAATTTTAAGCAAGTGTTATATCATGTCGTTTGTCCAAGCAATATGCCTAGGAAACAACTTGAGATTGAGATATATAATTGTCTTGATGTATGCGCGGAGGTTAAACTAACCGTTAGAGCTATTTGCTGTGATCAAGGACCCACAAATCGCAGTTTATATAGTAAACTTAATCTAAATGAAAAAAAACTTTAACTTCACTTACAAAAATAAATCCATATATGAAATGTATGATATTCCTCATCTTATAAAGAGTATTCGGAACAACTTACTTAAATACAATTTGACCACTTTTGATGGAATTATTAATTGGAAGGTAATTGAATACCTTTATAACACAGAAAAAAGTGATACTTCCAAAATATGTCCAAAACTTACATCGGCACACATTGATCCTACTGAGTTTCAGAAAATGAGTGTGAAGTTGGCTGCACAAGTTCTAAGCAGAACTGTATATTTATTTTCCGAATACTTTCGAAAACTACCTTTTGCATCTAATTTAAAAGAAAATATAATCAAAGTATGTATAGAGGCAACAAATATACATTTTTCGAATTGGTTCAATGTATGTTATGACCACAAAATTAATTTAATAAATTTCCTAATAGTGGTATTGCTCTGGAAAAAGTTTAAATGGGTCCTTGATAAGAATTTAAATAAAAGTAGAATTTCCAGAAATAAAATAAAAAAATTGCAAAATGTAATGAACGCTAAAAAGTAAACTCGACAGATAAATTGATAGTGATTATTGGGAGGGTGGGGGACGATATCCTGCCACGTCTTTGTTCGTGTCCCCTGGAAACTACTTCAGTTAAGGTGATTTAACTGCAATTTAATACTAACTTAATTTAAGTTAATGATTATTTTGTTAAGTTAGTTAGTTTTTTTATAATAATTTCGAACATCAGTCACCTTCACTTAAGTAGGCAAAGAGCAGTGATCAGTTATAGTAAGTGCATAAATATAAAATGCAGTATGCAATACTCATATTCACACCCATTTCCAGAGCAAATTTGTGTCCACAAAGTTTACAGAGTTTTTATTTATTTAATCAAGTGCTGAAAACAATAAGGTACATACATACAGACAAAATAATAAGCACACAACATAAACCCAATCATTTGCACATATATATATATATATACGATCTATACAGATACTCCATATCCATCCTACCAACGTGTCGGCATCAGAACTCCGTGACCGCAGTCGCACAAAATATTTTTTTTGTTTCTTTTTTGCAGTGAAGGTAAAGAAGGGTATGTGTGAGTGACACGATGGACTAAAAAGTGAGCAGAAAAAACAAATATTCTGTGTTCTGGTTTTTTCTCTTTTGTAAGAAGTTTAAGCTTTTTAAAAAGCATTTTTTTTCTGAATTTCGTTTTCATATATCACTTCTCCCCATATGAATGAGACATCTGGGTAGTTTATTATCTGTGCTTAAAGTCTTAAAACGGATATCCACGTAAGGCTGATATGAGTTTTATTGAAGTTTTGAACAATTTTTGAACAAAAAGATAATTGTGTAACTTATTCTGGACAAAATGTGACATAAATTAACATTTATTGTAGAAATAGAAGTTAAAAATTGTCACTTCACTTCATTTCAAACTTGTTAGCGTACGTGGAAATTCATGCGAAATTGTTCGAGCTCCACCTTGTGTAGCCTCACTTTTGACTGTATTTCCATAGTCGGTTATGATGTCAGTGGAACGAACTAGTTAGAATATAAAGTTGTACCAGTCACCTCATTTCTGATTGATATGAATAAGATAATAAGGGTGATTATGTCACTATAACAATATTGGAAATCGTATTCAATAAGACTGATCGTAAGAATTACTTAGAATGCATTTACGTGGCCCATATTGATATTGGAGGATATTGGAGGATATTGTTTACAACTCGCTGTACATATGGTAGTTAACACACTGGTTCCTCTAGAAACCAAATAAAAAAAAAAAATGTATCAATAACGACCACTCGAGAACCACATCTTCTCTGACAACATTGAATTACTTCAACACGAAGTAATAAAACGTTGTTTACCAAAGGTGGCCATGTTGTAGTGGTAACATCATCGCTTGTCACGCTGCAGGTTCACGGTTCGAATCCTGATGTCAGGAATCATCTATTTATTTCGCATGAAATAAATAAAAAAGTCGATCAATTGCGAAAGCTTATGTCAACTCTACTGCGAAGGCATAACACTAGCAGTAGGGTGGTCATATGGCTAAAATGCAACTTGATCGTGATGATGACATCACCTGAGATTCCAAAAAAAAAAAAAAAGAATTCCAAGGGAGTGTGTTTCTGATAACGAACAGCCTTTTTACCAACCTCATTATGGTGAACAAACACAGCAGCGATGACAGGATACAAATGTGCACCGAAAACAACTATAAAAGACAAAAACCATCAAAGCCCGAGGCTATCATACCTACGCTGACGTTGATACGTCGTAATTCTGCAGGAGAGTTTAGTTTAAGTGTATTGAAAAACGTTGTATTTAGTATTTTAAGTAATAAAAGTTTTTTTTTTTCTCTCATAAGGAGAAAGCATCACCATTTAAAGAAGTAAAAGTAGTAGAAATTCATCAAGATCAACGATCCAGGGAACCAGCTTTGAAAACAAATAAAGTATCCAGATTTCAACACGGAGAAAAAGTGTATAGTAAGAATTTATTTTTAAGCATTATCCTTAAGAAAAATATCATATGTAAAAGTGAAAACAAGAAATTTTTATGTATAGAATTAGAAATAAAATTAAAGAATACAGACCACCCTAAGCCATATCAAATAGATTATAAATTAAATCCAATAAAATCAGACTCAGAATCTGAGAATAAATTCGAAATGACTTTAGGTGCAGGTACGGGCTTAACCCAACAAGCAGTCGATAATATAATTGCGAAAGCACTTACGGATAATAATAAATTGAGGGCCTGCTATCCTCCGTATGGGACTCAAACAATAGATTCAACGATAACCTGTAACGAACCATTAGACGTTATAAAACCTTTGCCCGAATTGTCCGGTAGTCCGACCTCATACGTGAGTTGGCGAGAACCTGCTCACAACTCTATAGCATTGTATGACATAGGTAGTAAAAAATATTTTGCGGCACTGACAATTTTCCGTAACAAGATCATGCAACACGCGAATGATATTTTAACCAATCATAGCACAGTGTTGAACTTCAATGCCATAATTTCCCGATTAGATTTTGCCTACGCGGACAAGAGACCAGTTCATGTTAAAGAACAGGAACTGAGTATTCAAGGTTCAATGTCTTTAATAGACTATTATAACACTGTTAATCAGAAATTAACACTTTTGACCAATAAAACAAGTATGACACATGGGTCCAATTCACCGTCACACTAGAACTTAATACTATACACCGACGAAACGCTTTGCAAGTTTTTATTACTAATTTAAATAGCCAGTATCTAATATTTTATTCTCCTTAAATCCTCAAGATCTTCCAAACGCCCTAGCAAAAGCACAGAAGCTCGAGTCTAATAACACAAGAGCAAATTTTGCCCGTCAATTTACTTCTCACAAGGGAGAAGGAAAAAGGGATTCAAATAATCTGCGTATCCCCACAAGAAGCTATGGTCACGCACAAAATGATCAACCACAAAGTAAGAACAAGGATTAAAGACAGTTGCCTCAGAGATCCGAACCCATGGTTCTTGGTAGTTCTGCAAATCGACCAGTCAGATACCATGAAATCGATTCAAACACATACACCAACAAACCAACAACAACAATCCACTCCGTGGCAATAATCAGTATAATAATAACTTTTCTAGTAATAACCTGCATGGAAACAATCCACGTTGGCAAAAACCTCAATACAATACATATATAAGTATAAAGCTTTAATAGGGACAAATTTACTAAATAAAGTAAATGCTCAACTTGACTTCTAAACAGGTATACTTAGCTACGGCAATAAAAAGGAGAAGATGTATTTTGATAATGTTGAGAAATTAAATAATATTAAAGAAGAAAACGTTGACTTACTCACCGAATCAATGATGAATACAATTGAAAGTATTCATGGTGGGATTGATACGACTTTACCCTTAAGGACAGATATCGTTGCGGAAATACGTACTAATAACGAGAAACATGTTTGGAATAAACAATATCCCTTCCCTCTCTCTGCTAATAACTTTGTTAATACAGAAATAGAGAGAACTTTTAAATGATGGCATCATTAGACCATCAAAATCTCCTTACAATTCCCCAGAATGGGTTGTGTCCAAAAAAGGACTTAACGAGGACAGTAGTCAAAAAAATTGGTTAGTCATTGACTACAAAAAGCTCAATGAGAATATTGTATTGGATAAATACCCTATACCCGACACGACTGTCATATTATTCAATCTTGGAAAAGCAAAGTTCTTTTCCACAATTGATTGAATTGAAACTGGATTTCACCAAATCAGGATGAAACCTGAAGACATAGAGAAAACAAGTTTCTCATTCTTCAGAATACCATTCGGACTGAAAAATGCCCCAAGCATCTTTCAGCGCGCCATGGACAATATCCTAAGGGATTATGTAGGAAAAATATGCCACTTCTACATAGACAATATTATTGTATAAATTATTTATTAATTAAAAAACAAATTTTGTAATTTCCACCAAGAAAAATAATTATTAAATTTTATTTAACAAACATTAAATTCCTCTATGAGGAAGCCTTTAACACTTCTGCACCTGTTGCGCAATCGGAAACTACTAAACTGGTTCGATTTAAAGACCAAGCCAGCATGTTTGAAGGTAATGGTGCGCCTGATGGGGTTTGTATGACTCTCTCTCGCAGTGCATTGCTATCATACATAACTACCCCCCTTCTCAAATGAAGTCGTCCCCGGCTTCTTAATTCAGTTTTACAATTTAATTTTACAGATTACAAAGCAAATATTCTATAACTATATAAGAAATAAACATATAACAAAAGTCTTAAGCTAGCAAATTGAGAAAGAAAAAAAAACTATCTAGGTTTTGCAAAGTTTACAATACATACTTATTATGAAAAAACTCCAGCAATGTTTGAAACTCCAGCAATAATTAATAACAAAAAAAAATGTTTATTCAACTTAATTCAAATTGTTGTAATCTAACTCTGACTCACTGTACTTGCTGTTTATCTAGTTGAGTGTAATTAGTTAAGAGACTTGATCGGTTTTATTTTATATACCATGCCAATTGTACGGTACTCGTATTAAACCACACTTAATCTTCTCTCTGGAATAGAACAGCAATTACAGTGAGCGAGAGTTTGAGTTTTTGTAACTCGTGCGGTGGTTTTCGCTGAAAAGATTGACCCCATCGTGACTGTCGAATTGCTTGAAGTGCGGTTAGAAAAACTTGAAGACGCGTGGTCAGATTTTATTTCGCTCCACAATGACCTTCTGAATATTTCTGATTCCCCGGATTTCGTTGATCCTGAGCCCGTGTTTGAGGAGTACGAAGCTAAATACTTCTTGGCTCAGTCGTCCATAAAAAAAGCAATTCGTGAAAGGAAAGCCGTATGTAATATTCGTACTTCAAATGGGGTGGTTGCTGAAAAACTTACTGATCAGCAGGCTTCATTCCTCGAGAAGCTTAATTCTTCAACTCAGCCTGTTTCCGTTAATTTACCCAAAATTAATTTACCGTATTTCTCTGGTGACTATAAGGATTGGCCGTGTTTCAGGGATCTCTTCACTGGCTCGGTAGATAACAACCCCCACCTGACAGTTAGCCAAAAATTCCACCATTTGAAAGCCGTGCTTCGTGATGACGCGGCTAATTTAGTGAAACATATTCCCATTTCAGACGCCAACTATATCGATGCTTGGGAAAGATTTGAAGAACGATACGATCGAGTGGATCTTATCGTTCAATCGTTCATTCAAACGTTTTTGTCACTACCCTCAATAAGCGGAAGCAACGTCCAAATATTGCGAAAAATTACTGACGGTGCAGATGAAATTATTCGTGGTCTTAATGCACTTAATGCAACCGGTCGCGACCCGTGGTTGATATACCTTCTGGTGAATAAGTTCGATAAAGACACCAAACAAGCTTGGGCAGAGAAGGTCGGTTCTCATGAAGCTAGTACCATTAATGAACTATTAGATTTTTTGAAATCACGGTGTGTTGCCTTAGAATCGTGTCAACCGGTGACTCGTCTAAGCTCGTCGCGTAATAAACCACAAGGACAAATACGTGCCCATTTCGCCGAACCACAACAGACAAAGTCGAAATGTTCTAAGTACGAAGGAGATCACCTTGTAGCTCAGTGCGCCAAATTCGTAGCTTTAGATGTCGAGTCACGCCGTAATTTTGTTAGAACAAATTCAGTGTGCTTTAACTGCCTTCGGATTGGGCACTCCTCTAATAAGTGTCGATCTAGTTTCCGTTGCCGCGTTTGTAAGTCGCGTCACCATTCCCTTGTCCATCCTCAGGAATCAACCAACTCCTTGCCGTCTAGTTCATCTACATTTACAAATCCTTCTTCGTTGGTTTCCAAAGTCACATCATCATCAGTTCCATCATCGTCTTCGTTTGTGCCTCAAATTATCAATAACCATTCACTGGAAGTTAGTCGTAGTAAGCAAACAATTATCCCAACCATTCTGGCTACAGTTGAGGATAACCAGGGTAGATTGGTAAACTGTCGCGTATTAATCGATTCTGGATCTCAGGTCTCATTCGTCGTGGAATCGTTTGTTCAAAAACTCGGACTCGGTCGAAAGCATGCTCGTATCCCCATCATTGGCTTATCGTCCTCAGATGCAGGTTACACAAAGGGTTTTGTTTCATTAAGCTTATGTTCACGTCTTAATGGACATCATTTATTCGTTGATGCATTTGTCCTTAATAAATTAACATCGAACCTGCCATCTCAATCATTTGATGTATCTTGTTGGTCTCATATACGGAATTTAGATTTAGCCGACCCTTATTTCAATATCCCCAGTGCTGTAGACATATTGCTGGGTGCTGATAAACTTTGGAGCATTTTAGAAGCTGGTCAAATAAAGGGATCGCAGGGTACAAAATACTTCCTTTGGCTGGGTTGTTACTGGGGAGCTACTAGATAGTAAGGGGTCGATTCATTCGCCAATATCGGCATTGCATTCCACTCTAGATGTTGATGTCTTATTACAACGATTTTGGAAAATTGAAGAAGTGTCACCACCGACTAATCAATCTGTCGTTGATGACGAAGCTGAATGTCATTTTCGTAAAACATTTTCGCGCGCTCCTGACGGAAGGTATGTCGTCCAGTTGCCGTTCAAATCCCCTACTCCGTTTTTTGGAAACTCGTTTAAATCAAGGGTATCTCGTTTATGTTCAATAGAACGCCGTTTCCGCATCGATCCAGAACTGCATAATCTTTATTCCAAATTTTTGAGGGAGTATCTAGACCTGGGTCATATGGTACATATACCTGAAAATGAGTTAGAAACCGCCGCCGGACAACATTTCTACCTTTCTCACCACGCAGTATTGAAACCCGAAAGTATAACTACCAAACTCCGCGTCGTGTTCGATGGTTCTGCTAAGGATTCATTTGGGAATTCTCTCAATAGTAGTCTACTAATCGGTCCTCCAATCCAGCGGGATTTAGTCGGCGTTTGCTTACGGTTCCCTCAACATCGGTACGTTTTTACGGCCGATGTCGTAAAAATGTTTCGCCAAATTTGGGTGGACAAACAACATACCGATTTCCAAAGAATAGTTTGGCGCGAACATCCATCCGATAAAATTGAACATTTTAGATTATGTACCGTCACATATAGCACCGCTTCCGCTCCATTTTTGTCCGTTAGAGTACTACAACAACTGGCTAATGATTACCAAAATCAGTATCCAAATGCAGCCCATATTCTACTAAACGACGTATACGTAGACGATGTGATGACCGGAGCCGAATCTGAAGAAACCTTAATCAGTCTCCAGTCAGAATTGGTTGCTTTAATGTCGGAAGCTAAACTTCAACTTCGCAAATGGAACTCTAATTGTAGGGCCTTACTTGCGCTCCTTCCAAAGTAAGAGTGTGAATTTTCCTGGTTTGACACTGAGAGGTCAAAATCGTTGATCAAGGTACTTGGAATGTATTGGAACCTTCCAAGTGACCATTTCTCATTCAAAATGATGGAATCTCTTCCATTGCTCTCACCAAGTACGCGTTCGTTGTTATCCGAAATCTCGCGTATCTTTGATCCTTTGGGTTTATTAGCTCCTTCGATTATTTTATTTAAACTGCTGTTTCAAGAGCTCTGGTCGTCAGAATTTCAACTCGACTGGGATGACTCTTTACCCCCTCAATTCGCTAGCAGGTGGAGTAGCTATCGGCAAGAGCTTCATTTCTTCGAACGGATTTAGTTTCCCAGGAATGTATTCGCGTCCTTAGAAGGGATCGAGCTACATGGTTTTTCCGATGCATCTTCCTTGGCATATGCCGCCGTTGTTTATGCTCGCTGTAAGCTGTCTACAGGTGAATTTAGGACTACGATCATTGCAGCCAAAACCAAGGTAGCGCCACTAAAACCATTATCGATTCCGCGTCTCGAGCTTTGTGGAGCCCTGCTTTTGTGCCGACTGATAACGACAATTAAATCGTCTTTTTCAACCAGCCTTGTAAAGTTGTATGCGTGGTGTGACTCCGAAGTCGTCCTTCATTGGCTGTCGTCTCCGCCTCGCCGCTGGACTACCTTCATAGCGAACCGTACGGCTGCCATCATTGAAAAGATTCCGAGACATTCATGGCATCATGTGGTGTCGGCTTCAAATCCTGCTGATTGTGCATCGCGTGGAATACTTCCCTCGAAGCTAGTCGACCATCCCCTTTGGTGGACTGGACCTCCCTGGTTGTCCTTGGAGCAAGAATTTTGGCCAAAATCGAAGTTGTCTACCCAACAATCAGAAACTGCAGCGTTTGAAGAAAGACAGGCCGCCAAATTCGCGTTCGTATCGTCCGCACAATCCAATGCTATTCAAATACTCATCGATAAACTATCATCTTGGACACGATTGCAACGGATAGTCGCGTATTGTATTCGTTTCGTTTCAAATTGCTGGTCAAGCCATCGTGATAGAATTACACAAGGTCTTAGGTTCTGTGAAATTCAACATGCAAGGAATGTAATCATCAAGCACGCCCAGGAAGAATCGTTCGGAGAGGAAATTCGTCATTTAAAAAATCATCGAAGACTCGCATCTAAATCCAAACTCTTGAGATACTCAGCATTTGTCGACAAGGACGGAATTTGCGAGTCGGTGGCCGTATAAAACACGCCAAATTTCTTCCAAATAATCACCTCTCTTTTCTTATAGCCACCCATATCCACGTAAATAATCTACATACAGGAGTATCCGAAACATTCGCACTAGCTCGACAACACTATTGGATAATGGGTAGTCGTAATCTGATACGGAAGATCGTGCATACATGCAAGTCTTGTTTTATGCAACGCAGGAGTACGAGCAATCTGCTCATGGGAGATCTACCACCACCGCGCATTCAACCCAGCCGCCCATTTTCCAACACTGGATGTGACTACGCTGGTCCCATTACAATAAAGCTTTTCCGGGGCCGCAAACCGAAAATGTCAAAGGCATATTTTGCTCTGTTCGTGTGCATGTGTACAAAGGCGGTTCATTTGGAGCTGGTAAGTGACTTAACAACAGACGCTTTTCTGGCTGCGTTTCGAAGATTTGTTGCTCGTCGGGGAAAGTGTTCGAATATATACACCGACAATGGAACGAACTTCCTAGGTGCACGTCGCTGCCTCAACGAGATGCAGAAGTTAGTTCTGTCGGAGACGTACAATGACAGCATTGCAGCAGCTTTAGCTATGGATGGCGTCGCTTGGCATTTTATCCCTCCATCTGCACCACACTTTGGCGGGTTGTGGGAGGCGGGGGTGAAATCTGTTAAATTACACTTACGACGCGTTCTTGGATCTTCTATACTAACGTTCGAAGAACTTTATACAGTATTAGCTCAGATCGAGGCCATTCTTAATTCTCGCCCTCTTTGTAGCATATCTGATGACGATTTGAAGCCACTAACTCCTTCGCATTTCCTTATAGGTGAACCATACTCAGCAGTTCCAAAGCCAAAAAAATGTTTATTCAACTTAATTCGAATTGTTGTAATATAACTCTGACTCACTGTACTTGCTGTTTATCTGGTTGAGTGTAATTAGTTAAGAGACTTGATCGGTTTTATTTTATATACCATGCCAATTGTACGGTACTCGTATTAAATCACACTTAATCTTCTCTCTGGAATAGAACAGCAATTACAGTGAGCGAGAGTTTGAGTTTTTTTGACTTACTGCTTGCTTGAGCTTTGTATTCTCGTCCATTTGGATTTCCACCGTAGCAGACACCACATCTCATCGAAGCATAAGATAAGGGAAAATAATTTGTTCAAATTAAATAAATTCAACATTGGTCTTCACGCCCTCGCTTTCGTTTTTTTTTTTTTTTTCTTCGTTTTGGTTTTTTTTGTTATTCAATCTCAAACACCTTGGTTATATAATTTTATAAACAAATATTTAAATATTTAAAATAAAGAATTACTGATTTAATGTTTTTAATTTAAAGTAAATGTTACTATAATTATCGAAGATTATTTTTGTGAATCTTCCTATTGTCAATAAGAACCGTAGTTCCCAGATCTATTTGAATTGTTTTTTCGATGAAAATTTTTGTAAATTTATTCCCAATGCGCCTGTTTGTACGCACAAAAACCTTGTCCCCTGGTCTAAATGTCCGAGTTTGTCTATTTCTGTTATGATAGTCTAGGTTCGTGTTTTGAGTTGCAACTATCTTTTCCCTGATCGCATCTTTTAACGCCGTGGGAATTGAATGAATGATGTCAATCGGTCTGTAGTTCGTAACCGAGTGAATCGTCCTGTTGTACTTAGCTGTGGCAAGTAAAAGGAGTTCACCGGTATCACTAATATTCTGCTCTAACTTCGTGCATCTTGCTATTTCAGATAGAGTACTGTGGAACCTTTCCACTTGTCCATTTGTGGTACTATGAAAAGGTGGGATGGTGTAGATAGTTACCGCAAAGTGATTTCTGAGCAATGATCTTATGGTCTCTGAGTTGAAGGATTTTTCATTATCGCAAACTATAGTTTTTGTGTTTTTAAAAATGTTAAGTAATTCCAAAAGCGGTTCTTTAATATCTACTATGGCACGGGATTTTATTGGTTTTACCACAGCAAATTTTTAAAACTTATCTAAACATGTAAGGAAATGAGCACCAGCAGTTGTATAAATGTCTATGTGAAGTATTTCACCTGGGTGGTAAGGTATGGGGGTTTCTCCTATCTGAGGCTTCGCTTCGTGGCAAATTCTACAATTTGAAACTATTTGTTTCAGGCTTTTCCGAATACTAGGACAAAAATAGTCTTGCAGACCGATGAGCACGATTATGCTCGGTTGTGAGAATTTCAATTTGATCAGCTGGGTTAAAGATGTCTGTGACAATTTTTCCGGAGTGAACGAACTTTACTGAGGGAAAAAGAGTAATTAGTTTGTCTGGTATTTTGGCTAAGGTAGTTAGGTCACATAGAATTGCGTTAACAACGTCCGGGTTAACAGTCTCCTTAAACAGCTGAAACAAATTATGGAGGTTATTGAATGTAATTGTGTGTCTAATTTTAGTTTTAAAAATTATTTTAGTTGTTTTTCCTGCATCGGATCCCTCTTTGAGAATTAGTTGGTTTCTAAAGCAGTTAATTGGGTTTTGAACACTAACTATTGTTTGACTGAGAGATTCTTCGCTATGAAGAGCTGTTGAAGCTGAGTCTACAGATTGATCCATAGCATTTAAATACTGCTGTGATAAGGCGTCGGCAACAAAGTTTTCCTTTCCGGGCTTATAGAAAAAGGTGGGTGAAAATTCCTCAATGAATGCCCTCCACCTCTTAATTTTTGCGTTAGGATTTTTATCGGAAATGGCAAAAGTGAGCGGCTGGTGATCTGTATAGATGTTGAGTTGTTTCACTCTATAAAGGTAGTTTCGAAGTTTCTGCAATGACCACACTATAGCCAGAAGCTCCCGCTCGTTTGTAGCATAGCTTTCTTCGGTAGAGGACAATGTTCGCGAAATCATTGTGATGGGTCTGCCCCCTTGAGAAAGGACAGCACCAAGTGCTTGGGATGAAGCGTCCGCTGTCAAGTCAAAAGGCTTCTCATAATCAGGGTAAAGAAGCAATACATCCTCGGAAGCCAGAATTTTCTTAATCTGATTAAAAGCTTGCATTGCATCTGCGTCCAATTCTATTTTGGTATTTTTTGATTGACTAGCACCTACATTTCCATTTTCCCCTCGCAAGTATCTTGTGAGAGGTTTCGAGATTTGTGCGTAGTCTTTCACGAATCGACGGTAGTATCCCGATAATCCGAGAAAAGATCGCAGACTGCGGAGTGTTTTCGGAACGTCATACCCTACAATGTCCTTCACTTTCTCAGGGCAAGTTCTTATTCCCTTATTCGACATTATAAATCCTAAGAATTCAACCTCTTCTTTTGAAAATCGTGATTTTTCAAACGCAACCCTCATATTTGCTTCATAGAGCTTCACAAGGATTCGGTCAATGACATCGTCGATGTAGACATGGCAGGTTTTACCTATATCCTCTCTCAGAACATCATCAATTGCTCTTTGAAAAATACTGGGAGCATTTTTAAACCCAAATGGTAGTCTGCAAAACTCATATTTACCATTATTGACAGAGAATGCTGTCTTTTCTCTATCACGTTCAGAAAGTTTAATTTGGTGAAATTCCGCCTTTAAATCAAGGGTTGTGAAAAACGATACTTTTCCAAGGTTAGCGAGAATAACCCCAGTATCCGGAATAGGATATTTATCGCTTATTGTCTTGCTATTGAGTTTCCTAAAGTCTATGACTAAGCGCAATTTGCGTTTACCAAGTTCGTCAACACCTTTTTTGTCAACAACCCAAATTGAATTGTTGTACGGAGACCGAGATGGTCTTATAATTCCGTTACGCAGTAAATTTCCTATTTCATTATTAACAAACTCGGTTGCAGCCATAGGATACGGGTAAGCTTTTGAATAAACTGGGTCATTGTCAGTGGTCCTTATAGTTGCCACAACTTTCGTGTTAAATGGCAATGATTCATTCGGATCAGCAAAAACCTTCGAGTGACGTTTTATCACTGCTGAAAATTCCTCTGGAAGGGTCGAAGTGTTCATTAAGGAAATGTTGTTTACGTCTCTACAATAAAAATAGAGTAATTTCTCCTCATCTCCGCTGTAAGACAAAACTCCATTTCTTAAATCTAAATGGGCAGCTATTTCTCTCAACAGGTCAAATCCAATGATCCCATCGAAAGTCCTAAGTGTTGGAAGTAGGAAAAAGGTAGCATTTTTACCAAAAATGTTTAAAACGTATTTGGATGTTATCTGGCTAATATCATGTATAGTCTTAACAGAAAACGGCTCATCGAACAGCTTGATGGCTTTAAGTGTGTTGAAATTCTTAATATAGTTTTTTGCAGCACCAGTATCTACTAAGAACTTTTTTCCTCTCCTGCCAACGTTCGGCTGATGTACGGCAGGAGGGACCTGCCCCTAAGAAATTAATTTCATCTGATATTTCTGTATTATCATATTCAATCTCATGAGTTTCGTCTTCAAAGAATTGCCTTTCGGTAGAACAAGTGTGATTATCTAACCCTTCACTGTTTGCATTAAAACATTCATCTGGATGGTATTGGTTGTTTACATTAGTAGTGTCTGGGGTAAACCTCTCCTGACTAAAATGATTTATTCTTTGGAGCTTGGGAAGAGTTTGCCTATCAGATTCATTATGTCGCTTAAATCTCATCTGCTGGTTTGAATTTTCAACAGGTCTTTGGATAGTATTGGGGTTCTGCGAAGGTTTCTGAAAAGCATTATTGGGGTAACGTACAGGTTGATTCGAAATGTTCAAACTTTGCATAGGTTTTTGGAAATTAGTTGGATTTCTGAGATGAGAGAGGGTTGGGTCGACCTCCATTGGACTTGACTTATATCGTATCTAGTCAGGAAATACCTGTCTGTAATGTGGTGAATTATATGGGCTGTATTCATTGGGGTTGTAGGACTGTCTGGGCATAATATTATTTACAAGGAATTGCTCATTCCTATTGAAAAATGAATCTGCAAAAGCAAACCTCGCTTGATTTGCCTCCAATTCTTGAGCAAGAGCTAGGGCGCTTGGCATATCAGTAGGTCGAGATGAAAAGATAATATCGCCCATAGGTTTCCGTAGACCTGAAATAAAAATCCTTAGAGCATCCTGCCGATACTTCTGACTTAACGAATCAGTTAGAGACTTATTACCCTCATGTTGCATTAATGTCTTGTTAATGATCAACGTTAATTTTTTTTCGACCTCGTCATAGAACTCAAGAATCGACATATTACCTTGACGCAATGTGGACATTTCCTGTTCTATTAAGTAGACAGGTCTCTTATCAGCGTACTTGAAATCTAATCGTGCGATTCTTGCACTGAAATTAAGAACAGTATTAAAGGATGCCAGAACTTGATCTGCAGAGCCAACAATTTTGTTTCTTATAATGGCCACTGCTTGATAGTGTCTGGAGCTCCCTTCATACCCCTCGAAAAGTTTGTAGGCGGTGAATGCAGCCTGCCGCCATGAAATGTAGCGAACCTGTTCTCCACTGAACTCTGGTAAAGATTTTATCAGGTCCAACGATTCGTTACAACTTTTATTAGGTTCGATTGTAATTGGACGATACTCCTCAACGGACGTGGGAGCCTCTAATGCATTAAGTCGAGTTGTAAGTTCGTTGATCGTAACTTCAAACACTTGTCGAGTTTGTTGGGTTGCAACCTGGATTGCAGCGGTAATTACCGCTCTCAATTGTTCCGCGTCCATTAAATCAGTAATTTAACAACAACAAGAAAAAAATTATGAACAAAACCAAGAACGAATAACTAAATCTTCACTATTCCGTTCTTAAATTAGTTTTTAGCGATTTTTTTTCAAAAATAAAGAGAAACAATTTTTTAATTACTACTAATTGTTTCAAAATTAAACAGGGTTATTCACAATTTATTCATATGATTAAGGAAAATAATACTAGGTCTAACTTAAGAGGAAAAATAATAATAATAATAATAAAAATAAATAATAAACAGTTGAGGTCAAGTTATCACGTTCCAACCGGCGGCCACATGAAGAAATGTGATCTGCATTGGCCTTGACCGTAGATTACCTCAGCCAATGCATGGGAACCCAAACTGACTCAGCACACGCGCATCCGATCGGATATCTGTGCTCGTCGCACATGCAACAGGTGGGAAAGCTGTGTCAGCATATGTGGGACATATGCGGGCCGATGTATGGGAACGGGAATGATCAGGCAGTTAGTCTTTCGACGGCGGGAGTAAACCTAAGAGCTATTTTTTATTATTCGTTTGTTAAAGAATTAATTACTAAGAATAAATATAAATTTGTAAAGTACGTGTTTCATTTTGCGGCTAGTCTGTCGTCCGCTTTTTTTTATTATCCGCGTGCGCGGATTTGTTAACTGGCGCCCGAGCAGGGACCGGCATAAAACCTATATCCTTTTTGCCTGTGGATCCGTGCCAAATCAGGACCAGTACGCTCTATGGAGTGAACGTCACTATACCCATGAGAACACATTGACCATTCTGGATCCTGAGCACAAAACTTCTGCATACCCATGAGAACATGCAGATATCCTAGAAGGCTAAAGGATATGGTAGTGAAGATTGTTCGTGCCACGAGTAGGTCGCTTACAAGCATAAACGTTTGCGACTAAAAGGGAACAACACGACACTTCCTTTGCCGGCTCCCACGAGGAAAGACTAGTTCGTTCGAGTAATTTTTTCCTTCCGTTTTTTTTGTTTTTTTAGGAAAAATAATTGCGAGAATAATGACGCATTTCGAAAAATAATGCTAAGAACAGTGTAAGTGGCAGAAAGGAAAAAGCCATAAAGAAACCGAACAGTGAATAAAAAGAAAATATTTAAATATACAAGGTGTAAAGAAACCATTAATTAAAAAGGAAATATTTAAATTTATAAAGTGTAAAGGAACCATTAAAATAAAAGGAATATTTAAATTTATAAAATATAGAGGATCTATTAAGTAAAGGGAAAATATCTAAATTTATAAAGTGTAAGAAAAAATAGAATAAAAAAAAAGAACAAGAAATTCAAATTATCGTGTGAAAAAGAAATAATTAATCGAAAAATTTTTTTTTTTGAAGCCATAAAAATCAAGGCTATTTGCATTTAGAAAGTTATATCGAGTGGTAAATAAAATGGAAGAAGTGAAAAAATCACTCACCGAATTGACCGGTGCGGTGAATCTGATCTTGGATCAGATACGGGGTTTCGAAGGTCGAATTGCCTCGCTCGAGAACGCGAGTGCTAATGCGACACCCAACGCCGGGGAGGCTGTTCGCGTGACGGAGACGCCGTTAGTGGGTCCGAGAACGGAGTCGGACCTTAAAGACATAAGTCGACTCCCGGACTGTGTGAAGGAGTTGCAGGTGTTTGACGGGAACCCGACGCAGTACGTATCGTGGATACACACCGTCGAGGGTATCCTGCAGGATTTCAAAATTGTAAGAGGTAAGCCCATTTATCGTGCCATATTGCAGCATGTTAGGCAAAAAATACGAGGGAACGCGGACACTGCGCTCATCTCGTACAATATCTTCGACGACGACTGGGAGGCGATGAAAAAATGTCTTTCGCTGCACTATGCAGATAAGAGGGACATAAGAACCCTCGAGCACCAGCTGAATCAGCTGGCCCAGAAGGGATCTAAACTTGATGAGTTTTACGCCACGGTAAACCATCAATTTTCCTTACTGATCAATAAGATCAAGACGGAGACATACTCTCAGGAAACCGTGAACGCTCTGGTCGAGACGTACCGTAACCGCGCTTTGGACGTGTTTATACGTGGTTTAAATGGTGAACTGTCCCGAATGTTAATTGTCCAAAAACCAAGGACACTTCCCGAGGCTTACACGGCCTGCTTGGAAATTCAAAATTTGAATTATAGGAATAATACGATCCACGCTCCCAATTCGTCTATTACGGTGACCGCTCCCGTTAACCAATCATTTAGGCCAATAAATGCTAGGGCAGGCGAAGGGAGACCTCCTTTACCGCCAAAGAAGATTTTCCGTTATCCCAACTCACCTCAATATTTCCAGAATAATGACGACAATTCTCCACCCAAGCCAACGGCTCCGAAGCCTCACGAAAGAATGGAGCTAGGCTCCGTGCAAACGCGTCAAGTCAATTATATGAATCGCCCTCATGGAAGTAACCCGTTCAAAAGGGGTGCCCGATCTGAGGGCTATCGTCCTAATTACAGCAAGCAGCAAAAACTGTACAATGCCGAGATGACCTTAGAGGTGTATAATGAAGATGCCGAAGACAATGTTGAAGACACGGTAAATTTTATGACGGACGCCTCTCCAGCGTTCCATGTATAGAATATGTGACGCGAGAGGGCGCAAAACTTAACTTTCTTGTTGACACCGGGGCGAACAAAAACTTTATCAATCCTTCCATATCGCAAAAGACAACACGTCTGACTAAACCATTCACCCTAAGCTGTGCCGCTGGCAATATAATTGTAAATATGAAAGTATCTGGCAGATTTTTTGAAAGAATAGGCAATGACTCGATCCTCACGTTCTACGTTCTCCCAGGACTTACATCGTTCGATGGGATTATCGGCGACGATACCCTTAGAGAACTCGAAGCGGTAATAGACCGCAAGGAGAACACTCTAACACTCAAACCAGGTGTCATAGTCCCCCTAAAGGCAAAAAAATCTACACAAGTGAACGCGGTATTTGACGAATCGCTTCCAGAACATATCAAGGTAAAACTTCGCGAGATAATTGCTAAATACGAACCCATTTTCGGCCCGATTGATATGAACGAAGTCGTTAAGACAACCGTGAGAGCGGAGATCAAAACCAATACAGACGAGCCCATTTACGCTAAGAGCTATCCTTATCCTGCGTGCATGAGGGAAGTTGTAGAAAAATAAATAAGAAGCCTACTCGAGGAAGGGACTATCCGTGCTTCCAAGAGTCCATATAACTCTCCGCTCTGGGTGGTACCAAAAAAGCCCAAGCCATCTGGGGAAAAACAGTATCGAGTCGTTATAGACTATAAACGCTTAAACAGTGTGACTATACCAGATACTTACCCAATTCCGGACATTAACTCCACTCTAGCGAGCCTCGGCAAGGCAAAGTACTTCACGACGCTAGATCTCACTTCGGGGTTCCATCAGATTCCGATGAAACCCTCCGATGTTCCCAAAACTGCCTTCTCGAAGATGAATGGCAAATACGAATTCCTAAGATTGCCGTTCGGACTAAAGAACGCGCCGGCAATCTTTCAAAGAATGATCGACGATGTCTTGGAAGAATATATAGGGAAGATCTGTTATGTTTATATAGACGATATAATCGTCTTCGGTCGGACCGAGGAGGACCATCTTAGAAATGTCGATACCGTATTTGCGAGACTCCTCGAGGCGAATTTGAAGGTAAATTTGGAAAAAACCCAATTTATGAAGACGGATGTGGAGTTCCTTGGGTATGTGATATCATCGCAAGGTATACAACCAGACCCAAGGAAAGTCTTAGCTATTCAGCAAATCTTGCCCCCCGAAACGCTAAAGGACTTGAAGAGATTTTTAGGACTCACTTCCTATTACACGAAATTTATACGAGATTACGCATAGGTCGCCAAACCACTGACCGCTTTAACAAGGGGCGAAAATGCACAAGTTAGAGCCGATGAATCTAAGCGAGTCCGAATTAAATTAAACGATGAAGCCCTGCAATCGTTTAATGACCTAAAAACATTACTCACGTCATCCGAAGTCCTGGCCTTTCCGGACTTCGACCAAGCTTTCAATCTCACAACTGATGCCTCGAACTTCGCCATAGACGCTGTTCTCTCCCAGGGCGAATGGGGAAAAGACCGCCCAATAGCCTACATCTCAAGATCTCTTAATAGGGCAGAAGAAAACTATGCCACGAATGAGAAAGAGATGTTGGCAATAGTATGGGCCTTCGATAATCTCCGCTCGTACTTGTACGGGGCCAGGAAGATCCGTATACATACCGACCATCAGCCCTTAACATTTGCATTGGGAAACAGAAACCACAATGCCAAGCTAAAGCGCTGGAAGGCGCGCATCGAGGAATACAATTGTGAGCTAATTTACAAACCGGGCAAGTGCAACTTGGTTGCGGATGCCCTTTCGAGGCTCAAAACTGAAGTGAATCACTTGACCGACTCAGAAGTTGCTGAGACGGAATAAAGTAATGAGATGACCGGAGACCAATCTACTGAAACTGCGAGTGAGGGTTGCAATAGCGATTCAGCAACTGTGGATGCGAATGAACCCAAGGGAAGCGAGGAAACCGAAACCGCCGGGGAAGGTTGGTCCTCGGGTTCAACGACTCATAGTGCTGAGCAGGACAGCACAGATCTGATTCCACATGTTGAAGCTCCCCTCAACGTATTTCGCAACCAGATAGTCGTTAAAATAGGGAAAGGTTTAGAAGCCCATGAAGAGCCTCATCCTGGCTACCATCGTCATTACGTGGCAATTTCGGACCTAAACAAGGGGAACCTAGTGAGATTGCTAAAACAGAAGCTGAACCCTAATGTGATTAGCGGAATCAAAATACCGGAGAATTGTCTAGCAACATTACAGGAGGCCTATTTAGAAAACTTCACCAAATATAAGATTAGAATCACGCAGAGAATTGTTGAAGATGTGGGAAATGAGAACCGAATATGCCAATTAATTGTTGACGAACACAAAAGGGCACACAGGAACCCACAAGAGAATAAGGAACAGCTACTCGAGAAGTACTATTTCCCGCATATGGCTAGTCTCGTGAAGAAATACACGAAGTCTTGCGAGATATGCAATACTAATAAATACGATAGGCATCCAATCCACCCCGAATTTCAACCAACTCCTGTTCCTTCCTATCCTTGCGAGATCCTCCATTTAGACATAATTGAAGTCCAAAATGAAATGAATGAATGCATTGACAAGTTCTCGAAGTTTGGAAAACTATTTCACATCAAGAACAGATCCGTTCTCCATCTTATAGACAAGATTATTAAAATTGTTAAGCAATAAAAGAAAAAACTTTACAAACTTTATTTTGTACTTGCTTACAAATCAATTACCAGATGGTTCGCTGGCTTAGAAAAAAAAAGGAAATCGAGATGTTGACTGGGTGGCTGCTAGAACAAAAGTGAAAGAATAAACCGGAATTACCTCGCATTTGCAATTGCAAATTGCAAAAAAAAAAGAGATTGAACGGTAATGTTCTCACTAACAAGCATAGTTGATACACCATCTAAGTTAACGTTGGTGATGACCAACGGCACTTGCATATGCGAGCAAAAAAAAAAAGCATTAGAATTTAAAGAATACAGAAAGCTCAGTCGAACCATAGGGTATACAACATTATGTTAGGTTTTTAGTTTTAGCAAATATAATTTAAGTTTTAAACAATTCTAGATATATAGATTTAGATTTCCAAACATGCCGGCCCCGCTGAAGGAATTCAGGAGATTGGTAAAATAGCTAGTTTAGCGATAGGGCGCTTGAACCTTCCATGAGCAATGCGTAGAGAAACTACACGGACGTGACCATCCTGGCCGGAATGAACATCTTCAATTCTGCCTAGAGACCATTGTGAAGGTGGTAAATTAGGCTCCTTAATGACCAGATCGCCAATTTGGAACTCCTTCTTGACTTCCCTCCATTTTGGACGTTGCTGAAGTGACGTCAAGTAATCGGTTTGCCACCGCCTCCAGAAACCTTGCATCATATTTTGGACGAGTTCCCAACGACCCAAACGATTTTGAGAAATGTCCAAGTAACTGGGCTCCGAAATCGCAGTGTATGGCCTTCCTATGAGAAAGTGAGAGGGGGTTAATGGGTTAAGATCTGAGTCAGAGAGAGCGCAAAGGGGCCTAGAATTTAAAAGAGCTTCAATTTGGGCTAGCAAGGTACACATCTCTTCAAACGTTAGGATAGTGTTTCCAACAACACGCCGAAGATGTTGCTTCACCAATTTTACCCCAGCTTCCCAAAGTCCACCAAAGTGAGGACTATGCGGAGGAATAAACTCCCATTTGATACTCTCTGCCGTCAACGCTTCGGCCACCTTCTCGTTGTGTTCCTTTGACTGCACTAATTTTGACATTTCCGATAGGACACGAGCAGCTCCTTGGAAATTTGTACCATTGTCCGAGTACATCACGCTGCCTTTTCCCCGTCGTGCTATAAACCTCTTGAGAGCAGCCAGAAAGGCGTCTGTGGTCAGATTCGTTACCATTTCCAAATGAAGCGCCTTGGTAGTCATGCAGACAAATAAAGCTATATATCCCTTAGCTAGTTTCGGTTTCCTACACTTGGACAAGCGAATAGTTATTGGACCTGTATAATCGCAACCTGTGTGGGCAAACGATGGTTCAACACGAGAAGACGGTAAATTTCCCATAAGCTGGGATGAGGTAGACTGTCGAAGACGAAAACATGTGACGCAATCATGAACGATTTTTCTGATCAGATTTCTGCTGCCGATTATCCAGTATTCTTGGCGAATTAATGCAAAGAGTCCTGATACGCCAACATGCAGATATAACCTATGGGCATCTAACAGAATTAGTTTCGTAAAAGGATGATGTTTCGCAAGAATAATTGGATGCTTAATGCCGAAAGGAACATCCTTGGCGTTGGAAATTCTTCAACTAACTCGCAGCAGACCTACATTATCGAGGAAAGGGGACAACGAAGACAATGATGAGACATTCGAAACATGGCGATCACTTTTAAGAGCTTGTATTTCTGTATTGAACTGAATTTGAGACCACAGCAGACAAAATTGCTTAGCACGAACGAATTCAGAGAACAAAAGACGACAAAATGTTCGCTGCACTAATGGATAACGAACCCAACGATTCTCACCAACCTCCGCCACGACGAGATATTACGGGATAAAGGTTCTAAGAAGTGTTCAACCGGAGACGAGGTAAGCACCGCAGCAGACCTTTTCCTTTCCTCAGGAATATTTTCCAAAACTTCTTCACGTTTTATCGGCCACTGATTTACATCTTTCAAAAGCCAATCAGGACCTTTCCACCAAAGCTTCAATTCCAAAAGTTTGGGTTCGATTCCCCTCGAAGCGTAATCGGCGGGATTTTCTGCGGAGCAAACGTAGTTCCAGGAAGACCGAGGCAAAGTTGCTAAAATTTCCGATGTACGATTCGCTACAAAAGTGTTCCACCGTCGCGGGGTAGACGAAAGCCAGGATAAAACAATCTGCGAGTCCGAAAATGCCGACGTTCGAAGAGGAACAATGTCCAACGATGACCGAATGAGCTCTATTAAACGGGACAAGAGGAGGGCTCCACATAGTTCCAGCCGAGGAATCGAAAGTTGCTTTACTGGAGCGACACGAGTTTTCGCTGCAACCAATTGGACCTCAACAACACCATCTACCAAGCTACGCGCGTAAACCACAGCCGAATATGCCTTTTCGAATGCATCGGAGAATCCTATTAGGTCAAAGCATCTAGAATTTACTGTAAATCTCCTCGAAATTCTAAGGTTTTCGAAACAGGGTAAATCTCCGCGATAAGACTTCCATTTGTCCGCTACTTCCATAGGTAAAGGATCATCCCAACCTATTTTAGTTTTTGCAGTCCATAGCTCCTGAAACAATATTTTAAACAAAATAGTGGAAGGAGCCAGGAACCCAAGAGGATCGAAAATCTTGGCAACCTCCGACAGCAGGTTTCTCTTTATGGGTGATAACCGATCAGGTAATGTAATTTTATAGGAGAAGGTGTCACGTTGAGGGTTCCAAACGAGTCCAAGAACCTTGGTCCACTGCGATGCCCTATCCAAATCAAGAGACACTGTTTGCTCGCAGTTGATCTCGCTTAAAATGGACCAACAGTTCGAGCTCCACTTGCTCAACTCCAGACCACCGCATGACAGCATATTAACTATTTGGTTTTTCAATTCCAAAGTCTCAGACAACGAATCAGATCCCGTCATTAGATCATCGACATACATATCATACAAAATTGCGTGAGTCGCAAGAGGAAATTGATGTTTGTAGTCCAAAGCTATTTGACGCAGTACTCTCATCGATAAGAAAGGAGCAGGTGATGTACCATATGTTACGGTGCACAAGCGAAAATGTGCAATGGGTTCACTAGGAGATTCCCTCCAAACAATCCGCTGGAAATCCCTATGCTTTGGATGAACCCAAATTTGCAGAAACATTTTCACAATATCTGCACAAAACACATATTTATGTAGGCGAAATCGTATGCAAACATTGATTAAATTACGTTGGAGTGGTGTCCCTATATGCAACATTTCGTTTAGGCTGTTTCCATTTACATCCTTATACGAGCCGTCGAAGACAACACGAATCTTATTGGTGACAACAGCATGATGTGGCAAATAAAAAACGTTTCCTGACGTGGGCTCTATCTCAGCATCTGGAATACTTTGCATATGTCCTAAGTCCTGATAGATTTTCATAAAATTTCGGTACTCCAAATGCAGTTGCTCATTGCGTGAAAATCGACTCTCCATAGCAAATAAACGAGATAAAGCACCAGAGATGGTATTAGCGAACTTGACATTATTTTGGCGGAATGGCAGCTCAACCATGTATTTGTTGTCTGGTGTACGAGATAAAGTCTTAGAAAAATGAGCGTCTGCTTCATCTTCGCAATTCAGGGAAGAAAACTTGTGAGGGATTTCTTCGATCTCCCAAAACGACTTTAATATCACGTCAATGTCTACACCGGCGTGCAATGAAACAATTGACGTATCTGGCATACTACCGGTAACAACCCATCCAAATATGGTTTCGTGCGCAACAATATTTTCCCTCTCATGACTACGATGACCATTCTGAAGAATACTCCAAGCCTTGTCGGCTCCCAACAATACTCAACGGGTCCTGGGCTATTAAATCCTGGGTCGGCCAGATGAAGGTTTTTAAGAAAAGGGGTATTGTGCCAATCGAAAGGAAGCGACGGGGTTTGTGAGGTTATTTTCTTTAAAATATAAGCCTTAACTTTAATTTTATTCGAATTGAATCGAGAATTCAACGTTATGTTATGGTTACAGCACCATGTGTAACACCAGCTTCAACCGACGAAATTCCAGATATGGGTAACCGAGCATGGGAACGACGAAGGTTTAACCTATTCACCAAAATTTTCTGTTACAAACGAAACTTGTGACCCGGTATCGAGTAAAACACGAGCAAGTTGAGGTTTTCCGAACACATCTAAAACCTTAACAACAACAGTGGGTAAGATGCCAGATGGACGAGATTCATTTTTAATATGATTGCCAACGATCGAAGAGATGGCATTGGCACTGGTGGATGGTTCACTTTGTACATTCAGGGATTCCGTAGAACGATTAGGTTTATCGAGATGAACTAAACTGTGATGTCGAGTATTGCAGAATGAACAACGAGCCTTAACTCGACATCGTGCCGACGAATGTTTAGTACCGAGAGAATTATAACACAATCGCTGATCCCTAACGAAGCTGCGACGAGAACTAACGGGCATGGACAAGAATTCGGTACACTTGGGAAGAAAATGATCTTCCTTGCACTTTGGACACGATGATTGTACCACGGACAAGCTTTTAATGTTTGTAGTTATACGAGAGTTTTTGTTCACACGATTTTTCGGATCATTTGATTCTAGCGCGTTACACCTAACCTCTAAGAAGTCTATGAGATCTTGAATAGTGGAACACTCAGAGTTTTTACTTTCGAATGCCCACGCCTTACGAGTTTCTATATCAGTTTTATTAATTAGCAAATATATAAGCCACGGATCTCTGCTTTCAGATTTCAAAGCTGCTAACCCACGAATAACTTCATCCGCATTGTCCACAAGTTTACGCAAGTGAAGTCCGTCGCCAGAAACCACGTGAGGAAGCTTTAAAAAACATTCAATGTATGCATTAACTATATATAGTGGCTTATCATACCGACCCTCAAGTTTCTCCCATGCTTGCAGGTAATTAGAGTCAGATATGGTTAAATGATTTAACAATTTGGCAGCTTCATCACGCAAAGAACTCTTTAAATAGCGAAATTTTTGAGATCCCGACAAACTCTTGTTGCAGTCAACCGTTTTCAGAAACATGTCGCGGAAGCCCGGCCAATCGCGATAATCACCTTTAAAAGGTTGCAGTTTCATGGGAGGTAGCTCTATATCGGAAACACTCTTGTTACTTGAGTCTGAGGAAACCTCCATTTCTCTAATAAGGCTGCTTGTGAGCTGACTAAATTAGTCAACGAACTCATGGATGCATCGTCTCGTATCGGAAGCACCTTTCTAATTGCCTTCACAAGCGCACTTTTAGCCGTTATATATATGCACTCCACTATTTCGAAATCGGATTCAGGATCTCCGTACCCTTCTTCCGCATGGAAGGCAAAAAGCTCCTTATGGTTTTTACAAAAGTCTGACCACGAGTTTTCTAATCGCTCTAACCGTACTTCTAAAACCGTATGTTCAGCATCCGTGGGAATGTCTTACAAAAAATTGTGAACGCGAGTAATTGCACCTTTTAGATGTCCACGAGCTTGTTTCAACACTTCCATTATACGAGTAATATGTACTTCCTTAACCGACCGCGTGCTTTTCAATATATATGTAATATTCAACTTCTACAGGAAAAGGCCAAGCCCTATCAGCAACAGCAATCCAAATCGAACAGACCAACCAAAATCCAATAACAAAATCAGGCGAAAATAATACCATCTGTGCTTTTGGGATGTTGCTAGCAGCCACCGACGAATAATCCGGCTCGAAAGGACCAATTTTGTTAAGCAATAAAAGAAAAAACTAAAAAAAAAAAAAAATTTACAAACTTTATTTTGTATTTGCTTACAAATCAATTACCAGATGGTTCGCTGGCTTAGAAAAAAAAAGGAAATCGAGATGTTGACTGGGTGGCTGCTAGAACAAAAGTGAAAGAATAAACCGGAATTACCTCGCATTTGCAATTGCAAATTGCAAAAAAAAAAGAGATTGAACGGTAATGTTCTCACTAACAAGCATAGTTGATACACCATCTAAGTTAACGTTGGTGATGACCAACGGCACTTGCATATGCGAGCAAAAAAAAAAAGCATTAGAATTTAAAGAATACAGAAAGCTCAGTCGAACCATAGGGTATACAACATTATGTTAGGTTTTTAGTTTTAGCAAATATAATTTAAGTTTTAAACAATTCTAGATATATAGATTTAGATTTCCAAACAAAAATTATTCACTATTTCACGGCCCCAAAGATATTGGTGACCGACAACGAGAGTAGCTTCCTTAGCCCGATTATAATTATTTTTTTGAAGCTCTGAGGTAAACGGCCAAGTCGAGAGATTTCACTCGACAATCCTGGAAATTTATCGGTGCCTCAGAGCTGAGCACAAAGACCTGCGACTAAAGGAATTATTAAATATAGTAGTTGACAGGTTCAACAATACAATACACTCCGTCACTAAGCGAAAGCCCGCCGACATTTTCTTCGACCGATCCCCAAGATTTAACTTCCAAAACCTAGTCGATTTTCGCGCCAAAGTCAATAAGGGCGAAATCGAAAAGAAACAAAGAGAAAATAACCTTAATCGAAATAAAAAAAATCGCCGCCAAAGGCGTACAAGAAGGGGGGTGTAATATATACAGCCTCTAAACGTATTAAAGCAAAAAATAAGCCCCTTTTTCGAAAAGAAATTGTGGCAAAAAATAATAAAGTAACAGTCTTGACCTCAAACGGTAGACGAGTCCACAAAACTCACATCAAGAATGTATAATATATATAACTTTATACATGCGTATACTTATTGTATTGCCCTTTGAAATATATCTGTTTCTAGTTTTAAGAATTGTCTAAGACTCTCAATTTAACCTTTTTCTCAAACATTTGTACCTTAGATTAAGATATTCTTGGATATTTCGAACATTTTGTAATTACATACTTTACATGGTTTTTATTGCTAAAGCATATTGTATTAAGATCCTCAAGTCAAGTTTCCTTTTTCCAAACATTTGTACATTAGCTTTAGATATTTTTAAGGATTTTGTAACACTACATAATTATTCCTATTAAAATCATACCGCCCGCCACAATACGCGGAGTTACCTTTTACAGACTAGCCTGCCTGATCTGTCTAACGACGGCTGAAGGGTTCCAGATATTCAAGTACACGACCCCACTTATTTCCATTAAGGAAGGCAGAGCATGGATAATGAATGGCAACTTTAACCTCGTCCATGTAATCGATTTGAATGCGTTCGAGCGCCAACTAGCGAAAGTCACCAGTTCCGTAGAGAAGAACATCAGGGATCGAGACCAAAAGCAGCTGATTAATCTCCACCTGGACGAAATAGCAGACCGTATAAAGTTATTAAAAAGAAGACCACAAAGAAGGGAGAGATCCATCAACTGGATTGGATCTGCGTGGAAATGGGTAGCAGGAAATCCCGATGCAGCAGATTGGGACAAGGTTCTTGAAAGCCAACAGGGAATAGTGGAGAACAACAGTCACCAGTACAAAATCAACGAGAAACTTTTCGAGGCAATTGAAGACATGACGGCAAAAATCAACTGCGTCATCGCCAAATCGAACGACAATATAGGGGTGGCGAATATTCAAAGATTTAGACAAGATATCTTAGACCAGATCCTGTTAATTAAGGAGAGAGTAAACGAAATGGTGCGAGCCTGCCAGATGGCGAAAAGCGGAATCATCAACACTAACCTTCTTGACCATGACCAAATCAACATGCTGGTAAATGAATTGGAGACACTACCCTACGAGAATGGAATCGAGGCAATCGAGTTTGGAATACCATCAATCTACACTAATGAATCATTACATTTATCATTTTATCAATGCCAAAGGTGAGGAAAGAGGACTACAACCTACTTTTGCTCAAACCATCCATCATTGAGGGCAAGCAGGTCAGCATAGAGTTCGACAATGTTTTAGATAGATAGATAGATAGTTGATTTTATTCATTTCATACTTAAACTAGTAACAATATTCATGAAAGAATGAAATATATTAATAATAATCATTCTTTAACTTAAAAGTTAGTGGTGAATGACACATCAAAGATTTAAAAATTCAAATGATAACTGATGTGGGGTGACAATCAGTGTATTGGTTAAAATATAAAATAATTATGAAAAATCTCAAAGGCAAGAAATCTATGCACATTTAAAAAATAGAGCAAACATATATAAAAACATAACAATTTAGAGATAAAATACACTAATGATGTTACAAAATTTATAATTATGTGCTGATGAAAAAAAAAAAAAAGAATCTAAAAAAGTGTTTCAATGCAATCATAGTTTAAAGTGAACAACCAGTCTTTTACTTTTCTGATATAAGCGGAAAAACAAGTTATTTCTCTAATAGAAAAGGGCAATTTATTAAAAAACTTTGCAGCTGTATAAGTATAAAAATGAGAAAAAAGTGTTCTGTGTGCAAATGGTGCAATGACTAAGCTCATATTATTTATACGTAGGTTATACATTTGGGAATTTCTGCTCGGTATATTACCACTTCGTTTAAAGAATTCTCTCAAGACTTTAAAAACATATAAATGTCTGATTGGTAGAATTTGCAACGTTCTAAATAAAGGCCAACTCTCAGCAAGTCGATTTTTGTTAAGTATAATTCTAACTAGATGTTTCTGGGCTATTAATAAAGGCTTAAAGGTATTAGCATACGAACCACCCCAGCTAGTGATGCCGTATTGTAACTTTGAGTGCGCAAGACCATAGTAAATAGTGGTTAACACTTTCTTGGAGCAAAACGGCTTTAATAGATACATTTTACGTGTGACCAACATCATATACGATTTTATCGCTTGGATATGAGTTTTCCAATTTAGATTGATATCAATTGTAACGCCTAAGTACTTAAAATGTTGTACTGATTCAATCTTGAAACAATTTTTGGAGCATTGCATATTAGTTGCAAAGTTACTTCTACCACACTTATGAACAGGTAAAGAAAACAGTTTACAGTCGCATGCGTGAAACCAGAGGTTATAATCATATAGATTATTACCAGTTGTCATGAAAGACATCAACTTTGTTTTCTCACTGATGATCAATTTGTGCGCAGTAAACCACAACCTTAATATTTCAAGATCTTCCTCGATCCTTGTGACACATTCAAATACAGTTTTGAACTCACAAGTAAACGCTATATCGTCTGCGAATGCAGTTGATATACCATTTAACTTGAGTTTGAAAAGGGAGTTTATGTATATTAGGAAAAACAAAGGGCCAAGTACAGAACCCTGAGGAACACCGTTTTTCAAAAATCGAGACTCATTCAAGACACCATTGACATTAACTCTTTGTTTCCTATATTTTAGAAAGATTGCAGCCATTTAAAAATGCTTCCTCGAAAACCAGCACTATAAAGTTTGTTTAGTAACAAATCATGGTCCACCATATCAAATGCTTTTGTCATGTCTATAAATAAACACATGGTAGATTTATTGCAGTTTAAACCACCATACAGTTGACTACATACTCTCAAAATAGCATCCTCTGTTGACATTTCTGCTCTAAACCCGAACTGGTTGCTACAAAAGAAATTAAACTTGTCGAGGAACGACAAAATACGAACTTTAAGCAGTTTTTCAAATATCTTAGAAAAGGTGGAAAGAAGTGAAATAGGCCTATAACCCGAAACATTTTTTCTGTTACCTTTTTTAAAAAGAGGTACAACTTCAGCACATTTCAAATGTTCAGGAAAACAACCCCTTTCAACACTACGATTAAATAAGACACTCAGTACATCAACAACATACAATGCAATATGTTTCAGAAGCACACTTGAAACACCATCACTCGTGCAAGAGTTTTTATTTTTTAAGGATATGATAACACTGTACATTTCTCTCGAAGTTATCGGCTCAAAAACGAAACTGTTTGGTAGTATATCTTCGTCCGGTAAACTTGAAGAAAGGGAGCAATCACAGTTCACATATGTTTCAACAACTGGTTTTAATTTTTCAGAAACTTCAGTGAAATAGTCGTTCAATTTGTTGCAGATGCTGCATAAGTCAGAATCAATAATTCCATCAACTTCAACACTATCAATTAAGACACGATTTCTATTCTTTCCCAAAATATTATCAACCACTCTCCATTCTTCGCGAATATTACCGTCGGCTCTTGCAAATAGATCAGTGTAGTAATTGTTACGAGTGTCTTCTATATTTGTATGAATTTTTTTGCACATAGCGACATACTGTTTTTTTAGTTTTAAATTATAGGGATGTTTTTTACATTTTAAACTTATCTTTTTTTTCTTTTTAATCTGATTTAGAAGATTATTACTCATCCAAGGCTTTAAACATTTCTTGTTATTCGATTTTTGTTTTGACAAAAAAGTACAAAACTTAATGTGGCTTTGTAAAATGTTAATAAATATATCGAAAGCAACAGAAGGATTACTTTCGGAATAAGCCGACTCCCAGAATTCATATGTTAAGCATTTTTTCAATAGTTTGAAATCCACGCACTTTTTCAATGATGTGGATAAGGGTGAGAGGCTTTCAGTACGGTTGTAATCAATGAAATAATGAAGGGCAGTCATAATATGATCTGTAAGCTTCATATCATAAACTTTACCAATAAACATTTTTTTGTTATTTTTATGAGATCTAAGAAAAATGTGATCAATGGTAAAATCGGTCACACGGGTTGGTTCGTTAATAAGACTCTCAAGACCATTAGAAGCCATAGTAAATAAGTAGTTCTCCGTATCTTTATCAAATTCATTGAGTATGTCAATATTAATGTCACCCAACATAATTAAATTCTTTGCCTTAACTGCGTTTAGAACGTTGCTAAATTCATCAATGAAAATACTTTTACTGAATTCCTGTAGTCTATATATGCACAGAATAGTGTAATAATCATTCTCATATTCAAACGACAATTTTAATAAATCGGCGCTTGTCAATTTCAAACTAAAGCAATTTAAATCTAACACACAATCATTTCTAACAAAGACAGCTACACCACCAGCAGAATATTGTAGCATAATAATAACTACGCGCCTATGTCTATGCAGCAAATTCCGAAGTGACTTTCCATTCTGGCAGAATTTTGGTTCAAACTGTCCTTCATTCGAGGTTCGTGTCTGGGACGAAGTCTCCACAGCTCATGTCAACGAAAGAGACAAATAATATTAGGGATAATATTAGGGATAATATTAGGGAATTATAACTGCAAGAATTATTTCTCTTGTTCCAGTGGTCGAAGAATTTGCTAGAAGTTTCTGGCTATCAGAAACTTCTGCTATATAAGGACAGATGGCGATCAAAAAAAAGACACAGTTGGTTTAGAACCGTGGCGAAGAGATTGGAAAAGTGATAATGGGCGAAGTTGTAATTTGGCGATAAATTGAAAGTTGAGAGTGAACAAGAAAAAGTAATTAGTTTGGATTTGTGAATTAAGTAATTGAAAGGAGATAAAGTGATTTGAGAGGAAAGAGACATTGTAAGAAAAGAATTTACGAAGAATAGTATAGTGTGAACTTGAATTGTTCTATAGAGTAGAAAATAAAGAAATAATTTCACAGAATAATTGTTTTATCTACTCGAGCCGTAGCTCGCATATTACATTGGTGTCAGAAGCTGGGATAAAACTTATTCTGTGAATAACTATTTCCGTGGTGTGAAATTGCACAAGAAAAAAAAAAAAAAAAAAAAAAAAACGATTTCTGCGTTGAGTTAATTAGTTGCGCAAAATGGGTCGCAAGTTGGGAAAACTAACTATAATTCAACTAAAGGCAGAACTCAGTAAGCGGAATCTCGACACAACTGGGGGAAAAGATGCCCTACTGATTCGGCTGGAAGAAGCAGTAACGCAGGAAGGTGAAAATCCGCATGACATAGAGTTTGACGTGGAAGAGGAACCAGCAAGTACAGTAGCCGACCCGGGTATAACAAGTCTGCTCCTGCAACTTAAGTTAGTCATGGACGAACAAAAGAAAGCAATAGAAGATCAAAGTCATAAGCTCGATGACCAAAGGAATTCTCTAGAACTTAAGTTGGATGAACAAAAGAATTCTCTAGATGCTCTGGAAAGTAAACTTGATGAGCAAAACAAGAACTTGGAATCCAAATTCGAAGTGATCGAAGAGAAAATCGAGAAGGTAGAGACGCAACTCGAAAAAGTCGAAACTAGATTCGATGAAAACTTTGAGAAGCATGAAACTCAGTTCGGGAAAATAGAGACTCAGTTCGAAAAAGTAGAAAAACAAGTCGAAAATCTTACTAAGGAACTCAGCAACGTGAAGAGACAGAAAGCACGGGAATATTCCACCGACGGTCTGAGAAGAAAGGAGATGCAGCCTCCTATCTTCGATGGTCAAACATCATGGCCAATTTATAAAAGGCAATTCGAAGCGGCCGCAATGACCAATAGCTGGGACGATGAAGAGAAGTCTATTGCACTCACGCTTGCACTGAGGGGTCCAGCTGCGGAGCTCTTGCAGACCATCCCGGAAGATAAACAGCAGAACTACGACTCTCTGGTTCAGGCTATCGAGATGCGGTTTGGGGATGAACACATGCAGCAGGTGTACAGGGTTCAGCTGCGTAGTCGAGTCCAGAAAAGGGGGGAAACGCTCCAACAGTTGCAAGCGGATATAGAGCGACTAGCCCATCTTTCATACCCTAAAGCCGGTGAGGAGCTTATCAACGAAATGGCGGTGGAAGCTTTTATTCAGGCCATAGAGGACAGACAACTGCAAATGGCTGTAAGGATGGCTGAAAAGCGAACACTCCCCGAGGCATTGGCATTCGCTTTGTCAATGAAGGCTGCGGAGCAAGCATACCAGGGAATACACCGTGTCAGGGAAATGTCCGTCGTGGAATGCTCATGCCAGAGAACAGCCGTCATGGATGAAGACAGAGCTCGCGGAAGTCAAATCCGTTGCTGGAATTGCAACCAAACCGGACACCTACAACGGCAGTGCAGAAGTGCACCTAGACGAGGAAATTGTCCACATTGCGGAAGTAGGAGAAGCAGAGAGGAAGCATCCTGTCGGTCAGACTTCCCAAAACCAGCAGTCGGGGGATGCGTAAGGACCAACTTCGCGGGGCAGAAGTTGGTTACTGGAATCGAGGCCCCCAGGACCACCATTCAAGTTTCGCAAACCAAACGGGGTAACAAGAGCCTGACAGTGGAGGCACTAATCAACAAGAAGAAGTGCGTAGCCACCATCGACACAGGTGCCACCGCCTCCATTGTAAGAAGAGATATCGTCAAAGGCTCCTGGCTGCACAACACCAACAGCTACTGCCTGAAGACTGCAACAGGGGAAATGGCGAAGGTATTTGGAGAAGTTCGTCTTACGATTACTCTGGCAGGACTGACGTTCGCCCATGCGTTTCTGGTGGCAGACATATGCGACGAGTGCATCATCGGAATAGACTTCATGAAAGCAAATGAAGTAATCTTGGACATCGGGATGCAAGTACTGAGGTATCGAAATGTGGAGATTCCGATGGTGTACGGAAATGAGAATGCCGTAACTCTCAGGACAGTCATCAGCAAAGACGAAGTTTTGCCGCCGTCTTCAGAGACAATCATTTGGACGAAGCTGGAAGGTGATCTTGGGAGCCACCGATTCTACATAGTAGAACCAGACCCAGAGAAGAATTCTCAAGACTACATCGTGGGAAAGACGTTAGTCGAACCAAAGAACACCATGGTTCCAGTGAGAGTTTTGAACGCAAGACCACACACTGTCAAACTAAGGCGAGGGGATGTGACTGGAAAATGCACGCCGATTACCGCCGTCGCAACAATATCTGAACGTGATGCTCCAAAACCTCTCCCATCACCTTGGACAGCGGAAACGAGAGAGACGATTCTCCAGTCCAGTGAGCTGAATCAGGAGCAGCGAACTATGGCAGAGAATCTTATCAATGAGTACGCTGATGTATTTGCCGCACAGGACGGAGAATACGGCCGAACACACCTGGTACAACATCGAATAGACACTGGTGATACTAGACCAATTCGTCAGCCTGCTAGGCGCCTTCCATTGGCAAAGCAGACAGAAGTTGCAGAGATGGTGTCGGCAATGGAGAAAGAAGGTGTGATTGAAAGTTCCAAAAGTCCGTGGGCATCACCGGTTGTACTGGTTAAGAAGAAAGATGGCAGCACGCGGTTCTGCGTGGACTATCGGCAGCTCAATTACGTCACCAAGAAAGACAGCTACCCTCTGCCACGGATTGACGACACGCTAGACACACTATCAGGAGCCCGATGGTTTTCCACTCTCGACTTGAAGAGTGGCTACTGGCAGGTACAGATCCATCCAGAAGACCGGGAGAAAACCGCCTTCACCGCAGGAAATGGGCTATGGCAATTCACGGTAATGCCATTCGGGCTGTGCAATGCTCCGGCGACTTTCGAGCGATTGATGGAATGTGTCCTGCAAGGGTTAACATGGAAAACCTGTTTGGTATACTTGGATGATGTCATCGTCGTAGGAAAAACGTTTGCGCAACACCGAGACAATCTAAGGGATGTGTTTCAAAGGCTTCGAAGTGCCCACCTGAAGCTCAACCCCAAGAAGTGCGCCCTGTTTAGAGCGGAAGTCAAGTACCTGGGACACATAATTTCAGCGAAAGGAGTGAGAACCGATCCGGAGAAGGTCGAAGCGGTGAAAAACTGGCCAGTCCCCAAAGACAAACACCAACTAAGGAGCTTCCTGGGCCTAGCCACCTACTACAGACGGTTCGTGAAGGATTTTGCCGGGATCGCAAAGAACCTGCACCAGTTGACGGAAAAGGGAAAACAATTCAAATGGTCAATTGAGTGCGAGAAGAGCTTCAAGGCACTTAAACAACGGCTATGCGATGCCCCGATACTGGCTTACCCCACTCCCGGGGAAACGTTCGTTGTGGATGCAGATGCTAGTAATGTCGGGGTAGGAGCCGTACTCTCCCAGGTGCATGACGGCCAAGAGAAGGTGGTTGCGTACTTCAGCAAGGTGCTCTCTAAGCCAGAAAGGAACTACTGCGTGACAAGGCGGGAACTTCTAGCTTTGATCTTGGCTACGAAGCATTTTCACAAATACCTCTACGGGAGGAAGTTCGTTCTTCGCACAGACCATGCAGCATTAAAATGGCTATTACAGTTCAAGAGTCCTGAGGGTCAGGTCGCAAGATGGATCGAAAGGCTGCAAATCTACGACTACGAAATACAGCATCGTAAAGGAAAACTCCACTCTAATGCGGATGCACTGTCCCGGAGACCATGCAGAACGGATTGTAAACATTGTGCGCGTCAGGAAGAACGGGAGCTGGTTTCCATCCAAAGAATGAGAGCCGAACCTATCGCCGGCTGGAGCGTAGATGAGATCCGGAACGCTCAGAAGGAAGACCCCGATATCGAGCCGATTCTGGCCTGGAAGGAGAACATGGAGAAACCGGATCATCAGGACATCTCTCACAGAAGCCCGACCTTAAAGGCATATTTTGCGCAGTGGGACTCCCTCCATGTCCAAGAAGGTGTTCTGAGAAGAAAATGGGAATCCTCCGACGGAAAATCGTTTGTAATGCAGCTTGTCGTACCGCGGACGAGGGTCAAGGAGGTGTTACAGGAAATGCATGGCGGGGCGACCGGAGGCCACTTGGGAGTGAATAAGACGCTAGAAAAGGTACGAGAACGTTTTTATTGGTTAAAAGCGAAGGAAGATATCGAAGACTGGTGCAGAAAATGCGACGTGTGTGCAGCTAGCAAGGGTCCGAGAATCAAAACTCGAGGTAAGATGCACCAATACAACGTGGGAGCACCTTTCGAACGAATCGCCATTGACATCGCAGGGCCCTTTCCGGAAACCGACAATGGTAATCGGTATATACTCGTAGTGATGGACTACTTCAGTAAGTGGCCGGAAGCGTTTCCGATCCCTAACCAGGAAGCCAGAACCGTGGCGGAGCAGATCGTCTACAATTGGGTTAGCAGATTCGGTGTGCCCTTGGAATTGCATTCTGACCAAGGGCGGAACTTCGAGTCAAGAATCTTCCAAGAGATGTGTCAACTACTCGGAATCAAAAAGACAAGGACAACCCCGCTTCATCCACAGTCGGACGGTATGGTGGAGCGTTTCAATAGGACTTTGGACGAACATCTCTCGAAGGTCGTAGGTGACTACCAACGGGATTGGGACCGGCAGATTCCCTTGTTTTTGATGGCCTATAGAAGTGCCGTGCATAGCACTACTCGACATACGCCGTTCGAAATCTTATTTGGTGGAATAGCTCGTTTACCCAGTGAGGTGAAATTTGGATCTCCTACCAATGAGCCCAGAAATGAAGAAGAGTACGTGGCGGACCTTAGGGAAAGGCTTAGGGACATACACCAAAGGACCAGAAGCCAGATTAAGATGACGAGCGACCGCATGAAGACCAGGTATGATGCCAAGGCAACAACGTCAGGATTCCAGGAAGGAGATCTGGTGTGGCTGTATAATCCCCATCGCCAAAAGGGGAAATCACCTAAGTTACAGCGGAACTGGGAAGGTCCCTACAGAATAGTAACCCGCATCAACGATGTTGTCTACCGCATCCAGCGAGGACCAAGGGCCAAAATGAAAGTGGTTCATGTGGACCGACTGAGTCGATACAATGGCCGAAATGAGGATGCACTTGTTCGGGACGAACACGTCTAAGAGGGGGGCAGTGTAGCATAATAATAACTACGCGCCTATGTCTATGCAGCAAATTCCGAAGTGACTTTCCATTCTGGCAGAATTTTGGTTCAAACTGTCCTTCATTCGAGGTTCGTGTCTGGGACGAAGTCTCCACAGCTCATGTCAACGAAAGAGACAAATAATATTAGGGATAATATTAGGGATAATATTAGGGAATTATAACTGCAAGAATTATTTCTCTTGTTCCAGTGGTCGAAGAATTTGCTAGAAGTTTCTGGCTATCAGAAACTTCTGCTATATAAGGACAGATGGCGATCAAAAAAAAGACACAGTTGGTTTAGAACCGTGGCGAAGAGATTGGAAAAGTGATAATGGGCGAAGTTGTAATTTGGCGATAAATTGAAAGTTGAGAGTGAACAAGAAAAAGTAATTAGTTTGGATTTGTGAATTAAGTAATTGAAAGGAGATAAAGTGATTTGAGAGGAAAGAGACATTGTAAGAAAAGAATTTACGAAGAATAGTATAGTGTGAACTTGAATTGTTCTATAGAGTAGAAAATAAAGAAATAATTTCACAGAATAATTGTTTTATCTACTCGAGCCGTAGCTCGCATATTACAATATAAATTATTACAATTGCCAAAAGGAGTATAACCCGGTATATTATAGAGACTAAGTTCATTTTCGTATATCCATATCTCATTTAAAACTACAACGACAGGTAGATTAGCCATCGACTCAATATGAGCTGCGAGAACAGACAAATTTTTTCTCATGCTACGTGTGTTTTGATGTAAACAAAAACAATAATCTACAAGACAAGTTGGATCGACTGGGTATTCACATACATTTGTAACTAAGAATGGGACAGAACTAACAGAATTCATACTTTAACGAAATCAGCAGCAGAATTTATTTTCACACAATTGTCACCCTCTTTCTTCCGCAAATAAACAGTCCCATTTCTCGTCCATACGTATTTATACCCCTTCGTGGACTTCATTGACGTTGCAGTATTCAATAATTGTCTTGTTTGATGAGTTAAGCATTCGTTGATAAACATCTTCTCCGATTTTGCTTGTGCGTTGATTAAGTTGGTGGTCAGCTGCTCTTTTTTTTCTCGCTTTGCTTTCATGATTACCTCCTTGCATAGATGAGAAACAAATTTTACATGGAGAATATTTTTTGAGCTCGCTGAATTGCTATTGCTGTTGGTAGGTGGTTTAGCCAAGTTTATTTTTTTAAAGTAGCACTTGTCGATGTCTCTTTCATTTATATTCACGTTCAAGCCATCGCGAAACACTTTGAGAGCGACATCAGTGTTTGATAACACTGTGTTGTTGTTGGGAACGTTGAATTTTTTTATACTGTTTTCGATTAGCTGTTGCTCCAGTTTGTTGACCTTTTCCTCTAGAGAATGAATTCGTTTTTCGCAATCTTCATTTTTGGCGATGAGTGCATCGATTTGTTTTTTTTTGGTTATCTTCAATTGAAATGATTTTTGCATAGATCATTTCAAGTGTAACTGGTGCAGAATTGAACTCCAGTTGAGGCACAGTAGTGATGTTGGTTAATAGGTCGGATGTTGGATTGGATGGAATTACAACCGAAGGTAATGATGGCGAGGTGGTTGGTGCGAGACAATTTCTAGCCGCGTTCGAAGCCGGGTGAGAAAAAGATTCTCTTCGTTGGAGAGTACATGCTGGGCACCTCCAGGTAGATTTGCTTTTTTTCATATAATCCAGCTCGTTGGCGGTGAGGTTGACACAATTAGCATGCAAAACTCCATTGCAACTACTGCATTCCAATTTAAGGTCCGATCTTTCAACTTTAGATTTACAGATTCTGCACGACATTTTCAGAAAGTTATAAAGAGAAAATCTTATTTAACTGAGTAAGCTCTCGACACGTGTGTCTGCTTTTGTTATTCCAATTAATTTGAAAATTATCAAATTTGATTTTGATAAACCAAGATGAAACCTACGGCATAAATAGAAACTGCCTTTCTATAAACAACTCCACGGTCTGCAAGGAGGAGGCACTAGTAAGGATCCCGGAGGATCACTGCACGGCTAGACTACTGAAAGGAGGCCACGCAGCGTGTACACACCGCACGAACACCAACGAGGTCATCGAACTAATCAAAGAGGACACCATCTTCGTGACCAATTTTATAGGCCAGCTTACATCGAAAAATTCAACACAAGCACTAACGGGAACATTCATTATTAGAATGAACAACGAAACGGTCCAGCTGAAGAACAAGACATTCACGAGTTCAAGCGTCACGACCCTTCAGGTTCTTCCACCAATCATGGCGAACATCACCGCTCAAGGGCATAAAATAGACCTACAATTCGTCCACAGCCTTTTCGATTTTGGTTTTCGATTTCCGACGCCGTAATCCTCATATTGCTGATCTCCCTTGCATGTATCATATGGCGCAAAGTTTGTGGGAAGCTGGGTCTCCCGACCATAGGACCCCCTCAGGACGCACCAACCATAGCTAAAAATTAAGAGAAGCTTACCTGGCGAGAGATGACGTTACTGATCTACGGGACGCAGATTTTTGAAGGGGGAGGAGTTATCACGTTCCAACCGGCGGCCACATGAAGAAATGTGATCTGCATTGGCCTTGACCGTAGATTACCTCAGTCAATGCATGGGAACCCAAACTGACTCAGCACATGCGCATCCGATCGGATATCTGTGCTCGTCGCACATGCAACAGGTGGGAAAGCTGTGTCAGCATATGTGGGACATATGCGAGCCGATGTATGGGAACGGGAATGATCAGGCAGTTAGTCTTTCGACGGCGGGAGTAAACCTGAGAGCTATTTTTTATTATTCGTTTGTTAAAGAATTAATTATTAAGAATAAATATAAATTTGTAAAGTACGTGTTTCATTTTGCGGCTAGTCTGTCGTCCGCTTTTTTTTATTATCCTTGTGCGCAGATTTGTTAACTGTCACAGCAAATTGTTGTTGTTATCTGGCGTTTATTTTTAATCAGCAATCATCCGCGTCTTCTGGGTAAACAGCTATTCAAGTGGCGTGCAGTAGTTTTTTTTTATGACCTTACTGTTAACAGTTAGATGCTTTTGTGTTCTTTGAGGTCTTTTTTTAACAATGTAGTAGTTGTTGTTATTTTCAACATTCACTTATTCTTTTTATTCATAATGTATTTGTTGTTGTTATAAATTGTTGCTCACAGTTTAAATATTAGTATGTAATTTTTCGTAATTTTCTTTTTTTCACCTCATCAAGGGCGCTACTTATAAATTTTCACTCACAATTTACAAATTAGATGTATGTAATTTTGTTGTAATATTTTTTTTTCACCCCATCAAAGGGGTTACTTATATTTAGCACCGGCCGAAAATTGAATCCGTTACTTCTTGGCAACGCTAATTATTGTCCTTTATAAGGATTTTTAGTTTTCGCGTCGCCCCACGTTGGGCGCCAATTATTTATTAAATAAAAAACAAATTTTGTAATTTCCACCAAGAAAAATAATTACTAAATTTTATTTAACAAATATTAATTTCCTCTATGAGGAAGCCTTTAACACTTCTGCACCTGTTGCGCAATCGGAAACTACTAAACTGGTTCGATTTAAAGACCAAGCCAGCATGTTTGAAGGTAATGGTGCGCCTGATGGGGTTTGTATGACTCTCTCTCGCAGTGCATTGCTATCATACATAACTTATATTCTCACAGTGTGGACGAACACACTGAACACTTGAATTAAGTAATTCAAGTACTTAGGGACAAGGGCGGATCCACGGGGTGGGCACAACTATGGACGCATCTGATGATGCAATAGGCGCTGTCACAGGATGGTAAACCCATAACGTTCATATCTAAAACGTTAGGGAAAACAGAAAGAAACTATGCGGCAAATGAGGAGGAATTCTATGCCATAGTTTTGCTTTAAAGAAATTAAGAAATTACTTATTTAGAGTATCTAATTTGGAGATCCATACAGATCACCAACTACTAACGTTCGCAGTTTCACCCAGAAACCCAAACGCTAAAATAAAACGGTGGCATGCGTTAATTGAGGAACATGCACCTAAAATAGGTTATAAACCTGGAGCTACAAATGTAGTGGCTGACGCTCTATCCAGACAAAATCTGAATCAAATTTCTGACAAATCCTCTATAGCTACACCACGCTTTGCGGAAAGCAGTGATGAATATCAGATCGAACTAATTGATCGCCCAGTTAACCAATATAATCAACAAATTATCATAGCAAAAGGTTTTGAAACTATGCATGAACATTTTAAACCATATCCTTCTAAAAAAACGACATATTATTACTCACAATAACGTTAATGATTTAGTACCAATATTCAAAGAATACATTAAAGAAAGATTAGTAGCAATATTTGCAACCCCAAAAACTATCTATGAAATTAAAAATACATTAAAAGAACATTTTAAAAATAAATTTATTTAGGCAAAGTATTTTGTTAATGACATTAGCAGTAAAGACGACCAGGTATCCGTTATGAAAGATACACATACGACAGCTCACAGAACCTTTCGTGAGAACATGAAGCAAATACTTGATAAGTATTATTGGCCCGGAATATCAGATGAATTCCAGCAATTTGCCCGAAATTGCGATGTAGTAATGTCAGTAAGTACGACAGACATCCCAATAAACAGCCAATTGGCAAGGCGCAAATTCCCGTAAAAGGAAGGGGGTGCTTACATATCCATATTATGTACGCTGAAAAAACTAAAATTCTAACTCGCTTAGACGCATATCTTAAATTTTTGGTATTCAAAATATTGGATATGCCAGACAAAGTCGTTGAAATTTTACGAACCTTTCCAGAATGAAAAAATCGAATTTGTGATCAAGATCCAATATTCACTTCAGCTTCCTTTGTAACATTAATGCTAAGATTCAAAATTACCATTTATTACACTCCAGCCCACCACAGTACGACCAACGGTCAAGTGGAACGCGTTCACAGCATTCTGCAAGAAATTTCCAGATGCTTAAAGAAAAAATTTAGAGTCATCGAGCGCGCAAAACTCTATTCAACCCCCTCTCGCAAAGAACGAAAGAATTAATAATTCAAACGAAGGTGGAGAAGAGTGGGTCTGCCCCACTTTCGAAGAATACTAAGGAACAAAAGTGGAACGCGTTCACAGCACCCTGCAAGAAATTTCCAGATGCTTAGAGAAAAAAAAATTAGAGTCATAGGTAAAGCAGAAATATTTATCAGAGCAGCTAAGGAATACAACAAAACTTCAATACAATACGTATCATAATAATAATACACCCGGGAAAAATAATCGAGCGCGCAAAACTCTATTCAACCTTCTCCCGCAAAGAACGAAAGGATTAATAATTTAAACGAAGATGGAGAACATTTTTTAGGAGAAGAGTGGGTCTGCCCCACTTACGTAGAATACTAGGGAACAAAAGAATAAAAATTCTCATCGACACCGGTGCAAGCAGTAACTACTGTAAACCAGATATTTTTAATGATGAGATCATGCTGGACATAAAAAAACGAGCATGCACAGTAAATGGTGAAATCATCATTCATTCATACCACGAAATACTAATATTAAACCAAGTAACTAGTTTTTATGTCATACCCAACTTGGAGTATGAAGCTTTAATAGGGACAAATTTACTAAATAAAACAAATGCTAAGCAGCTAAGGAATACAACAAAACTATACACTCTGTAACTGAAAAAAACCCATCGAGGTATTATTTAACAAAACACCTCATAACGAACTTCCTCTCAAACTAGCAATTGCACAAGACAAAATGTTAGATACACATAACAAGAAAAGAAAGTCAAGAGAAGTCAAAACTGACGATATAATATACAAAACTGCCACAGGTGCTCATTGGGGTAAATTACAACCAAAACATAAACCTCAGAAAGTAAAGAAAGATTTAGGCAATAAAGTAGAATTACAAAACGATAAGATTGTCCATAAAGATAATCTGAAATTTTAATTTCAGATAATGGACTTCATATTCATACTACTAACCCTCGTCTTCACGTTTAATGCCGAGATCATCGATTACACTCGAGAAAACTACATATTGGTCGAAATCGGTGACGTACTTTCATGTGACAAATTTAACATACATTCAAGATTTTCTAGACAAAACTAAACGAGAACTAGGAAGATACTATTACGAAACAAGTTATGCTGACTCACCAAGAGATACCAGATACATATAACAATAATTTTAACATCATGCTCTAAACGAGCAATAGAAACAATTAGGTTAGGTTGTTAGGTTGAACCGTACGGTTCAAAAACTAACGACAGGGTGGGTGGTGGTGTCTTCTCTGATAGGCTTAATTTAATCCTCTCTTTTCGTGTCCCAAACCATTGTAGCGTGTTCCAGGTGGAGATAATGGCAATAACGGAAGTCTTGTCTTGGCTGGAGGAAATCGTGATATCGGCTATTGATATCCGCATCTTTTCAGACAACCAAGCAGCAATCAAATCCTTGGAAACTTCCTCAATATATTCTCTAACAGCTCTAGACTGCCGATCGTCTCTTATAGAGATGGCGGAGCAGTTTAACATTCACCTAATTTGTGGGCATAAATATACGAGTATTCCAGGGAATTGTACGGCTGACAGACTTGCCAGACATGGAACACCAATACCCATCTTTCCAGGCAAAAGTTCACTGGGTATGCCTATTGCTACATGCAAACTTAAATTAAAGCTGGATGCTACCGTAAAGACAAATGCTAGGTGGACAAGGAGTACAACTTGTCTAGCGACAAAGCAGATTTGGCCTATGCTGGATCTGAAACGCTCTAAGAATTTGATTTCTCCCAATCAAAAGCATATTAGCGCTGTTATAGGTGTCATAACTGGACACTGTCTAATAGGCAAGCATGCAACAAGGCTTGGCGTCTTCTCTAACGATTTCTGCAAAAAACTGCATGGACGAGGAGGAGGAAGAGATTATTCTTCATCTTTTTTGCACCTGCCCAGCTCTCTCCCAAATAAGGAAACTCCACTTAGGACCCTTCTGTTTCAATGACCTAAATGATCTGAACAATATTAACGTTAGGTACATTCTACGCTTCATCAGAAGCTCCAAATGGTTCCGATTAGGCTAGAAGCCGCGTCTCAAACCCATGTGGTATCACAATGGACCTATTATTGGATTATTTTTTGCTGAATGCCATTTCAACTTAATCTAACCAACGCACCTCCAGTCGTAGTAGGTACAAACATGGATTAGCAATCCCTGAAGATCCTTGCGGTGAATGTGAATTCACTGATTAGGATCGAGCGAAGACACGTATTGTTTTAGTTGCTTGAAGACTAAGCCCCTGATATGCTTATAGTTAGCGAAACTAAGTTATCCCAGAAGCACAAATTGGGGAACAGCAAATACAATATTGTCAGAAGAGACCGACCCAACTCCACACAAGGAGGAGGTGTTGCGATCTTCATACGTAAACAACTACAATTTAAAGTTATGTACAGCGGTGCGAAGGTCCCAGAAGCTGGAAGCGTGTATCGTGTGCATCCCTCTCCATAGTGGAAAAAGGATGTACTTGGTCGCACTCTATGCACCTGAAGCTACTCAATCTACTTTATTTATTTCAGAGCTTGAGACATTTTTTCGATGCCTAAGTCTAGAGGCGGAGGAGAATTATTTCCTCATGGCCGGAGATCTAAATGCCAAACATAGAGATTGGGGAATTAACACACTTAATTCTAGAGGGAACCTACTATTCAATTGATGGGGTCAACACAATGTCGAGTATAGATTCGATTTAATAGCTACAGATAGTCCGTCGTATCCTAGAAGCGGCTCCTATCTGGATCAAATGCTGTTCGACGTACTTTTACAACTGATGTAAACATGGACCGACAAACTTTAAACTGCCTTCACACATTTGTGTATGACAGTGACTATTGTGGACTCAGTGCTGTAATAACGATTCCCAACGAAGTTGCGGAGTTGGAAGAGCTTGTCCAAACGTACTCCTTCAATTATAGTAGAACGCTTTGGACTCGCTTCTCCAGAGTTTCGACAAGAGCACTCTCCTCGAACTCGCTCTACCCACTATCCAATAGGAATCTGTCAAACGAGGAGATTGACTGGTACCTAAAATAAATACACGAGACAGTTAGACTAACTATGGACAGTACGATACCTCGGTATCAACATACTGACAACGCAGACATATGCCACAATGTAACAATTGACGCACTACACCAACACAAAAGTAGACTGCTGTCGAGACTAAAAACCTTGTACAGACAGTTTACTGACAGACAAAACTTGGAGGTTAGGACGCTGAAGTCGCTGATTAAAAACCGCCAGAAATTAATTAGAGAAAATTACAGACTTTCTGTAAATCTGCATTGGAACAACAAAATTCGGGCTGTAAAATCCACCAATCAGAGTATGTTCCCGCAGATAAATAAAATATTATATTAAATATTTATAGTCAAAATGACCGTCCGTGTCTTACGATCCCCCGAACAACGAACAATGGACGAATACTGATAACAACAGGTGATCGAAGATCCGCAGGAGAAGGTAGAAGCTATAGGAGCGACTTTCCAGGAAGTGTGCAAGGTGAATGATACCATTTGCCCGAACCACGACTTGGAAAATTGCGTCCTTGTGCAGAACTTCTACCTTCGAAATGATATAGAGTACTGGCGATCTGAGAACATAGGTTTTAATGAGTTCAATGACGATACCATGGCAAATAATGTCATCGCCGATAAATGTGTACATCCCCCGTACATATCGAGGGTGGATCTCCAAGCGATCTTCGACTCATTGAGGAGAAAAAAATCTGTGGAAATTGACGGAGTGTCGAACGTTGTGCTTCGACATCACCCTCTAGAAGCGGTGGACATTTATACCACTCTGTTTAACAATGCGCTGAATAATGCACATTATCCAGCGCATTGGAAAACAGCAGTGATACAATCTAGTAAGGACACCTCCAATCCGGTAAATCTCCGGTCGATAAGTCTCCTTCCGAACATCAGCAAGGTATTCGGAAAAGTGATCAATAGAGCCCTGATTGAGTGGACAGAGGACAATAAAATAATTCCGAATAAACAATTCGGTTTTAAGGCGGTTCATGAACAATACATGCGTCTAAACTGGTACTTTTACTTTTTAGTTCATTTTTATTTCATTTTTTTTTTAAACTTACATACTAGACAAAAATGATTAAATCTAAATTAAAACTAACATTTATCTTAATCTAGCGTACTGGCTCTTAACGAGCACTCTAAACTTAACTATATCCTTATAAATATTGCCTTTTGGCCTTAAATCTATCAATTTTTGTATTTGCTCTGTTTTTTAAATTTCCAAGAAACTTGCTAAAAACTTGGACTCTTTATTGGTTGGTTTTTCTTGAAACTACCTAAAACTTCTTAAAACTACCTAAGCTACTTAACCTAAATTAAATATAATCAGGGTGATGAGCAATCGCTCGATTGGTCACCATCCCGATTGCGTCGATGGGCGCCTGGCAGTCGCCAACATGGTGCACACGCGCCGCCGGGACTCGACCGAGGCCGGGAATCGAGCGAGGCCATAAGCGCCGGTCAAGTCTCGGTAGCACTCATTCATGTTGGCGAGCCCGGCCCCTCCCAAAGACCCCCTAAAATACGCTTAAATAACTTACAAACTAGCATAAAACTAAGGAGGATGTTACCTAGGTAACGCACCGACCCGGGAGAGCGTGTCTGCCCTCACCTCTTCCTCAAGCCACCAAATTTCGGTGAACTGCTTTAAGGTATCGACAGTGTCCCTATCCGCAATTGCGGTATTAAAACGGAGGAGCTCCTGAGCATTGGTGGCGTACCCGTCGTGGATGAGCCGCTTATCCCTCGCGCCGCGGCGGCTGTGGTACAATACCGGCACACCATCTTTACTTTGGACTAACCCTTTCATGTCTGCATGAAGAAATGCTTCAGGCGGGACAAAGCCAGACCGGAGCGTACTCTCGTGGTACATTAAATTCGGGTAATAACCACCCGAGATCAGGTTATTAGCGTTGGCCATCGCCCTTGCAACGTGCCTTCGAATCACCTTAATTAGAAAATTGTCAATCCTATTCAATCGAGCCCCATCGTATAGGGTCTTGTTGGGATAATATTTTATGTACTCAGACTCGGGAGTTCTAAACAACCCTAGGCAGGTCCTGAGACACTGTCTCTCAAACACCCGAATCTTTTCCATATAGGAAGGCGCTATATTGAACCAAATGGGACAGCCATAAACGATGATCGGCCTTATAAGGGCCACGTAGCATATGACCTTTACTCTGGAGACAAGTTGACTGCTGCGAAACAGTCTCCTTGTCAGAGCATAGGCCCTCTTGGCCCCAGAAAGACAAGCATCTATATGTTTGTCAAAATATAGATACTGGTCGAGCCAGATGCCAAGATATCTGACCGCGCTTCGCACCGCCAATGGTTGTCCATTTTGTCCAATAATGGCTAATTTTCGCCAGTTTTTTCTGGTATCCCTAGAGGCCCTAGCCAATGGAGTTCTGAACAGGATTGTTTCCGATTTTCGGAAATTGATTTTCAATTTCCAGTCATCGCAATACCTCTTAATTTGATCGAAGTCACGCTGCAACAGGATGTTGATGACCTCGACTTTTGGACCTGATCTGTACGCCACTAAATCCTCTGCGTACGCTATAGCATGTCTGAGGGAACCCACCAGATCACTCGTGTAAATATTAAACAAGATCGGAGAATTCACCACTCCCTGTTGTAAGCCGTTTTTAATTTCAAAGACTTTGCTCGAAGTCACATTGCCAGCTTTGACAACGAACTTCTTTCCCATAAGCATGTCATAAATCATATATAGCAATGGTTTTTGCATGCCCAACCTAGTCAGCTTATAGAAGAGCCCCTTCAACCATACGGTGTCGAAGGCCTTCTCAAAGTCGACCAGGCAAGCCCCCGTGCATTGGTTCTTGCATTTGTGCCACTGAATGTCGGACACCAATTTCGACGCGACATGAATCGTTTCATGCCCCGCTCTAAAGCCAAACTGATTGTCCGGAATAATCTTATTTTCTTCAGCCTACTTCAAAAGAGCTCTATTAACGACCTTCTCGAATACCTTGCTAACATTCGGGAGCAAACTAATTGACCGAAGGTTAGCCGGGTTGGTCCTATCTTTATCCCTTTTGGGGATAGGATGTACCCCCGCCATTTTCCACTGCGCTGGATAATATGCATTATTCAGCGCATTGTTAAATAGCGTGGCGAAGATCTCAATCGCTTCTAGAGGCAGGTGTCTTAATACTACGTTTGGGACACCGTCAACTCCCGCCGACTTTTTATTTTTAAGTGACTCAAAGATACACAGGAGTTCATCTTTGCTCACGAACAACTGGGAATTTGTCCTTTCATCGGTGATTATGCCGTTTGCAAGGTTTTCGTCATTGAACACGGTGAAACCGTTGTTCTCGGATCGCCAATTCTGAAGTTCATTGCGCAGATAAAAGTGGTTCAGAAAGGCCCTCTCTTCCAGGTAGTGATTACGGCGAACTGGGTTGTTCACAGTATACACGGTCTCGAAGAAAGCGCCCATCAAATCCACTCTCTCCTGCGGGTCTTCGACCACGTAAAAACCGTCGTTCGAGTCGGCGCTTTCCGGATTTATGCCAGCAGTCAGTAGTGTCTGTCTGTTATTGTTCGTCCGAGGGATTCGGACACATGAAATGTCGTTATGATCTTTCCGCCTGAACAGTTTATTTATTTGTGGGAACATGTTCGGACTACTGGATTTTATAGCACGAATTTTATTGCCCCAATACAAACTTACAGATTTTCTGTAATTCTCCACTATCAACTGTTTCAGGTTTTTGATCACCGACTTCAGTGTCCTCATCTCGGGATCGTTCCTGTCAGTAAACTGTCTGTGCAGCAGTTTAAGCCTCGAGAGCAGTCTACTTTTGTGTCTGTATAGAGCATCAATTGTCGTGTTTCGATACTTCTCAGTTTGTTCTTCGTCAGTGGAACGTCCTATTTTAGGGATAGCCCGCTCCATTATCCGTTTGATGACGACGTTCATTTGCAATAAATGGCTGTCGATTTCATCGTTTGTCAAGTTCCTGTTTGTAGGTGGGTTGATCTCACTCGAACGTATATCACGCTGTAAAACCCTGGAGAAACGCGACCATTGTGCTCTTCGATAATCGAAGGAGCGCACTTGATCGTACTCCTCCAGCTGCGTTTGTTCGTTCGGGATCCGTATTACGACGGCAAGTCCGTAATGGTCACTATCGTACTCGACCGTTCGTAAACAGTTCCGCGTTCGTCGATCTGTGTCTGTCAGTTCTAGTCTTTCGTCAACTAGCGCTAAGTCCAAGAAAGAACTTTCTCTAGGGAAAGACGGGAAATCCGTCGCGTACAACTCGAGTTTGTACTCAATCATATTATGACGCCACCAGTCGTGAAACTGGTTGCCCCTAGGGTTCGGAGTATCATTTCCCCATGCCGCATGTTTAGCATTAAGGTCTTCGCCCAAAAAGTAATAATTGTCCTCCGATTGAAGCTGTAAGCAACGAAAAAGTGTCTCAAGCTCATTTAAAAATATAATGGGTTGGGGTGCGTCAGGTGCGTAAAGTGACACCCGCCTCTGGCTATGGAGGGGAATGCACACGATGCATGCTTCCAACACCTGAAACCTACCCACGTCCTTGCTATATATAACCCTATGGCGCAAGCCTTTGCGTATTAAAATACCGACACCGCCTCCTTGTGTGGAGTGGGGCCGATCTCTTCTAACTACTTTGTAATTTCCATAGCCTACTTTGTGCTTCGGAGTTAGCTTAGTTTCGCTAACTAAAAGTACATCTGGCTTTTCGGCTTTCAACAAATTGGAAACATTGATTCTTCTCTCGATCCTGATCATTCAATTAACATTCAACGCAAGGATCTTTAGTTTTACCTCGTCCAGCGTACCCATCATATTTATGGCGCGGTTGACTCAGCAAACAGCGTCGAATAGATAACGTCTATTCGAGCCGCTTGCTCATTTAACTGATTCTGGAATTTGTCGATCTTTCCGTGCAGTGACAGAAGGATCGCTTTCAAATTCAGATCCGCTTCAGGCGTAGGAACCTTTGGTGCGGTTTTTGTATTTGCCTTACCCGGTCCAGATACCATTTGGGCAAATGACACATTGGGTGCAACAAAATTTGAGAACGAGCGACTCTTTCGACCCTTCTCTTCTTCGGACCTCTGTTTCCGAGCCAACACATTCTGTTTGACCTTCTGATACTTGCGACATCCCTTGAAATTGGCAGGATGCCCTGAGCTTTTGCAGAGTGCACACGAGAGCTGGCCCCGATCCTCTACTCTATCCCTTCCCAAAGGACACTCCCCGTGCTTGTGGTCCCTGTTGCACTTAACACATCTAAACTGCATATGGCAGTTTGCTGCGGCGTGCCCGAACCTCTGGCAGCGCATACACTGAAGTATACGACCTGACCTTTTTAGCTTTTCCCAACGTACTGCATGATAGTACAGGAATCTGATCCTTTTCAGACTATCGATTCTGCTGTCGGGGGTTAGTTGAACCAAAAAGAATGGTAATTTGCGGTTACCACCCCTCTCCGCGGGTGAGGAAAACGGCTTGACCCCCACAAACTTAAGGTCGTCGCACTCATAATTCTTGAGCTCCTTCTCGAGCTCGTCCGTTTTAACATTAGGGTCGATACCCTTAAGCAGCACCGCTTGCAATTTTTCTCCCTTTGGAGTATACGTGAAGTATTCGGCCTCTGCTTTCTCCAGAGCGGTGCGTGCCTTTTTATACTCTTCCATGTTATTGCACATTATGATGTGTTTATCGGTGTTTAGCCTTTTTATATAAAAATCTTTACTTACTAATCTACATAATCTAATATCTAAATAACTTACATTAATAGGCGGGACTCTCACTTTTCTTTGCTGCTGCTGTTGTTGTTGTTGCTGTTGCTGCTGAGGTTGCTGTTGCTGCTGCGGTTGCTGTTGCTCCTTCTGTTGTTGCTTTTGTTGTTGCCGCGGCTGTTTGCGTGCCAGCTGCTGATTCTGTTGGTGCTGTTGCTTTTGTTGTTGGTTTTGCTGAGACTGTTGCTGCTCCTGGTTTTTGTTTTGTTTTTGTTGCTGCTGCTCAGCTTGAATTTTCATCAGCTTTTGTTGTTCTTGCTGGATTTTTTTCTGGCGCAACTTCTCCCTCTTCTCGAGGAGCTCTTTAATCAGCCGATCGAGCTGGGCTTCCTCATCGTCTTCGTCTTTCTGTTGTTGTTATTTTTGTGCTGGTTCATCTTCGGCGTCCAGTAACTCTATATACGAGTTACCTTCGCCCACTCACCTTCTGTTGAGTCAAGCGTTGTTGTTGTTGCTGCTGCTCCCGATTGCTGCTGTGTGACTGGTTTTGTTGTCACGCGTTTTGGCAACGGGGCATCTTCTTGCGGGACCTTTGGCTGGCCAGTGTCCATCGCCTGATTACTTTGCGGCACTTCCACTTTCGCTTTTTGTTTTTAATTATTTAATTAATAATAAAAAAAAAAAAACAGAACACTCCCCACACGGGGACTTGAACCGACACCTCTTGTGTCAGAGTCTATGGTCTTTTCCACTGCGCCAAATGGCTTACAGAAACTTTCTGATCAAAATCACTTTATCACGATTGTCTTTGCACTTTGCACTGCACCACTAACCAAGTCGACTGTTCGCGTTGGCTGCTGAAGAGCGACTGCGTCTAAACTGGTATCGGATATCCAATGGAACAAAAGCAAGAAACAGTGCACGGGTGCCTGCCTGATTGACTTAGAGAAGGCCTTCGACACCGTATGGTTAGAGGGACTCTTCTACAAGCTGAACAGGCTGGGCATAAGCAAACCACTGCTGTACATACTTCATAACATGCTCACCAGTAGACAGTTCATTGTCAAAAATGGCAATGTGACTTCTGATGGAACATTTCAAATCAAAAACGGTCTGCAACAAAGTGCGGTTAATTCACAGATCGTTTTCAACATTTACACGAGCAATCTCATAGGATCACTTCACCATGCCATAGCGTACACAGACGACTTGATCGCGTACAGATCAGGACCAAAAATCGAGGTCATTGCACTGCTCTTGCGATATTGCGATGACTGGAAGTTGAAGTTCAACTTCCAGAAATCTGGAACCATTCTTTTTAGGATGCCTTAGGTATCTGACTACACTTCGACACGCAAGTGTCTGTCCGGGCGGTTCAACGATTGAGAACTTTCGCCAATTCTTTCTGGTATCCCTAGAAGCCCCAGACAAGCTTCTAGGGATACCAGAAAGAATTGGCGAAAGTTCTCAATCGTTGAACCGCCCGGACAGACACTTGCGTGTCGAAGTGTAGTCAGATACCTAAGGCTTTGGTTAGACCAATATTTCCATTTTAACAAACATATAGATGCTGCTCTGGCCAGAGCCAAAGGTGATTTTGCCCTTACAAAGAGACCTTATTATAGCAAGCAACTCGATGCAAGGGTAAAGGTAATCTGCTACACGGCTCTCATTCGGCCCATGCTTGTATTTGGATATCCCGTGTGGTTCAACGTGAGACCAAGCTTGTTGGAAAAGTTTCGGGTGTTTGAGAGGGCTTGCCTTCATTTATACAGAACACCAGAGTCCCAGTACATAAAATTCTATCCCAATGAGGTCCTATATAACAGGGCTAACCTAATAAGAGTGGATAATTTCGTTATCAAGCTGATTCGAAGACACATTGCAAGAGCAATGAGCTCGATGAACAACCTAAATCTCCGGGGCTTATTACCCCAATGATACTCGTATCACGAGAAAGTGCGCCTTAACGGCTTTGTTCCCCCAGAGGCGTTCCTCTATCTTGATGAGAAAGGTCTGATCCAGGACAGATTGGAAGTGCCGTTAATCTTCCACGTTGCTCGGACAGTTGTGGTTAGACGACTCAACTACGACAGAGACGTTGCACACAGCAGTGTGGAGCGTCACCGGTTTAGTAGGGCCGTATCGAGCCGCGATATTAAGGACGTACAACATCAGTACGGACATTTCTCGTGGGTAGCTGAAAGAGAGGAAACTCCTTCGTCGTTTCCCCCTAATCCAGGGTAGCCTGTTTCATGTTAAATTTTGGCTGTTTATATACATGGCCGACTTACATAGTTTAGGTTTAGGTATTCTAGGTTTATTGTAGATAGGTAAAAATTTAATCACAGCACTTTCATAGAAAAAAAAAAATACAAAAAAATATAAAAAAACAGCACTTGACAGAAAAAAGTACATATCGAATTACGTAAGGTAGAGTAAGATAGATTTAAGTAGAATAAGGTAGTTTTAACTTTTATTTTAAGGCAGTTTTTTAAGTTTTATATTTAAGACCAAACAAAACAAAAAGAAAATTCATTCACTAAGTTTTTTAATTATATCAACATTTTTCTTAGTAATTATCAATAAAAAAATAATGAAATAAATAAAGAATTGAAGTAATGTACGTCGAAAGACATAGTTCTAAGTATTAGGTTTAGCTTAGAGCGCCCGTATAGGGCCAGTAAGTTAGAATGGAATAACATAGTTAAATTAGTTAAGCTAGTTTTAAGCGTTTTTTGTCTAGCATATAAGTGTAATGAAGTGATAATAATAAAAATGCATTAAAAAAAAAATAAAAAAAATTAAAAAAGGTTAACTCGCATTTATTTTTGTGCAGTTATATGTTTAGCGCTTCTATCAAGCGGATTTCTTTTTTTTTCCGCGGTTTATCTGGCAAACTTTTAATTCGCACTTTTTTAACTTAACCGGTTGTTTACTCCAAAATCCCGAAAGGCCAAAATTTGAAAGGGGAACTGAAAATTTGATTCTAGGAAAAACTTAAAAATTTCGTGTTTGGTTTCACGCCGCGTAACGGTGCTCTGAACACCTGCATGTGAGGCCCAAGGCCGTCTGGTGTATGAGTCGAAGAGATGTCCCATAGCGTGAAATCCTTATATCCAGCGATGCGGGCCACCCAAGTACTGTTAAGATACAGGCGCCTGCCAGACAACAAGAAAACTTATCAAAAAGCGAAATTATAATTGCAAAATAATGAATGCAGAATATCTTAAGGTCAAATTATTACAAGTCTAAATAAGAATTTGCTAAATAAAAACTGCGTAAAAAGAAAATGCGAGTTGTTGAAATGTGAAATAATAAATTGCGAAATGATCACAACGAAATAACAGAAAGCGTGAAATGAGTTATATCATACCCCTTTGAAAATAATGCGAAATAGTTTGCCATGTTACGCACACATTGGCCGCGTTCCACATGTCCTGGATCCCCTTGCCGCTAGACAGCAAGAACGTGTAACTTCCGCTAAGTCTGTAAGGAAAGCGACATCCCTCTAGCTATCAGCTTTTGTTTTGTCATTATCGATAATTGTCAATAGCAATAATTTTAATGTAATATTTTACCAGCACCTAATCGTGCTGAGAGATAAATGAATGGAAGGGCACATTTTTCTATTGCGAAGCTTCCATGGCAATTTCTAGATGTTTACCAGACGTATCCTCTCACGACCACATCATAAATAAATCTCGGACAGCCTCTGTTTTATGCCAATTTCGGTAATTTAGATCAACTGCCACATTTACTTTACCATGAGACGAGAGCATAAAATGACGTGACGTGACATGAAATGGCGTTATGTGAAAAAAGAAATCGACATCCAAAGAAAACAAATTAAAAAAACGATTCAAATAAAGTGCTCTGACAACAAGGAAAGGTAGAGTATCACATAATCCATTACATACGGATTGTAACATCCCCATTTGTTTTAAATTAAAGCCAAGATTTTCCCGAATTTGTTGGATCTTGGTTATGATTCTCCTCGCGTATAAAACATCAAAAATCCAAATTGATACCTTTGTCAGTTATTCAATATTTTATTAATAATATATTTAATTAGATATGTAAAAGTGTACAATAACAAAAAAGATTATTAATATTATATAATATAAGTTAAAATATAAGTATGTACATATATAGAAGAATTTTGTATAACTTTGTATAACTGGTAAATATCGTCCTTCAATGTAAATAGTATTAAGTTCATAACAGTACAGAGATGATAAGCAACAAATAATCAAAAAATTATTTTGTTGTACATATTGGAGGCACTTTGGTGTACTTTTTTTTAATTAAGATCTTTAAGTAGAAGAACAAGAGTGATAATTCATAAAGCAGGAAGTTTTGCTATACACATATTTGTTTTTTTCTTGAAAAGCAATTTGTATGTCAATTTGGAGATAGAATTACACGTTTTTTTTTGTAAATCGGTCGATTTTTTTTTACCCTCGACGTGAAGTTTTGTCAAATCCACGTTGAATTTTGACAGTTCCATTAATCGTCCAGTATTTGAACGAATTGACATTGAATTTGGACGATCTGACGAAGTACCGGTAAAGACTCGGCGATAAATACAATTCTACGTGATATTTTGACAAATTTGCAGAACTCTACATTTAATTCGGATATTAAGACAATCAATTGGGCAGTTCATACAATTTGAGCAGTGCATACCTTTAAGAGCCCTTTTTTTTTCTTTCAAAATTCTGTTCATTTGTAAAAAGCTATTGGTAGATTTAAAACAATTATGAGTGAAATCGTGCAGTGGTTTTTTTTATAATATTGAGTAAAGTTTACGAATTTGCTGTGTAAAAAAATTACTACAACAAATACGGATAGGTAGAACATTTCCTTATAACAAACAGATATTCCTATTTGATATTATTTAGCTTAATAAACAAATTGAATTATATTATAATGAACCTGTTCTAATATAATTTATTTCTTTTATGCAATTCCCAGTTTCCGAATATTCAATTATGTACGAGTACATAAGTTGTTAGTTAGACTTTGACATTTTTAGTAGTTTTGATCCATTTCAGATTTCGGCCTCGCTCTGGCTAAAACAGCCTGCAACTCCGTTGTCCTAGCTGTCTTATACTAAAGAAAAAAAAATAATATACATAATTAATTAAATAAATATTCATATCAATGAAAGCAAAATGATCAACATACACCCGACACACTCTTTTGGAGCATCACTTGTGATGCCAATCGTCTTCCCTCCTTCAATCCAAAATATTCTTCCATTTTTTCAGGCAGCAATGCAAATAACTCCTCACCACTAAATCTATGTAATCGTTTTATAATACTCTCGGAGAACTCCTTGGCTTTAAGCCATCTTTCGATTTCGGTCGGAGTTGACATCTGTTCAATATAGATTTGTGGGGTTTTTAAAATATCCAATTCACGACGTTCACGTGAGCGCAATACTTGCTTCAGCTCTTCTTGCATCACATCAGTGGATACTGGGTGTAAGCCATCGTTAGGCGGTGGTGTCGGTCGCATTGTAGCTGAACGGAAAGAGATTAGAATAAAAAGCAAGCTCTACGAGATTCTTTGGTACATTAGCATAAGCAAAACGAAAAGTGGAAGGATAAGAAGAAAGAAGGATAGAGGAAAGATCAACATGGAAAGGACTGTAGATTATCTCTACCAGTGTTAGTATTTTTCGTAAATGTTTGATTCGATTGGGCGAGCACGTAAATGGTGCCAGAGTTGTTATTTGTAGCACCAGCAGCTGGAAATGGTGGCGGTGGAGGCGGTTGCGATGGAACTGTGCTTAATATATGAAAATGATATTGTTGCTTGTTGCTGATATTGGCTACGGATTGTCTCGAATTAATTTCGCTATAGATGGAGCTGGCAGTCTTTGGATAGTACACTTGGCGTTGTAATAATTCAGACTGTAGTGAACGATTTGTTGGTAAGGCATACCGCACTGGTGATAAACTTAAGTCTTTAAAATAGTTTCGTCCTTTTATGTTTGTTTCAGTATTTTTTTTTTTAGGTTTATTAGTAAGGAAGGGATTTTGAAAAGAGAGAGAAAGAATTTATATTTTATTGTTAGTATTGTTATTATTAAATGGTAAGGAAATATTTAAAAGTAATTAGAGGGACAGATGTTGGTTTACTCATGCAAATAATGATTTAAAATTCTCACCAAAAATTGAACGGCAGAATATATAGAAAATGATTCGGCAAGTAAGCAGGGTGACAAAAACACACACGTACGGTTTTCAGAAAAGTAGTGTTTTACGAAAGTACAAATTTATTGATGACGCTTTTAAATCGTGTAGTGGTTTTTGCGAAAATGTTTCACAAGAAAATTCACTAACAATATGAGGGCTGTTAAGGGCTATTGTAAAACATTGATATCTGGTTTAATTAGGACTGTGAAATTGCGGTTTTGCAAAGCTTACTGATTTTGAGCCTAAATTGTTGTTGAGCCTAAATTTGTGTTGAGCATTAAACCCACATTAGTTCAGTATTTTAAGGTCAAATGTTTCTAGTTTTTAGCATCTGTGTACATTATTCTTGATATTTGATTGACATTTGTCAGTTTTCTGCCGTTAGCTTTGTGGTAAATGTATTCTTTGAAAGTACGCTGCTAAGACACATCTTTCGAAGAAATAATTTTTGCTTCTGTTTTCTAAGGTATTTTTAATTTAAAACTAGAATTTGAAAAGGATCCGACACATTGATCCTTTGATATCTTCATGTTTGTACGAGAGAGAAACAGGAGCTTAAATACTTTTTATAACTCAAAAAGTCGCAGTGGATTAGGCACCCCTAACGAAACAATGAAACTTCTATTACTCTTGCAAAATTATTGAAGTTATATAGTATTCCGGCATTAAACAAGAAACTAAGTGGCCAAGCGAGATAATACAACTACTTAAAACAATTTTGATCGGAAAATAAAATACTACAGTAACTGCGTATAATTTCATTGAATCGTGAATAAAACAGTGTAGAGATACTCAAAGGAAAAATTGCAATGACACAGCAAACAGTTGCAGCTAAAAAAAACCCAAACTAAAACAAAAATACAAACAAACAAAAATAAAAATAATGACAAATACATATGAAATAAAATAAATTATAATTAAATTGTTTAAAATAACAAATCATTCAATTTTTATTTAATGTAATTTCTTTATCTCTTCGTTCGTCGATGCCTTCGTTAAGTCTAAATGTAATTTTAAATGTTCCATAGATATATGTACATGTATATGTATGCATAAATCCTCTTGAAATATATATTTTGTTGTTTTCCAGTAATTGCACAATAATAAATTAGAACTCATTTGTTTTATAAAAAAATATGTATATAAATATGTATTGTTGCTTTACAATATAAACACCGGACAACTACAAACAGCATAAAAAATATAATTGTTGTTCCTTCATATATACATACATATATTGTGTGTATATATAGATATATGTATATAAACGTGTTCGATATTGCTTATTGTATATATTGAACGTTTTAACTATACTTTTTGGTTACATTATGCATTAAATATATGTATTTTTTATCAGTTTTAATTTAATATATTAATTTTAGAATAATATTTTGAATTACTTTTTATGTATACCGTTGTCTAATATATTACACGTTTATTTTACTTTTTTCTCTTACTATTATAAATACTTGCCTTATAATATACGTTTTTACTGTTACATATATAAGTTTGACAAATTTGTGCATATTTTGCTTAGATGATAAACAAATAATTTATTGTTTGTATTTGAAGGTATTGAGGTGTGTGTAGTGATTTAATAATAAAGTGCAGTCATAGACAAATATACAGAGTGCCCCTATACATATGTAAGTTACTAAATGAAGAAAAATGGCGGTGAAGACGAAATTCGTGGCTTAAGGTGATGTCAATTATTATGCATTAAATTTAATTATTTTTTTTATTTTTTCCTTAAATTTGCTCTAACTCCTAAAAAACATACGAAAAATTTACAAAAGGTACTACATAAAACCGCGAAAGTATTGCTTTAGCTCATCTTTTTTTTATCTTTTTTGCTTAATTAATTTTTACAATTAAATTTTTATGAAAGTTATATTAATTTTGATACATAGTTTGTAACATAGAGAAATAATAACGATAGTAAGTATATGTATTTGTGATCAGCATCAAAAGTTATGTCGATCTAGCCTTGTCCCCCCGTCTGTCCGTATGTCACCACTTTTTGGGCCTCATTTTGAGCTAGGAACATGAAATATCATATATAGGATTTTAAGAATCAGAAGCAGAACAAATTTTTGAAATCCGCCCACATAAACTGAAAAATATTGTCTTGATAAAATACGTAGGTCAACAACTTCCCGGATTGTAACTTCTCTGTATGGTGTAATAACCCTGAGCAGTTTCTTGACTAATGAGAGCCATTTACCGTATACAATTGACATATGCTTTTCTTGTGACTTGGTTTCGAGCTAGTAGATTTAAAGTTGGGTGTAGAGTGGTTCTATTTCATCAAAAAGTGTCAGTTGTAAAAATAAATATGTAGGTTCTAATATAACTTATGGTTTTCAATTGGAAATCCTTTGGGCTCAATAACAATAAATAGAAACCTTCGACACCCTGCAACTAATATAGCGACTTTTTCTTTATTATGTTCGAAAACTTAGCTATTATATTAATTAACATATGTACGTATTTCTTAATTATATTTATCATTTGTTCTAAAGAATTAGTTCGAATTATATTCAGGATAATGAACGGTTAAGTACAAACAAAAATTATAATATCTTTAAGCATATAGAATATCTAATTACAGATATGACTAACATATACTGTAGTTAAAAAAAATAACTAATTTCAATGCATAAATAATAAAGCAAAACATATATGAGTGCAAACAAATTTTATAGATTCTTCTATGAGCATATTCAGATATTTCCGTTTCATTTTTTGTTCAGTTAGCATTCGTAGAGTGTAAAAAAATGTGTAAAAAACGTATTTTTTGTGTACTTTAACAGAAAAAGAATTACAAAAGAATAAACAAAAATTAAAATAAAAATTATTGCAGGATAATAACTAAGCAATTGCAATAGGTTTAGCAATTTTTTTTAATGTATATAATTTTTTTTTAAATTTAAAAATATCGAAACTCTCCTTTCTTACCAATGTGTTTGTTACGAACCCATTCGGCAGAGTTTTGAGCACCTCCCGATTGAGAGATGGGATCCTAGAAAAAAAGAAGCACATTTCATAAAACCTATTTCAGGTCTATTCTATATAAATTGTGAACTTACGGTCGACTGACGAGCATTCGATTTATAGTTATGGGAGTAAAACTGATTATTGAACTCGTTTTCATTGTAATTGTAAGGTGTTACAATGGTATGTGGCACATGAGCAATTTGTCCTCGACTATTTCGTGCTTTCCACCATTTTCGACTATCATCGAGAATCTGAAAGTATAGAATTTTACGCGTGAAACTTCTTTAGCCACAGTAAAATAAATTTGCTCGGGTGTAACGAAAAAAGTTTAACACTTCCGGTGTAACGAACAGATGAAACGCTTATTTTTTCGAAAATTACTCTTACGATAATGACGAAATTTGGTATTTTAGTTAGTTTGGATGCATGTTACAAAATGACATAGGGTCAGTTGGGGTAAATGTAAGCATGGGGTAAAGGTTAACGCTGATAATTTGAGGTTATAAAAATTGTTTCAAATAGTACTAGATTTTACCCCAGTTCAATAAATATTATTACGTATTTAATCTGTGCTTTTTTGCATACATTGATATTGTAAAAAGCGGGTCGTTTTAAATTGGATGCTAGTTATATAGCGGCGTCTTATTGATACTGACAGATGAGTGTACGACGTTATCCCGACAATTTACATACTCTGTGAAAAATCTACAAGCAAATATAATTATTGTTTTCTAGTTAGAGCTTAGTTTCGGAGATATGACATGTTGGAAAGTAAATGCGTTTTGAAGTAAATCGATTCGGTTTTCGTGATTTGTCTTCAAAATCGTCTACGTCTGTCGTGGTAACATTTGAGACAGTAGGTATGTGGCTTTCTTAAATAAAGATCACTGTTAAACATAAATTTACCCTTTGGACACAAACTCTTATCGAGCCCTTAAAGTAAGACCGAATTAATATTAACATAAAATTCAAAACTCACCTCTAAGTATTCTCCTCGAACCACACTGAGTTCCTTATCATTATTAGCTGTCCTCGGGTATGTAACAAGAACAATTTTGGCACCAGTAGCTTGTAAATCATCCAACCATGCCTCAATCATCTGATCGTCACCATGGACACCACCACCTCCACCAGCACTACCACCTTCACCGCTAGCACCCACGCGTACACTACGGGAAGTACCAATGCCATCACCAACTCCAGATCCTGAGCCTACAGTATTCGAACCACCATTAGATCCACTACGTGAGTATAAATTTTGCATGCCACCAGTTATGGACTGAATGGCGGCATTTTGTGCTTTTACTGTCGAACTCAAATGCGTGTGTGTCCCATTGCCAATTATACCACCCGATGGACTGTTGCTTAGTGCTCCAACAGGTGCTGATGTGACACCACCACTTCGTTCGATAGAATCGAGTGATATATCACTGCGCGCACTGAAGTCCTTTATATCGCGATCACGATCACCACGATCTGAACGATCACCTCCGCCAACGAGACCAACCCCAGTGCCTCCACCCTGACTTTGATGATGGTGATGGTGGTGCGAATATTTTTCATTCAGCAAGCCACTTGGTGGAGAATCATAATCATAGTCACCGCTCATTAAGACCCCACTGCCATTCATACTACTTGCATTGCCAAAGTTGTGATGGGATTCAATACGTCGCTTGATATTCGTCGGGGTTGCCAGGTGATCCAACTCATCAATCACAAGATAATCTGGAGACCATCCATCCAGGAATACCGGATGATATGAACCAACATCCTCCTTCCATTGATCACGTGGTACCGTCCAAGCGTCACCCAGCGATCGCCAAAGTTCTGTCTCTTTGCTGGTAACACAATTTATAAGCAAATTGATTGCCTCCCTTGTTAGAAGAGGATTGACAACACGCATCGGTAGCTGTGACTCAAAGTACGTGTCTGACGAAGCCTCCACAATAAGCGCCAAAGGTGTAAACAAGAAATGCACCAATTCCGGCGCATTCGGATCATGGATATGCGCCTTCAATTTAGCCAATAGATTGAACGACAATTTGAATTTTGCAAAAATGTCTATGAACTCTTTTTCGTGTGGAGGTCGGGTGCGCAGCGTCAGTAGTCCCTCACCGGGATCTTTCTTTTTTGATTTCCGATTACGCCGTCGTCGTTCTAGTTCACGTGATGCAGCCGCCGCATGCTGAAGGCGGGCGATAAACTTTTCAATATCATCGAAACAATGATTTAGCACTGTCACATCTCTTTCATATTTGTCACTTGATGTTGAACTTGTTTCATCATTGGCACATCCTAATTCGGAGTCGGTTTCATGACCTCCAACGCCGCCACCTCCACCACTTCCAACTCCGCCTCCGACGACACTACTTAATTCTCTCGATATTCCATACGAATGCTCGCCAGTTGAGTCACTAAGGCCAACAATACCACCAGCGCGAATAAAACTGGCGCCACCACGATGTTGTATTGAGGAAGAAGATTTCGTTTGTGGCGGTGCTGTAGTAATTGTTTCACGGTGTTGTGTTACAAGCTTACCACTACGTAGCTGCTTAAGATCCTCAACCAAGTATACAGCGGAAACGCCTTGAGACTGTTGAAGAAAAAGTTTTAACTTTAATTTACCTTCTATGCGGATCGAACAGAAATATTTTATCGAAATTATTTTAACTATCTAAACGAAATAATACGAGTATCATTGATTTAGGCGGTTCCGAAAAATTCCTCGCTATATCACTCCCGGGTAATTAACAGTTATTATCTTTTATCGTATCAAGTTTGTATTTACCTATAGACGGTTTATTTGTGTTATAGAGAGGATAGTGTGTAGGCATTATTTATATTAAGGTGATAAGCATATAATGGGTGCACAGGGTTTGTTTACTATAGTTCCTGGAAGGGCACACCGCTTAATACGAAAATGAAAATAACTATGGTCCGCCGAGAAGATTTTGTAGCAAAAACAGATTAAAATTTACCTGAAAAATGTGCATCTCTGATCTTGATCCTGATCCTCCAGTAACAATAAACACCAGTATATTGTTATACATTTCCATCGGATCATTGCTGGTAAATGCTGTTGGGTCTTGTATCAGTGAAGCTGGAAATCGTTCAATTATGTTCTGAAAACAAAACAAAAATTTAAAAGTAGTTTGTAATTTTGTCTGCTTATCTTATACCCCAGTTTCATAGTCCATTATAAGCACCCATTGATAATCCAAACACAATTGCATTTTCTGTGACCATATTCCGGTGGTTTTTTCCAACTGTAGGAGGCGTCGCATACCATCAGCTGGATAAACAATACCAGTTTCTTTATTGACTGTAAATGTTGCCAAGTGCTCTAGTAGATAAATTGGTTTATCGCTTAGATCATTATCGGGGCGATCATCGCCACCACTTCGAGATTCACGTTCATCACCGGAGTATCCTCCATTCGAGTGATATGCCATGTTAATTATGTTTTTTCTATTAAAATATAATATTTAAAGTAGCCTCTTGAGTGGATTCCTTAGAAGTTTTGTAAAAAAAAATATTTCGAGGCAATTTGGAGATTATGTGTTTCAGTATGTCGTCTGTGTTGATATGGTAGGCTAATTCAATTTATTTTTTTTGGTAACTGAAAATAAAAAAAAAAAACGGAAAAATATGCGTCACAGTATACGAGTACGTGTATACAATCATATGAACATTTTTAAAAAGGTGATAAAGCAATGATCCCTTAATTTCTAGCAAAAGTTTAAATTCTCTGATGGCTTCAATTGCGATGAGATACTAAAAAAAACTCCACCTTATCTTCATGGTTTCAAGACACTGTAACATGATATGGCATTTACTATGGTTTCTGGGCTTTTTTGTTCAACAAATTTGATCATTTAATTTTATATGTCACATGATGGGAGGGGCAAATATACTACGCCCCCAAAAAAAATATTTCTTAAATTTTTTTTTCACAGATTGTTATTGGTTAACCATTATGCTATATTTTTTTAAAAGTCGCAAGCGTTTGACAGACAACGTATTGCGGCAATTTGTGTTTGGTTCTCCCGTTTCGGTACGGAACACTAACAATGAAATTTATAGAAAAGATGTATGTTTTCAAGGTAGATTAGATATTAAACGAAATGATCTTTGTGTCGCGGAAAATTATTTAAAAGCTACCTAGGAAATTTGGGCCGATGGTATAGGTAGTTGGACATTTTTTGAAAGTTCAGCCGCATGATTATATACTATATGTTAAGCCTGAAAGGCTTCCATTAATGCATACCCTAGCCATAATCAATATTAGCACTACCTGATTTAAATAAATACTAAGTTTAAGTTTTCTTTATTCATAAGTTGGTTATTTTTGTCATACCAATATAATTTACTTTTAGTGTGGCATTATTGGAAGTATTAGTTTTTATTTCATGTTATTAATATTGAAATACGTTATTGTGAACTAAATGCACCAACATGTAAATGCACCAACATAACGTCCATTGGAAGCAAACAAAATAATTCGAAATACAATTTTTTTTCTATAATTTGCACGTTTCAAAGGGGATGTGAATACCCTTATACCACAGATAATAAAGTACACAGATGTCGCACGCCCATATAAAAAAATGAAGCATATTTTTATCGTGGCAGACAACGTGGTAGCAGACAAAGAGCTTTCAGAATAAGTACAACAAATAAAGCTTTTCTTTTTCCTCACTCCGTTTTTTGAGGGTAAATACCCTGGGTATTTACCCTCAAAGGGTATTTACCGGGTATTTGCCCATCACTGCACACGCCCATATAAAAAAATTAAGCATATTTTTGTCCTGGCAGACAGAGAGCTTTCAGAATAAGTACCACAAATGAAGCTTTTTCTTTTTCCTCACTCCGTTCGTGTGGGAAAAGTTATTTTCCTCATCGTGTGTTGTGACATGGACACGAACGAGGTGATGAAGTGTAAAGGGGTATGCGGGAAGGGGCATGAAGATGCATGACGGTGTGATTTCCATACCACCGCAGCAAAAGAATAAATTTTCATGCATGGAAGTTTTGTAAACGCGTATGCGTTGTATATGAAGAGAAGGTTTGAGAGATTTTGCTCGAATATCAATAATTTAGATTTTCAGGTTAATTACTAACATACATATTCATATATTACATACATATACTAAAAAATTAAAAGGCATAAGAAAATTGTCTCCAAGGAAAAAATGTCCTGGAAAAGAACGAAGTGCGCAATTGCACACTGTCCTATAACCAAAAATGAATTGCCTGATGGAAAATTATTTAAATTTCCTAAAAAAGGAACAGTTAAATACGATGAATGGTTAGCTTTAGCAGAGGAGTCTCGGGAACACATCAAAAGCCTTAAAACAAAACATTCAATTAAAAAAGAATAATATTCAGATTTTTTTGAAAAACTAGGAAACAGATACATAGTAGGTGGAGATTTTAATGCCAAAAACCTTAACTGGGGATCCAGATTGACAACAACGAGAGGAAAATAACTTTATGCTGCTATTCAAAAACATCAATGCGAAATTCTCTCGACAGGAAGGCCCACGTTCTGGCCTACAGACAAAAATAAGATACCAGATCTAATTGATTTTTTCATAATCAAAAATTTGTCAAGCAGTTATATGCACATAGATGAGTTCGAGTATCTAAGCTCTGACCATTCACCTATAATTCTCCAAATGAGTGAACATATAATTAAAAATACCAATATTAAAACCTTAACAAATAACAGAACAGATTGGCAAGCCTTCAAGCTGAACTTAACAAGTAAAATAGATTTAATGATACCCCTTATAACCAAAAATGATGTAGAAAAAGAACTGCATAAGTTGGTCAGCGATATTCAGCAATCGGCCTGGAAAAGCACCCCCGCCCTAAAGAGAAAGAACACAAAAAGAAACTACACGAAAGAAATAAAAGATTTAGTAGCAGATAAAAGACGAGCAAGAAGAACTTGGCAGAAAACAAGAGCTCCACAACATAAAGCCAAGCTAAACAACCTCTGTCAACAACTAAGAAGAGAAATTAAAAAATTTAAGGAAGATTCAATAAAAAGGTACCTCAGAGGGTTAACAGCTGAATACGTAACTAATTACTCTCTATGAAAAGCAACAAAAGGATTAAAACAGCCTACTGTGCAAATACCTCCAATCAAAGCAACTGATGGAAACTGGGCAAGAAGCGATGAGGACAAAACCATTCTCTTCGCAGACTACCTAGAAAACATATTTAAACCACCAGTTGAAAATGGAAGTATACAACCTACGTTAATAGGTCCTTCAGAAGAAGAAAGCGAAGAAATTCTGCTCACAACTCCTAATGAAATTTACAACTTAATTAAGCATGAAATAAATGCAAAGAAAAGTCCTGGATATGACCTTATATCTGGTGTCGTACTAAAGAACTTACCAAGAAAGGCAATAATAAAAATAACAAATTTAATAAATGCCGCATTTAAGCTTAAATATGTGCCTAGTTTGTGGAAGGTTGCTGACGTCCTAATGATTCCCATAAATGGTAAACCGCCAAATGAAGTGTCATCTTACAGACCTATCTCGTTATTGCCAATGATATCAAAAGTGTTTGAGAAAGTACTCGCAAAGCGTTTAAATAAAATAATTGAAAGGAAAAAGCTGATTCCGAACCATCAATTTGGTTTTCGAAGGCAGCACTCTACGATACAACAGGTAAACAGAATTACGAATAAAATCGAAGAAGCACTAGAAAAAAGAAAAGTTTGCTCTGCTGTATTCTTAGATGTGGCGCAGGCCTTTGATAAAGTATGGCACGAAGGACTTATCTATAAACTGAGATGTATGTTGCCAAATCAATATGCTTCTATTCTGAAATCATATCTAGATGGAAGACATTTCAGAATAAAACAACAGAGTACTTATTCAAATCTAAGAGAAATAAAGGCCGGCGTACCGCAAGGTAGTGTACTGGGCCCAATATTATACTTATTATATACTAGTGATATTCCTAAATTAGAAAACCACACTATGGCAACATTCGCAAATGATACTGCAATACTAGCAGTAGGAAGAACCAATGAAGAATCCACAGAAAAACTACAAATTGGCATAAACAAAGTCTGTGAATGGACTAATAAGTGGAGAATCAAATTAAACGAGTCTAAGTCAGTCCATGTTGACTTTACTAATAAAAAAATTGAATATATACCAATTATTATAAACCAAAAAATAGTTCCATGCGCTAATACAGCGAAATATTTAGGTATGACTCTAGATGCAAAGTTGAAATGGAAAGAGCACGTAAAAAAAATAAAAAAGAAGAGTTAGAAATCAAATATAGAAAACTGCACTGGCTGATAGGAAGAAACTCATCCGTATCAATTGGAAATAAAGTGCTTTTATATAATCAAATTCTGAAACCAACATGGACATATGGAATCCAACTATGGGGTTGTGCCAAAAAGACAAACATAGACAAAATACAACGTTTCCAAAATAAGGTGCTTAGAAATATAGTAAATGCACCTTGGTACATAAGAAATACTGACCTTCATCGAGACCTGAAGGTAGAAAGTGTATCTGCAGAAATTCTAAAACATGCAAAAAAACACAAAGAAAAGCTAGAAGAGCATATAAACATAGATGCAAGAAAACTAATGCATAATGAAAATCAATTACGAAGGCTTAAAAGAACAAAACCTCTCGATTTAACTTAATATAAGAAAAATAAAAATGTATATACTTGCTTATAAATACATACACACTCGAAATAAAGGGTCACCAGGGGGTGTAACTCATACAAAGACTAAGATGTCAGTAAAAAATTGCTTATTAGTCCAAGTGACTAGATCGGTAAAAATCCGGCATGCTGATTACTCGGATCATCAGTATCTTTTGAAGATCTCCCCTTCCTCTAAAAAAAAAAAAAAAAAAAAAACTTTCGAAAACTACCTTTTGCATCTAACTTAAAAGAAAATATAATCAAAGAATGTGTACTCGTAAAGGCAACAAATATACATTTTCCGAATTGGTTCAATGTATGTTATGATTAAGGTGATTTAACTGCAATTTAATACTAACCTAATTTAAGTTAATGATTATTTTGTTAAGTTAGTTAGTTTTTTTTATATTACTTTCGAAGATTAGTCACCTTCACTTAAGTAGGCCAAGAGCAGTAATCAGTTATTATAAGTGCATAAATATAAAATGCAGTATGCAAAACTCATATTCATACCCATTTCCAGAGCAAATTTTTGTCCACAAAGTTTACAGAGTTTTTATTTATTTAATCAAGTGCTGAAAATAAGGTACATACATAGAGACAAAATAACAAGTACACAACATAAGCCCAACCATTTGCACATATATATATACGATCTATACAGATACTCCATGCCCATCCTACCAACGTGTCGGCATCAGTCGCACAAAATATTTTTTTTGTTTCTTTTTTGCAGTGAAGGTAAATAAGGGTATGTGTGAGTGACACGATGGACTAAAAAGTGAGCAGAAAAAACAAATGTTCTGTGTTCCGATTTTTTCCCTTTTGTAAGAAGTTTAAGCTTTTTAAAAAGCTTTTCTTTTTTAGTGAATTTCGCTTTCATATATCACTTCAAGCCACAACGTGAAGGGATCAGTGATGCCAATAATATTGTTACCATCGGGGCTATATTAATCAAAAATTAGAGACTGATTTGACTCAAAAGGGCTAGATTTTTGTTTCCGTGGTGGTACGATTACGACAAGTGACAACTTTAAAATAAAGAGCGTGTCGTTGGTCGAACTTCGCCAGACAATAAAAAAATCTTAAAAATAACAAGGCCCCTGGATATGAATTAATAACCGGACAGATCCTCAAGGAATTGCTAAAGAAAGCCCTGATCTAGTTTCTGCATATTATAAATGCCGTGCTAAGATTATCAAACGTTCCAAAGCAATGGAAAGTCGCCGAGGTTATAATGGTTCCAAAACCGGGAAAGCTTCCAAACGACAAAAAAGACCGATATCGCTCCTGCCGATAGTATCTAAGCGCGTGCAACAGGTCATTGAAGAAAGACGTTTGATTCCAGACTATCAATTCGGCTTCAGAACAAAGCATTCCATAAGGTTTATAGAATAACAAATGAAATAGAGAAAACCTTAGAGGAGAAAAAGTTCTAGCGCTTTTCTGGACGTCTCTAAAGCCTTTGACAAGGTATGGCATGAAGGTTTGAAGTTTAAGTTAAGACAGGAACAATTCTATGAGATCTTAGAGTCTTGCGAACAGACTATTCCATGTTAAACACGGATCGGAATACTCCCAATTTAAGGAAATTATTACCGGAGTACCCCAAGGAAGTGTTCTTGCTCCGGTCTTGTTCTTACTGCACACTCGAGATATACCGCAAGAAGTAGACACTGTCGTAGCTACGTTTGTGGACGATATGACTATATTAACTACAGATAAATCAGTCAAGTCAGCAACTGAAAAGCTCCAACGGGCTGTGGACAAAATTTGCAAGTGGACAAATCAACTCATATTACCTTTACTTACAAACAAATTAACAACCTACCCATTTTCATTAACTCGATAGAAATACCGTATGCAAATGAGGCAAAGTATCTAGGAATGACACTAGACGCGAAACTCAAATGGAAGTCGCACGTTAGAAAGAAACGCGACAAGCTTGACAATAGATTCAGACAAATGTATTGGCTACTTGGAAGACATTGCAAATTAAGCATATATAACAAACTGCTTTTATATAAGCAAGTGCGTATGGTATGCAACTTTGGGGTTATACCAAACGAAGTAATATAGATATCCTACAATCTTTTCAAAACAAAGTGCTAAGAGTCATAGTAAATGCCCGGGTATATCAGAAACAATGATATCCACAGCGACTTAGGAGTAACTACCGTCGATGACGAAATAACGAACTTTGCTCGAAAACTTCGTATTCGTCTTCATGGCCATTGCTACAACATTATACTCCAAATTCTGGAGACAAACCTTGTGCGCGGACTACAACGAACGAAACCGTTCGATCTAGCGCATTTAATGACGGGCTTTAGCAGGTGCTTTTGCTGAAGCAGGTGCTGCCCAACGTGAATATTTTTGAAACTAAAACTACTTGATAAGGAAACTTAGTCGTAGTAAATCAGTAGAAGGGAGGTATTGTTTAGTGAGTAAAAATCTCACACTACTATGATCACCGGGCTCATAGTGTCTATGAAGATTTTTCACCTACTCATAAAAACAAAAGAAAAATTTTTGTTTTCAGTAAATTATATTGCAAACTCAAATTATAATACAACCGTGAATCCTCCTCTACTTCAGATATTCCTACGCCTTGCATATACTCGCAGTTGATTCGTATTCATAGAAAGAAACATAACATTAAAAAATAGCATAGATAACAAAGTAGGGAAGTAGGCACACATATGTATATGTATATTGTAATTTTGATAAATTTGTGTATTACGAGTATAGATGAACTTGAAGGTTTAGCTTGTTAATGTGATATCTTAGGCAACAGTGGCCTGTGTGTATTGAATTGAATTCAATGAGCCTGGGAACATTTTCCCAATGGGATAGGTGAAGTTGTTGTTCCTAATTATTGATTAAAGCTGTGGCAACGATCCCTAGTTAAAGCGGCTCGTTTTTCTAAAAACCAATGCGGGACAAAAACAAACTTAAGCAAAAGTTAGGAGTGCAATAAAATAGGTTTTTTAAGGCTTTTGAACTGCCACTACACTCCAACTGATTTTTAGAATTTTAAAAAGAAACCAGCTAGTTACAAACTGCCAAAGAAAACCATATCAAAATCTGTTAGCAGTGTGAAAAAACGGCTTTGTAGATTTTTGTTAAATATGTACTCGTACATACCATTCCGCATATGTATACACCCATGTCCGTCAAATTCTGATTTTAATGAACTTTAAACGAAACCATCTAATGTTCGAACTCGATTTAACTAACAGAATTTGATAAAAATTCATTCAGTGGTCCATAACACATCAACCTTGAGCTAGGCGTCGGGCAAGATCTTATTTTACAATCACAATTTTTGGGGACTTTTAGCTCTCTACCCCCTTTATCTTACTACCACGTTGCCCGATTTGAATAGAATTGGGACCATCTGCATATCAGATCGAACCTAGAAACGCAGGTTCATTTCATTTCATTTTCATTTCATTTCATTTAATCCATTTAAATAAGGTTTGTACATTATTGACATCTTTTATAGTACTTAGTACTTAAATTAGTGGAAATAGTTTATATAATATATATGAAAAAAAGAAAATTAAATTACAAAGTTTACTTAATCTAAAAAACAAAAGAAAGAGAACTGAGAAAAGTGAAAAGGGGAGAGAGGCAAATGGAACGAGAAACACGGGGATGGGAAGAGATTAACTACTACTGGAGTGTTGAGGATGAGAAATGAAGAAGGATTGCACTTTTAAAATTCGTATGACTAGAAATATTTCTGATTCTCAAAGGTAGTGAGTTCCATAGTCTGACAGCGTGAATAAAAAATAAACGGGAAGAATTTAAGTGTCTGTACTGAAAAGGGATAATGTTTATGGTCCTAGTAGAGCGAGTGAACTTAAGTCTGCTAAACAGATAAGATGGGCACTGATTGTTAATGATTTTATGTAGAAATATACAGTTCCTGGCATTAATAAATTGTTGTAGAGTACAACCCAGCAGCATCCTGGAGTAAACAGATATATGGTCATATCTACGGAGTCCGTAAATATACCGCACTGCATCATTCAAGGCTACTTGCAATTTCCGTTGGGATGAGAAGTCAAGTGAGCAATAAACAACCTCAGCATAAGTAATCAGTGGTAAGACTAATGTCATAATAAGCTTTCTGCGAGTTTCTTGTGGGGTAAAGTATGCAGTGAGCCATAGTTTACGAAGACATCCGTATATACGACCAACGACTACGTTGGTATGATTGTAACCAGTTAATTTGCGATTTATTATATAACCGAGACTAGAGACAGATTCAGCAGGTTTAATTTTATTATCAGCAAGATCAGGTAAAAGATGAAGATTAAAAATTCTGTTTGAGATGGGTATTATCTGAGATTTTTCAGGATTTAGTAGCAACCCATTTTCTTTTGACTAAATACAAATTTGTGTTAGAACCTCATTTAGAAGAAAAGCAAGTTCCGTTAAGTTATCAAAAGGTTTGGCTAAGTGTAGCTGAACATCATCAGCATATAGATGCACTGAAGCGTGATTGCAAATAGAGGTCATTGATAAACATGCAAAACAAAATCGGTCCCAAGATTGGCCCTTGAGGTATCCCTTGTGTGATTGGTTTCAAATCTGAGATATTATCACCAGAGATGACCCTTTGCAACCCATCTGAGAGAAAGCTATTTATTAGTTTAACAGCCCTGTCACTTAGGCCAAACAATTTCTTGAGTTTCCAACAAAGGATTTTGTGGTTAACCTTATCAAAGAAGCGAAACATGACCCCTGTCGAACTCCTGCCTTATCTCCTCTAATAAATTGACCATAGCCGTGGAACAGACTGGGGCGGATTTATCAACCGATTTAGTGACAAGTGTTTCATAATTTGCTTTGCTATTATTTCCTCGAAGTCTTTTGAAATTCAAGGTAGAATGCTGATTGGTCTAAAATCAGTAGGAGAAATTGGATTGGATATCTTAGTAATAGGTAAAACTCTTGCAATTTTCCAAGACTGGGGAAAAGTTGATGTCATAATGCACTGTTGATAACGTGGGGTAAAATTGGTTTAATGAACCGTATAGGAACGCCATCTTTTCCTATAGAGTTGGACTTAATAGCTGTTATACAAGTAATAACATCTACTTCAGTTACCACTTCAAAATCCTCCAGTCTTGGCACCGGTTGCCCAAAATTTTGAATTGAATCAAAGTTAAAGTTAACTGCATTAGTATCACCACCAAGGAAAAAATTGTTCAGATAATTAGGATCCAGGTCACACTTGGTGTTACTATTGCCATTGGAGACACCAATCATACGTAAATTACTCCAGAGTTTTTTCGGAGGCAGAGAGGTGTTCAGCTTTGAGGCATAAAAGTTTCGCTTAGAAGTACGTATGATAGAAGTGGTATTATTTTGCGCCGATTTGTATGCAACCCAGTTAGTATTAGTAGGCCTGTGCTTCCATCTGCTGTATAACTTGTTGCGATTTTTTATGGAAACAACAACATCAGACGTAAACCAGGGACAGGTCTTATTCCGAATGGTCACTGTTTTGATTGGTACACATTCGTCGTATAATTGTGCTAGAAGTAACTGAATATAGTTCACTTTTTCATTCGGAACGATTATTAGTCGGCAATCTTCCCAAGGGGCTGAGTAGGTGGCAGTTTGAAGCGCATCTATATCGATAGCACGAAAATCCTTAAATGTAAAAGTCTGAGGGGTAACAAAATGTGAAAAATTAGCGTCATAAGTACAAAAAAGTAAGTCATGGTCAGAAATAACATCAAGCGATAATTGATCGAAAAGAAGAACTGACGACGGATTAGAGACTATGGTTAGATTTAGAAGACTAGGCGAGCAGTTAGGAGCGAAACGTGTTGGGTAAGTATTAGCTATATTAAGTCCAACAGAGGAAACTAAATCCTTTGTTTGGAACGCACGGAAATCATTTTTTAGCAGGTCTGCATTGAAATCGCCACAGACAATTAGGTGCTCATAAAGTGCACAATAATCAGACAAAACTGAGAAAAACGGAACTGGGGAACAGCTTCTATTATTACAGTACACACATGAAACTATGCACTTAGTACTGCCATCATGTATTTCGACTACTATGTATTCTACACCATGCTCATTTGACTTATTGATAACTTTGCAATTTAGCGTAGTTTTGCAATAAATTGCAACCCCGCCTCCATTAGTAAGAGTAACTCTATCATTTCTAAAAATGTTAAAATTAGGTATATTATACGACAAATCAGGTAAAATAGACTTAAACCAAGTTTCACTTACACAAATAACATCAACACAGGAACTGCCAAACAGGTATTTCAAATAATCTAATTTACAAACGTTATGGTTACGCGCATTCATGTAACAAACTCTAAGTCCCTCACAACGTTTGGAGAGAACATTAACCATAGTGTACGTTGATCTTTCATTCACACTGTATAAAGCATTTAAGGGAGAGCTTCTAGCATCCATTATCAAAATATAAACAAATAAAGAAAAAAGTGCAATTCAACTTGATTAGTGGGAAGAGATAAAGATAGAAGAAGAAAAAAACGAGTATAATGGTGATTTAACAATTGAATAATTATAAATAAAATAAGCTTTACAAACAATTAATTTTGAATTAAGAGTATAGAGGAATGGGAAGGTCAAGTGACAATTTTGAAATCCGAGACTAGCAGAAAACAATAGAATATGTGCATGTGCAAAGCTTTATAACATTGCAACAGTTGTTGTCAAAGTAAATGCGAAATATTCTTTTTAAAACCATATATACATATTTGAAACTTTAAAGTTTAGGGTTAAATTAGGGGATGAAAATACTTAAAAATGATAATACTGTTTGGGGTCAAATCAACTGAAATAAGACTAAATCTACCCCAAAAGGGCTAAATTGGCATCCCTGGGAAAAAAAATTACAAGTTAAACTCAGCGAATATTACAGAAAGTAGTCTTGATGGTATACAGAACAACCTGAGAGAAACAGTTGTTCCCTAGTATTCTTTACCTGCTTGCTTACATATCGGTCTCCCAGCATTAGCATTCATTCCGCGGTACATCATTAACTTTTTCTCAGATTCCCTCAAGCCCTTGAAATATCAGCTCTGATAATACACGAATGTTTAAATTTTTGAGCCAACGAGAATTATGAGTTATTGCGCGAGTGTTTCTCTGATTCGGTTTCCCCCATCTTTTTATCGAAATGGTCAATTTAATAATTTTAATTTCATTCGTTTAGCCTTTTTTTATAATTTGCGCTCGCCAAAGGGGACATGAATACTCTTAAATTATTTCAGGACATGGGCGTTTGTAGAAAGTGAGAGAGAAAGAAAGATTGGTATAGTGGGTTTGAAACTCAGGTGGTATTAAGTTTCAGTAAACTCCAAGGGTGGCATCCAGAAAACTGCGGAGAATTTTTGATTTAATTATTGTCGTTGCTTATGATTCACAGTATTTTGTTTAGTCCTCATAATGTCATCATCACGGTCATATGACCACCCCACTGCCAGTGTTATTCCTTGAAAAAATGAAATGAAAATGTTATGCCCTCGCAGTAGAGTTGACATGAGCTTCGCAACTGATTGACTTTTTTATTTATTTTATATGAAATAAATAGATGATTCTTGACATCAGCATTTGAACCGTGAACTTACAGCGTGACAAGCGATGATGACTACACCACGGCCCTTTCAGAAGTGAATTCGGCACTATGAAGTGTGTTTGTTTATATAAAATTTGGAAATCAAAAATATTTCGTGCGACAGCAGTTGTGTGACCTTGTTTTGTCTTGTCTCAAGAAACCATTGCGTCGTAGGTAGAGATAAGTCGACATTTACTTACTATTTTCATTTTCTTATTTACAATTTCTTCAATATATCATAAACTTTTTTTCCTGTTCTACACACCGGGAATTTAAAAAGTGTCCATTTCTATAAAACAAAATCTTAAATTGGGCACATATCCTTAAAACTAAGAAGGTGGCCAGCTAACCTATACTTAAGTTTCCTAACACTTGGGTCATAAATATTGCCATTTTGAAAAGAGCCTACTTTCATACTTTCGACTTTCATTTCAAAAATACAATGGGTTAAAAAAGGTAATAAAAATCATCCAAGGTCACCAGACGACGTCTTCATCCACTCCCTACAAATTTATTTATATACATGTGTTTTTTTCCTATCTCAAACTTTTTAAAAAATTCACCCTTTGGAATTCTAAGGAGTAAAAGGGTAAACAATTTCGAGATTTTGAGTTTTTGAAATTATTTCAATATTATGTCTAGAAAAACGGTTGAACAACCAAGTATATAGGCGACGACTTTCTTTACCATTCGTTCTTATCATATATTGTATAGAATACGTGAATTGATATTACAATAAGTGACAGATTACAAATAGTGACAGCGTCACGTTCACTTTCTCTAAAAAAATTCCATATAAGATCTATTAAGATAAAATATCTTAGAATATCCTTTGAACAGTAAAATATAATTGAAATTGAAAAAACAAATTCATAATCCCATGCCTGTTTTGTTATTGATGCCCAGCGGATTGTAGCTTTTTTCTATGTTAATAACACTATTAAGAAAAAAAGTTCAAAGTTTTTATTTTACATTTTAGTACCTTCTGCCTTAAAGTGTTGCATAAGTGCATAGCTATGAGTACAAGGTCATTTCGAAGATTGATAAGTGTATGTAGTTGACATTTTAACAATCTACACTTATCAGCATTTTTTTTTAATTCACGTCAGCTCATATCCGCCCAAACTTGATAGGCAAATTCATATTTCTACGGAATGTCTACAGAAAATACATCATAGATACAACTTACGTATAAAATTTATAAAGTACACTTCCATTGATTTTTGTAGTCACATATTAATTCCATTAATATAAAATTGAATTAGTATCTATCCAACCTATTAATATACTGCGCACAAGATCAATATGTCTTATGCTAGACTAAAAAACAACTAGTTTTAATTAAATTAAGCAGTACTGTCATATCTGTGTAGGTGGTATAGCATTTTATGCTCCATTAAACAATAACAGATTTCTCTACGATACAGAGGGTTGAACCCCAACGCTACTTGTTTGTACCTACTATTATTTACTGCGACTTCATAAATTACTAATCAATACCTGTATTGTCCCATATGTGCACGTGCACATGTACACAAAGTGGTAAGTGGAAATGAATGGTCATTTTTGTTTACTTCTCTTTGATTGGATATTTTGGATGGACTTACGGACATACGAAGTGCAATAACATGAAGATGATAGTACACAATTGAAAACATACCATCGACTGACTTACTTCTTTTTGTACGAGTATATATGTATGTATAAAGTTCACAGATCTCAATATAATATATTTATGTAAATATTAAGTGCGCACAGGTTACCAAGTTAGGATGCAAATGTGATCGGAGTAGGCACAATGTATAGAGAAATTTATGCATATGTAGACATACTCAGCATGCTTTGTTACATTCTGTGCACATAGTGTGCAGAAAAACTCTTGATACCCCAACATGTCTTGTCTTTGTCGTACGAAATTCCGTTTATAATAATTTTCGACAGATCTGTTTTTTTTTTAAATACTGCGTATTTATTTGTACTTTTTTAGATGCAACAACAAAAATAAAAATATTTCATTCACCGAAAAAAACAAAAATAAAAATGTTCACCAGCATATAAAATGAGCACAGCAAGAGTGTTGATACTCTTAAGAGCCGAACGTGTATCTGCGTCTGTGCCTGAGTCTGAGTCGCAAGCTGTCAAAATATTAAATGTATGGAAAGCCGTAACCCGCAACACAATGTGTGTCTGCGTCTGTGTCGTGAATCGCGAAGTTGGATTTTGTTCAATTTCAAGCAGCGATTCAAATTTGACGTTTATGAATTTGTACACAAAAGCTTTTGTTGTTTTGGAAATGGAGGTTGAAAAATTTATAGAAGTTGTGCGCGCGAACGAAATTCTTTGGAATTTCTCGAATCCCAATTACAAAAATTTAAGAAAAAAAAAATGTAAAAATGGAAGTAGATATCCGACGAATTTGGAATATCAAGTAAGTAAAAAAAAAAGTATTTATCAATTTTGTTTGCATTTGTTTTGTTTCCATTGTTTACAGTTGATGAGTGCAAAAAAAATGGAAGAGTTTGCAACACAGCTACAAAGCAATTTCTTCCTGTTCGTCCATATCCATTATCCACAATTAATAACAAACTCGTTTAAGCACTAATAAAATTAAGAAGTAAAAACACAAGATGCAAATTTAACAGTCGCTTTCATTGTGTTTACTTTAACCGCAAGCAGCGGGGCAGATGTTTGACAGCGCTGCAAGACTCAGACACAGATACACATTCTGTTCAGCCTTTTAGCATACGCATGTTTGTTTCCCAATAATAATTGTACATTTTAAGCGATAAGAAATTTCTGTTAGATGGTAACGATTCTTAATGCAAGCAAATAGAAATTCGTTTAGTTTGACCAAAACCGTAGTGAGTATACGAGTAGTGATTGAGAAGGTAGCAGATTTATAAAATGAAAAGAAAAGAATTGACTATTGAAGAAAGAAAAATTCTTATAAAGTGCCATGAAGATGGAAAGTCATATTCAGATATTGCTAAACTAATTGAAAGAACTAAACCTATTATACAAAAAATAATAAATAGATTTAACACAGAAACGTCCTCGTATTTTAATAGCCAGAGATGAACGAATGATAGAAGGTATTATTAGAAAAAACCCTTTCGAAAGTGCACCAAAGATAGCTACAACGCTAGAAGAATCATTAAATACAACTGTATCGGGAGACACAGTACGTAGATGCATACAACGAGTTGGGTACAAGTACTGCACTGCTAGAATGAAACCTTTCGTCAGCGAAGTAAATAAAAAAAAAAAAGTGGAGAATTCGCTGGTGAATACAAAAACAAAGGATTTGACTACTGGGATAAAGTAATTTTTTTGGACGAGTCGAAATTTAATATTTTTGGCTCAGATGGGCGTTCGAAGGTATGGAGACAACCAAATGAAGCTTTAAATCCCAAAAACACACGGAAAACAGTTAAACACGGAGGCGGTGGTGTTATGGTGTGGGGCTATATGTCCACTTTAGGGGTCGGTAACTTAGTCATTATTGATGAGATCATGACAAAAGAAGTGTACTTACAAATTTTGCAGGAAAATTTGCTTCAAAGTGCAGAAAAAATGGGGATCGCAGAAGATTTTTACTTCCAGCAGGACAACGATCCCAAACATGTCGCCTACATTGTGAAGATGTGGTTGATACATAAAGTCCCTCACTTGCTAGTAACACCACCACAAAGCCCCGATCTTAACCCAATCGAACACCTTTGGAATCATTTGGATAAGCGTTTGCGAAAACATACCATAACATCAAAGTCTCAGTTAAAAACTTTACTTCTAGCGGAATAGCAAAAAATATCAAATGAATATCTGCAAAAGTTGACACATTCTATGCCAGACCACTTAAAAGAAGTTTAATGACTTAAAGGATACCCGACAAAATATTAGGTAAGTTTTATTTCTGCAAAGCTATGGTATAACTTAAGACTTGAGCTACTTTTCTTTAAAGGTATCAACATTTTTGCTGTGTTCATTTTATATGCTACGGAACATTTTTATTTTTATTTTTCCCAGCCGTAAGCCATTGAGCTAGTGCTGTTAGTTTTTAAGATTAATCTGTACATTTATGTTTTGATTAATAAATAATAATAATAATAATAATAAATAATATTTTTATTTTTTTCTGTGAACGAAATATTTTTATTTTTGTTATTGCATCTAAGAAAGTACAAATAAATACACAGTATTTAAAAAAATAGATCTGTCGAAAATTATTATAAACATAATTTCATACGATAAAGAAAATACATGTTGTTGTGGTGTATCAAGAGTTTTGCTGCACACTGTACCTATTTCGGTTCCTTTCAGCTGCCGCATACTTTTTATAGGATTGCTCATTAACTTATGGAAAACCATTTCGATCTTATAGGTTTTCTCCTCTTTTGCAATCTAGTTGACGATACAAGAAGTGCCCTACTAGTACTTACTGTACATTCGTGAATGGTGCATTTTTTTATAATAACTAACCAGTTGGTAACACCAAACCTATTGTGTCATTCACTTATTCCATGCGAATTTCCATAAATAATATGAAATGAAAGACGTGCCTAGCATGAGATGCTTCACACAGACTATGGAGTGTTCTAGAATTTTGCTTATTGACGACACTTTATTAAGTAATGTTCGTGTATGTAAGTTTCAACTTAACACTAGATTCGAAAATAAATAATGACGCATGAAATTTGTGGATACAATGCAACCTTTCCACAAATGTTATCCTCAGTAGATTAGGTTTCGGTGACTATTGTTCTTTTACTGAATACTCTGGAACTGAACTGGATCAGTGCAGCATAACAGGCACATCCATGAGCCCTTTTTACTTTGGCTGCTTTTATTGCATAGAACACTGCAAGTGATTGAAGATTATTAAACTTTTATACCTCTGTTTTTTTTTATTACCTTCTCTGTCTTCTAAAATGTACAGAGTCGCAGCAAGGTGTACAATTCATCAGAAAAAGGTTTATCATTCACAGAAAATCTGGGACAAATCAGTTGAACAGGATTATTTGCAGATGGTTGGGATTTCGAATAGATAAAGGCAGCGTAAGTAACAACAAATTGCTTATATGTACGGAGGGTGGCCGTGGTGCAGTGGTAACATCATCGCTTGTCACGCTATTGATTTACGGTTCCAATCCTGAAGTCAAGAATCATCTATTTATTTCGCACGAAATAAATAAAAAGTTGATCACTTGCGAAAGCTAAGTCAACTCTACTGTGAAGGCATAAAACTGGCAGTAGGGTGGTCATATGGCAAAATGCAACTTGATCGTGATGATGACCTCAGGAGAACGGAAAAAAATGCTGTGAATCATAAGCAACGACAATAATAGCGAAAAACAAACAAAATACTCCCCAGTTATCTGGACAGCCACCCTTGGAGTTTACAGAAACTTAATACCACCTGAGTTTCAAACCACACCACTCTGTCTTTCTCTCTGTCTCTTGCCCTTTCCATAAAAACGTACGTGTTCTAAAAATTAGTATAAGGGTATTCATATCCCCTTTAGCACGTGCAAATTATAAAAAAAAAAAAAAAAAAATGTACTCTGCAGGCCAAAAGTTTGAGGCCGCTCTCAGTGCTCGAAGGAATACCTAATGCAAAATGAACGGGGAACATTCATAAGACCAAAATAAGAAGAAAAATATTTTCATTTTGTTCTAAAGTTAAAGGAATTTATTAAAAAAGGAGAAAAAATTACTTAAACCGATTTTTCAACAAAAAAGCCACCTTTCTATTCGATTTTTTTTTTTAGAATTCATGGCATTCTAGCTATCTGGATTCTGAAGTTAACACACAGATTAGACACGGCTGGCCTTCATAGAGAATATGGCAGCTCTGTTTAATTAAATACGAGCCTAACGTCTAATCTACTACAAATTATATTCAATCTATTACGAAAATACTTTGCGAAAGCGATATTTCAAAAATACGCAATCTTCTTTTTGCGGTTTTGCTTTTGTAAACAAAAATAAGGTAAGAATTGTAATAATACATATGTTTTAGAATAAAAACAAAAAATTTATAAAATTACAGATGAGTGGCAAGGAATATAAGAGAGTAAAGGAGACAGATAAAGAAATGCTGCGCGAATTGTTCCGAAGGCATCTTAAAGTCGAAACGACGTTAAGACGATTTCACAAAAAAAAAAGCAACAAGGAAAGACATCGAAATAAATATGCAAATATGCAAATATCCACCAAGATACCAAAACCTTGATCAATGTTGTAATCGAACGACATTTTTCTTTATTTTATTTTGTTCTTTACCTACGTGGTACATTATTTTTATTACTGTAAAACTAAAATCAAATCACAAATCACTCGGGCATCGCAAAATTCTTAATATAATTTTTTTTTCATTCACAAAATTCTGACGTTTAATAGAGTTATATATACAACTTAAACATACGTTCTTTCGTGAATGATGTTAGACTAGAGTTTGTCGTTTAGACATGGGTTATAATCTATGAATATGCGCCATTATTTCTATCTTTAAAATAGGACAAAAGTATATGTTTACAATGGGTTAGCACCTGAGATGACGTTCAAGTGCGATTTTAAAACTACTTGGGTTGTTCAGTCTCCTCAATTCGGCCGGTAGGAAATTCCACAGACCAGCAGCATGGGCGAAGAAACTTTATATCTGAAAGTTAGGACTTTCAGATACTGAAAAAACAAGTCTGTTAGAAAGATATTCTGGTGCTTTGCTTTGTTTCGTGTAGTGAGACAAATAATAGGGTCTACAGTTTTATGTCGTTTCCGAGGGGCAAATTTTTCGATTGCGAGAAGTTTCTCATGACAATTTTACACTCGGATATTTGTCAGATGTTCCCCAGAGGTGAGACCTTCCAAAAAATGTCATTAATCAATGAGTCTGCAATATATCTACTACAAGAAAAAAAACATTTTTTTGGGAAAATCTGTTGAACTTATCTTACTCTTACTTCATCCAAATCTAATAATGTATGATACAACAGTCTTAACTAAAGCCTAAATTTTATCAAAATTCATTCAGACGGTACGGAACACTTACAGCGGCGCTAGGCCCAATTTTTTTAGAACAGGGACTATTTTTGATTGTTTCCATTCCTCAGAGAAGATAGAAGTCTATGGTTTTCAAGACTTTTTTGCAATATTTATTTCCGCAAAATTTTAAGAAATGTGATAAAAAGCTTAATTGTGCTGAAAGCCATAAATCTTGATATGCCCCTTTAATAAATGCTTAAAAGGCTGTTTTCTAAGTTTCAAATAGCACAGGGCACCCTTGTCACCTGATGTGATACCACTACATCAAACAGTCAATAATAAGTAGGTGGGCATTCTATTCTTTTGAATATAAAATAGTTTTCTCTAAAAATTGAGGCAAATTAATTTATGTGGGTTGCAAGTTTAGGTATCGATATGCAAGTATTTGTATATATTTTCATTTCAGAGGTGGATAGAATCTTAGTAATTTCCCAAAGACATAAAAGTTGAACTGAAAAACTTGAAATTTTTTCCCTTACATCATAAAATCTCTCGTACTTCATAGATGATATAATTTGCAGGCATAATGTACCAAATACGTGACTATTTAAATCGAAATCCAAAACTTGACTTCCGGCGAAACAAATAAAATTCTCAGAAGCGAAAATTAAAAAAAAGTTAAATATTTACATATGAACAATCTTAGCGTAAAGAAGTATGTATCAAAATTATTATTAAACAAAAAAATTCAAATTGAGGTAATGAAAACTACAAATTTCAATGAAAAGTACAAATCTCATTAACAAACCAATGACCCAACGAACCCAGCTAATGAATTTCAGACGTTTTCACTTTGCATGAAATTATAAGCAAGCAACAAAACATACACAGAAGCAGGAATATCTATATACCTACCAAGTGTAACTACCATTCATCAGTTTCATTTGCTAAAATTTTTAGAGAAATTCGTTTATTCACGCCTCGAATGTGTGTGCGTGTGCGTACGTGTCTGAATAAGTGAGTGCCAGCCGAACCTCTGCTCAAGGCTATTAGCAAGCTTCTTCTCCACAAAGCACGTATTTTAGCACATTCCTTCTTGTACTAATCTTCACACTTCCACAAAAAAAAAAAAAAACTGATGATTATATAAATAAATATACCTACATAGTAATAGAATAGATTTACATTGAATATTGGTTAAATCAGTCGAAACAGTCCTCATGTGGGTCTACCTACTCGTATATCTAGATTCAAATATATCAATATTTATAAGATACGGCTATACATACAATTCAATGGTACTAGTTCTTCAGTCAATGGCATTGACATTCCAATCGCCAAGAATTTCAGCACCGTACCGCGTACAAAAACAACAGCTACTGTGCATTACGAATGGTAAAAACTTGTTAAATATGTGATGGAAAAATTTCTTAAATATTTGATCAACAAAAATAAAAGACGATTGCTTTTGGGTTGACAAAATTTCACACATTCCCATATGATGTGTACCTAATTGTTTGACTGATATTTGCATAATATATTTACAAGTCAATCAGATCCACCTTAACATCGAGACTGGCTGTTTGTTTACTCCTTTATATGATTTCGTTTAGATGAACTTGACCTTGAAGCGACTGCCCACAACCATTAATTCTTGGTATCCTAGAGACATTTTAAGACACGTTCCCCCGACTACCATTGTAGCGGCATACGTGCAATGTGTATCAATTTTGTTGTGGATGTTTTTTTTTCATTTTTAATGCATTTTTATTGGTTAATTCATTGAACTTATAGCTAGACAAAAAACGCTTAAAACTAGCTTAATTAATTATCTTATTCTAACTTACTGGACCTATGCGGGCGCTCTAAGTTAATTTTGGTGGGGGCGAAAGCCCCATTTATTTGGTTTATTACAAGCTACAACTAATTTAAGGCTAAAACTTAAACCTAAAACTTAAAACTAAAACTTAAAACTAAGACTTAAAGTTAAGGAGAATGGTGAAGGAGTTCGGTTTTGAGGCAGGGAGTGCTGAGGTTAAAATCAAACTGGGTGAGGTTTGAGTTCACTTTTCGCAGCATACGGGAAATTGGTTCATTAGATCCATATGAAGTGCGGTGGGACGGTAGATAGAAAAGACGAGGGCATCGTAAATTTCGTGGGTTGGTATTGAAAAAAATTGAATTATAAAGAGATGCGCAATCGACAGAGCCTGAAAGAAGTCGATGAATGAAAAGAATGTCTGCAACATCTCTGCGTTTCTCTAGAGTACTCAGGTTGATGAGGTTGAGGCGGTCTTGATAGGGAGGCAAGATAAATGGATCGTTCAAAGGAAGACCTCGAAGGGCAAATCGAAGAAATCGACGTTGAACATTCTCGATTCTGGTCACATGAACTTGCTGAAAGGGTGACCACGCTTGACTGGCATATTCAAGGAGGGGGCGCACAAAGGTAATGTAGAGGGATCTGGTCACGTAAGAGTCGGAGAATTCTTTGGACCATCGTTTGACAAAGCCAAGTGATGAGTTAGCTTTACGAATTATCTCATCAATATGTGAACGAAAATTTAGTTCCCTATCGTACAATATTCCGAGATCGCGGATATTGAACGATGGATATAGGTTGACCATGGAGAAGGTAAAGGCGGGCGGAGGACACGTGGTGCTTACGTGATAAGGTAATGGATTGACATTTGGCGGTATTGAGCTCTAAGCGATTTTGTAGGCACCAGTTCGAAAAACTATCAAGGTCTTGTTGAAGGAGGCAGTAGTCATGTGGCTTTGAAAAATTTGGTATCATCAGCGTACAGAGAGAGGGACGAGAGTTTAATAACCCTCTCGACATCGTTTATGGTTAGAATGAAGAGAAGGGGACCTAGATGGCTGCCTTGCGGAACACCAGAGGTGGCCAAGAAGGGAGTCGATAAGATGGTTCTGAAGCGAACTCTGTAAGAACGGTTTTCCAGGAAAGAAGATATCCATTTTAACAATATGGGTTCGAAACCGAGGGCAGACAATTTGAAGAGGATTAAGTTATGAGATATCTTATCAAAAGCCTTACTAAAATCAGTTGCAATAACGTCGACTTCTTTGCCATTCTCTAAGGCAGACAGGGCGAAGGACACGAATTCGACTAAGTTAGTGGTAGTTGATCTACCTTTCAGAAAACCGTATTGAGTGGGAGAGATGAGAGACTTGCACTGAAAGCTTAAGGCTTCGTATAAAATACTTTCGAAAAGTTTGGGTAGATGAGAAAGTTTAGCAATGGGGCGATAGTTTGTTACCTCGTTCTTTGATCCCTTTTTATGAATGGAGGTTATGAAAGAGGTCTTCCAAATCTGAGGGAATTCTCCTAGTGATAGAGACAAACGGAAGAGGTGAGAGAGGGGGAGGGAGAGAATGGAAGAGCATTTTTTAAGAAAAATGGCAGGGAGACCATCTGGGCCGGGTGAGAATTCATCATTAAGATTTTGTAGTTTATTTTCAATTACAGCAGGATCGAAAGGCATGGACAGAAAGGGGCCAACGGAGAAGTTAAGAAGGTGAGTGAAGTAAGAGGGGTCTGGTTCAAAAGAGTTGTCGGCGAAGGATTGTTTAAAATAGGTGGCAAAAAAGTTGGCAATGGTTTGCGGATTAGTTGAAGATATATTTTCAAAAGAGAGAGACGGAGGGTAACCGTCAGATTTTTTTTTATAGTTGATGAATTGAAAAAATTACTTTGGGTCGTTTATAAGATTTGCTTTCGCGTTAATTAGGTGCCGCTGGTAGAGAGAGTTATAAAGATGATTGAATTGAAGGTAGAAACTATCTAGGTTTCGAAAACGAAATTGGTACGAAGGAAAGCTGCCCATTACTTGTTTCTCTTGTTACGTAAGGCGCGAAGTTTGCGATGAAGGGGGGATGAAGAGAAATGGAATTAAATATTTCTCTGTAAAAAATTGTGAGGGCTTCGTTTAAGGATAAGTTAGCAAACTCAAAGGAACATCTACTCAGATAGGCATTTATTTTGCGGAAATTAGCTTTATGAAAGTCGTAAGAAGTGTGAAATGTAGGAGGTGTAGATTGAAGTGGAGAATTGAGGAAAAGTGAAAGAAGAAGGGGAGGATGAAAGTTATCAATACTTGACAGAGTTAGGGGACAAAGCGAGACTGAGGAGTTAATGGAATCAGTTGTCAATATAAGGTCTAATTGCCTTCCCATGTAATTTAAGACATTACTAACTTGACATAGACTTGAATCAGTTAGCCGATCTATGAAGAGACATTCCTTAGTGGAGTTGGCATTTGAAGCGATGAAAAAGGATTCATCATCGGAAGGACTCCACTGCAGCAGAGGTAGATTAAAGTCGCCAAAAATGAGGATGTCATCGAGGGAATCAGATAGGTCGATTATTTGATCAATCGCGTCTATAGCAAGTTGGTAAGATTCGATAGATTGATTTGGTAGAATGTAACAACACATAACGTACAGGGATCGGTGTGGAAAAGTTATTTTTATTGTAATAAAGTCGACCTTAGAAGAGGAAGAAATGGCAATGAGAGAAGATTCAAGGTCATTATGAATGACCAGTAGCACGCCTCGAGAGGGAGAGTCTACCAAGAGTTGGGTAGGGTCGTCGTCTCGAAAAACATTAAAAGTAGGGGGGAATAATTCTTGACTATTTATGTCGGGGATCAGATTGGTTTCAGTCACAGCATAGATATCGAAAGGGAGAGCATGGGATTGGCGCAAAACAGCTTGGGTTTTCGAGCGTAGGCCTCTTACGTTCTGGTAGTAAAATATAAGAGGAATACTGTTGTGTAGAGACGAAGGGGAAGGCAGTTAAAGTGCTGATGATAGTGGCAGTTTATGGACGAAAAAACTTAATACTTAAAACTATGTCTTTCGGCGTAACGTACTAAACTTTTGTTATTTTTTTTTAATTGTTACTAAGAAAAAGACATTAAAAAGAATAAATTGGTAAAAGAAATTTGTTTTTGTACTTACATACTCGTATAAACTTAAAAAAAACTACCTTAAAATAAATCTTAAACTATCTTCTTCTACCTTAATCTACATATCTTACTCTATCCTACGAAATACTATACGTACTTTTTTTTGTTATTTTTTTTTGTTTTTTTTTCTTTTATCAAGTGCTGTTTTATATATATTTATTCTTTTTTTTTATTTTATTCTTTTTTTTATCCAAGTGCTGTGGGATTTTTTTTTGTTTTATTATTATCTACCTACATCTAACTACATACCTAAACCTTAAACTATGTAAGTCGGCCATGGAAAACAAAAAGCCAACTTCAAACACCAAACAGGTTACCATGGATTAGGGGGAACGACGAAGGAGTTTCATCTCTTTCGGCTACCCACCAGAAATGTCCGTACTGACGTTGTACGTCCTTATTATTGCGACTCGATACCGCCCTACTATACCGGAGACGCTCGACACTGCTGTGTGCAACGTCTCTATCGTAGTTGAGTCGCCTATCCACAACTGTCCGAGCAACGTGGAAGATTAACGGCACCGCCAATCTGTCCTGCATCAGACCCTTTTCATAAAATAAAGGAACGCCTCTGGGGGAACAAAGCCGTTAAGGCGCACTTTCTCGTGATACTCGTAATTGGGATAATAAACCCCGGAGATCAGGTTGTTCATCGAGCTCATTGCTCTTGCAATGTGCCTTCGAATCAGCTTGATAACGAAATTATCCACTCTTATTAGGTTAGCCCTGTTGTATAGGACCTGATTGGAATAGAATTTTATATACTGGGACTGTGGTGTTCTGTATAAATGAAGGCAACCCCCCTCAAACACCGGAATCTTTTCCAACAAGCTTGTTCCCACGTTGAACCACACGGTACATTCATATACGAGCATGGGCCTAATGAGGGCCATGTAGCAGATTACCTTTACCCTTGCATCGAGTTGCTTGCTATAAAAAAAAAATTTTTGTAAGGGCAAAAGCACCTTTGGCTCTGGCCAGAGCAGCATCTATATGTTTGTTAAAATATAGATATTGGTCTAACCAGAGCCCTAGATATCTGACTATACTTCGACATGCAAGTGGCTGTCCGTGCGGTCCAACGATGGAGAACTTTCGCCAATTCTTTCTGGTATCACTAGAGGCCCCAGACAACGGCATCCTAAACAGAATGGTTTCCGCTTTCTGGAATTTGATCTTCAACTTCCAGTCATCGCAATTTCGCTGAATCTTATCGAAGTCACGTTGCAAGGAAAGTGCAATGACCTCGATTTTTGGTCTTGATCTGTACGCGATCAAGTCGTCTGCGTACGCTATGGCATGGTGAATTGATCCTATGAGATTGCTCGTGTAAATGTTGAAAAGGATCGGTGAATTTACCGCACTTTGTTGCAGACCGTTTTTAATTTGAAATGTTCCAGCAGAAGTCAGATTGCCATTTTTGACAATGAACTGTCTACTGATGAACATGTTATAAAGTATGTACAGCAGTGGTTTGCTTATGCCCAGCCTGTTCAGCTTGTAGAAGAGTCCCACTAAACATACGGTGTCGAAGGCCTTCTCTAAGTCAATCAGACAGGCACCCGTGCACTGTTTCTTGCTTTTGTTCCATTGGATATCCGATACCAGTTTAGACGCAGCATGTATTGTATCATGAACCGCCTTAAAATCCGACTTTGTTATCCGGAATTATTTTATTGTCCTCAGTCCACTCAATCAGGGCTCTATTCATAACTTTTTCGAATACCTTGCTGATGTTCGGAAGGAGACTTATCGACCGGAGTTTTGCCGGATTGGAGGTGTCCTTACCCCTTTTGGGTATGGGTTGTATCACTGCTGTTTTCTAATGCGCTAGATAATGTGTATTATTCAGCGCATTGTTAAACAGAGTGGTGAAAATGTCCACCGCTTCTAGAGGGAGATGTCGAAGCAGAATGTTCGATACTCCGTCGATTCCCACAGATTTTTTTCCCCTTAATGAGTTGAAGATCGCTTGGAGCTCCAAATTCGATATGTACGGGAATGTACCCTTTCATCGGAGATTACATTATTTGCCATAATATCGTCATTGAACTCGGTAAAATGTATGTTCTCGGATCGCTAGTGCTCCATATCATTTCGAAGGTAGAAGTTGTGCACAAGGACGCGATTTTCCAGGTCGTGGTTCGCGCAAATGGTATCATTCACCATGTACACTTCCTGGAAAGTCGAGGCCTCTACCTCCTTCCGCGGATCTTCAATCACAAAGAAGTTGTCATCCTCTACTGCGTTTTCTGAATCTATACCTGCTGTTAACAGTATTCATCCATTCGTCGTTCGGGGGATCTTAAGACGCGGAAGGATATTTTGATTGTTCCTCCGAAATATTTTATTTATTTGCAGGAACATACTCTGGTTGTTGGCTTTTACAGCCCGAATTTTGTTGTTCAAATGCAGATTTACAGAGTCTGTAGTTTTCCCTGATTAATTTCTGGAGGTTTTTAATCAACGACTTCAGCGTCCTAACCTCCAAGTTTTGTCTGTCAGTAAACTGTCTGTATAAGGTTTTTCGTCTCGACAGCAGTCTACTTTTGTGTTGGTGTAGTGCGTCAATTGTTACATTGCGGATATGTCCGCGTTGTCAGTATGTTCATACCGAGGTATCGTACTGTCTATAGTTCGTTTAATTGTCTCGCCCATTTATTTTAAGTACCAGTCAATCTCCTCGTTTGACAGATTCCTATTGGACGGTGGGTAGAGGGAGTTCGAGGAGAGTGCTCTTGTCGAAACTCTGGAGAACCGAGCCCAACGCGTTCTACTATAATGGAAGGAGTACGTTTGGACAAACTCTTCCAACTCCGCAACTTTGGTTGGGAATAGTTATTACGGCACTGAGTCCGCAATGGTCACTGTCATACACAAATGTGTGCAGGCAGTTTAAAGCTTGTCGGTCCATGTCTTTCAGTTGTAACCGTATGTCGAACAGCATAAAATCCAGATAAGAGCCGCTTCTAGGAAACGACGGACTATCTGTAGCTTTTAAATCGAGTTTATACTCGACACTGTGCCGACCGCATCAATTGAGTAGTTCCCTCTAGGATTAGGTATGTTATTTCCCCAATCTCTATGTTTGGCGTTTAGATCTCCGGCCATGAGAAAATAATTCTCCTCCGAATCCAGCCTTAGGCATCGAAAAAGTGTCTCGAGCTCTGAAATAAATAAAGTAGATTGAGTGGCTTCAGGTGCATAGAGTGCGAGAAAGTACATCCTCTTTCCACTATGGAGAGAGATGGACACAATTTCGTGGAACCTTTGCAGTTCACCGCTGTCCATAACTTTGAATTGCAGTTGTTTGCGTATGAAGATCGCAACACCTACTCCTCGTGTGGAGTTGGGTCAGTCTCTTCTGACAATATTATATTTGCTGTGCCCCAATTTGTGATTCTGGGATAGCTTTGTTTCGCTTACCATAAGCACACCAGCTGTTTAGTCTTCTAGCAACTTAAACAATACGGCTCTTCACTCGATCCTAATCAGTGAATTTACATTCACCGCAAGGATCTTCAAGGATTGCTCCTCCATATTCGTACCCATTACGACTGGAGGTGCATTAGGCTCGGCAAAAGTGTGTAGATCTGGTCTACCCACTTCGCCTGCTCCTGTACCTGATGTTGAAGCTGCTCCATCTGCCCTTGTATAGAGAGCAAGATGGCCCTCAAGTCAGTTTGAACCTCCGGTGCTCTAGGCACTGGGGCCTGAGAAACAACCTTCGGTCTTTTCTGTTCCGTGTTTCCTCGGCCTGCCGCTATTTGGGCATAGGTCACTTGGGGAATCACGGATTGTGTTTGAATTGGAGCAGGTGGACGTAGTGAAACGACCTTCTGCTGACGAACCAGATTTACTTTCTTAATATACTGGAACTTAGGACAACCTCGATAGTTTGCGGTGTGTCCCGAGTTTCTGCATAAAGCACACGTGAGCTGGCTCTTATCTGCCACTTCATTCCTACCCGGAGTGCATTCTTCTGCTTTGTGGTTCTTTTCACACTTAACACATTGACGCTGCATTTCGCAGTTCGACGCGGCGTGACCGAACCTTTGGCAGCGAACACATTGTAAAATGTTTTCGCTCCTTCTTAATTTGTCCCATGCGACGACCTGGTAGCCTAGGACTTTTATACTCCTTAGACCATCCAGTAGTTTGCTGTTGGGTGAGAGTTGAACAAGGAAGAACGACAGTTTCCGCTTTTCCCTTTTGGTCCTAGCTGTGGTGAATGGCTTGACCCCTACGAAATTGAGATCGTCGCACTCTTTCTATTTAAGCAACGCAAAGAGTATCTCCGGATCAGTAGACGGATCTATCCCCCTCAGCAGCATTGTGTGCAGCTTTTCCCCCTTCGGGGTGAAGGAGAAGAACTCTGTCGCCGTGTCCCTCAATAACTCCTTAATTTTTTTTGTACTGCTCCACTGTATTACAGTGGATAGAATGTCTATTTGTTGTGGATGTATGCCTACCCACTTGATTGCACATTAGTGAATCATTACTACACCTAAAAAAAAAAAAATTTTAGGATTCTTAGCAAAACTTAGCTAAGCCAAAAGACGAGAAAAATCTAATCAGTGGGGTTTAGCGCTCGTTATCTTCACTTCTACTAGTACGGTATCTGTCTGTTAGTCTGTCTGCGTGTCTGTCACACGCTTGTAAATTTTTAACCGTTAGAACTTGAGAATAGTTTGACTAAAAAATAGTATCTGGTGAACCAAAAATAAACAAGAAAAACAAATTGCGAACAATTTTGTGTGTGAGGCATAATGCGGCATACCAAATGAAGGCTGATGATACGGAATGCTATCCGCGCGAAGCCCGTCTCGGGCTTGATGAATTTGTTTTCATGTTCTTTAACAATTTATTGCCGATCTTTTTTTAAAAATGTAGCAAAAATTACACTTCATCCAATGACATCGTAGAATACTTTTTATAAAACAAATAAATTGATCGACCTTATTTACTTTTCGAGCTTTAGACAGTTTTTTGGTGTTTTCAGGTCTTAAAACTCAATTTACGTAGATGTAAATATAGGGATTTTATAAATGAAATTTACAAAAAACACGGAATTTTTTTTTTGTACATCTAACGCTGACATTTTTACGGAAGCTCGAAGCTATTGTACGAGTATACTAAGCCCGAGTAGGATACACTGTATACATCTTTAGCGATCCCGTTAACGTAAAGATAAAAGTTATAGTGAAAAATGTTCGAAATGTACTTCACTTAACACTAGAAACATAACAAATTTTGTTTACTTGCACCTGTAGGGCAAGTATTGGTTTCCTGAATTGTGAAATTTTGGTCAAACTTGACAATACTATAGCAGAGAATCTCAAAAAAGTGAGTCTGTCAATTCTGTCTGTGTGTATGTATGTCTGTCTGCATGTCCCATAGACTGCAGCTTAAACGTCTGGACCGAATTTCTTCAAACTCCATATCTGCGATCGGTAGGTTCACAATTCAAGACGAAATCAGAATATTCATTCTAATCTCAAAATTAGCGGCCCTTTACTAATGGCCGATTTGAAAATAAGCACGTGTTGCCTTGGAAATATTCATTCGAGCAGAAAGTGTCGTAAGCGAAGCTGCAGTGGCAATTTGTGTTTTTGAAATTTTAGATATACAAAGTAGAAATGTCGCAAGTCGTAAATACTCTTATGTCAGATGAAAAAAGGCTTACTTTAAAACAAAAAAGTGAAATTGTGGAAAAACTGTCAATAAATATAATTTGTGAGCAGTATAATGTAAACAAATCTGCGGCATGCAGGATCAAGCAAAAAGAGGGAGTTTTAAACAAATTTGTGGACAATCGGTTTGTTTGTCAATAGAAAAAACATAAAAGCTGTTAAAAAAAAGTTTAAACAGTTGGCTAACGCCATAAAACTCTCTATACATAATCATTATCTCTCTATATATAAATCGTTCTCTCTCTCTCTCTCTTCCTTTTTGTTCACATTATTTTCTAACTATTGCATTGAATCAGCCAGTCTTTCTTACCAATTTACTACATAAAGTCGTGTCAGCCTAAGATCAGTTTGATAGTAATAAACATTTCATTTGAATTATCGGTGTTTTACTTAACGTGGGTTCTTTTTGTCAACATTTGGTGCCGAAACCCGGGAAGTAAGCGGTGGTCATAATGGAAGTGATTACTCGTGGTGCCTCTAGGGCACAACTCACTAAAATTATAAAGGCTGCGACAGAACATTTAAATGCGGAAGACTCTCAAGTTAACGACACAAATTTAGAGTGATACGACGTAATTGAAGAGGAACTGGTCACGTTTATTGATCGCCTGACCGCTGTTCATGCAAGTGTTAAAACGGCCGATCGGCAAATCCTCACCAAAGAGCTTATAAACTCCAGTGAGCAGGAAAAATAATACGAGAAGATAGCCGAATACGATGACACAACAATAGCGATGCTCGCTTGATTCGAGACACTCACTTGAAAGCGAATCTCCTAAAAGGAACCGAAGCTCCCAAAACTACAAATCAAAACATTTAATGGGGAAGCGCGAGATTGGGTTCCATTCTGGGATCAGTTCGACGTCTCAGTCTATCAAAATGATAAATTGTCTCCGGCAGAAAAATTTCAATATCTAGAAGGAGCATTGCGGGGCGCAGCAAAAAAGGTTATAGGAGGATTTACAGTATCGACGGCATGCTATGACGCAGCTGTGGCTTTGTTGAAAGAGCAGTATAGTGATACGGAGAAATTGGTTGACGGTCACATGCAGACATTAATTACACTCCGCCCTATAACTACAAAAACGGATGTTGTTGGCTTACGAATCTTACATAACACCATTGCAACTTCTATTCGTTCGATAACTGCATTGCATAAGTGATAGTATACTATCCCAACAATATGACGTAATGCTCAAATCAATCCTACTACGTTGCATGTCCATCGAACCTCGCGTGAATTACCATAGGGAAACGGAGAGACGATAAAACATCGGCAGACATATTGGCAAACTCTACACAGCACATATCGGATGGCGCACAAACTCTGTATGGTATGAATGATCAAAATGTTAAAAGTATCATGAGGTTCTTAAAAAGAGAGGTAGAAGCCTTGGAGAGGAGCAAAGTCGCTCCCATACACAAACACAAAAGTAACGATGTCATCGCCAACGATAGCTCCATTATGGCATTAAGGCGTTTCATAACTAGGCGTGGTGTTTCTTCAGCGGTTTTTTCCGACAATACCAAAGCCTTTCATCGACCATCTTTTGAACTGAAAGAGGCTGAAAGTGTGTTTGAGGGAGAGGCCTTGCAAGCATTTCTTTCTCAGAAGAGGATAAAATGGAACCCTGGTGGAATAGATTCTGGGAGAGGATTTTGAAAAAAATACCTTAAAAATAGTTATTGGTAATGCAAAACTTAATTTCGATCAGCTTCGTACTGTTCTTACAGAGCTAATGATAGACATCTCACGTATATCTCCAGAGAACCGATAATGGATTAAACGCCGCTCAGTCCAGCAAATTTTTTATGTAGAGGTCCCCAATCAGCGAATACATCTGAGGTGATTGAGGTCGACGATTCTTTGAGGGAGCTCTGGAAGCATCGTATGAAATACTCTTCAAAGTTGGCCAGACGATGGCGTTGTGAATACTTACAACTTTTGACATCCTTTCATTGCTGTAAGAACAAAACATCGAGCAGCTCAAGCGAGGCGACGTAGTTCTTCTTTTCGACCACGCAACTTCTCGCGTGCACTGGAAAATGGTGGTCATTGAAAAAGCATATTGTGAAGTGCGATGCGCGAATGGGCGCTTATTTCGAAGACCAGTACAGCTCCTGTATTCACTGAAGCTGTCGATTCATCCCCGACCGGAGGTTGTTAAAAAAAGGTTAAACAGTTGGCCAACGTCATCAAACTCTATACATTAAACACATAAATCGATATCTCTCTCTCTCTTTTTGTTCACATCATTTTCTGAATGTTGCATTGTAATCAGTCAGTCTTTCTTAGCAATCTACCACAGAAAGTCGTGTCAGTGTAACATATTTGTTAGTAATAAACATTTCATTTGAATTATTGGTGTTTTACTTAACGTGGGTTTTTTCAACAAAAGCTCCTAAATTTCGAAAATGGAAAAATCACTATAAACGGCTAATGCGAAAAAGGGCCGCTAATATTCCCGTATCCGGGAATATGCATGACAGCAGACAAGAAAGACCGAAAGAATGTCAAGTAAGCAGTGGTTGGCTTTCGCAATTCAAGAAGCTTCATGGGCTACGATTCTTAAAAATTTGCGGAGAGCAAGTTTCTAATACGAATCTGGATTGTTCTGTAAACTCCTTCGAGACAAAACATAGTCCATTTTAAGGAAACGCCTGCACCTGGAAGGAAGCAAAGAATAACATTCACGTCATATACAAACGCAACCGGTGAACATAAACTGAAGCCATTAAAATTGTTTGTAACTTGCAGGTATCGTCTCACCTTCAGCATAAAAATATGACCAAAAAAGTTCTACTTCTTATCGATAATGCTCCTTCTCATCCAAAAGACTCGGTTATTTAAATTAAAGGTCACAGCATTACAATAATTTATTTTCCTCCGAACTGCACAGCCTTTGGATCAAAATGTAATAAGGTTGAATAAGCTCAATTAAAAAAGAAAAAATTTGTTGAGTCATCTGGTTTCTGTCTGCGATTATGAAGAAACACTGAAAAGCTTAAATTGGAAACATGCCATCTGTTCGTTGGCAAATGCTTGGAAAGAGTTAAAAGCTCGCTAAATATTGGAAAAAAAAGTAATCAGAACTCCTGATCATTGGGAGGAAGAAAACTGCGTTCCTTTGCTTCTATCATAATTGGGGATCAAATTTTGTCAGAAAGTTCTGACATCACAACAATGCTTAACCAGATGTTTCCAGGCGAGACCTTTGGCAGCGATGACATATCTGAATGGATCTCCAAGGATCTACAAAACGTAGAGCCCGAGAATAAGAAGAAATTTCTGTTGAAAATGCGGAAATGGATATTATTGATTTCCAGCTCAGTGGGCAGAACAAAATGACCTCACCATTGAATAAATGATGCAATAAGACGATAAGGCTGATGGTAAGCGATCTTCTGCAAAACAACTGAAGCTTTTTTAAAGTGTTTTAATTTTCTGTTCGATTTGTGGAACTTTTTCGATTTTTGCAACAGGGTCGAGTTTTCATTAGTTGCAAAAATCGAAAGTGCACTGTATTTAAATTTCAAATCTGAGCTTTTGCAGATAAACAACATGGGTGCAATTATGTGCGACCCAGTTGTACACTTTATTTATACTGTATTATTGAATGAATGAGTAACTGAATAATTGTTATTGGCTGCTATGAAAAGTAATTTCGAAAACAAATCCGAAAAGAATAGCTGTATGGCAGATATATTTTGTCTCTCAGATAGTTATTTCATAGTTTGATCGAATACAAAGAAAGTAGGCATAAGACAAAAAGTATTTTGACAACGGCGCTTGCTGACATTCTGCAAATCAGAGTTAAATTTTCTTGTGAAAGTATCCCGCGAAAAGTAAACCTTAGTGAAATGACTATAGCACTGTTACCACACCGCTTTGCTGTTTCCTCAAATCTTATTTTCTATTTCATCTTATCAAAGTGAGCAATACATACAAATAGGATACGTTGACTAGTGCATTGAACCGATTATTTTACTACTTGATTATTTTCTCATACAGCCTACTACGAAAGCGTCTAACGCTTCCTTTAACATAAAGAGTTTTTTTTAACCTGTTTTCTTCCTTATGGGTCTTAGTTGCACTAGGCATACAACCCCTTCTAGTTGTTATAACTGTTAAACGCTTATAAAATTGATTGTGAAATTGTAACCAAAATTCCAGCCGCAACCTTTGCTACTGGTACGTTGTGTTGTAAATATCAACGAGGGAGTTGCATGGTGACTTATTAAGGTTGACCAACCTAATACGTCATAATTTTGCAACTTTTTTTGGTGTTTAACCAATGTTTCGCCAATCAAAATCCCTCACATTAAATGAAATATGTTCTCGTGTGTCCCAAAATTCACGCAAGATTTGAATTTTGCGCCAATTGTGCGGTAAAGTGTTACCAACGAAAAAAAAGACAACGTGACAGTTGACAATTCAGGGTTATTAAAAATGGAATGGTACACGAAAGAACAACGCGTTTTCATTGTTGAGCAATATTTTAAAAATAATGAACGTTTGGCAGCTACAGTTCGCAATTTTCGTACAAAATAGTGATTTAACTTCATCAACTGTGAAGAGATTAATTCAAAAATTCAGGAAGACTGGATTAATTAGTTATCTTAGACACTCTGGGCGTCCTTCAACAAGTCGTCCAATACAAAACATTGAAGCAGTTCGTGAGAGGGTTGTTGTGAGTCTATGAACATCAATTTGGCACCGTGGTCAAGGATTGGGCATTTTCAGAAGTTCTCTACAGAGTATTCTCACGAAAGATTTGCGTCTTCATGCATACAAAGCGCACTTAACTCAAGAACTGAAGCCTACTGACTACGCAAAGCGAAGAGAGTACGTTGAATGGATTATGGCACAACAAGTGGATGCTGATTTTTCAAAGAAAATCATCTTCAGCGATGAGGCTCATTTTCATCTTGATGGCTTTGTTGAATTCGGGGTTCAGAAAATCCACTAGTGATTGTTGAGAAACAAAAGCATCCACAACGTGTCACTGTTTGGTGCTGATTTTGGGCATCGCGAGCGATTTAATAACGTTGGACTTTTTTCTTTGGGGTTTTTTTGAAGCCTAATGTTTATGCCAATAAGCCCACGACCACCCACGCCTTGAAAGAGCAAATTGAGCGCTATATCAACGAAAATCAACCACGTTTATACAAAACGGTAAAATTTAATAGACTTCAATGTGAGGCAAATCATTCAATTTGAAGTAAATCATCAATAATTCACTGGCTTTTGAAGAAGAGACACGTCTACTGTGCCACAATTTTAAATGGTCGACAAATTATCACGCAAAGAAACCATGGATCTTCTTGGAGTTTCAGGCAAATCTAATGTAACAACCTCCACGAGTTGGCTCATCAAAGGCTGGACCTATTCTAAAAATACTACAATGGTAGATGTTCCAAAGACTTCAACGAAATGCTCCATTGAAATGCAATATTTGAGCGATATACTCAGCAAGCCGCTACCATCGTCTTTATGTCCACCTTGCAACCGCGTTAACATCTGTCTATCAAATTTCCTTCTGCTATCTCCCATTTCATCTCCACCTATTCACGCTGAATCAAAACGCATCTACAAGTATCTCTGCGTGCTGTTCCAGCATTATAAGCTCCCTATCTTGGGAGAAGCTTATAAAAGATGTCTGCTTTAATTTCCTAATAAGATTTTCTATTAGCTTACTGTCTATAATTGTGTATGGTAGGGCCCATAACAAAATTGGGACAACAGCTTTTTGGAGTCCAGAACCGGACACAAGTGAGTTTTTAACTATGTATTTGATTGTTGAGCTCTGATCAAAAAGTTTTAAAATGATCTGTGAATCATTATTATAGCCTATTTAACCTAAATATTGCCCCCAGTAGTACTTGCCTAGTAGAAATGGTAATCATTTTCTTCATCACCCTTCTCCATTTGGCCGTCTTCCCACACTCCATGCTCTAAGCATGGAGGGAATGATTCTTTATGTTGGGCTTTGAAGTGTGTGGCCTGTCCACTTCCGTTCCTATGATTAATATTCTGCTACTACTGCATGTGTGATTCACTGACAGACGTTCGTGACCTGCTTAACAAAGAATTTCTTGCCTTACAGTAATACTTACCGCATTTTTCTACCGAATTGCTTTATCGCTGTATTTTTCGATGAATGTATAACCAAGTATTGAATATAGAAAAATTATTCTCAGAATTCCGATAAAATATTGAATGGCTGCTTTTTCACACTACATAAGCAGACTTTGGAATTCTTAAATCACCCTTTCGTAAATCTGTTTTTTTTTTTTTTTTTTGTGTAGACAGGTAATCTGATATCTTAGAAAAGATCCAATGGAAAGAAATAAGAAGAAATGAAGAGGAGAGCACACAAAAGATGGCAATAATCTCGTTCTCAGCAGCATAAAATTTTATTAAACAATCTATGCAGTAAACTTCAAAAAGCGATTCAAGATTCTAGAAATCTCTTCATATCTTGAAGGCCCAAGTGCGGGTAGAGAATCTTGTTTCAATCACGTCACCTGCCAATTTTAAAATAAAAAGTGTATCGCTGCCTGAACTACGAGTACATTACGAAATTAAAAAATTAAAAGAAAGGCTCCTGGATATGATGATGTATGTAATTATAGGTCGGATTGCCTACGATAGAATTAATCAAGCTCCTTTGTCTTATAAATGCTTTCTTGAGGTTATTGCACTTTTTTTTTTAATTTGCACGTGTTAAAGAGGATATGAATACCCTTATACTAATATTTAGGACACGGGCGTTATTTGTGGAAAGGGGAAGACACAGAGAGAAAGACAGATTGGTGTAGTTGGTTTGAAACTCAGGTGGTAGTTAAGTTTCAGTGAACTCCAAGGGTGGCTGTCCAGATAACTGGGATTGCTGGACTTGGATTGTTTTCGCTATTATTGTCGTTGCTTATGATTCGCAGTATTTTTCTCCATCCTCCTTAGTATTTTTCATCATCACGATCAAGTTGCGTTTTAGCCATATGACCACTCTACTGCCAGTGTTATGCCTTCAGGGTAGAGTTGACTTAGCTTTCGCAAGTGATCGACTTTTTTATTTATTTCATGCGAAATAAATAGATGATTCTTGACATCAAGATTCGAACCGTGAACCAACAGCGTGACAAGGGTAATGGAAAGTCGCTGAAGTTATGATGATTTCAAAGAAGAATCCCCAAACGCAAACAAATTTTACAGACCTATATCGGTATTAACATCGGTGGCCGTGATGTAGTGTTAACATCATCGCTTGTCATGCTGTTGGTTCACGGTTCAAATTCTGATGTCAAGAATCATCTATTTATTTCGCATGAAATAAATAAAAAAGTCGATCACTTGTGAATGCTAAGTCAACTCTACTGCGAAGGCATAACACTGGCATCACAACGATGACATCAGGTGAACGGAAAAAAAATACTGCAAATCATAAGCAACGACGATAAAAGCAATAACAAAAATGCTCTTCAGTTATCTGGACACTACCCTTGGAGTTTACACCAAATCGTTCTCTCTCTCTCTCTCTTCTTCACAATGCCCGTGCCCTGTAATAGTATAAGGGTATTCATATCCCCTTTGGCGCGAGCATATTATATATATATATATATATATATATAAACAATATGGAAGGTATTTAAACAAATTTCTATTAAAGCACGTACAGCTGACTATAGAAAAAGAGTGGTTGATACCTGATCGCTGATTTGGTTTCAGTATCAAGCATTCCACAATTGACCATGTTTACAGAATAACCTATGAAATTGAGAAAATCCTAGAGGAGAAATAAAATACGTTCTATCGTTTTTCTTGTCGTCTCTCAAGCGTTCGACAAAGTATGTCATAAAGGCTTGAAGAGTAAAAGCTAAAACAAGTACTTACGCAACAATTATAATATATAAGATCTTAATTTCTTACATAGCGGACAGATTCTTCCATGTTAAACACGGAAACGAATATTAAGGATCTAAAGAAATCTCAGCAAAAGTTCTTAATATATACTCGAGATATTTCACAAGAAGACACAATTGCTACCACATTTTTTGGGTGGCCTTGGTGTAGTGGTAACATTATCGCTTGTCACGCTGTTAGTTCACGGTTCAAATCCTGATGTCAAGAATCATATATTTATTTCGCATGAAATAAATAAAAAAGTCGATCACTTGTGAATGCTAAGTCAACTCTACTGTGAAGGCATAGCACTGGCAGTAGGGTGGTCATATGGCTAAAATGCAACTCAATCGTGATAATGACATCAGGAGGACGGAAAAAAATACTGTGAATCATAGGCAGCGACAATAACAGCGAAAACCCAAAAAAAATTCTCCCCAGTTTTCTGGACCTGAGTTTCAAACCAACTACACCAATCTGTCTTTCTCTCCGTCTCTTCCCCTTTCCACAAAAAACGCCTAAAAAAATTACTATAAGGGTATTCATATCCCCTTTAACACGTGCAAATTATAAAAAAAAAAAAATTGCGGACGATATATTGGCAGTAAGAAATTCGGTTGAGTCAGCAACTGTTAAGCTCTTTATTGAAGGTAAAACTTGTAGATAGGGAATAACCTAGTTGTAGGAAGACGTGATGAAGGGAGGAGTTCTTAGATATTAAGAATCTCATACTACTATGAGCACGCACTGCCGGTCCTCATAGCGTCTCATGGAGATTTTAACCTACACCAAAAAAAAAAAAATAACATTTTTCTCCCTGCCCCACAAGTTTTCAGTGAGGTTTTTGTCTGGACTTAAAGCTCGTCAACTTAAAAGTTTAATTCCATGTTCTTGAAACTATGACTACACACGGACTACAATAAGTCCGTGCTTTATGGATAGGAGCGTTGTCTTGTTGAAAAATTGGTCCTCAGTTAGCATTATTAGGGGAAGAGATGTTCCTCCAACACTTCTTGGTACGTTTTGGCGTCAATTCTTCCAGAAATAAAGACAATTCCTGTCTTCCGATTTGCGGTGAAAGCTGCCCACACCATAAGTCGTCTGGGCCGTCCAGGTTAAATATCTTCTTATCACTGAAAATCACATGAGACCACATTTCACTGAGTTGGACGTGTGTTTCAGCGAATTCAAGGCATGTTTCTTTATGTCGCAGTTTGAGTGGTAGCTTACTCAAACATTTTCGGTATTTCAAGTTATCCGAAGCTGTTGCCCATTTTTCCAAATTAAAACGTCAAACCATGGGATGAAGAAGCTCTTGTTTTTGACATTTCGCGTAGAACGGCTCGTTTTGTCGTCAGCGAAATTGTTGTTGGTTTCCCAGATTGCTTATTTGTTCCGTAATTTTCAATCCCTGCTTTTAGAAATTTCTTTACTACTTCTTGAGACCGATTTATTTCTGTGGCAATTTGTCTCTGTGTCATTCCACTATTATTTAAATCGACTATACTTTGTTTTTATTGTTTACCACGTGGCATATTTGAAACTTTTAAAACAATCACTTTGTAAAAAAAACAGTACGGCACGTTTGCACTATTTTTTAAAAACAGTGATCACACCAAGCTGCGCTTTACAACTAAGCGTGTCAAATAGAAACCAGAGTTTATATTTTTTCACATGTTAAATTCGAGTTTCTTTAAAAAAAAGTCGTACTATTCCTGGTAAAAAATAAATTTAATCATTAAAGGGTTTTCCCTGGGTTGGTATCGGTTGGCAATATTTTGGGACAAAACCAATCATAAATGTTTATTATTCATTACAAGAAAAAATAAAATTTATAGTTTTTCATGGCACTGTAAGTTGAGAGTTTGGCTTATTCCATCATAGTATCGTGACGTGTAAATATAAAATGGGTACTCTGATTATGGAAAAATCTAATTTTTAACGTAGTAAAGTATGCTAAATCACTCATCATCAAAGTACATATGTACATATTGTAACATAATGTAGCATAATAACTACGCCCTCGAACAGGCAACAAATTCCGAAGTGTCTTTTCATTGCTTTCTTTTGAGGTTCGTGTCTGAAATTAGTCACCACAGCTCGGATAATATCGCGGATAAAAGAGAACAAGAGAGAATTATAACTGCACGAAATGATTGTCATAATTTTTAGGGATTTTGTTTTTAGGTATTTTTGTTTTTGGTCGAAGAATTTGCTAGAAGTTTCTGGCTATCAGAAACTTCTGCTATATAAGGACAGATGGCGATCAAAAAAAGGACAGTTGGTTTAGAACCGTGGCGAAGAGATTGGAAAAGTGATAATGGGTGAAGTTGTAATTTGGTGATAAATTGAAAGTTGAGAGTGAACAAGAAAAAGTAATTAGTTTGGATTTGTGAATTAAGTAATTGAAAGGAGATAAAGTGATTTGAGAGGAAAGAGACCTTGTAAGAAAAGAATTTGCGAAGAATAGTATAGTGTGAACTTGAATTGTTCTATAGACTAGAAAATAAAGAAATAAATTTCACAGAATATCGTTTTATCTACTCGAGCTGTAGCCTGCATATTACATTGGTGTCAGAAGCTGGGATAAAACTTATTCTGTGAATAACTATTTCCGTGGTGTGAAATTGCACAAAAAAAAAAAAAAAAAACGATTTCTGCGTTGAATTAATTAGTTGCGCAAAAATGGGTCGCAAGTTGGGAAAACTAACTATAATTCAACTAAAGGCAGAACTCAGTAAGCGGAATCTCGACACAACTGGGGGAAAAGATGCCCTACTGATTCGTCTGGAAGAAGCAGTGACGCAGGAAGGTGAAAATCCGCATGACATAGAGTTTGACGTGGAAGAGGAACCAGCAAGTACAGTAGCCGACCCGGGTATAACAAGTCTGCTCCTGCAACTTAAGTTAGTCATGGACGAACAAAAGAAAGCAATAGAAGATCAAAGTCATAAGCTCGATGAACAAAAGAATTCTCTAGAACTTAAGATGGACGAACAAAAGAATTCTCTAGATGCTCTGGAAAGTAAACTTGATGAGCAAAACAAGAACTTGGAATCCAAATTCGAAGTGATCGAAGAGAAAATCGAGAAGGTCGAGACGCAACTCGAAAAAGTCGAAACTAGATTCGATGAAAACTTTGAGAAGCATGAAACTCAGTTCGGGAAAATAGAGACTCAGTTCGAAAAAGTAGAAAAACAAGTCGAAAATCTTACTAAGGAACTCAGCAACGTGAAGAGACAGAAAGCACGGGAATATTCCACCGACGGTCTGAGAAGAAAGGAGATGCAGCCTCCTATCTTCGATGGTCAAACATCATGGCCAATTTATAAAAGGCAATTCGAAGCGGCCGCAATGACCAATAGCTGGGACGATGAAGAGAAGTCCATTGCACTCACACTTGCACTGAGGGGTCCAGCTGCGGAGCTCTTGCAGACCATCCCGGAAGATAAACAGCAGAACTACGACTCTCTGGTTCAGGCTATCGAGATGCGGTTTGGGGATGAACACATGCAGCAGGTGTACAGGGTTCAGCTGCGTAGTCGAGTCCAGAAAAGGGGGGAAACGCTCCAACAGTTGCAAGCGGATATAGAGCGACTAGCCCATCTTTCATACCCTAAAGCCGGTGAGGAGCTTATCAACGAAATGGCGGTGGAAGCTTTTATTCAGGCCATAGAGGACAGACAACTGCAAATGGCTGTAAGGATGGCTGAAAAGCGAACACTCCCCGAGGCATTGGCATTCGCTTTGTCAATGAAGGCTGCGGACCAAGCATACCAGGGAATACACCGTGTCAGGGAAATGTCCGTCGTGGAATGCTCATGCCAGAGAACAGCCGTCAAAGCTCGCGGAAGTCAAATCCGTTGCTGGAATTGCAACCAAACCGGACACCTACAACGGCAGTGCAGAAGTGCACCTAGACGAGGAAATTGTCCACATTGCGGAAGTAGGAGAAGCAGAGAGGAAGCATCCTGTCGGTCAGACTTCCCAAAACCAGCAGTCGGGAGATGCGTAAGGACCAACTTCGCGGGGCAGAAGTTGGTTACTGGAATCGAGGCCCCCAGGACCACCATTCAAGTTTCGCAAACCAAACGGGGTAACAAGAGCCTGACAGTGGAGGCACTAATCAACGAGAAGAAGTGCGTAGCCACCATCGACACAGGTGCCACTGCCTCCATTGTAAGAAGAGATATCGTCAAAAGCTCCTGGCTGCACAACACCAACAGCTACTGCCTGAAGACTGCAACAGGGGAAATGGCGAAGGTATTTGGAGAAGTTCGACTTACGATTACTCTGGCAGGACTGACGTTCTCCCATGCGTTTCTGGTGGCAGATATATGCGACGAGTGCATCATCGGAGTAGACTTCATGAAAGCAAATGAAGTAATCTTGGACATCGGGATGCAAGTACTGAGGTATCGAAATGTGGAGATTCCGATGGTGTACGGAAATGAGAATGCCGTAACTCTCAGGACAGTCATCAGCAAAGACGAAGTTTTGCCGCCGTCTTCAGAGACAATCATTTGGACGAAGCTGGAAGGTGATCTTGGGAGCCACCGATTCTACATAGTAGAACCAGACCCAGAGAAGAATTCTCAAGACTACATCGTGGGAAAGACGTTAGTCGAACCAAAGAACACCATGGTTCCAGTAAGAGTTTTGAACGCAAGACCACACACTGTCAAACTAAGGCGAGGGGAGGTGACTGGAAAATGCACGCCGATTACCGCCGTCGCAACAATATCTGAACGTGATGCTCCAAAACCTCTCCCATCACCTTGGACAGCGGAAACGAGAGAGACGATTCTCCAGTCCAGTGAGCTGAATCAGGAGCAGCGAACTATGGCAGAGAATCTTATCAATGAGTACGCTGATGTATTTGCCTCACAGGACGGTGAATACGGCCGAACACACCTGGTAGAACATCGAATAGACACTGGTGATACTAGACCAATTCGTCAGCCTGCTAGGCGCCTTCCATTGGCAAAGCAGACAGAAGTTGCAGAGATGGTGTCGGCAATGGAGAAAGAAGGTCTGATTGAAAGTTCCAAAAGTCCGTGGGCATCACCGGTTGTACTGGTTAAGAAGAAAGATGGCAGCACGCGGTTCTGCGTGGACTATCGGCAGCTCAATTACGTCACCAAGAAAGACAGCTACCCTCTGCCACGGATTGACGACACGCTAGACACACTATCAGGAGCCCGATGGTTTTCCACTCTCGACTTGAAGAGTGGCTACTGGCAGGTACAGATCCATCCAGAAGACCGGGAGAAAACCGCCTTCACCGCAGGAAATGGGCTATGGCAATTCACGGTAATGCCATTCGGGCTGTGCAATGCTCCGGCGACTTTCGAGCGATTGATGGAATGTGTCCTGCAAGGGTTAACATGGAAAACCTGTTTGGTATACTTGGATGATGTCATCGTCGTAGGAAAAACGTTTGCGCAACACCGAGACAATCTAAGGGATGTATTTCAAAGGCTTCGAAGTGCCCACCTGAAGCTCAACCCCAAGAAGTGCGCCCTGTTTAGAGCGGAAGTCAAGTACCTGGGACACATAATTTCAGCGAAAGGAGTGAGAACCGATCCGGAGAAGGTCGAAGCGGTGAAAAACTGGCCAGTCCCCAAAGACAAACACCAACTAAGGAGCTTCCTGGGCCTAGCCACCTACTACAGACGTTTCGTGAAGGATTTTGCCGGGATCGCAAAGAACCTGCACCAGTTGACGGAAAAGGGAAAACAATTCAAATGGTCAATTGAGTGCGAGAAGAGCTTCAAGGCACTTAAACAACGGCTATGCGATGCCCCGATACTGGCTTACCCCACTCCCGGGGAAACGTTCGTTGTGGATGCAGATGCTAGTAATGTCGGGGTAGGAGCCGTACTCTCCCAGGTGCATGACGGCCAAGAGAAGGTGGTTGCGTACTTCAGCAAGGTGCTCTCTAAGCCAGAAAGGAACTACTGCGTGACAAGGCGGGAACTTCTAGCTTTGATCTTGGCTACGAAGCATTTTCACAAATACCTCTACGGGAGGAAGTTCGTTCTTCGCACAGACCATGCAGCCTTAAAATGGCTATTACAGTTCAAGAGTCCTGAGGGTCAGGTCGCAAGATGGATCGAAAGGCTGCAAATCTACGACTACGAAATACAGCATCGTAAAGGAAAACTCCACTCTAATGCGGATGCACTGTCCCGGAGACCATGCAGAACGGATTGTAAACATTGTGCGCGTCAGGAAGAACGGGAGCTGGTTTCCATCCAAAGAATGAGAGCCGAACCTATCGCCGGCTGGAGCGTAGATGAGATCCGGAACGCTCAGAAGGAAGACCCGGATATCGAGCCGATTCTGGCCTGGAAGGAGAACATGGAGAAACCGGATCATCAGGACATCTCTCACAGAAGCCCGACCTTAAAGGCATATTTTGCGCAGTGGGACTCCCTCCATGTCCAAGAAGGTGTTCTGAGAAGAAAATGGGAATCCTCCGACGGAAAGTCGCTTGTAATGCAGCTTGTCGTACCACGGACGAGGGTCAAGGAGGTGTTACAGGAAATGCATGGCGGGGCGACCGGAGGCCACTTGGGAGTGAATAAGACGTTAGAAAAGGTACGAGAACGTTTTTATTGGTTAAAAGCGAAGGAAGATATCGAAGACTGGTGCAGAAAATGCGACGTGTGTGCAGCTAGCAAGGGTCCGAGAATCAAAACTCGAGGTAAGATGCACCAATACAACGTGGGAGCACCTTTCGAACGAATCGCCATTGACATCGCAGGGCCCTTTCCGGAAACCGACAATGGTAATCGGTATATCCTCGTAGTGATGGACTACTTCAGTAAGTGGCCGGAAGCGTTTCCGATCCCTAACCAGGAAGCCAGAACCGTGGCGGAGCAGATCGTCTACAATTGGGTTAGCAGATTCGGTGTGCCCTTGGAATTGCATTCTGACCAAGGGCGGAACTTCGAGTCAAGAATCTTCCAAGAGATGTGTCAACTACTCGGAATCAAAAAGACAAGGACAACCCCGCTTCATCCACAGTCGGACGGTATGGTGGAGCGTTTCAATAGGACTTTGGACGAACATCTCTCGAAGGTCGTAGGTGACTACCAACGGGATTGGGACCGGCAGATTCCCTTGTTTTTGATGGCCTATAGAAGTGCCGTGCATAGCACTACTCGACATACGCCGTTCGAAATCTTATTTGGTGGAATAGCTCGTTTACCCAGTGAGGTGAAATTTGGATCTCCTACCAATGAGCCCAGAAATGAAGAAGAGTACGTGGCGGACCTGAGGGAAAGGCTTAGGGACATACACCAAAGGACCAGAAGCCAGATTAAGATGACGAGCGACCGCATGAAGACCAGGTATGATGCCAAGGCAACAACGTCAGGATTCCAGGAAGGAGATCTAGTGTGGCTGTATAATCCCCATCGCCAAAAGGGGAAATCACCTAAGTTGCAGCAGAACTGGGAGGGTCCCTACAGAATAATAGCCCGCATCAACGATGTTGTCTACCGCATCCAGCGAGGACCAAGGGCCAAAATGAAAGTGGTTCATGTGGACCGACTGAGTCGATACAATGGCCGAAGTGAGGACACACTTGTTCGGGACGAACAAGTCTAAGAGGAGGGCAGTGTAACATAATGTAGCATAATAACTACGCCCTCGAACAGGCAACAAATTCCGAAGTGTCTTTTCATTGCTTTCTTTTGAGGTTCGTGTCTGAAATTAGTCACCACAGCTCGGATAATATCGCGGATAAAAGAGAACAAGAGAGAATTATAACTGCACGAAATGATTGTCATAATTTTTAGGGATTTTGTTTTTAGGTATTTTTGTTTTTGGTCGAAGAATTTGCTAGAAGTTTCTGGCTATCAGAAACTTCTGCTATATAAGGACAGATGGCGATCAAAAAAAGGACAGTTGGTTTAGAACCGTGGCGAAGAGATTGGAAAAGTGATAATGGGTGAAGTTGTAATTTGGTGATAAATTGAAAGTTGAGAGTGAACAAGAAAAAGTAATTAGTTTGGATTTGTGAATTAAGTAATTGAAAGGAGATAAAGTGATTTGAGAGGAAAGAGACCTTGTAAGAAAAGAATTTGCGAAGAATAGTATAGTGTGAACTTGAATTGTTCTATAGACTAGAAAATAAAGAAATAAATTTCACAGAATATCGTTTTATCTACTCGAGCTGTAGCCTGCATATTACAATATATTATCAAAACAATATCTTACAAAGAACTTCGACATACATATACAATAAATATAAATAAAAGTCACGACATGGTTGCGCATACATGCTCATATATGCTGTTCGTTAGTATATTGTTCAGATTTAAAATTCATGGAAAGTCGTTAGAGGCGGCAAAATTTGAGTTTTCGAAAAATGCGTTAAAGGCTAAGAAACCTTTTTTGACCACATGTCGAGAATTTGAATGCCGTGTCTTCAAATGTGATTTGTCATATATGACTCAGAAATAAATTTTGAACAAAGTCGTCTAAGCCGTATTCGAGATATAGCTAAAATATGAAATAAAATTATTTGATTTTTTTTTTTCAAAAAGACCGAGCAAGTAAGCAGTATAATTGGAAACATTTATATTATCTCAGATAGGAATTTTTATCGAAATCGTTAGATCGGTTTTCGAGAAAATTTAAATTTATAAAATTGGCGGTAGTAAAACCTGAAGTACAAAAAGTCGAAAAATATAGTTTTATTTCTTTTCATCGCATTGATAACTGCATCATAAGTTTTCAAAATTGAACAAATTCAAAACTCAACTCGGTTTATGTTATCACTTTTCTAAAACTTCTAATAGCAACACATGCTTACAATCCTGCACACATTTTATATCATATTCAATTTTTCAGTGAGCGCAAAATAGTTTTTCCAGTTTTTGCAGACTTCGAAGGCAATGCTATTTCCGGCAGTCAGTTAACGTTTCTTTCAAAACACAGGGAACATTTTCATTCATGTCATCCTTAGAGCAAAATTTATTGTTTTTTTTTTAATTACATATTTGTTTCAAATATTTAATAAACCTATTTGTAATATTGGCATTATTTACACCGAAAAAAATATTTTGCGTATTTGAACTTCATTTCATTTATCACAGTCTTTAGATTATCATAAATATGGTGTTTGGAGAAAAAATTGCACTCAAGAGGCTCCAGTATATGCCTATAATATTAGTTTTTCTCTGCACACTTGATATTATAATAGAGAATCTCAAAAAAGTGGGTCTCTCAATTCTGTCTGTCTGTCTGTATGTATGGCCGACCTCAGCCTGAATTGCAACATATTTTATTCAGACTTGATATCTGGGATCTGTAGGGTCACAATTTGAGACCAAATCTGAATTTTCACTCTAACCTCAAAATTAATGGTACTTTACTAATAACTGATTTAAAAAAAATTCAATTTCTTAAAAACGACTAAAATGATTTTGATCAAATTTCATATTTATAGGATAGCATACCAGATTTTTGTCACAAAATTTCGTATAACGGTACTTGGCCGGTTTTTGAAAATTGTCTCGTTCTCAGATATTCGGGCGATTTTATTTTAAATTAATATCTAAACAATATTTGACATATGTATGATACATATGTATGTATACAGAGTAATGGCATACCATATTTGGAAAGTTGTCAAAATATCTTTTTTCGACTTCTGAAGCATTTTTGAAAAAATTTTGTTTAAATTTCAAACTGAGTGATTTGCAAATAAACAACATATATGTAGGTGCAAGTACGTGCGACTCAGTGGTGCACTTTGTTTTTACTGTTTACCTCAAGCTAAAATTTACAAAATAAGGGTATCAAAGTAAACACTATTAGTTCCATGTCTATATGTCTGTTTGTTCTTACATGGTTCGCTCGAGAACCACTGAACTTTTGATGAAAGTTGTTTTGTGTGTTTGGCCTGAGGTGTATATATGTACATAAGTAGGTATGTATCGTAGTTTCATCAAAAAATTGTCAAAACCGGATGTGCGGGCAAGATGTGGGGAGATGGGTATAAATATTTCAATCATTTATTCCAAAACATAATGCTGTCTTCTGTCTCTCAAGCGAAACCAAAACCCTCAAACATTATCCATAAATGGTACTTGCATCATTGAAACCGAAACACTTGCCATTCGTGGTATGTGTATTAATAACCATCTTCGATGGAACGATCACATATTCGAGGTCGCCAAAAATGTTGCAAAATGTCTAGGATTCCTTAAACGGTGCAAGAAATATTTGACCCCGTCTGATCTGGCCTCAATTTATAAGACATTCATCCGAACTAAACTGGAATATAGCTCTCATATCTGGTCTGGTCCACCCAAGACCATTCTGCACATTCTTGATAGGGTACAAAATCGCGCGTTAAGACTTATAGGTGAGAGAGGCATTGTGAATTCCAGTCATTCACTAGAACATCGGAGAAATGTCTCCTGTCTCTTCTTGTTTTATCGTTTTTTTAATAAAAAATGCTCCAGCGAAATAGCCAGTTGCATTCCTCCCCTTCAAAATTTCACCCTCAATACGCGACATGCTTCGAATGCACATCAGTTCATCCTAAAGCCTAATTTCGGTCGTACGGTTAAGTATAGGAATTCATTTATAAGCCGAACGACACGAATGTGGAATGATCTACCAAGATCTGTATTTCCCTATCACTACAACCTTCAAACATTTAAAGCCAACGTGCACAGGCTTCTCCTCTGTTCCTCTTCACCTTTTCCTTAAAAGCCCGTGCCCTGTAACAGTATAAAGGTATTCATATTCCTTTTGGCGCGCGCGAATTATAAAAAAAGAATCATACTTATTGGCCGCTTAACTCAAGAATTTGTGAATAGATAATCACCTTTACATTGGTTGATAGGGTTCTTTGTTAAACATTTTTACATATTCGAATTCCTTGACGGTTCAGCTTTAATATGGTATGGCGCATGTTGGGGTATAAAATATATTTCTTTTAAATTCTTCTTCCAAATTATTTTCGGTTCAAAAGTGATACAGACAGACACCGTGTTGAATCCAATAGTGTTTCATTTTATAAAAGTCTGGTGATTAACATTAAAAAATTATCAAAAAGGTGAAAAAAGAAAATTATAATACGTTTCAAACAACAACAACAAAAAAGATATAAGTCGGTGTATACTATTGAAAGGGCTAAGAAAATATCGTTGTTATACATAGAAACAACGAGTCACCTAATAATAATTAAAAAAAAAATAGCTATACAAAATTCAACAGATTTCACCTTTTACACCAAGCATCAGTTACAAAAATGGCCTATACTATTTGTTTGAAATCTTTCACCGCTTAAAATGGTAGCTATATGATCCTGTTAAAACTCGATACCATGCATGTGGGTGACAAAAAAAAAGAGTAAAAATTTATGGATGGCAATTTTATCGCCTTGTCCATGGCCGCAGTTTCAATGAAATTCACTACTTTGCTTAACAGTATATACAGTATAAGAGCCTTTTAGTATTTGTAATTTTTTGGGAACTTTATATTTCAGTATAAGAGCCTTTTAGTATTTGTAATTTTTTGGGAACTTTATATTTCTGCTTCAGGATCAGACGTTTTCACCTTCTTGTCTGCTCTGTTCTACCTCCTATAAAGTTAACACCATAAATAATGAAAACTTTTGGCTCCAGATAATTTTTAGGCATCTTCCAAAATACAAGGTTTATTACCTACATAAAAGAGAAATGTTCTTTCAGAAACCAACCTGTGTTTCTCTGTCTTAAAATTCGTATTACAGCTGGTTTTTTAATATGTCATATGTGTGTTTGTATGCATGTATAAGGCAATTAAACACGATAGGGACTCTATCCTCCCTTAAGTAAGATCCACATTTTGGATTAAAATTTAATTTACCGATTTTGTTTTAACTGAATTTCTTGGGGAAGTTTGCAATTCCGTACATTTTTTACGGAAAAAACTAAACAAAAAGAAAAAAAACTCAAACACCTTATTTGTAAACAGATTTTAAATAATTTGAAGTTTTCCCAATAACGTTGATATGAGCTTAGAATTTTAAATTGAACCATGTTTTTTACGTACCGCTTTTTTTGCCAAAAAAAAGTCCACGTATTGATATATGTACTTTATTTAAAACTTCATATATTTAAAAATAGACTGGAATCGATATCTAAAGTATGCAAGTCATGTTATTGTAAGGAAAAGAAAACAGAAGACCGAGACAGAAAGTGCCTACTAATTAATAATTCAATACCGATATGAGTGACCCTTTGATAACTCCCAATAATTAAGACCCAAAACCATCAAAGTGCAATTTTCAAAAATTAATGATATCCATATACATATAGCAGGTACACCGTAAGTACAAAAAAAATTCCTGCCATGTTTGACCAAAACTTTAAAATACTCGTATTTGGACATTCATTTTTATTTTATATCTTTAGGTTTAGAGTTGAATTTTTTTAGCATACTTTCTTTTCGATGGTGCTACGGTATTTTGTTACAGTTGTTGTTGCTGTGCCGTTCTTATATATTGTATATTTTCCTTTCGTCTGGTTTCAGTTTCGGTCATTATATGTATGTGTAAAATCAAGTTTAAAAGCACACAGTTATATACATTTTTTTTTTTTAATTCTTATGAAATATAAATTTTTCATTTCACAGCACACATTCTTTAGATTTTACACATTTTTTTTTTGATTTTTTCTTGTTTACTTGCACTCGTTTGCTAAAAAAAAATTATTTCAAAACAACCGAGTTATAACTGAACTAAAATAATTTCGTATAAAGAATGTACCTAAAAACTGAATTAAAACGTAGAAACGACAAAAGAAACGTCGACCACAACGACTACACGACTACCCAATACAATATTAGAGAAAAATCTCATACTACAAATTGAAACAAATATTCAAGTACTACCTGCCTGTGGTGGATCGCTGTCTCTCGTCGTAGATAGAAAGACAGAGAAGGCCACACAGACAGAAGGAGCACACAGGAGGGTTAGGCTAGGCCTGGATTATGAGAACAGGTAATATGTGCACCTACGTCATACTAAATGTTTGTAGCCTTTCGGCTATAAACAAAAGACGACCACACTGACGACAATGATGGTTGTGATTTTCTTTTACATAACTGTATCTAGCTGGTGAGTGAAAAGGAACAGAAACAGGTAGAAGAATGAAAAAACAGGTGTAGTTGTATCAGAATGGGATAGATCGTACTGTAAACGTAGACATTTATGGTATCTAAGAGTTAACAGATAAATACGGATACCTGTGTAAACATACTTTACTTTTCTACTTAGATTGTGCAGGTGTGCTGCTACTGCTGCGTGACTCTTCTAAATGCATATGTAAAATAAGCTTAACTGGATTTTAGGCGAGGCACGATATAAAATTAATTCTTGTTGACTGATTGGTTTGTGTTGTTGTAATGCTATATGTAGAGTGGTAGAAAGGCTTTCTCTTTTTCATTCGTTTTTCAGTTTGTCTTCCCAGTGTTTCCGGTGTGGTTTTTGCCTGTAGGTATTAGAAGTTGGTGACTGGCTCAAGCAAACTAGAGGTATCAGAGTTATAAAATTAAGATTCCACTTATACTATATTTTGCTCACTTATTAGTTATACTTAATTTTCATCAACTTGAGATGAATGTCATTTTCTAATACAAAATTTGCCTTCCGAAAGTTCTATGTTTGTACCTGGATTAGTCCTCTTCAATTAAGCCTCCTGTTATTGTCTACTTTCGTTTGTCATCACGCACTGGATATAAGTTTATTTTCACTAAGCCTGGATTTATGTATGTAGGGTTCATATGTGAATATTAAAAATATTTGGCCATTTCAGGAGTATTTTTTCATCTTATATTTTATATAGTAATGCGTACAGTCCATTGAACCTGAGTCTAAACCAATAGGTCCGTTTTGCGTTGTGTCTACTAATGCTAGACATCGAAGAAATAAATTTGAAATTTATCTTTACTATACTGTGCAAATAGGCAATCAAAATAGGGTACAGTACAAGCATACCTCGATTTACAGATTGAGTCATTTCGACTTACGAAGTCTGATAAATTCAGAAAGCTTGTCTTGACAATAATTTTAGGGAAGAAAGTCTATTAAATATTTAAAACAAATTGTTTTCACTTAGGACGCATTTTCTCGCGACCAATTAGTGACGTAGGTCGAGGTATGTACACATGTTTTCGTTTCGTTTTTAATGCATTTTTATTTTTGTACTTCATTAACTCTTAACAGCTAGACACAAAAAACGCTTGAAACTAGCTTAACTAACTTAACTATGTTATATACTAACTAAATGGCCAGATGCGGGCGCTCTAAGCTAAACCTAATGCTTAAACTATGTCTTTCCACGTAACATAACTTAAAATATTTATTAAATCTATACTTACAAATATTGAGAAACTAAGAAAAAATTTTGAAGCAAAAACTAAGTATATGAACTGAATTTTGTATCTATATATAAAACTTACAAACTACCTAAAAGCTACTTATTCTAAGGTAGGTGATTAAACACGCGAATTTTTTTTTATATACATATCATATATATAGATATATTTTATACCTTCATATATACATGTATAAGGTTTTTTTTTTTTTTTAAGCTATACTTAAACCGACCTTAAAACTATGTAACCCGGCCAGTCAATAAAAAGCTACACCGACTTTGCCCCTTGTGAGGCTACCCCGAATCAAAAGGAAACGGCGAGGTCGTTCCCTCTCCGTCCCCGAGCCACCAGAATTTCACGGCTGCCATATCACGGCTTGATACCGCTTTACTAAACCGTAGACGCTCCGTGGTGCTATGTGTGACGTGTCGGTCGTAGTTAAGTCGCCTGTCCGCAGCATTTCGGGCAATATGGTAGATTAGCGGCACCGCTACCCTATCCTGTATCAGAACTTCTCTATCTAAAAATAGGAACGCCTCTGGGGGGATGAAGCCGTTAAGGCGCACGCTCTCGTGATACAAATCATTGGGGTAGTATGCCCCAGAGATCAGGTTATTCATCGAGGACATTGCTCTTACAGTGTGCCTTCGAATCATATCGATCAGGAAATTATCCACTGTGTTTATGTTCGCCCTGTTATACAGGACCTCATTAGAATATAATTTTCTGTACTGGGACTCTGGTATTCTGTACAACTGAAGACAAGCCCTAAGGCAAGCCCTCTCAAACACCCGAATCCTTTCCATCCAGCTTGCTCCCACGTTGAACCACACGGGACATCCATATACGAGCATGGGCCGAATAAGGGCCATGTAGCAGATTACCTTCACCCTTGCATCGAGTTGGCTGCTATAAAACAGTCTCTTTGTAAAGGCAAAAGCACCTCTTTCTCTGGCCAGAGCAGCATCTACATTTTTGTTAAAATATAGATATTGATCTAGCCAGATCCCAAGGTATCTAACCACACTTCGACTCGCTAGTGGCTGACTCCCTAGAGGCCCCAGATAACGACGTTCTAAACAGAATAGTCTCTGTCTTCTGGAAGTTGATCTTCAGCTTCCAGTCGTCGCAGTATATCCTGATCTTATCGAAATCACGCTGCAAGAGTATTGCAATGACCTCGATCTTTGGTCCTGACCTATACGCGATCAAGTCGTCTGCATACGCAATAGCATGGGGAAGAGATCCTACGAGATCACTCGTGTAAATGTTAAAGAGGATCGGTGAACAACGGTCTACAACAAGGTGCGGTTAACCTTGTTGTAGACCGTTTTTGGTTTCGAACGTCCCGGCAGAAGTCACATTGCCATTTTTCACAATGAACTGTCTACTTGTGAGCATATTACAGAGCATGTACAGCAGTGGTTTACTTATACCCAGCCTGCTCAACTTGTAGAAGAGTCCTTCTAGCCATACGGTATCGAACGCCTTCTCCAAGTCAACCAGGCAGGCACCCGTGCATTGTTTCTTACTTTTGTTCCATTGGATATCAGATACCAGTTTAGACGCGGCTTGTACAGTCTCATGACCCGCATTGAAACCAAATTGGTTATCCGGAACTATATGCATGTCCTCAACCCACTTAGTCAGGGCTCTATTGACCACTTTTTCGAATACCTTGCTGATGTTCGGAAGGAGACTTATCGACCGGAGATTCGCCGGATTGGATGTGTCTTTCCCTCTTTTGGGAATAGGCTGTACTACCGCTGTCTTCCAATGCGCCGGATAATGTGCATTATTCAGCACATTATTAAATAGGGTAGCGTAAATGTCGACCGCTTCTGGAGGGAGATGTCGAAGCACAATGTTAGTTATTCCATCGATACATCGATTCCATCCTTCTCAGTGAGTCGAAGATCGTTTCGAGCTCCACCTTCGATATGAACGGGGGATGTAACCCCTCATCGGCGATGACATTATTTGCCATGTTATCGTCATTGAACTCGGTAAAGCCTATGCTCTCTGATCGCCAGTGCTGTGTATCATTTCGAAGGTAGACGTTGTGCACAAGGATTCGATTTTCCAGGTCGTAGTTCGGCCAAATGCTATCATTCACCTTGTACACTTCCTGGAAAGTCGCTCCTATAGCCTCTATTTTCTCCTGCAGATCTTCGATCATGAAAAAGTTGTCATCATCGAGAGCGTTCCCGGGATCTATGCCTGCTGTTATTAGTATTTGTTCGTTGTTTGTCGTTCGAGGGATTTTAAGACGCGGAAGGTCGTTTTGATTATTCTTCCGAAAAATTTTATTTATTTGCGGGAACTTACTCGGGTTGTTGGATTTTACAGCCCGAATTTTGTTGTTCCAATGCAGATCTACAGAAAGTCTGTAGTTATCCCTGATTAATTTCTGGAGGTTTTTAATCAACGACTTCAGCGTCCTAACATCCGAGTTTTGTCTGTCAGTAAACTGTCTGTATAAGGTTTTTAGTCTCGACAGCAGTCTACTTTTGTGTTGGTGTAGTGCGTCAATTGTTACATTGCGGATATGGCTGCGTTGTCAGTATGTTGATACCGAGGTATCGTACTGTCCATAAATGGTTTAATTGTCTCGTCCATTTGTCTTAGGTACCTGTCGATCTCCTCGTTGAACAGATTCCTATTGGACTGTGGGTGGAGCGAACTCGAGGAGAGTGCTCTCGTCATAGCTCTGGAGAAGCGTGTCCAACGCATCCTACTGTAATTGTAGGGGCACGTTTGAACAAACTCCTCCAATTCCGCAATTTCGTTGGGAATTGTAATTTCGGCACTGAGCCCGCAATGGTCACTGTCATACACAAAAGTGTCTATGCAGTTTCTTGTTTGTCGGTTCGTGTTGGTGAGTTGTAACCGTACGTAGAATAGTATAAGATCCAGATAGGAGCCGCATCTAGGACACGACGGGTTATCTGTAGCTATCAAATCGAGTTTATACTCGACATTGTGTTGACCCCAACAATTGAATAGTAGGTTCCCCCTAGAGTTTGGTATGTTATTTACCCAACCGCTATGTTTGACGTTTAAATCTCCGGCCATGAGGAAATAATTCTCCTCCGACTCCAGCCTTAGACATCGAGAAAGTGTCTCGAGCTCTGTAATAAATGAAGTAGTTTGAGTAGACCCAGATGCGTAGACCGCACCCATGTACATCCTCTTTCCACTACGGAGAGCAATGCACACGATACATGCTTCCACCTCCTGGAATCTCCGCACTTCACCGCTGTACACGGCCTTATATCGCAAGTCTTTGTGAATGAAGATCGCAACACCTCCACCTTGAGTAGAGTTGGGTCGGTCTCTTCTTATAATATTGTATTTATTATGGCTCAGTTTGTGTTTCTGGGATAGCTTAGATTCGCTAACCACATCAGGGCTTTGATCTTCTAACAACTTAAAAAGTACGGTTCTTCGCTCGATCCTCATCAGTGAATTCACATTCACCGAGGCTCAGGTGCTTTAGGCAGTGGTTGTACCGTGTTTCTCCGGCCTGACGCCATTTGGGCGTAGGTCCATTGGGGAGTAACGGCTGGTGTTTGACTAGAAACAGGTGGACGCTTGGCTTCGACTTTCTGCTGACGAGCCAGGTTTACTTTTTTCATGTACTGGAACTTAGGACAACCCCGAGGTTTGGCCTTTATCTGCCGCCCCATTCTTACCCAAGGAACATTCCTCTACTTTGTTGTTCTTTCCACACTTTACGCATCGAAGCTGCATTTCGCAGTTCGACGCGGCGTGCCCGAACCTTTGGCAGCGAACACATTGTAAAATGTTATCGCTCCTCTTTACTTTTTCCCATTTGACAACCTGGTAGTCTAGAACATTAATACTCCTTAGACCATCCAGTTTGCTGTTGGGAGTTATCTGAACAAGGAAGAACGGTAATTTCCGCTTCTCCCTTTTGGCCCTTGCTGTGGTGAACGGCTTGACTCCTACGAACTCAAGACCGTCGCACTCCTTCTCTTTCAGCATCCTAAGGAGCTCTCCCGGTTCGATAGACAGATCTATCCCCCTCAGTAGCATAGTTTGCAACTTTTCCCCCTTCGGGGTAAAGGAGAAGAACTCCGTCGTCGTTTCCTTTATAAACCTTTTATTTTTTTTGTACTGCTCCACTGTATTACAGTGGCCTATCTTCATTAATACGTTTAATAAAAAAGTTATTTCCTATTATCGACTTACATAGCTTAATGGTGTCTTTTAATTCCATCTTGATAGGTGGCACCTTCTCCTTTGCACTCTTCTGCTGCTGATGTTGTTGTTGTTGCTGGTCTTTCTGTTGATGTTGTTGTTGCTGCTGATTCTGTTTTTGCTGTTTGCCGCTGCTGCTTAGCTGGCAACTGTTTTTGTTGTGGCTGCTTTGTTGGCAGCTGTTGATGTTGTTGTTGCTGCTGCGTATCAGGCAGCTGTTTTTGTTGTTGTTTTATTTTCTGTGGCTGGCTATCTTCCTATCTTCTGGCTGTCTGTTTAGCCTTTATGGTCAGCACCCTCTGCTGGTGGTGCCGTATGCTCTGGTTGATGGCCTCCATCTCTTCGTCCTCATCCTCGGACTCGGAGGCCGCTAACGTGGCGAAGCTATTGCTACCACCTTTGTAGAAATTTTCTCTACCTTCCGAGACGAATTTTATGCTCGTCTGCTGCTGCTGCTGTTGCTGTTGTTGTTGACGGCGCCCCCACCCTCACTTCTCCCGGCAGCTTTTCAGTCGAAGCTGATAGGGAGGGGCGCTTGCCTTCGTAGGGAGTCAGCCTCTGTTTCCTCCTCCTCTTTATAGTAGTTCCACTTTCGACACTTGCCAAGTGGCTTTCACTGTCGGCCTCATCGGCCGATGTTTTTGCGTCCACTACTCCCACTATGGGAGGCAGAGACCGTTCACTTTTTTTCATTACCTCACTTATTATTGTTTAGGTTTATTTTTGTTTCTATTTTTTTTTTTTTTCTTAAATAAATAAAAATAAAAAAAAGTACCCGAATTTTTATTCCGGTGGGAGTTGAACCCGAACGATTCAGGTCACTGGTCGCTAACGCGATACTTGATGCACCACTGTCTATTTTTTACTTGAAATCACGAGGAAATTTCAAGAGAAGCCGAAACACGTGTGATCTCCAGGTCTGTGAACGACTGATGTACACGTGTTAGTATTCATCAATGTACATCATCTGACCTTTACACGTATATTGCAATCAGATATTTACCACACCAAGTTTTTTAGCAAAATCAAAGTGCCCTACGCCAATAAGTTGTCTGTAGTCTTTCCTGGATCGTAGGATAAGTGTCGCCCAAGGTGCGCGCCGAAGGGGATATGAATACCCTTAAACTGTTTCAGGGCACAGACGTTACGAAAAGGGGGAAGAGGAACAGAGGAGAAGCCTGTGCACGTTGGCTGGTTGTAGTGATGGAGAAATACAGAGCCTGGTAGATTATTCGACATTCGTGCCGTTCGGCTTATAAACGAATGTTCAAGAGAATAAATAGAATTCAGAATGTCTCTATCACCTATAAATTTTAACGCGCGATTTCGTACCCTATAAAGAATGTACAGAACGGTCTTGGGTGCACCAGACCAGATATGGGCGTTATATTCCAGCTTAGGGTGGATGAATGCCTTATAAATTGAGGCCAGATTAGACGGAGTAAAATATTTCTTGCACCGTTTAAGGAATCCTAGACATTTTGCAGCATTTTTGGCGACCTCGACTATGTGATCGTTCCATCGAAGATGTTTATTAATACACATACCGAGAATAGCAAGTCTTTCGGTTTCAACGAAGCAAGTACCATCCATGGATAATGGTTGAGGGTTTTCGCTTCGCTTGAGAGACCGAAGACAGCATTGAGTTTCCACGTTGTTGGTTGAACCTCATTTGATTACGCTGGTTGTACCAAAAGTCACCTTGCCTAAGACGATAGATTGCTTTTATAGTACTGCCTATGATATAAGTATCAAGAGGAGCTAGATTGGGCAGCGCCTCCGTATCCGATAGAGGATGCAGCATGAAAGCAATTTTGCGCACATGAATCTCAATTAGTCTCTCTATGCTTTTCAACAAAAAGGAAGTCAGACTTATAGGCCTGAAGTTCTTGGTGAGTGAGTAGTCATCTGTACCGATTTTTGGTACAAAAACTACTCTAACTGTTCGTCAGGATGTAGGAATATATGCCAGTGCTAGTCCAGCAGTGGAAATTATTTTCAGAGTAGGTTGTAGCTGGTCTATAGCCTGTTGCAGCATGGCTGGGTATATTCCATTGGTACCCGGGGATTTGAAGCCAGCAAATGATGCCACTGCATATCTGATAGCCTCATCTGTTACCACATCTGATGCAATATACCACCTGCGCCAATTTGTCTGACTAAGATTAAGCTCAACCTGGGTGAGCGGGCCGAGCTGTGACTTAGTTGTTATCTGATTTCCCGGGAAGAGAGTTTCCAGCAGAAGACTGAAAGTCTCCGCTTTCATCTCAGTGAAGGTACCATCAGATTTCCTAAAGGATTCCAGTTTAGCCGGTTTGCCTTTTTCAGACCTTTAACCAATCTACTGGTTGCACCACATGTTTCGATCTTTTCACAAAAATCTCTATAGGAAGCATTTTTCGACATCCGAATTAGAATATAAATATTCTTTTTGCAGTCCTCCTCTAAGTTAGTCTTTAATGACCAATGTAGAAGTTGTCTGGTTTCCTTTTGTAGTCTCTGCAGTTCTAAGTTCCACCAGGGAAGTAACGATCTGCATGGACTCTTTGTCACTGGACACGTCAGTTTAAAGCATCTGGTGAGGGTACTGGTCAGGTCTTTGTAAAAATAGTTCATCTATGATAAAACAAAAAAAACTGATTCACTGTACAATTCTGTTATTATTGCATACATCAGCAAATGTACTATATTCTTTTTTGCTCTTATCAAATAAAACTCTCACTGCTTTTTTGGATTTCACGGAGTAAGCGCGATTTATTTCAACAGGTTATGGGCCCACACCTAAATCCATTTTAAAACCGTTTATTATTATACTAAATTTATCTAATAATTAATAAGTCGTGGAAATTACTCGTTTTTTTTTACATACACATATCTTTTGCATCCAATAAGAGAATTTCGGTAGCGCAGCTTATTTTGTTTTGTGCAGTACATACATATATGTATTTGTGAATCAAAGATGAAAGGAAGTGATTTCATAAAAATCGAAAAGCTTATGGGTGAAGATCGTCTGGAAGTTCCAGATCAAGCAAATGCTCAATGCTAGTGATCTCTTCGATGTTGTGAGCGGAAAAATCGTAAAACCAACGGAGCCAGGGAAAGCGGTGGAATGGGGAAAACTGGACAAGAGGACTCAAAAGATTATCGTAATGAGTGTGGGCCAAAAGCCACTTCTGCACATATTGAATTACAGCACTGCACATGAGATGTGGAAAAAAACTGGAGGCCGTTTATGAGCGGAAGGCACAAACCAATATTCATCTCCTCCAGCAGAAGTTTTATAGTTTTCAGAAGGACCCCACAGATGATATGGCAACCAACATACTGTAATATGCGATAAAACGATATTTTGTGAAATTTATTTCTTTATTTTCTAGTCTTTAGAACAATTCAGGTTTACACTATACTATTCTTCGCAATTCTTTTCTTACAATGTCTCTTTCCTCTCAAATCACTTTATCTCCTTTCAATTACTTAATTCACAAATCCAAACTAATTACTTCTTCTTGTTAAATCTCAACTTTCAATTTATCACAAAATTACAACTTCGCCCATTATCACTTTTCTAATCTTTTCGCCACAGTTTAAAAACTACTGCCCCCTCTCGAAAGCCATCTGTCCTTATATAGTAGAAGTTTCTCATAGCCAGAAACTTCTAGCAAATTCTTCGACCACTGGAACAAGAGAAATTCTGATGTAATAATTCTTGCAGTTATAATTCCCTCTTGTCCGTGATATTATCCGTCTCTTTCGTTGACATGAGTTGTGGAGACTTCATCGCAGACACGAACCTCGAATGAAAGGACAGTTCGGACCAAAATTCTGCCAGAATGAAAAGACACTTCGGAATTTGTTGCATCATACTTTTAGGGAGCGTAGTTATTATTATGCTACACTGCCCCCCTCTTAGACGTGTTCGTCCCGAACAAGTGCATCCTCATTTCGGCCATTGTATCGACTCAGTCGGTCCACATGAACCACTTTCATTTTGGCCCTTGGTCCTCGCTGGATGCGGTAGACAGCATCGTTGATGCGGGTTACTATTCTGTAGGGACCTTCCCAGTTCCGCTGCAATTTAGGTGATTTGCCCTTTTGGCGATGGGGATTATACAGCCACACTAGATCTCCTTCCTGGAATCCTGACGTTGTTGCCTTGGCATCATACCTGGTCTTCATGCGGTCGCTCGTTATTTTAATCTGGCTTCTGGTCCTTTGGTGTATGTCCCTAAGCCTTTCCCTAAGGTCCGCCACGTACTCTTCTTCATTTCTGGGCTCATTGGTAGGAGATCCAAATTTCACCTCACTGGGTAAACGAGCTATTCCACCAAATAAGATTTCGAACGGCGTATGTCGAGTAGTGCTATGCACGGCACTTCTATAGGCCATCAAAAACAAGGGAATCTGCCGGTCCCAATCCCGTTGTTAGTCACCTACGACCTTCGAGAGATGTTCGTCCAAAGTCCTATTGAAACGCTCCACCATACCGTCCGACTGTGGATGAAGCGCGGTTGTCCTTGTCTTTTTGATTCCGAGTAGTTGACACATCTCTTGGAAGATTCTTGACTCGAAGTTCCACCCTTGGTCAGAATGCAATTCCAAGGGCACACCCAATCTGCTAACCCAATTGTAGACGATTTGCTCCGCCACGGTTCTGGCTTCCTGGTTAGGGATCGGAAACGCTTCCGGCCACTTACTGAAGTAGTCCATTACTACGAGTATCCATTTTTTATTACCATTGTCGGTTTCCGGAAAGGTCCCTGCGATGTCAATGGCGATTCGTTCGAAAGGTGCTCCCACGTTGTATTGGTGCATCTTACCTCGAGTTTTGATTCTCGGACCCTTGCTAGCTGCACACACGTCGCATTTTCTGCACCAGTCTTCGATATCTTCCTTCGCTTTTAACCAATAAAAACGTTCTCGTACCTTTTCTAGTGTCTTATTCACTCCCAAGTGGCCTCCGGACGCCCCGCCATGCATCTCCTGCAACACCTCCTTGACCCTCGTCCGCGGTACGAGAAGCTGCATTACAAACGACTTTCCGTCGGAGGATTCCCATTTTCTTCTCAGAACACCTTCTTGGATATGGAGGGAGTCCCACTGCGCAAAATATGCCTTTAAGGTCGGGCTTCTGTGAGAGATGTCTTGATGATCCGGTTTCTCCATGTTCTCCTTCTAGGCCAGAATCGGCTCGATATCCGGGTCTTCCTTCTGAGCGTTCCGGATCTCATCTACGCTCCAGCCGGCGATAGGTTCGGCTCTCATTCTTTGGATGGAAACCAGCTCCCGTTCTTCCTGACGCGCACAATGTTTACAATCCGTTCTGCATGGTCTCCGGGACGGTGCATCCGCATTAGAGCGGAGTTTTCCTTTACGATGCTGTATTTCGTAGTCGTAGATTTGCAGCCTTTCGATAAATCTTGCGACCTGACCCTCAGGACTCTTGAACTGTAATAGCCATTTTGAGGCTGCATGGTCTGTGCGAAGAACGAACTTCCTCCCATAGAGGTATTTGTGAAAATGCTTCGTAGCCAAGATCAAAGCTAGAAGTTCCCGCCTTGTCACGCAGTAGTTCCTTTCTGGCTTAGAGAGCACCTTGCTGAAGTACGCAACCACCTTCTCTTGGCCATCATGCACCTGGGAGAGTACGGCTCCTACCCCGACATTACTAGCATCTGCATCCATAATGAACGTTTCCCCGGGAGTGGGGTAAGTTAGTATCGGGGCATCGCATAGCCATTGTTTAAGTGCCTTGAAGCTCTTCTCGCACTCAATTGACCATTTGAATTGTTTTTCCTTTTCCGTCAACTGGTGCAGGCTCTTTGCGATCCCGGCAAAATCCTTCACGATCCGTCTGTAGTAGGTGGCTAGGCCCAGGAAGCTCCTTAGTTGGTGTTTGTCTTTGGGGACTGGCCAGTTTTTCACCGCTTCGACCTTCACTGGATCGGTTCTCACTCCTTTCGCTGAAATTATGTGTCCCAGGTATTTGACTTCCGCTCTAAACAGGGCACACTTCTTGGGGTTGAGCTTCAGGTGGGCACTTCGAAGCCTTTGAAATACATCCCTTAGATTGTCTCGGTGTTGCGCAAACGTTTTTCCAACGACGATGACATCATTCAAGTATACCAAACAGGTTTTCCATGTTAACCCTTGCAGGACACATTCCATCAATCGCTCGAAAGTCGCCGGAGCATTGCACAGCCCGAATGGCATTACCGTGAATTGCCATAGCCCATTTCCTGCGGTGAAGGCGGTTTTCTCCCGGTCTTCTGGATGGATCTGTAGCTGCCAGTAGCCACTCTTCAAGTCGAGAGTGGAAAACCATCGGGCTCCTGATAGTGTGTCTAGCGTGTCGTCAATCCGTGGCAGAGGATAGCTATCTTTCTTGGTGACGTAATTGAGCTGCCGATAGTCCACGCAGAACCGCGTGCTGCTATCTTTCTTCTTAACCAGTACAACCGGTGATGCCCACGGACTTTTGGAACTTTCAATCAGACCTTCTTTCTCCATTGCCGACACCATCTCTGCAACTTCTGTCTGCTTTGCCAATGGAAGGCGCCTAGCAGGCTGCCGAATTTGTCTAGTATCACCAGTGTCTATTCGATGTTGTACCAGGTGTGTTCGGCCGTATTCTCCGTCCTGTGAGGCAAATACATCAGCGTACTCATTGATAAGATTCTCTGCCATAGTTCGCTGCTCCTGATTCAGCTTACTGGACTGGAGAATCGTCTCTCTCGTTTCCGCTGTCCAAGGTGATGGGATAGGTTTTGGAGCATCACGTTCAGATATTGTTGCGACGGCGGTAATCGGCGTGCATTTTCCAGTCACCTCCCCTCGCCTTAGTTTGACAGTGCGTGGCCTCGCGTTCAAAACTCTCACTGGAACCATGGTGTTCTTTGGTTCGACTAACGTCTTTCCCACGATGCAGTTTTGAGAATGCTTCTCTGGGTCTGGTTCTACTATGTAGAATCGGTGGTTCCCAAGATCACCTTCCAGCTTCATCCAAATGATTGTCTCTGAAGATGGCGGCAAAACTTCGTCTTTGCTGATGACTGTCCTGAGAGTTACGGCATTCTCGTTTCCGTACACTATCGGAATCTCCACATTTCGATACCTCAGTACTTGCATCCCGGTGTCCAAGATTACTTCATTTGCTTTCATGAAGTCTATTCCGATGATGCACTCGTCGCATATATCTGCCACCAGAAACGCATGGGAGAACGTCAGTCCTGCCAGAGTTATCGTAAGACGAACTTCTCCAAACACCTTCGCCATTTCTCCTGCTGCAGTCTTCAGGCAGTAGCTGTTGGTGTTGTGCAGCCAGGAGCTTCTGACGATATCTCTTCTTACAATGGAGGCGGTGGCACCTGTGTCGATGGTGGCTCGCACTTCTTCTTGTTGATTAGTGCCTCCACTGTCAGGCTCTTGTTACCCCGTTTGGTTTGCGAAACTTGAATGGTGGTCCTGGGGGCTCGATTCCAGTAACCAACTTCTGCCCCGCGAAGTTGGTCCTTACGCATTTCCCGACTGCTGGTTTTGGGAAGTCTGACCGACAGGATGCTTCCTCTCTGCTTCTCCTACTTCCGCAATGTGGACAATTTCCTCGTCTAGGTGCACTTCTGCACTGCCGTTGTAGGTGTCCGGTTTGGTTGCAATTCCAGCAACGGATTTGACTTCCGCGAGCTTTGTCTTCATCCATGACGGCTGTTCTCTGGCATGAGCATTCCACGACGGACATTTCCCTGACACGGTGTATTCCCTGGTATGCTTGGTCCGCAGCCTTCATTGACAAAGCGAATGCCAATGCCTCGGGGAGTGTTCGCTTTTCAGCCATCCTTACAGCCATTTGCAGTTGTCTGTCCTCTATGGCCTGAATAAAAGCTTCCACCGCCATTTCGATGATAAGCTCCTCACCGGCTTTAGGGTATGAAAGATGGGCTAGTCGCTCTATATCCGCTTGCAACTGTTGGAGCGTTTCCCCCCTTTTCTGGACTCGACTACGCACCTGAACCCTGTACACCTGCTGCATGTGTTCATCCCCAAACCGCATCTCGATAGCCTGAACCAGAGAGTCGTAGTTCTGCTGTTTATCTTCCGGGATGGTCTGCAAGAGCTCCGCAGCTGGACCCCTCAGTGCAAGCGTGAGTGCAATAGACTTCTCTTCATCGTTCCAGCTATTGGTCACTGCGGCTGCTTCGAATTGCCTCTTATAAATTGGCCATGATGTTTGACCATCGAAGATAGGAGGCTGCATCTCCTTTCTTCTCAGACCGTCAGTGGAATATTCCCGTGCTTTCTGTCTCTTCACGTTGCTGAGTTCCTTAGTAAGATTTTCGACTTGTTTTTCTACTTTTTCGAACTGAGTCTCTATTTTCCCGAACTGAGTTCCATGCTTCTCAAAGTTTTCATCGAATCTAGTTTCGACTTTTTCGAGTTGCGTCTCGACCTTCTCGATTTTCTCTTCGATCGCTTCGAATTTAGATTCCAAGTTCCTGTTTTGCTCATCAAGTTTGCTTTCCAGAGCATCTAGAGAATTCTTTTGTTCGTCCATCTTAAGTTCTAGAGAATTCTTTTGTTCGTCCATTGTTTTCTTTTGTTCGTCCAGCTTAACTTCTAGAGAATTCCTCTGGTCGTCCATTGCTTTCTTTTGTTCGTCCATTGCTTTCTTTTGTTCGTCCATTTCTTTCTTTTGTTCGTCCATGACTAACTTAAGTTGCAGGAGTAGACTTGTTATACCCGGGTCGGCTGCTGCACTTGCCGGTTCCTCTTCCACGTCAAACTCTACGTCATGCGGATTCTCACCTTTCTGCGTTACTGCTTCTTCCAGACGAATCAGTAGGGCATCTTTTCCCCCAGTTGTGTCGAGGTTCCGCTTACTGAGTTCTGCCTTTAGTTGAGTTATAGTTAGTTTTCCCAATTTGCGACCCATTTTGCTCAACTAATTAACTCAACACAGAAATGTTTTTGTTTTTTTTTTTTTTTTTTTTTCCGTGTGCAATTTCACACCACGGAAATAGTTACTCACAGAATAAGTTTTATCCCGCTTCTGACTCCAATGTTATATGCAAGCTACGGCTCGAGTAGATAAAACGATATTCTGTGAAATTTATTTCTTTATTTTCTAGTCTTTAGAACAATTCAGGTTCACACTATACTATTCTTCGCAATTCTTTTCTTACAATGTCTCTTTCCTCTCAAATCACTTTATCTCCTTTCAATTACTTAATTCACAAATCCAAACTAATTACTTCTTCTTGTTAAATCTCAACTTTCAATTTATCACGAAATTACAACTTCGCCCATTATCACTTTTCTAATCTCTTCGCCACAGTTTAAAAACTACTGCCCCCTCTCGAAAGCCATCTGTCCTTATATAGCAGAAGTTTCTCATAGCCAGAAACTTCTAGCAAATTCTTCGACCACTGGAACAAGAGAAATTCTGATGTAATAATTCTTGCAGTTATAATTCCCTCTTGTCCGTGATATTATCCGTCTCTTTCGTTGACATGAGTTGTGGAGACTTCATCGCAGACACGAACCTCGAATGAAAGGACAGTTCGGACCAAAATTCTGCCAGAATGAAAAGACACTTCGGAATTTGTTGCATCATACTTTTAGGGAGCGTAGTTATTATTATGCTACAATACCAAAACTATTGCGCAGCAATTTAATAGTTTGGAGAAACCATCTCACCATCTATGCTCATTACAAAAATTCTGATGACGCTGCCACCAGAATACAATCATTTCTATACAGCGTGGGAGTCAACGCAGGCAAATGAAAAGAACATTGAAAATCTAACGGCTTGGCTCGTGATGGAAGAATCACGTTTGATAACTCAAGAACAGTCAGATAACAGTGCTATGGTGGCGAGAAGAACGGCAAAGCAGCAAAACTCTAATTTCAATAGTGCCTCAGGTCGAAAAATAAAACGCGAAAATGTTTCTGGTGCAAAAAACCTGGGCACTGGAGGAAAGACTGCCCATCTAGGAGAGCAAGTGCAAGTGTGGCTCAGAAAGGTGAACATCGAGATGCCTTTGTCTGTACAATGATAGCGGCTGACTTGGCGAATGGTGCAATTAATTACGCGGATTGGTTCCTTGATTCAGGTGCGAGTGACCATATGACATTTCGGAAAGATTGGATGGTTAATTATACAAATTTCGATTATCCGCAATTTGTCCACATAGGTGACGGTAAGACAATCAGTGCTCTGGGATCAGGTGATATTAATATTCTTGCTTTTGATAAAGTACAGTGGGTATCCAAATATCTCTCTAATGTGTTATTAGTGCCAGACCTAACCCTTAATCTGTTTTCTTCAAATGCTGCTCTCGATAAAAATTTAAAATTAATTCCCAATAAAAACCAATGTGAATTGTTGTCGAATGGGCGTACCGTTGCAGTGGGAGTGTTCTTTGTTCAAAATGATGTTCAGAATCGTGAGTAACAAAACAGCGTCAATTAAATACTGGCATGAAGTGTTCGGTCACCAGAACTTGACCTATGTGCGTAATTTCCATAAGGAACGGAAAATCGATTTTGTTGATGAGAAAGAATTCTTTTGTGATGCATGTGCTCTGGGCAAGTCGCATAGGTTACAATTTAATCACAGCAATAGCAGGGCAAAATACGTATGGGAACTCGTACACTCTGATCTGTGTGGGCCGATGCAGAATACTTCGTTCGGTGGTTCAAGATATTTTCTTCTGTTCAAAGACGATTTTTCACGTTATCGAATAGTATACTTTTTAAAAGAAAAAACAGAAGTTGTTCATTGCGTAGAAGATTTTTTAAAAAAAGATTAAAAGAGAGAATGGTTTCGCGGTAAAAGTGATTTTTTTTTCATTTTTAATGCGATTTTTATGAAGTAATTCATTATAACTTACATGCTAGTTAAAAAACGCTTAAAACTAGCTTAACTAACTTAACTATTCTTATTCTAACTTACTGGCCCTATGCGGGCGCTCTAAGTTAAACCTAATACTTAAAACTATGTCTTTCGACGTAACGAACTTCAAAATTGTTTATTTATTTATTTATTTATTTTTTTTAATTTTAATTGTTACTAGGAAAATTAGACAAAAAACTTAGTACATGAACTTTTTTTTTTTTAATTGATCTTATATATAAAACTTACAAATTTACCTTAAAATAAATCTTAAAATATCTTATTCTACCTTAATCTATCTTACTCTACCTTACGTAATTATATACGTACTTTTTTTTTTTTTTTGTTTTTTATTTATTTATTTTTTTTTTATCAAGTGCTGGTTTTTTTTTTTTTTTCTTTTATCCAAGTGCAGTGATATGAATTTTTTTATTTTTTTGTTTTTATTATTTTTAACCTATATACAATATACCTAAACTAACTAAACCTTAAACTATGTAAGTCGGCCATGCTCAAGAACAGCCAACTTTAAACATCCAACAGGCTACCCTGGATTAGGAGGAAACGACGAAGGAGCAACGTGGAAGATTAGCGGCACCGCCAATCTGTCCTGGATCAGACCTTTCTCATCAAAATAGAGGAACGCCTCTGGGGGAACAAAGCCGTTAAGTCGCACTCTCTCATGATACTCGTAATTGGGGTAATAAGCCCCGGAGATCAGGTTGTTCGTCGAGCTCATTGCTCTTGCAATGTGCCTTCGAATCAGCTTGATAACGAAATTACCCACTCTTATTAGGTAAGCCCTGTTGTATAGGACCTCATTGGGATAGAATTTTATGTACTGGGACTCTGGTGTTCTGCACAAATGAAGGCAAGCCCTCTCAAACACCCGAATCTTTTCCAACAAGCTTGCTCCCACGATGAACCACACGGGGCATCCATATACGAACATGGGCCTAATGAGGGCCATGTAGCAGATTACCTTTACCCTTGCATCGAGTTGCTTGCTATAAAAAAGTCTCTTTGTAAGGGCAAAAGCACCTTTGGCTCTGGCCAGAGCAGCATCTATATGTTTGTTAAAATATAGATATTGGTCTAAACAAAGCCCCAGGTATCTGACTACACTTCGACCCGCAAGTGGCTGTCCGTGCGGTCCAACCATTGAGAACTTTCGCCAATTCTTTCTGGTATCCCTAGAGGCACCAGACAACGGTGTCCTAAAAAGAATGGTTTCCGATCTCTGGAAGTTGATCTTCAACTTCCAGTCATCGCAATTTCGCTGAATCTTATAGAAGTCACGTTGCAAGAGAATTGCAATGACCTCGATTTTTGGTCCTGATCTGTACGCGATCAAGTCGTCTGCGTACGCTATGACATGGTGAAGTGATTCTATGAGATCGCTCGTATAAATGTTGAAAAGGATCGGTGAATTAACCGCACCTTGTTGCAGACCGTTTTTAATTTGAAATGTTCCAGCAGAAGTCACATTGCCATTTTTGACAATGAACTGTCTACTGGTGAGCATGTTATGAAGTATGTACAGCAGTGGTTTGCTTATGCCCAGCCTGTTCAGCTTGTAGAAGAGTCCCTCTAGCCATACGGTGTCGAAGGCCTTCTCCAAGTCAATCAGGCAGGCACCCGTGCACTGTTTCTTGCTTTTGTTCCATTGGATATCCGATACCAGTTTAGACGCGGCATGTATTGTATCATGCCCCGCCTTAAAACCGAATTGGTTATCCGGAATTATATTATTGTTCTCAGTCCACTTAAGCAGGGTTCTATTGATCACTTTCTCGAATACCTTGCTGATGTTCGGAAGGAGACTTATCGACCGGAGATTTGCCGGATTGGAAGTGTCTTTACCCCTTTTGGGGATGGGTTGTATCACTGCTGTTTTCCAATGAGCTGGATAATGTGCATTATTCAGTGCATTGTTAAACAGAGTGGTGTAAATGTCCACCGCTTCTAGAGGGAGATATCGAAGCACAATGTTCGATACTCCATCGATTGCCGCAGATTTCTTCCTCCTCAATGAGTTGAAGATCGCTTGGAGCTCCACCTTCGATATGTACGGGGGATGTACCCTTTCATCGGCGATGACATTATTTGCCATGTTATCGTCATTGAACTCGGTAAAACCTATGTTCTCGGATCGCTAGTGCTCTATATCATTTCGAAGGTAGAAGTTGTGCACAAGGACGCAATTTTCAAGGTCGTGGTTCGGGCAAATGGTATCATTCACCTTGTACACTTCCTGGAAAGTCGCTCCTATAGCCTCTACCTTCTCCTGCGGATCTTCGATAACAAAGAAGTTGTCATCCTCTACTGCGTTATCTGGATCTATACCTGCTGTTATAAGTATTCGTCCATTGTTCGTCGTTCGGGGGATCTTAAGACATGGAAGGTCGTTTTGATTATTCCTCCGAAATATTTTATTTATTTGCGGGAACATACTCGGGTTGTTGGATTTTACAGCCCGAATTTTGTTGTTCCAATGCAAATTTACAGAAAGTCTGTAATTTTCACTAATTAATTTCTGGAGGTTTTTAATCAACAACTTCAGCGTCCTAACCTCCGAGTTTTGTCTGTCAGTAAACTGTCTGTACAAGGTTTTTAGACTCGACAGCAGTCTACTTTTGTGTTGGTGTAGTGCGTCAATTGTTGCATTACGGAATATGTCTGCGTTGTCAGTATGTTGATACCGAGATATCGTATTGTCCATAGTTCGTTTAATTGTCTCGTCCATTTGTTTTAGGTACCAGTCAATCTCCTCGTTTGACAGATTCCTATTGGACGGTGGGTAGAGCGAATTCGAGGAGAGTGCTCTTGTCAAAACTCTGGAGAAGCGAGTCCAACGTGTCCTACTATAATTGTAGGAGTACGTTTGGACAAATTCCTCCAACTCCGCAATTTGGTTGGGAATCGTTATTACGGCACTGAGTCCGCAATGGTCACTGTCATACACAAAAGTGTGCAGGCAGTTTATAGTTTGTCGGTCCATGTCGGTCAGTTGTAACCGTACGTCGAACAGCATAAGATCCAGATAGGAGCCGCTTCTAGGAAACGACGGACTATCTGTAGCTTTCAAATCGAGTTTATACTCGGCACTGTGCCGACCCCACCAATTGAATAGTAGGTTCCCTCTAGGATTTGGTGTGTTATTTCCCCAATCTCTATGTTTGGCGTTAAGATCTCCGGCCATGATGAAATAATTCTCCTCCGACTCCAGACTTAGGCATCGAAAAAGTGTCTGGAGCTCTGAAATAAATAACGTAGATTGAGTAGCTTCAGGTGCATAGAGTGCGACCAAGTACATCCTCTTTCCACTACGGAGAGGGATGCAGACGATACACGCTTCCAGCACCTGGAACCTTCGCACTTCACCGCTGTACATAACTTTAAATTGCAGTTGTTTGCGTATGAAGATCGCAACACCTCCTCCTTGTCTGGAGTTGGGTCGGTCTCTTCTGAAAATATTGTATTTATTGTGCCCCAATTTGTGCTTCTGGGATAGCTTTGTTTCGCTAACCATAAGCACATCAGGGGTTTGGTCTTCTAGCAACTTAAACAATACGGCTCTTCGCTCGATCCTAATCAGTGAATTCACATTCACCGCAAGGATCTTCAAGGGTTGCTCCTCCATGTTCGTACCCATTACGACTAGAGGTGCGTTAGGCCCAGCAGAAGTGCGTAGATCTGGTCCACCCGCTTCGCCTGCTTCTGTACCTGATGTTGAAGCTGCTCCATCTGCCCTTGGATAGAGCGCAGGATAGCCAGCATGTCAGTTTGAGCCTCCGGTGCTCTAGGCGCTGGTGCCTGAGAAGCAACCTTCGGTCTTTTCTGTTCCGCGTTTCCTCGACCAGCCGCCATTTGGGCGTAGGTCACTTGGGGAGTCACGGATGGTGTTTGAATTGGAGCAGGTGGACGTTTCACTACAACCTTCTCCTGACGAACCAGATTTACTTTCTTAATATACTGGAACTTAGGACAACCCCGATAGTTTGCGGTGTGTCCCGAGTTCCTGCATAAAGCACACGAGAGCTGGGTCTTATCTGCCACTCCATCCTTACCCAGAGTGCATTCCTCTGCTTTGTGGTTCTTTCCACACTTGACACATCGAGGCTGCATTAAAAAAAGGTTAAAAGAGAGACTGGTTTCGCGGTAAAAGTGATTCGAACAGACAATGGACTAGAGTTCGTTAGCGCACAGGTTAAATCAATTTAAAAAAACGAATGTGTTGTTCATCAAACCTCTGTTCCATTCTCACCGCAGCAAAATGGGAGGGCAGAGAGAGAAATCCGAACAATTGTGGAAGCGGGAAGGACTTTGATTTACGCTAAAAACATGTCATTAAAACTATAGTGTTTTTGTGTTAAATAGGACAGCTCCTACTGGCGTAGATGTGGCTAGAAAAAAAAAACAAAACTTTAACTTCTACGATATGCACATTTTCGGCGCGGAGTGTTATGCACATGTACCTAATCAAAAACGACGCAAGTGGGACGCTAAATCTCAGCACGGGATCTTCGTTGGATATGCTGAAAACATTAAGGGATATCGCATCTATTTTCCAGGAACTATCAAAATAGAGGTAAAACGTGACTTAATTTTTAAAAACTCGTCTCTTTCCAGTGAAAAAAACAACCAGGTCATTATCAGCTGCGCTGACAACATAGATTCAACAGGTTTAGGCCCTGAACATGTTTCGCCCCAAGCTGTAAAAAAGGAAGATTCAAAGCAAGTTGCTGCTGTCTCAAGTGAAGAATCCGTCGATGATCAAACAGAAGGTTAAAATGAAGTTACAAGTGATGAACACACACCTACGTATTAAACATCGATTAAGAAGTGCACCTAAAGTACCCGAATCAATGACAGCTCTTTTCGATGCGCATGTTTTTGCAGCCAAAAAACAAGAGCCATCAACCTATGAAGAAGCAGTTAAATCCAAGGACCAGCACAAATAGAAAGAAGCTATGAGAGAGGAAATCACTGCGTTGAGTAAAAACCATACATGGGATCTGGTTGAACTACCACACAATAAAGTCGACGATTGTTGGGTCTTCAAGATCAAAGATGCGGTTAGCAACGAGCCCGATAGATATCGAGGGAGATTAGTTATCAAAGGATTCAGTCAAAAGTACGATGTGGATTATAAAGAGACGTTTAGTCCCGAAGCTAAATTCGCTTCGATTCGAGCGATTCTTTCAATTGCATCGTCTAAAAATATGCATTTGAGACAGTTCGACATAAAAACAGTCTTCCTTTACGGTGACTTGCAAGAGAAGATATATATGAGACAGCCAGTAGGTTTTAACGATGGTGGTGAACGGGTGTACAGATTGAGAAGAAGTTTATATGGTTTGAAACAGGCGGCAAGATGTTGGAATGACAAATTTACCACATTTCTTCGGTCATTTAACTTGAAACCATCAGAAGCAGATCCTTGTATTTTTATGGGACAAAAATTAGTTGTTGCGATATACATCGATGATGGTTTGATTGCAGCTACGGATGAGTGCGTCATTGCTAAACTTGTGGAACATTTGCGAAATGTATTTGAAGTGAAGGTATACGAGGCGCGTTGCTTCCTAGGAATGGATATTGATCGGAAATAAAATGGGTCAATTTTTCTACGGCAAAAGAGCTATGCTGAAAACATGGTTGCAAAGTTCAAAATGACTGATGCTAAGCCAGTGACGACACCAATGAATACAGCAATCTATATAGAAAAAAGTGATGGAGCTTCAGGGGAAGCTCCATCACTGTTTTCTTGGTCAGTCACCGATATCGTGGGCATCGCAGAGACAATCATGTGTGGCTCTATCAACTATGGAGGCCGAATATATGGCAGCGACAAAAGCAGTTAAGGAAATAATGTGGCTCAAGCGTCTACTCGAAGAATTGCTCCCTCAACACAGTTGCCGTCCTCATCCCTATGTTGACAATCAAAGTGCAATCAAGCTGGTGCGGCACCCTGAATTTCACAAGCGCAGTAAGCACATTGACGTCAAATTCCATTTTATTCGGGCAAAATTCACAGAGAACGTTTTTGAACCGGAATATGTGTGTACAGATGATCAGTTAGCAGATATTTTCACTAAGCCTCTACCGAAAGAAAGATTTCAATTATTACGTTTAAAAATTGGTTTAATTTCTCATAAAGATTAATGTTTGCAAAAGCATGTCTGAACTGAATAATTTTCTTTTTATGTATCAATGAAAGTGGGAGTGTAAAAATAGTTCATCTATGATAAAAAAAAAACGGACTCACTTTACATTTCTGTTATTATTGCATACATCAGCCAATGTACTGTAGTCTTTTTTGCTCTTGTCAAATAAAACTCTCACTTCTTTGGATTTTACGGAGTGAGCGCGTTTTATTTCAACAGTCTGTCTTTCTCTCTCTCTTCCCCTTCCCACAAAACACACGTGTTCTAAAAATTAGTATAAGGGTATTCATATCCCCTTTAACACGTGCAAATTATAAAAAAAAAAAAAAAGTCTTGAACAGCATCCTCTACCCTCTGCCTCATTCTGAGTTAAGGTGTAGTTTTGTCAGATTAGTCTAGCTCAATCCTAAAGCGTACGCAGTTAGTTTTCCGCGGATTCCTTTTAGCCTGCAAAGTAATAGCATCGCATTTGATTTTTTTTTTTGATTGATTTTGAGGAGAATCTCTTTTGATTCCCCTATGGACTAACAGAAAGGTTCATCAAGGCAGTATCACCCTGGCGATTTGTTGATGTTGAAGCGGCACTTGTTACCACTTCAACCTTTAGTTCCTAATTTGCTCCTTACCTCGGGTGAGGGGTAGCAAATAATAAAAACGACTCTCTTTTTGATCGACAAAAACAAAAGTAACTTTATTCAGTGCATTTACAAACTATTTATACATGATTTACAGATGATTTCATCAAATGTTCTCACGCATAATTCTGACGAGTTATCATAGTGCGCCTGGACGCAGTATGACACGACCTGAAGTTTAGTGCAAAAAAGGGAAAATTGTATACTGAGCGTGAGAACATTTGATGTGAACATTTCTAAGGTGAATCGACTATGTGTATTACGATATCTTCTGTTCTATATGGGACAGTGTGTATTATGATATATTACGTTCTATGTGGGAGCGTGTGGGATAAGGTGAATGGACAGTGTATATTATGAGAATGCTTATGTTAAGCTAGGTTAGGGATTAGTGGGACAGCTCCAGGTGTGATCTGATTCCTAACATTCTCCCACGCGTTGAATATTCAACATTCAACCAGAGTGATAATCGATGGCGATCTCAAAGTCTGCTCCCGCTGGTTGATTCTTGTGCTTGTCATCAGAAAGTGCCCCTTTGAGTGCAGAATACCGAGGAACTGGTTCAATAGAATCATTGGATTAGTTCTTGGTACTGCATCTCTTCCAAATTAGGTAACAACCTACGGCAATTATCACGAGGAGAATGAAGCTTGTCACACTATAGTGATGAATGTCATGATTATTAAGTACTGACGGAAGCTCAGTTTTCATCTGCATGAGTCTGTGTTTGATTTCACCTAATTCTGCTAGATGAGTCTCATAATGGTGCTGCTGATAAATTGTCGATCTGGTATGGTCAGGAACTAATGCCTCGGTGATATTGATTGCCGGTGTATAGGAAAGTCTTATTGTTGAGGAACGATATCATGTGCTTGGATAGTGAATAGTTGTTGCTTGATGACACATCCTGGTTGCAGTTTCAACAGTCCTGAATTTTCGATAATAAGTTGTTTAACAGTGTTATCGCAGACCACGTTTAATGATGTTCTTTTCGCCAACGAGTAAATCCATTGATTCGCAGCATGCAATTGCATCCAGTGTGGGCCGCCTTCAATTTTTGCTATGCGACATGAAGAGGATTGTTTGCCTTGGTTCATAAAATGTATCTCACAGGCACTGACTAGTGATCCATTTCTGTACATGGGACGACGCTGTTTGCAAATAATTTTTTCTCCCTTAAGACAAATGCAGGAGCTCAACTCTTGTTCAGTCATCGGATAATATTGATCTCGAAACAAGTTCACCAGCATATACGGGAAAGAAGGTTGTATGGCGATAAAGGTGTTATTGGCCTTCACTGGAACGGGTATGACGTGAAACAGTTCAAAGTTGTCTGCAGCTAGGATCGGTAGAGTGATCTTGAATATGATGTAGGTTAAACTTGGTCTTCCTTCAATATGCATTAGATTGTGGAAACGAAGAATGTCATCCAGTTGAGCCGGAAGCTTCATTGAAGGTGGGAGATGTGATTTTATTTTGCTTATTTCTTCAAGAAGCTGAGCTGGTGGTAGCAATTCCATGCTGTGAGTCCATCATTACATCAATGATTGCGCGTTGAATCCGGCAGATGTTGGAAATCAGTAATATTGATTGAATAGTTATGGAAGCGAACAATTGTGACAATTGCACCTGGTAGATATCTATCGGTTAGTGGCTGATATGACTTAACTTAACTGGTGTTCCAGCTGATTAAAATGTTTACTGGTGGTGTCTTGACTCTTCTTCATCACGTTAATTGTAGCATCTATCACCGACGTCTGATTTTCCAGTAGTTCAGACAGGTGCATTTCGTTTTGTTCGACTTTACGTATTGTGGATGTCATTTTGTCGTCGAGTACTCTAAACAATGTATTCGCGATGTTGCCTATAACGTTAATGGCCCCTCTTCTGGCTCTTCCTTTCCTTTGCCTTATTAGGACTTCATTACTCTGCATCAGCTCTTTAATAAGATCTTCAAATTGGTCGTTTATTTGGTGACAGTCGTTAAGTTTGTGCATTAGATTACAGACCTTCAATAATAGATTAACGTATCTATTTAAATTATCGAACTCCTTTCAATACGAATCCATATTGTGTTAGGCAGTCAAAGTCCATTCGCTACTAATTATTGCCGATGGTCCGAGATTTTCAAAGAAAATTCCCGGCTGGTTTATGAAGGAGGTCGTTTCGATGGGTGTGGCAATAGTACCACGAGTAATAAGACATGCAATAAGCAATGTAACGACAGTGGACCCCAAAGACATCTTCATCTTCTTTTTGGGCTGCGAGTTACTGTGACTGCCATTATGATCTGATTCTTCTCCTTGTGTACTCGTTGTTTCATGATCAGCGTTAATATCTTCAGTTGGGAGTGGTGAAAACTTATGAATGGGACGGCGTAGCACTCCTGTTGAAGTGCGAACATCAGCTACCCGAATCAGTCCATCGTCTCCTGGGTAAGTTTTTTCGATACGTCCTAATTTCCATCGTAATGGAGGTATATTGTCCTCCTTCATTATTACAATTGTTCCGAGTTTTACGTTTGGAATCCGCTGTTTTCACTTCGACAGATACTGTAATTGGTTTAGATACTCCCGGTGCCATCGTCGCCAAAATTCATTTTTTAAGTGGGTCACTAGCTGCCATCGCTTAACTGAATTTAATTTTAATGGGTCTGCATAGGAGTCCACCGATGAGTTTAGTAGTTCTCCAATGAGGATGTGTCCCGGTGTTAAAAACATTAAATCGTTAGGATCTGCTGACACTGGTGTTATTGGTCTTGAATTTAGTATTGCCTCTACTTCAGTGACAACCATTTCCATTTCTTCATACGTTAATGCTGCCGCTTCTAATGTTGACTGTAGCAAGTGTTTGGTCGATCTGGTCACAATTTATAAGGCATTCATCCGCCCTAAGCTGGAATATAACTCCCCGTTCTGCACATTCTTGATAGGGTACAAAATCGCGCGTTATGACTTATAGGTGATAGAGACATTGTGAATTCCATTCATTCACTAGAACATCGGAGAAATGTCTCCTGTCTCTCCCTGTTGTATCGTTTTTTTTTTATAAAAAATGCTCCAGCGAAATAGCCAGCTGCATTCCTCCCCTTCAAACTTTCACCCGCAATACGAGACATGCTTCAAATGCACATCAGTTCACCCTACAGCCTAACTTCGGTCTTACTGTTAAATACATGGATTCCCTTTTTTTTTTTTTTTTTTAAGGAAATTTCCAAATCCCGGAGCACTCAGACTCCATTTTGCTGTGTCCATTGTACTACCAGGCAGAAACTCCTTTTTGATGTAGTGGTTGGAGAAACTTAGATTTTATTCGTTTCTCTTTTATGTTCTGGTGGCTGTGATTGCTGCCCCCCGTCCAGGCTCGAACCTGCACAGTTCGGGTCACAAGCGAACACACTACCCACTACACCGTGGCCACCTTTATTTCCCCATTACTATAACCTTCAAACATTTAAAGCCAACGTGCACAGGCTTCTCCTCTGTTCCTCTTCACCTTTTCCGTACGAGCAGTATAAAGGTATTCTATTCCTTTTGGCGTGCGGTGGAGGTATGAGATGGAAATCTGTTCCCTTCGAACTGCATAATGATGTGATCTTGTTTAAGGCATACATTCAATGAATTCCTTCACTTCATGCAGCTGATTTTTTGTCCCTACGAAGTTTGTTCCGTTGTCACAATAAATGTGTCGACAGGTTCCGCTTCTTGCAGTAAATCTTTTCAATGAAGCCGATGAAGCCTTCGGCGGAAAGTTCGGTGACAAGCTCCAAATATGTTGCCTTTGTAGGGAAACAGCAAAAAATTGCAATGTAGGACTTTTGAGGGTGTTTTCCTCGTACCACAAATAATAAATATACCCAGATGTCTCATTCATATGGGAAGAAGTGATTTATAAAAACGAAATTCACTAAAAAATAAGCTTTTTAAAAAGCTTAAACTTCTTAAAAAGGGAAAAAATTAGAACACAGAACATTTGTTTTTTCTGCTCACTTTTTAGTCCATCGTGTCACTCACACATACCCTTATTTACCTTCACTGCAAAAAAGAAACAAAAAAATATTTTGTGCGACTGCGGTCACGGAGTTCTGATGCCGACACGTTAGTAGGATGGATATGGAGTATAGATCGTATATATATATGTGCAAATGCTTGGGCTTATATTGTGTGTTTGTTATTGTCTGTATGTATGTACCTTATTTTCAACACTTGATTAAATAAATAAAAACTCTGTAAACTTTGTGGACACAAATTTGCTATGAAAATATGTATGAATATGAGTTTTGCATACTGCATTTTATATTTATGCACTTATAATAACTGATCACTGCTCTTGGCCTACTTAAGTGAAGGTGACTAATCTCTGAAATTATTGGGTTTATAACTTAATTCGTGCGGTTTTTTGTCAAAATTTGAACGTTTTTTTAAGAAAAACATGTACAATAGTATTGTAATATGCGAGCTACGGCTCGAGTAGATAAAACAATATTCTGTGAAATTATTTCTTTATTTTCTAGTCTATAGAACAATTCAGGTTTACACTATACTATTCTTCGCAATTCTTTTCTTACAAGGTCTCTGTCCTCTCAAATCACTTTATCTCCTTTCAATTACTTAATTCACAAATCCAAACTAATTACTTCTTCTTGTTAAATCTCAACTTTCAATTTATCACAAAATTACAACTTCGCCCATTATCACTTTTCTAATCTCTTCGCCACAGTTTAGAAACTACTGCTCCTTTTTGATCGCCATCTGTCCTTATATAGCAGAAGTTTCTGATAGCCAGAAACTTCTAGCAAATTCTTCGACCACTGGAACAAGAGAAATTCCAAGATGACAATCATTCTTGCAGTTATAATTCCCTCTCATCCGTGATATTATCCGTCTCTTTCGTAGACATGAACTGTGGAAACCGCAGACACGAACCTCGAATGAAAGGACACTTCGAACCAAAATTCTGCCAGAATGAAAAGACACTTCGGAATTTGTTGCACCATACTTTTAGGGAGCGTAATTATTATTATGCTACACTGCCCCCCTCTTAGACGTGTTCGTCCCGAACAAGTGCATCCTCATTTCGGCCATTGTATCGACTCAGTCGGTCCATATGAACCACTTTCATTTTGGCCCTTGGTCCTCGCTGGATGCGGTAGACAACATCGTTGATGCGGGTTACTATTCTGTAGGGATCCTCCCAGTTCCGCTGTAATTTAGGTGATTTCCCCTTTTGGCGATGGGGATTATACAGCCACACCAGATCTCCTTCCTGGAATCCTGACGTTGTTGCCTTGGCATCATACCTGGTCTTCATGCGGTCGCTCGTCATCTTAATCTGGCTTCTGGTCCTTTGGTGTATGTCCCTAAGCCTTTCCCTAAGATCCGCCACGTACTCTTCTTCATTTCTGAGCTCATTGGTAGGAGATCCAAATTTCAACTCACTGGGTAAACGAGCTATTCCACCAAATAAGATTTCGAACGGCGTATGTCGAGTAGTGCTATGCACGGCACTTCTATAGGCCATCAAAAACAAGGGAATCTGCCGGTCCCAATCCCGTTGGTAGTCACCTACGACCTTCGAGAGATGTTCGTCCAAAGTCCTATTGAAACGCTCCACCATACCGTCCGACTGTGGATGAAGCGGGATTGTCCTTGTCTTTTTGATTCCGAGTAGTTGACACATCTCTTGGAAGATTCTTGACTCGAAGTTCCGCCCTTGGTCAGAATGCAATTCCAAGGGCACACCGAATCTGCTAACCCAATTGTAGACGATCTGCTCCGCCACGGTTCTGGCTTCCTGGTTAGGGATCGGAAACGCTTCCGGCCACTTACTGAAGTAGTCCATCACTACGAGTATATACCGATTACCATTGTCGGTTTCCGGAAAGGGCCCTGCGATGTCAATGGCGATTCGTTCGAAAGGTGCTCCCACGTTGTATTGGTGCATCTTACCTCGAGTTTTGATTCTCGGACCCTTGCTAGCTGCACACACTTCGCATTTTCTGCACCAGTCTTCGATATCTTCCTTCGCTTTTAACCAATAAAAACGTTCTCGTACCTTTTCTAGCGTCTTATTCACTCCCAAGTGGCCTCCGGTCACCCCGCCATGCATTTCCTGTAACACCTCCTTGAACCTCGTCCGCGGTACGACAAGCTGCATTACAAACAACTTTCCGTCGGAGGATTCCCATTTTCTTCTCAGAACACCTTCTTGGACATGGAGGGAGTCCCACTGCGCAAAATATGCCTTTAAGGTCGGGCTTCTGTGAGAGATGTCTTGATGATCCGGTTTCTCCATGTTCTCCTTCCAGGCCAGAATCGGCTCGATATCCGGGTCTTCCTTCTGAGCGTTCCGGATCTCATCTACGCTCCAGCCGGCGATAGGTTCGGCTCTCATTCTTTGGATGGAAACCAGCTCCCGTTCTTCCTGACGCGCACAATGTTTACAATCCGTTCTGCATGGTCTCCGGGACAGTGCATCCGCATTAGAGTGGAGTTTTCCTTTACGATGCTGTATTTCGTAGTCGTAGATTTGCAGCCTTTCGATCCATCTTGCGACCTGACCCTCAGGACTCTTGAACTGTAATAGCCATTTTGAGGCTGCATGGTCTGTGCGAAGAACGAACTTCCTCCCATAGAGGTATTTGTGAAAATGCTTCGTAGCCAAGATCAAAGCTAGAAGTTCCCGCCTTGTCACGCAGTAGTTCTTTTCTGGCTTAGAGAGCACCTTGCTGAAGTACGCAACCACCTTTTCTTGGCCATCATGCACCTGGGAGAGTACGGCTCCTACCCCGACATTACTAGCATCTGCATCCATAATGAACGTTTCCCCGGGAGTGGGGTAAGCTAGTATCGGGGCATCGCATAGCCGTTGTTTAAGTGCCTTGAAGCTCTTCTCGCACTCAATTGACCATTTGAATTGTTTTTCCTTTTCCGTCAACTGGTGCAGGCTCTTTGCGATCCCGGCAAAATCCTTCACGATCCGTCTGTAGTAGGTGGCTAGGCCCAGGAAGCTCCTTAGTTGGTGTTTGTCTTTGGGGACTAGCCAGTTTTTCACCGCTTCGACCTTCTCTGGATCGGTTCTCACTCCTTTCGCTGAAATTATGTGTCCCAGGTATTTGACTTCCGCTCTAAACAGGGCACACTTCTTGGGGTTGAGCTTCAGGTGGGCACTTCGAAGCCTTTGAAATACATCCCTTAGATTGTCTCGGTGTTGCGCAAACGTTTTTCCAACGACGATGACATCATTCAAGTATACCAAACAGGTTTTCCATGTTAACCCTTGCAGGACACATTCCATCAATCGCTCGAAAGTCGCCGGAGCATTGCACAGCCCGAATGGCATTACCGTGAATTGCCATAGCCCATTTCCTGCGGTGAAGGCGGTTTTCTCCCGGTCTTCTGGATGGATCTGTAGCTGCCAGTAGCCACTCTTCAAGTCGAGAGTGGCAAACCATCTGGCTCCTGATAGTGTGTCTAGCGTGTCGTCAATCCGTGGCAGAGGATAGCTATCTTTCTTGGTGACGTAATTGAGCTGCCGATAGTCCACGCAGAACCGCGTGCTCCTATCTTTCTTCTTAACCAGTACAACCGGTGATGCCCACGGACTTTTGGAACTTTCAATCAGACCTTCTTTCTCCATTGCCGACACCATCTCTGCAACTTCTGTCTGCTTTGCCAATGGAAGGCGCCTAGCAGGCTGCCGAATTTGTCTAGTATCACCAGTGTCTATTCGATGTTGTACCAGGTGTGTTCGGCCGTATTCTCCGTCCTGTGAGGCAAATACATCAGCGTACTCATTGATAAGATTCTCTGCCATAGTAAGCTGCTCCTGATTCAGCTTACTGGACTGGAGAATCGTCTCTCTCGTTTCCGCTGTCCAAGGTGATGGGATAGGTTTTGGAGCATCACGTTCAGATATTGTTGCGACGGCGGTAATCGGCGTGCATTTTCCAGTCACCTCCCCTCGCCTTAGTTTGACAGTGCGTGGCCTCGCGTTCAAAACTCTCACTGGAACCATGGTGTTCTTTGGTTCGACTAACGTCTTTCTCACGATGCAGTTTTGAGAATGCTTCTCTGGGCCTGGTTCTACTATGTAGAATCGGTGGTTCCCAAGATCACCTTCCAGCCTCATCCAAATGATTGTCTCTGAAGATGGCGGCAAAACTTTGTCTTTGCTGATGACTGTCCTGAGAGTTACGGCATTCTCGTTTCCGTACACTATCGGAATCTCCACATTTCGATACCTCAGTACTTGCATCCCGGTGTCCAAGATTACTTCATTTGCTTTCATGAAGTCTATTCCGATGATGCACTCGTCGCATATATCTGCCACCAGAAACGCATGGGAGAACGTCAGTCCTGCCAGAGTAATCGTAAGACGAACTTCTCCAAACACCTTCGCCATTTCTCCTGCTGCAGTCTTCAGGCAGTAGCTGTTGGTGTTGTGCAGCCAGGAGCTTCTGACGATATCTCTTCTTACAATGGAGGCGGTGGCACCTGTGTCGATGGTGGCTCGCACTTCTTCTTGTTGATTAGTGCCTCCACCGTCAGGCTCTTGTTACCCCGTTTGGTTTGCGAAACTTGAATGGTGGTCCTGGGGGCCTCGATTCCAGTAACCAACTTCTGCCCCGCGAAGTTGGTCCTTACGCATTTCCCGACTGCTGGTTTTGGGAAGTCTGACCGACAGGATGCTTCCTCTCTGCTTCTCCTACTTCCGCAATGTGGACAATTTCCTCGTCTAGGTGCACTTCTGCACTGCCGTTGTAGGTGTCCGGTTTGGTTGCAATTCCAGCAACGGATTTGACTTCCGCGAGCCTTGTCTTCATCCATGACGGCTGTTCTCTGGCTTGAGCATTCCACGACGGACATTTCCCTGACACGGTGTATTCCCTGGTATGCTTGGTCCGCAGCCTTCATTGACAAAGCGAATGCCAATGCCTCGGGGAGCGTTCGCTTTTCAGCCATCCTTACAGCAATTTGCAGCTGTCTGTCCTCTATGGCCTGAATAAAAGCTTCCACCGCCATTTCGTTGATAAGCTCCTCAACGGCTTTAGGGTATGAAAGATGGGCTAGTCGCTCTATATCCGCTTGCAACTGTTGGAGCGTTTATCCCCTTTTCTGGTCTCGACTACGCAGCTGAACCCTGTACATCTGCTGCATGTGTTCATCCCCAAACCGCATCTCGATAGCCTGAACCAGAGAGTCGTAGTTCTGCTGTTTATCTTCCGGGATGGTCTGCAAGAGCTCCGCAGCTGGCCCCTCAGTGCAAGTGTGAGTGCAATGGACTTCTCTTCATCGTCCCAGCTATTGGTCACTGCGGCCGCTTTGAATTGCCTTTTATAAATTGGCCATGATGTTTGACCATCGAAGATAGGAGGCTGCATCTCCTTTCTTCTCAGACCGTCAGTGGAATATTCCCGTGCTTTCTGTCTCTTCACATTGCTGAGCTCCTTAGCAAGATTTTCGACTTGCTTTCCTACTATCTCGAATTGCGTATCCACTTTTTCAAACTGAGTCTCTATCTTCCCGAACTGAGTTTCATGTTTCTCAAAATTTTCATCGAATCTAGTTTCGACTTTTTCGAGTAGCGTCTCGACCTTCTCGATTTTCTCTTCGATCACTTCGAATTTGGATTCCAAGTTCTTGTTTTGCTCATCAAGTTTACTTTCCAGAGTCCATTGCTTTCTTTTGTTCGTCCAGCTTAAGTTCTAGAGAATTCCTTTGGTCGCCCATTGCTTTCTTTTGTTCGTCCATCGCTTTCTTTTGTTCGTCCAGCTTGAGTTCTAGAGAATTCCTTTGATCTTCTATTGCTTTCTTTTGTTCGTCCATGACTAACTTAAGTTGTAGGAGCAGACTTGTTATACCCGGGTCGGCTGCTGTACTTGCTGGTTCCTCTTCCACGTCAAACTCTACGTCGTGCGGATTTTCACCTTCCTGCGTTACTGCTTCTTCCAGACGAATCAGTAGGGCATCTTTTCCCCCAGTTGTGTCGAGGTTCCGCTTACTGAGTTCTGCCTTTAGTTGAGTTATAGTTAGTTTTCCCAATTTGCGACCCATTTTGCGCAAACTAATTAATTGAACACAGAAATCGTTCTTTTTTTTTTTTTTTTGCTTGTGCAATTTCACACCACGAAAATAGTTATTCACAGAATAAGTTTTATCCCGCTTACCAATGTAATATGCGAGCTACGGCTCGAGTAGATAAAACAATATTCTGTGAAATTATTTCTTTATTTTCTAGTCTATAGAACAATTCAGGTTCACACTATACTATTCTTCGCAATTCTTTTCTTACAAGGTCTCTGTCCTCTCAAATCACTTTATCTCCTTTCAATTACTTAATTCACAAATCCAAACTAATTACTTCTTCTTGTTAAATCTCAACTTTCAATTTATCACAAAATTACAACTTCGCCCATTATCACTTTTCTAATCTCTTCGCCACAGTTTAGAAACTACTGCTCCTTTTTGATCGCCATCTGTCCTTATATAGCAGAAGTTTCTGATAGCCAGAAACTTCTAACAAATTCTTCGACCACTGGAACAAGAGAAATTCCAAGATGACAATCATTCTTGCAGTTATAATTCCCTCTCATCCGTGATATTATCCGTCTCTTTCGTAGACATGAACTGTGGAAACCGCAGACACGAACCTCGAATGAAAGGCCACTTCGAACCAAAATTCTGCCAAAATGAAAAGACACTTCGGAATTTGTTGCATCATACTTTTAGGGGTGTAGTTATTATTATGCTACAGTATTATTCAAAGTATTGCCTATCTGAAGCTATGACTTTTTCCCATCTTTCTGGCAATTTGTGGATCCCATCCCAAAAGAACTGCGCCGGATTGGCAGCCAAGAATGAATCAAGCCAATTTTTGATATTCTGCTCTGATGTGAACCGTATTTCAGTGAGGGCGTTCTGCATCGACCGGAACAAATGGTAGTCAGAAGGGGCAAGGTCTGGGCTATAAGGCGGGTGGGGTAAAACTTCCCATCCACTGTTTTTCAAATAGTTCTTAACCGGAATAGCAACGTGGGGCCGAGCGTTGTCATGATGGAAAATTATTGCCTCGTGTCTGGTCGCATATTCCGGGCGTTTTTCGGCTACTGCTCTCTTCAAAAGGATTAATTGTGTTCGGTAGCGTTGTCCATTGATGGTTTCACCCGGTTTTAGCAGCTCATAATACAGCAAACCTTTCTGATCCCACCAAATACAGAGCATTACCTTCGCGCCATGGATATTCGGCTTTGCCGTTGATTTGGTTGGTTGGCCGGGTTTCACATATGATTTTTTGCGCTTGGGGTTGTCGTAATGGATCCATTTTTCATCACCAGTAACAATCCGATGCAAAAATGACTTCCTTTTGTGGCGTTCCAGCAGCATTTCGGACATGCAAAACCGCCTTTCGACGTCTCTCGGCTTGAGTTCATGTGGAACCCAATTTCCTTGCTTTTGAATATATCCAGCTGCTTTTAAACGTTTTGGAATGGCTGCTGGAGTGGCACCCAAAGATTCTGCGAGCTCTTCTTGTGTTTGGCAACAATCTTCATAGAGTAATGCTTCCAGCTCTTCATCTTCAAACTTTTTTGGCTGCCCAGGACGTTCATCGTCTTCCAAGCCAAAATCGCCACTTTTAAATCGTGCAAACCACTTTTGGCACGTTCGCTCAGCTAGCGCATGTTCACCATAAACTTCCACCAAAATACGATGACTTTCGGCAGCAGTTTTCTTCATATTAAAGTAATGAAGAAGAACTCCCCGCAAAAACACTTTTTCAGACATAATATTATAAAAAAAAATTGACTAACTTAACAAAATAATCATTAATTTAAATTAGGTTAGTATTAAATTGCAGTTAAATCACCTTAACTGAAGTAGTTTCCAGGGGATACGAACGAGGACGTGGCAGGATATCGACCCCCACCCTCCCAACCTCCCAATAATCACTATCAATTTATCTGTCGAGTTTACTTTTTAAGCGTTCATTACACTTTGCAATTTTTTTATTTTATTTCTGGAAATTCTACTTTTATTTAAATTCTTATCAAGGACCTATTTACAATTTTTCCAGAGCAATACCACTATTAGGAAATTTATTAAATTAATTTTGTGGTCATAACATACATTGAACCAATTCAGAAAATGTATATTTGTTGCCTTTATACATTCTTTAATTAAATTTTCTTTTAAGTTAGATGCAAAAGGTAGTTTTCGAAAGTATTCGGAAAATATTTGTACATGAAGACGGCATACTTGAAAATATTTTTCCAACGGCCGTAAGAGAACCGTATTTTTTTTTTTAATTTTCATATTCTTTTAATTTTATCAATACTTCCGTTAGATCGAAATTCTGTTTGTCCTTTGACATTTCTTCAGCACAATTTTCACAGATTTTATTATTTTTTTTTGTTTTTAAGAAGCAGTATCCGGCAAAGTATCTTGTAGCAAGGACGTTGACCTGCGGTACCTTAACTGATATTCCGAATCGTCTTCTTCGCAGTTGGAACATTTCGATTTGAATAAAAATGTTATCGATATAACTTTGGCTATCAGGGAGTTAAATTCGGAAACATTTGGATTACTTATGAGAATTCGTGCATCCCCTAATTCCCCAGCTTGAAGCTTCAGTGAATGAGCTCTGTTTCTTCGAATTGCATTGACAAACCGTATCATGTAAGCTACAATACGCTACAGCCTTTTAAATGAGTTCCTGTGATTTTTATGGCATCAATCACGGAAACGTGCTTTCTGGTACCGTAGTTGTAGCTAGTGCCGATTTTTTCCGCTCCAAATCTCAATTACTAGTTTTTATGTAAGACGGAGGCCAAATCTTCTCCTCGTAATGTAGATACGGTGGTCCGTAGAACCACAAGTTACAGATCCTTAATTTTTCTGCGGGTATACCTCTTGATAGTAGGTCTGGATTTTCTTTGGATCTGACATGTCTCCATTGTTTTGGTGTGGAGAATCAATGAATAGAGGCTATTTTGTTTACAACAAATATTTGTAAGTCAGTTGACGCTGAGTTTATCCATGCTCGAGTATTTCCGAGTCAGTCCATAGGAAAGTGGGCTTATCTTCAATCTTAAGGCAGCGTCTTACTCTTTCAACTAACTTGGCTGCTAATTCTGCTGCGCACAACTCTAGCCTTGGAAGAGTAATTTTCTTTGGCGGTCTGGACTTTTAACACAAGAGTCATACTATCGTCCTTCCGTCGTTGTCCGTAGACCGCATGTATATGACAGCACCATAAGCCTTCTCCGATGCATCAGCGAATGCATGCAACTGTACAGTACGAGGAATTCGGTCGGCAGAAAAATTTTTTTTTTTTATAATCTGCCCGCACCGAAGGGGATATGAATACCCTTAAACTGTTTCAGGGCACGGGCGTCAGGGAAAAGGTGGAAGGTGAACAGAGAAGGAGCCTATGCTCGTTGGCTTTGAATGTTTGAAGGTTGTTGTGATGGGGAAATACAGAGCCTGGTAGATCATTCCATATTCGTGTTGTTCGGCTTATAAATGAATCCCTATATTTGACAGTACGACCGAAGTTTGGCTTTAGGGTAAACTGATGTGCATTCGAAGCATCTCGCATATTGCGGGTGAAATTTTGAAGGGGAGGAATGCAACTTGCTATTTCGCTGGAGCATTTTTTGTAAAAAAAAAAAAAAACGATAAAACAGGGAGAGACAGTAGATATTTCTCCGATGTTCTAGTGAATGAATGGAATTCACAATGTCTCTATCGCCTATACATGTCGGGGAATATGGAATCCTTCTAGTGAAGATAGGCTTTGTCGAAATTGGGTCCATCGGGTGTGTAGTTCCAGCGGTAAGGATGCGTCCCAATCCTGTTTAAGTCTCCATAACTCTTACAGAAATAACTTGGCGGTTATGACTACTGGTCCAAAAATTCCAAGCGGATCGAATAGTCGTGCTATTTGGGATGCCACAGTTCTTTTGGTTATTTTCTTATATATCGGAGGACTGATGTTTAAACAGAAGTTATCACATTTGGGCATCCATATTAAACCGGGAGTTGTGATGGATGAATCGCCTTCATCTGAGAAGTTTAATTGTATTGCTTGATCTTCTGCTGCAATATTGCGTAGTAGTTGAGGATGATTCGCACACCATTTGTGTAGTTTGAAGCCTGCTGTGTTGAGTAATGATGATAACTGTGATTGCTTGTCCCGAGCTGTAATTACGCTGTCAGCTCCTGCCATAACATCATCTACATACATAACAATTGCGTTGTAGTATTTCAGCCCCTAACGGTAACTTGGCGCTCTCCTCTTGGGCTAGACGTTATAAACATTTTATGGCTAAATATGGAGCGGAAGACGTTCCATACGTTACACTGTTAAGCTGATAGCAGCGGATAGGTTGATTTTGATCATTTCGCCACCAAATTGTAATAATATACTGAATAACTCTTCCTGTCTACAGGAAGAGTAGTGAGGTATTTGTCGACGTTTTTGCTGATGCATCGAACACTACTCTCAACTTCGTAGTGCTGCTGTCGGGCTTTAGAACGCAATGGTGTGGAAGAAAGTAGTGCGTTGACGAAATAGATTCCGTAGCCAGTTTTTTGATATGGCCTAGCTGCTCGTATTCTTTCATGAAGACTGTATTGATGCCGCAGCTCGGGATTTTTTTCCAGTTTTCTTTCTAATGCCATGAAACGACGAAGAGCCACTTCCTTAGATTGTCCTAAGGTTTGTGGATCATCAGAGAACTGCAGGCATACCACAAATCGGTTATTGTCATCCCTACTAACAATTTGATTGAAATGTGTCTCGCATCGCCTTTCTCCTATCGTTAACTGCTTTCCTTGTGTTTCCTCTGGATCTTCTGTATCCCAAATTTTTTGAATTGCTTCTTCCACGCTCTGGTCCTTGGTGCAAATTCCGCAGCTTACCGTGGTCGAGGGAATCCTCCTAATTCTGCCCGATACTATCCACCCGAAAACAGTATTCTGCAAGGTTGGCAGCTCGTCGGTTTCTATTTGTCCGATTGCAAGAAATTCATGGTAAAATTCTGCTCCAAGCAGAAGATCTATGTGATCAAACTGGTAAAATGTTGGATCAGCTAACTTAATATTTTGCGGGATGACCCAAAATATTAAGGATATGTCTATCGTTTGACTAGGCTGTGGTGAAATGATTTTTGGAAGCGCAAAGGCTTCGATTCTCTCAGAATATCCACTTAATCTTGAATGCATTAAGACACTAACTCTTCTTGGAGCCCTTTGTGTTGCTCTACCAACGCCTTCAACGACCATTGAACTTTGCGTTGTTATAAATCCGAGTTTCTTGATAATTCTATTGGTGATTATGTTGATTTGTGAGCCTGAATCTAATATTTCTCTTCAATCGATTTTATCTCCTGCTTTAGTTTCTAGCTGAACTATTACAGTGCTTAGTAGGACGTTTGTGCCTTCTTGCTTCGAATTCCCCTTTAGAGTAACGGATTTCGCAGTGAGATTACCTAACGTGTTGTTGGGAGACGGTTTTGTATTTCTTACAGCCGTAGAGTCCGAAAATTCTCCCTTTGATGCTTCCTCCAGATGAAGAAGTGTGTTGTGTTTCTTTTGGCATTTCATACAGCACCTGGAACTGCAATCACTTGCGTTGTGACCTGGACGTAAACAGTTTCTGCAGTACCTTGCCTTCTGCACAACGTTTAAGCGATTCATTGGGCTTAAGTTCAAAAACTTCGGGCAACTATATAATTAATTATCACCCCTGCATGATATGCATGCTAGTCCTGCTGTTGCAATCGTCGGTAATGCTCGTGACATTCCTTGTCGCTCTTCTTGATATGTCTTGTATGCTCTCGATCCTAATGCTTCTAAAGACTGAAATCGGGTTTCCAGAAATGGCAAGAAGTCTTTTACTGATGGCAGTGATTTTGGTTCCTTAGGCGACTGTTCCCATAACAAATGAGTGGCTCGGCCCAATCTTTTGAGAAGCATATGCGTTAGTAGTGGGTCCCAATTTGTTGTATCAACGTCTAGGTTCTTTAGACTAAGGAGACATTCTTGCGTAGTATCACGTAAGCCCTTGATCATTGATGCATTTTCATTTTGGATTGTTGCTTTCATCATTAACTTGTTGAAGAGCGCTGTGACCAATAAACGGGTGTTCTCGTAGCGATCTGTAATGACCTTCCACGCCGCGCTATAATTGGCCTCAGATGTTGTAATCTGCCGAATAAGTTTCTTGGCTTCGCCTGTGAGGGTGGTTATGAGGTACCACATTTTCTGGCAATGAGGAATCGGCTGGTTATGCACCAATTCCGTGTAGAGATCGCGAAACTGTCTCCATTTTAAATAGTCTCCATCGAATCTGAGCAACACTATTTTCGGTAATTTTTAAATTTGGTTAGTCAGTGCGTGAGGATTCTGATGAGCAGTCTCTGAGAGTTCTGAGGCTGACCTTGATTGTCCATGCAATTTGATAACTGTATTCTGAACCTCTTCTTCGATCAGAAAATACCTATCTACGTCGTAGATGGAGGTATTTGGTTCCTCCATCATATCCCAAATTTTGCTCTGTAATGTTTCTACAACTGACCAGTGCTGTTCAATAGCTTTGACCTTTACGGTGTAGAACTCTGCTGTATGCTACTCCTTATCCTCTGCCAGTTATGCTAATGTCTTCTTTATCACATTAATCACTGTCTTTTGTTTTTGGATTAACCCAGAAATCTGAGTTCTGGGTTTGGCGGTAGGACCGAATTTGTCGCCCATCTCCAGCAAACTTAAATCTTGCTTTGGGTTTAAGCCGAACTGATTGCCTCTTGTACTGAGGCTGCAGCGCCATGATCTCCCCAATCCACCAGTTGCTTTTCCTGCCTTTGGGATTTGCCTGGTTCTTCCCTAACAGAAAATGGTTGATACGATGGGTTCTTTAATGCTTCGATCTTGAGCATGATGTCTGACATTGTGTCTTTAACCAGCTTGCTGATGCCGCTATAGTATTCCTTGGCGAAGTAGTGGTGGTCCAATGCCGTGCTATACTTTTTTCGAATCTCCAAGTCGACCTTCTCGAAGTTCTCCCACAGAGTCTCCAACTGCAGCAGCCTTTTTTGCAGATTGTCGTAGGTCCATCTCGAGGGTCCATCCTTCCGATAATTCGCAATGACTCGCTGAATCTCTCCTCCCGTCGACTATTGATTTGATGCTAGCTCCTCTAGACTTATCTCGATGCCTTGTGAACCAGTGTTATAGCCCTGGTTACGCGTTATAAATTAAGTCTCCTTTACCAGTGTATGCCCTAGTAACGCTGTGTGCGATTTAATGGATGTATCTACCAGTGTTTTAGCCATGGTAACGCTATTCAATTTGACCAGTGTATCCCTGGTAACGTTGTTCAAATGATGTGAGAGTTCTCAATACTTGCTCCTTACCTCGGGTGGGGGGTAGTGTAATGACCGGTGGTAATGACCGGTGGATTTATGTATTTACCAAAGACTGCTATATTTATAATGATAATAACAATGACTTTAATTCAACTTTCAACTAACAATTAATAACAATAACATTAATTCAACTTTATTATTTAATTGCTCAACACTACGACTGCTTGCCGTACACCGCAGCGATGCTCATCCATGCGTGGCCGATCAGCAACTAACTCACCACCCCTTGCCGAGAGAGCAAATGTCAACCTGTTTTGCTAAAGCATGTGTCAACCTGTTCGACTGTGGGAAATTAGCAATCTGCCGGTTGCCACATCCCTCCAATGTTTTTCAGCTTCAACGTCAGCTTTTGGTTGGGGGTCTTCAGCTTTTCTTGCACTTGTACAGGATCAGGTGTAGAGTTGCACTGCTTGTCATCATCTAATGAGTTACTCAAAAGGTTACCAGAAAGAGTAGAAGGAACATTATGATTTGTATTAGGAATAGAACCTGTTCCTTCGGCAGTGGATCGTGTTTCCGGGTCGCTGGGTATTTTCTTGAGGTGACTTATGTTCCGCCTAAAAACTTTGCCGTTTGCTTCCACCATAACATCATTCCCTGTCCTTTCAATTACTTCAAATTCATCCGACATAAATGTAGTTGCCAGCTTGTTTGATGGTATCATATTCTAAAGTAAAACTTTGTCTCCTACCCCTATCTCGCAACTCTTCGCTCTCCGATCTCTATCAGCTGCCTGCTTCCCCTTCTCTTTATTCCTTATATCTGAGTCTCTTGCTTCTGCGTCTACAATATTTCCTGGGATATCTTGGATACATGGAATTTTATCTCGGATAACCCTATTAAATAATAGTTCTGAAGGCGCTTTTAATGTCGTACCATGAGGTGTGACATTATACATCAACATGAATTTTTGAACCGTTTGATTACGTTTGATGTGATCTTTTTCATGAATTTGATCTCGTAATATCTGGAGTAGTAATCGATTATGACAAAAACGTAGTCATGGTTTGGAAGAGGGCCTAACAAATCCATTGCTAAGCATAACCACGGACCTTCTGGGAAAGCACACCTATGCATTGGAGTTGGTTGGATTGGTCTTGACACGAGCAAACGGTCGCGACAGGTTTTCTCGAACCTCTCTACGTCTCTATCGATCATGGGCCACCAGACCTTAGAACGCACTCTGCGTTTCATCACAGTTTCCCCTGGATAGCCTTCATGAGCTAATTCAAGAACTCTTGACCTTAAAGCCGTGGGTATAACAAGCTTAGTACCGCGAAGTAGAATATTTCTCATGTTACACAGTTCTAAACGAAATGGGAAAAATTTGTTTGTACTGTTGGTAGTCCACTTATTATTCACGATGTTGTTAACCGCTTCCATAAGTTCTGGATCTGTACTATTATGTTCAACAATTTCAAGAATGGTTAACGCTCGCGGTGTCGATTTTTGGACTATATGGCAGATGTTTTGTTCACACTGGCTGTCAAAAGAGTCGATTTGATCCATTTTGCACAGTCTGGAGAACGAGTCGGCTATGTTTAACTTTCCCGGTTGATAAATGACCTTAAATTTAAATGATTGCAGTATCAATACCCATCTTTCAATTCGAGCTGGCGGTTTCGAGGTGGGCTTGAAAATAGTCTCCAAGGGCTTATGATCCGTTACCAGTTCGAATTGAACTCCGGCTAAATAATAATAAAATCTTTCCACAGCCCATACTAATGCCAGACTTTCTTTTTCCGTCTGGGAGTATCTCCGTTCGACCTCGGAAAGGCTTATACTTGCGAAAGATATCACTTGCGGGACTTCGATTACAAACTGCAAAAGGACCGCACCCATTACTACAGGACTTGCATCAGCAATTAACCGGATTCGATTTTTTGGATTGCAATATGACAGCGTTGGAATTTTAGCTAGCCGCTTCTTTAATTCTTGAAAAGCGTTATCTTGGATATGTCCCCAAGCAAATGGTACTTCTTTTTTTATAAATTTCCTTAGTGGTTCTGCTACGTCACCCAAATCAGGAATGAATTTCCCCATGAATGAATTTCTTCTTTGCTATTTGGAGGTCGAAACTCCAAAACTGTTTTCACTTTCTCTGGATCTGGGCGTATACCTTCTGACGACAAGATATGTCCTAAGAACTTTAAGGTTTGAGCCTTCCATATGTACTTTTCTTCATTCAGAACCACGTTGAACCTTTTAAAAACTTCCAACACCGCTTTCAAATTCTGATCATGTTCTTGTTCTGTTTGTCCAAACACGATTAAGTCATCAAGGTAATTTAGAACGTTCTTGCAGGAAGCCAGAATGTTTTCCATGGTTCTCTGAAAAATCTCCGGGGCGGAATTCACACCGAACAATAATCTCTTATATCGATAAACTCCCTTCAACGTTATAAAAGCTGTAATTTCACGACTACGTTCATCCAATTCCAGTTGGTGATAGGCGTTCTTAAGGTCCAGCCTGGAGAAATGCTTGGCTCCTTTCAATCTTGTCATTACGGAGTCAAAAGTCGGCAAAGGGTAGTTTTCCCTCAAAATTGCTGCGTTTGCACGTCTCATGTCAATACACAAGCGAATGTCCCCATTTTCTTTGAACACTACCACAACTGGAGATATCCAACGACTTGGCCCAACCACAGGCTCTATGATGTCTTGCGCTATTGCTTCGTTAAGTTTAGCCTCAACTTTGTCCTCAAGAGCAGATGGTATCCGACGCAAAGGCTGTTGAACTGGTTTTACGGATTCATCAATAGACAGCGAAATCTTGATACCCTTGATTTTTGGAAATACTTCCAAGTCTTGGACTTGATATATTTGAAGCCCTAGCTTCAGAACATTGAATTCAATGGCAGTATCCTTGCCCAATAATGATTGTCTAGCATTTTCTATAACATAAAATGTAGCAATCAAGTTGGAAGTCATATCTACGCTTATTACGGCCTCAAAAACTGCTTTAATTTTAAGCAAATCAGCTCCAGCATAAGCCCGAAATTGGTTTCCTGTTTTGGATCTCACGTTCCATACAATAGCGTATTCTTTGCAAAGATGCGCCCAGTCTTTTCCGCTAAGAAAGTTAAACTTGGACCCCGAATCAATAATCATCGTCAATTTGAATTTCCGATCAAGAAGTCTATGTGTTCACTCGTATTGTCTATCGCGGAACTTCCGTCAACTCTCTTTTCCTACACAACGGATTTTAGAATGTTCGAACCGTTGTCTTTTTATGTCTGTCCATCCGTAATCCCCTGATTTCCGTTTTACAGACTTCGTTTTGCATTTCCGAGCGAAATGGCCAAGATACCCGCATTTGTTGCATTTTGAATCTTTAGCGGGACAATATGGACTACTTCCTAGATGTCCGCGCTTGCCATATCTGCCGCATTCGGTGTCTAGGGACCTACTTTCACTTTTAGACGTGACTTTATTGATATTTGCAGATGTCGTTGGCAAAATCATCTCTTCAGATTGGCAACAAAATTGTCCCAGCTTGGTCACTGAGAGGAAGTCCGGCAGAATTAGATGCGCTTGTTCCGCTCCCACGGCAACTGGATAGATGTTATGTGTGTGTACGCACAATGGAAAGTCTGCTACTTAAAAGAGCGGTAGCAGCCTTGGAATGATGTTTATCTGAGTGAATATCATAGACATACACTGGGTTATCCATCCATTATTCGCACTCATTTGAAAACTAAGTGGAATTGAACACTTCTAAGATGCAAATAAGGATACATGTATTACCTGCACCTTATGACATCGACAGAGCCTTTATCCAAACCCCCAACGAGAAAAGAGCCTTCCTCGTTTTTCTGATTCTTGCTCTCGCTGTGGGAACGAACAATCTATTCGCTCGTCTCGAGGCCAGAATTCTTGACAGCCCTTCCGATGCGAATCGTCAGAGAGGAAGCGGCAACGTCCTTAAGGGAAAGCTTCCGCTTCTTCGATTCGAGATACTTGGTCGCAGGGGCCCTATCCGCATCAGCCAACCTCTGTCCACTAGTGCTGTCACCTTTAGAGGTGTCAGCATCCGCCAGGTTTTGTGTGCGGAGAGCGCCACCGGTTTGAAGTTTCTTAACACGCACACTCGATGCACATGGATGAATCAGGTGCGCACACAATTCTATGAAGTGAGGCGCACGAGTCCTGCTTCTTCCGTTTCGGTTGATTCGAGCCAACAGAATGGAAGGAAGCATAGGGTTTAATGATCGGTTCCAGTTGATGCATCTTCTACCGACCTATTTCTTTTCCCCGTCGCCGCCAAAGGAGAGCTGCCGTCAGCGCTTGCGCCTTCAGTTGAGTGAACAATATCATGCTGCCGTGCGATAGCCGCCCTCCTTTGTTTCCTCTTCCGCTCACTCTTGGTCAGGAGCCTGGCGGAGGAGTGCGCCGTTTTAGGAGCCCGTTCAGTCTTGATGACTTCCCGATACTTGATGGACATGCGTGTCCATCACGAGGGAAATTAGGTGTACCGAGTAAAACCCTTCTGCTATTTTCTCCATCAGTGCAGCCCAATCTACCGAGCGTATCGGAGATACAGCCGCAGGAATCTTCAGAAGCAAGCATCGCTGCAGATTGTGTATCATCACCTCCAGAATCCGTGCCCTAGCCGTAGTCCAGAAGACCACGAGTCTTCAACGCATGCATGTTTGCATTTTCCTGCTCTGCATTTGTTGTATTTTCTCATTCTAGGGTTCTAAGAAACTTCATTATGCGCACGCATTGTGCTTTCAGCGACTGTGTCCCATGCCTCCATGCTTTTTTAGCATTTCCCCAACGATGTTTTCTGGCGTCAGTGGCTTTTCGAGTTCAATCCTTACTGCAGTAAGTCGAGGAATCTTGGGCATTGAAAAAACTCGTTTTCTGTATTTCCAAAGCAGTCAGTGCAACGCGAGCAGTAGGGGTTATTGTCGTGTTTATACTTAAATAAGTACGAACGAAAACACCCATGGCCCGTTAGGAACTGCGTTAAGTAAAAATCAATTTCTCCATGGCGTCTATCAATCCATGGCTGCATTTGGTGTATGAGCCTATGAGCCCACCTGCCCTTCTCAGAAGCATTCCAGCGTTCTTGCCACTCTTTTAGACTTTCTGTTCCGTGTAGTCGGTTTTCGCTGGCTTCATTTCTTTCTCTTCTTGCGCAGGACTAACGTTGCTGTTCTACTGCCATAATATCTATTGGGAGTGTTCTCGCTACCATGCAGGCTGCATCATTAAAAGTAGTACGAAATGCGTAGCTAGCTCTTAATGCACATACTCGGTACACAGGTGTGATATGTGATTTGCATGTTGTAATTGCCATGGCCCTGGCAAAAATCGGGGAGGCGCACTATGGGCCCAAGTAACGTCTCAAAAGTCTGTAACTTTTTGTCTCTTGACATAATTCAGTGAAATTTTACACACATCATCTTGAATGTATTGCGTATCAAATAATATAAGTTTCTCAAATGTGTATAATTTTTATTAATATTTAAAAATTGTTCAAAGTTAAAAATGTTAGAATGTATCAACAAAATATGGCTTACCGTAATCTATTAAAAAAATTAAACTTATTTCTTAACAATAATTATACAACGTTTTAGAAAAAAAAATAAATTTTTGTTTTCCAAGGTGTATAGCTTCTTCCCAAAGCCCTTTGGATACAGATTTTTCTTGTTTTCGTAAGCTTGAAATAAGTAGATCTGATGTTAATAATAAGCGATGAAAGACATCCTAGTTAGTTGCTACTCTTGAACACTTTCTGGAAAGCGTCAGTCTAGTTTTTTGTAATCCTTATAACGCGACTCTTTGGCGTCTTCCGATAATTGACCTATTGGTAATACCGCGAAATATTGGACTATGGCTTCACCGTGCATTACTATGTTATGCACCCGAAGATGGCATGTAATAGCATTTATATTTTTTCACATAAAACTGAGCAGTATGCAAGCTATGCTCGCCAAACTTTTGAGCACTGACAGACATCCTTGATGCCAGCATTTGGAGAATAACGTGTAACCTTTTTATAAGTTCTTCGTCCACGCCTGATATATCTGCAGATACCAGTGCCTTGTCGAGATTTATCCATATGTAAACCCAGTTCATCTCGAAAACGGTTTCGTACTTCTTATCTTCTTTGCTTTTTTTTGTTCTCGGAGTTATTTGCAGACCACTTCTTAAAAGAAAGATTGTAGGATATATGTACAATTAACTCTGCACATCTGATCCAAGCGTGTAGAGTAGAAAGGCCATATTTGTATGCACTTTGCTTTTCTGGTTTTGACTTTACTTTCATTAAGTCATTCGTCTCCTTCGGTTTTGCTCCACATACTGTACACACAGCACTCGAACTAGTTTCAGTTAGGACTTGACCAACTTCTCCATCGATCATTCTTAAGAACAGCTCATGTTGAATTTGTATTACTTCGTAATTTTTATTTAACTGTGTAACTTGTAATTGATTGATCTGTGTTTGTATGTCAATAACAACCGCTCTTGTTTTATCAGGAGTTTCTTTTGAAAACTCTATCGAGATTGGGCGGCAATAAAGCGGAGAAGAACAAGTTTATTTTGCCATAAAACCGTGTTAGTATCCATGTGAATAAGTTTGATCGCTGTTAATCATTTTCTTCTAATAATGTCTGTTTATATTTACTCAGTCCCGAAGAGCCCTCACAGCCCCATTTAGTTAAAAGTTTCAGATTACGAGATCCAGATCCAGATTGTAGATAGAATAGTATGATCTAACAAATCTTGTATCTGAACTTTAGCTCCAATATCAGTTATGGTAATGATTGACTCTAGAGGGTAGCATAGTTGTTTGCGTGTGTTAACATCTGATAAGACGGAAACATTGAAAACATTTTTTCAGACAAACAAGACCTCCTTATATTTATACTGATATTTCGATAGGTCTAAATCGATGAAGATACTCATATCATCATACATATGTATATACTCATCATACATTTTAGAAGGTCTTCCTCGTTCTCCAGATAAAAATGGTTGCTCTTATCAAACACGACTGTGTATCCAACCACTGTTTATTATTTTTTTCAAAGCGATCCTCTGTTTTGCCTGCTTTTATCCAACGATCATTGAATTTTGTAGGAAAGTTTTTACTGATACTTGACACAGCTGTTTCAGGTTTCGTATCTGTTAATTGGATTGGAAGTTGTAATGGGTGTACTTCTTGGGGTCTAATAATTTTTTTTCATTATTAATAAAATAGTTACTCCCGTTATATTTATAAAACACGAATTCACTCATTTTTAAACTTTTTTTTCGCACGTTTGCCTGATTTTCAATAAGTTAACCCGGGCTGGCAAATTTTCTTTTATGTATACTAAACAAGCATGAAAGAAAATAAAAGCAATAAAATAAAAGAAAGCCATACAAACTTAATAATGAAAACAAAATATTTTGCCACAAATACAGCTAATCGCAGACTTTTTTGTTTTGCACATTATGATACGCTTATAAAAGGTAAAAAGAAACAGGTCGGTGGAAGTTACCCCAACTGAAACCGACGTGTTTTTTTTTTTTTATAATCTGCACAGGTGAAAGGGGATATGAATACCCTTAGACTAAATTTTAGGACACGGGCGTTTCATGGAAAGGGAAAGAGACAGAGAAGACAGATCCGACGCTGCGTCGTCTTCTAATAGCTCGAACCGGAGCAAACGGAGGAAGAAGGATTCAAGCTCTCCTGTCGGTAGACATATGCGCGCACCTCATGCGGGTGAGTTACATATGACCCCCAGTACAGAGCTGAAAAACTTGCTGTCGGCACATATATATTGAAAATAAATGAAGAGTAAATTATGAATGCTAATGAACTGGAATTTCCAATAATGTCAATTTAGCAGTTAAGAATTAATTAACATTGGATTTAGCCAAACTTTATCATCAGATTAAAATGCATTCTAAAGATATTAATAAAACCGCATTTATTACACCAAATTATATTAAATATATGAATATACTCGGATGCAATTTGGCCTGAAGAATGCCCCAGCTACATTCCAAAGGCTTATGAATGAAATATTGAGGGAACACATCAATAATATCTGTGTGGTATATCTAGACGATACCCTCATATTCTCCACGAGTTTTTTCTAAAAACGATATTCAACGTATTAACCAGACACAACTTGAAAGTTCAATTTGACAAATGTTCATTTTTAAGTAAGGAAACAGAATTCTTACGTCATGCGTTAAAGAAGGATGGTATGAAACCGAACCCGAATAAAATAAGACGTATTGTTGAATACAAAATTTCCCAAACAGAAAAACAATTAAAAGGATTCCTTGGAACCACTGGGTTTTATAGAAAATTTGTAAAAGATTATTCTAAAATAGCATGTCCAATGATCAGATATTTGAAAAAAGATATTAAGATCAACGCAAATGATCCGGAGTATATTCAAGCATTTGAAACATTGAAACTTAATATTATCAACCACCCTATACTAAAATTTCCAAGGTTTGATAAATCATTTACACTATTTACTGATGCTTCTAATTATGCAATAGGCGCTGTACTCACTCAGGAAGGACAACCTATTTGCTACGCATCTAGGTCTCTCGATGACAATGAAAAAAAATTATTCATTCTTAGCGATAGTTTGGTCAGTCACTTATTTCAGACCCTACCTATGGGGAAACCAATTTAAAATAATAACAGATCACCAACCAATAAAATATTTGAGCAAAAAGTATAGTGGAAAAGAATTTTCTCCACGAAATCAGCGATGGCTATTAAAATTATCTGAATTCAATTATGAAATAGAATATCTGAAAGGGAGAGAAAACAAAATAGCAGACCTCCTAAGTAGAATAGAAAATGTAAATAATTTAGACGATAACCACAGATAATAAACTACCTCCCCATAAATAGATAATAAACTACCTACTAGACCATTTTCCAATTAAAGAAGAAATTGGGAAGAAATATAAAACACAACTTATTCTAACCAACAATATTACAGCAGAGGGAGAAGTAGTTCATGGGAGGAGAATAATACAAGTTGATATGACTAAAAATCAGACATATTGGAAAGACTTGTTTATAAAAACCATTAAACCAGGAAAAACGGGTATATATACAGACCTATCATACCCGGAATACAATAAAATTCAACAAATTCTAATAAATCTATTTAGCCGTGATAAATATATTTCATTTATTAAATGTACCCTTAGGGCAAGAGAAATAAAAACGCAGGAGGAACTGCATAGACAAATTTCGAGGTATCACACTAATGAAAGTATTCATAGTGGTATAATAGAAACATATAACACACTAAAAAATAAAATATATTACCCTAGCATGATAAAGGAAATACAAATAATAATAAATAACTGTAAAACCTGTTTAGAAACTAAGTATGAAAGAAACCCAATCAAGCCTAAATTTAACCTCACAGAAACACCTGAATCCCCAAATCACACCATTCATATGGACGTATTTACATTCCAAGGACAATCATTTGTAACCATGATTGCCAAATTAACAAAGAAAGCTTATGCCTATCATTTACCAAACAAAAATTGGGTAAAATGGATAGAAATATTAGAAAAACACTTTTCTAAATTTGAAAAGCCAAAGAAAAAATATCTCACAATAAATTGAAAGCATATCAATTAGTAGAATACTTAAATAACCATGAAGTAGAATTACACTTAACCAAACCCAATAATCACACCGGAAACTCCGACATAGAAAGATTGCGTTCGACAATTCAAGAAAAACTTGTTAGCCTAAATGATACTACACTCACACTTATTTCAAAACTACATAAAGTTATAAAAAATTACAATAGGTATCATAGTACTATAAAAATGACACCAGATCAGGCAAAGCACACAGACAGTAATAAACTAAAGCAAACTATTATTTAAAACAAAAACAAATACATTAATAATGCTAATAAGAAAAGGGAAGATTATGTAGAAAACAGAAACATACCAACAATAAAAAACTACAAAAGCTAAGGCATAAGTACGAACCAAGATATATAATAAAAAATATTACTAATGAACATAATTCAAATATTAAAAGAATACATAAATAAATTTGCAGATTTTTATATTTCTAATGGCCCTCTGCAACAAAGCAGCAGACGCTAAGTTAGTTATATATAAAACGGCTATGTGAAATTAAACATGAGAACAACGGAAATTATCAACGGGACTGTTACAATCCTCCACCTAATCGATCCACAAGAAATTATAAAAACAGTCGAACAAATAGAAGAGAATTTAAGACAAATACCAATTGGAATAGTTAAAGCAATAATAAAAGAACTGGACACTGTCAAATCAAAAGTACTTGCAATTCACTCCAATAGACGTAAGCGAGGATTAGTCAACATCATAGGAACTGCACATAAGTGGCTATTCGGAACTATGGATGACAACGATCGAAAAGAAATTCTGGAACACATGCAGATAACTAAAGAAAACGATCATAACGCCATCGAAACAATAAACAAACAAATTATGATTTACTCACACTTTAATGATACTATATTCAATTTAAAAACTTTGATAGAAGGGGATAGAGGTAGAATTCTCAAAATACTTAACAAAACAGATGAGACCCAAAGGAATTTAATATACCAACAAATTATTTTAGACCAGTTAGTTAAATTAAATTTGATAGAAAATAAAGTAGACCAAGTATTAGACAATGACAATATTGCCTCAACCAAATATAATATTTTGCATCCAGGCATATTAACTGCAGAAGAAATAAATACATTCAAAATCAATTATTACAAAATTAAACTCTATAGACTAGGAATGATGAAATATAAAGATAATGTCCTCATAATTGCCATTAAAATCCCAACAACTATAATAGAGGTCAAGGTAAACCTTCTTACAGGTATACGTAATGCAAAAGGACTTGAAATTATTCAGGAAGACCGGAAAATTATAGAATATAATGGAAAAGAATATATCCATAATAATGAAGTATAGGCCGTTTTCGAAAACGTCAACTGCATCAAATTGCTTTTGCATAATGTTCTTAAACGCAAGCTGCAAAAGTCGTTTGTTCGAAAACAACATTATAAATCGCACTGCATTTGCAGCATGTTCGATAATGCCGTGTTTGCAGGGCAGATGTTCATAAACGTCATCTGCGCTGCAAAAAAGCAGCCACAGTTACTGCGCTGCATAAAATGATAAAATGACTGAATCGACTACTCGGAGGAATTTCGATCTCGTGAACAGTAAGTACATACATAAAATCGATTATTTTATTTCTTTTAACTAAATATTATGTTTATAGAACTCCATCACCTACTCCTACCCAAGTATGGGTCGAGTAATTGAAGCATTGGACGCGAGGGAACATAAAACTCCTTATAAAAACAAAATTGGGATGTGAATCCTCTTTTGAAAGTGGGAAAAAATCGAAGAGGACATTATGGAGTAGTGTCCACAGAGAAATCCTTATGCAAGATCAAGGATTCCCTCACAATTGTGAAAACATTATAAAGAAGTTCTAAGCGCCATGAAGATTGTATGAAACTTGAGAGGGATAAATTGAAAATTGAAAAAGAAAAAGTTACTGTTCTTAAAGAGTTGCAATTGCTTTTATACAAAAATGTATAATTTAAGATACTTGCTAGCTTTTACGTGAAATGTACAGACTTCAAACTTTTTTTTTTTAGTCCAACGTGCAATGAATGTACTTTTAGTTTTATTTTTATTACAATAAATATTATATAATTAATTCATTACAAATTTTATGCGTATAATAAATCTGCGATTAAATCTCGTTTACAACGTCCTGCTGCACATCAGATACTTCTTAAGTTTGGGATGAATGATGAGGCAGTATTCTGGCAAATATTTTGTGAGGTTATTTCACCGTGCAGTATAATGAAATTATGCAACACAACACATGACAAAACGATAAATTTAATATTTTCTATTGTTTTGAAATTCAGGTTGTCGTATATTCTGAATTTAGCTTTGAGAATACCAAAATCTTGCTCAATTATAACCCTTGATGAACTTAAAAGATAGTTGAATTATTTTTGGGTTTCAGAGAGATTGCTATTGTCTCTGTAAGGCACTATCAAATATGTGGATAATGGGAACGCGGAGTCGCCGATTAAGTGGATATCTGCTGGTAGTTTCAATGTCCCGTTTTCCAGTCTTTTCCCTAGCTCACTTTCCTTAAACACGTTTGCATCGTGTGATCTACCGGGTCATCCAAAAAACACATTTGTGAAAACCCCATCACTATCACATATCGCCTAAAATATAAAGATAGCAATTATAAGACTACAGATTAAAAATGTATGTGCTACTTGTAGGATCATGGAATTATATCCCTTTCGATTGTAGTAGCTTGATCTATCTTCCTTTAGGTTCAAGATTTTTAAATGCGTGCAGTCAATGGACCCTACCACGTTCGGAAAACTATTAGCCCCACGCAAATAGTTGAACTTGGCAACTACAGAATCAATTACTTCATTAGAGGCAGGCCATTTAACAACTTTTGTCAATCATTTTACAATAGTCCTACAAGTTTTCATGACTATTTTGAAAACACTGCTGAGAAATTTATTAAATCGGTCTCCAATTTCTCTGTATGAATTTTTGTTTCCTAGCATCCAGAGATATGTACAGACATTCTTCCAAATTCGTACATGGCCGTCCTGTCTTTGCATTTATCCACAAGGGCTGTAATTCTTCTTTAAGTTTCTGTAATTATGTATTTACATACTTTCATTAAATTATAAGTTAGAGGAACACAGATAACTTACAGAAAAAATGCTTTTGGACATCCTGAAGTGGCTGTAGAAATTATCTTCGGAAAATTGTTTAATTGTATTCTGATAATTCCGAACTTTTGGAATTCTTCGTTGTTCACTTAGGAGTTTTAGTAATACCTTATTTTTCTTTAGTCCATTTCGTCCACGTAAATTATAATTATTGTTATTACTTGTACTCTCAATAAGATTTTCCAACACAATTTTCTCAATAAATTTTGTTAAGGGCTCCATTTTGCTTTGTTTGAAAACGTCAAATGCGATTGCAAAAAAAAATCATATACTAATGCCTTAAAACTATTGAGTAATTGTATAACTTTTAATAATTGTAAGCTTAAAGAAAACTATGATAAAGAAATTAAACAAATTGATGAAGAAACTATTTTATGCAAAAATATGAATAACGATGAAATAAAAAATTACTGTGATAAAAAACATTGCAAAAAAGTTAATAAGGAAGCTAATAACGCTTGGGATAGCTATTATAATTCCAAAATACAAGCGGCAAATGGGAATTTTAAAAAAGAGTGGGAAGTGGTTAACAGTATTGTTAGTCGAAAAGTTTGTACTAACAAAGACCCCATCGTACTTAAAAATGGCAGTATTAACATTTCAAATCCTTTAGAAATAGCCAACGAATTCAGCAATTACTTTGCTTCTATTGGGCAATCTTCTTTTTCAGGCAGTTCGAAAATTTCTTGCAACTGCTGCACTAAGCCTGGTACTCAAGGCAACGATTATAGACACGGCTTCGTTTTTGAGTCTATCAAGGGATTTGAATTGGTTAAAACTATTAATTCTCTACCTAACTCGAATTCGCATGGGAATGATGAAATTTCGAATTTGGTTCTAAAGAACATTGGACCTAATTTAGTGAATATTTTGTCTTATCTGTTTAGTTTTAGCATTATGCTTGGAACTTTTCCAGCTTAACTGAAATGCGCTGTAGTAATTCCATTATTTAAGGACAGACAAAATCAAATTATAGACCAATTTCTTTGTTGTCTTAAATTTCCAAAGTATTTCAAAATGTAGTTAAAACAAGAATTTTAGCCAATCTTAAGCATTTAGATTTGTTTAGTCCCAAGCAGTTTAGTTTCAGGACTGGCGTTTCCATTGAGGATGCTCTATTGGACTTTTGCTCCATTTTATATAAGAGTTAAGATGACAACCATTTTTGCGCTGGCCTTTTTGTCGATATAACTGAGGCATTTGACATCTCTTAGATAAATTATGTAAGGCCGGTTTGAGAGGATTCATATACAAATGGTTTGAGTCTTATCTTAAAGATAAAATTCAATATGTAAAAATTTATAGCAATATAAGCAGTTCTAAAACAAATAACTTGGGGGTGCCCCAAAGTTCTGTACTTGGTACAATTTTATTTTAAATTTCTTATTTTCACTTCCATTCTTGGGTAAAACTAAAGCTTTTGCTGATGCATAGTGTTCAATCAGTCCGTTGGACTTAATCGCTGACGTAAACCATGATGTATTTTTTATTAAGATGTTGTTACTGGGCAGGAGTAGCCTGACTCAGATATAATACTTCATTCTCATGTCTGTGCAAGTCACGACTTGTTAAACAACCAATGCAAACTTTCAATAGAAATGCTGACTGTAGTATTAATTGCTTAAAAATTTAAAGTGTAGACAGTTTCAAGTATGTTGGTGTTACCATAGATCAAAATTTTAACTGGTCCAAATACATTACTTCTTTGAAAAAATATCTACTTTCCTCTACTCGTTGTCTTTTTCGTCTTCGAAAGTATTACTCTCATAACACTATGAAAATGGTTAATTATAGCTTATTCCAATCAAGATTGCAATACGGACTTTGCAGCTGGGGTGGTGCTTATTTTAGTAAACTGCAGCAATTAACTGTCACTCAAATATCTGCAGTACGACAAGTTAGCTGTTCTCACAGTTCAGCACACACACACGTTGCGACATTTATTTTATTTTAAAGTTCTTTTCATGAGAGGCGGCTATCTGGAAAGTCAAATTTCTGACCTACGCAGCTTACGTAGCCATTAAAATTTTGTTGAAAATGTTCCTGCTTTTGGCACTACAAGTTTCAGAAACTTTTACTCTATTTTGGCATGCAAACTATTTAACACTCTGGCCCTTGGAAATTCGTTTCATAAGAAATTTGTGCGCGTTTACAAAAGTAATCAAATCATGGCATCTGATTTTAATCATCAAGAAAGCGAAATCCTCTTGCGCCTATCGCCATGAAACAAAAACAATAAAAAAAAAATAATTATGATTTGCTCTTTTGCTTAACTAAGCATGTTTCTATTTCTGCCATTTATAATACTTTTTGTATGTATCCTTTTAAATTTATTAAAAATTACTTTTCTCTCTTATATTTTTATAAAATTTAACTTCTATTTATCTACCTTTGTTCACCCCACACAAAGTTTACGAGTAAATTGTTATAATGTGGCATCATCTCTATTTTCTTAAATAAAGATGTCACTAATTATTCTTTATGTATTAACTGCATATAAATATTTTGTAAAATTGTAAACTTATTTTTATACATATGAATAAAGAAATTGAATTGAATGATATTTACACAGGTTAACCTACAACACTGCAAGGCTGCCACCGCTCTTATCAGTAGCAGACTTGCAGCGAGTGCAACAAAACCCCACATAATATCTCTCCAAGAGCTATGGGTGTGGCAAACCCCACAGGGGACCTGTAGGGTTGCAGTGAAGTGGGATCCTTATACTCCGGTTCATAACCTCGCCATAAAGAAAAGAAGAAGAAGAGCTATGGGTGTGGAACAATCGCATTTGTGGCCTTTTAGGTATGCGTGATATCACGATACTTTATGGTGAGTGGTCCGAAAGGCCCAGGACTTGTCTTATTGTACCAAATTCCGTTTCAGCAACTAAGCACTGTTTTGTAGCCAAGACTTAGTCGCTACAGCTATAAGCTACAAAACGGATGGTAAATGGGAAACCTACGTCGTTGCGTGGCCGAGCTCATAGAATATTGTGATACCAGAAGATAGGTCTTGCCATATATTTTTTTTTCTTGTTGCGTTGGAAGGTGGGAATCTTTTACAGACGAAACTGAGTCCGTACTCAGTAACAGTGTGGGATTTCCAACAACTTCACCCACCTCCCCTCTTACCACTGGTCCTCTCGGCACTGCCGTCAATACTCGGCTCGTTCGTGTTGGCAGCCGTCTGCGTGATGTTTCGCTGTCGCTCCTGTCTTTGCGACATTTTTGCTTACTGCTTCTCCTGCTTCTTGTGTTCGTCATCTGTCCGGTGGTGTTCTGCTCTTGTCATGTATTGCGATGCTAATGCTCAAAACTCTGTTTGGGGCAGCAGCAAATGCAATGCTCAGGGAGATCGTCTTCTGGACTTCATACTATCGTCTGATCTTACCATCAACAATGTTGGCTCCCAACCAACATTTGTTACAGTGCAAGGACGGAAAGTGGTTGACTTGACCCCAACAGATACTTTAAGTCTATTCCAACTGGAGAGTTTCGCCAGAAATTTCTCTCTCAGACAATAGATACATCGTATTCCAAATCGAATGCGAAGCTACACTTTTGCAGGAGAGCAGGAATCCGAGAGAAACCAACTGGATACGGTTTAAGAAGGGGTTAGGCAAATCTGTCAAAACTCTACCCAAACTTAGAATGAGACAAAAGGTAGAAGAAGACCTGAATAGCATCCTTACGAGATGTTTTGAACTAAGGTGTCCGATGAAAAAAAAACCCCTGTAGAAGGCCAGTTCCGTGGTGGAACCAGAACTGCAGCGAATTCGTAGGAAAACAAGCAAACTTCTAAATAGGTCACTTAAGACAAAATCGGAGGTGGACTGGAACCTTTAGCGATCGAAGCAAAGAGAATATAAGAGGTTAATATGAACTTTGAAAAGTACCTCGTACAGAGATTTTTGTTTCAAGATAGAAACTCTCGGTGAAAGTCAAAGGCGTCACTATCCAGCTCTCCAATGAAGCTAAATATTTCGGAGTAATCCTAGATAATGAACTTCTGTGGACGAAACATGCCGTTCTGTCTGTCGGATCGTGTCTAGCGGCTGTCTGCTCTAAGGTGCAGATGTCCCTAGACGCAATCTACGATTGGTGTGCTAGGAATGGGCTTTTAGTTAATCCTCTCAAAACCGAGGTGGTTCTCTTTACGAGAAGGAGGAAATTGACTGGTCTGACTCAGCCAGTGCTAAAATGCGTCACTATCCAACTCTCCAAGGAATCTAAATATTTAGGAGTAATCTTAGATTATAAATTTCTATGGACGAAACTTTTTGAGCAGGAAACTCCAAAGCTATGTCAGTCTTCTGGCAATGCAAAGGTGTTTTCGGCAAGACATGGATCTACACGGCAATGATAAGACCCGTCAATTGTCTGGTGGAATAAGCTTTCGCGTAAATACATTACTGCTGTTTTCGCCAAACTCCAAAGAACGGTCTGTCTCGGATGCTTGGGAGCTTTCCCCAGTACGTCTGGCTCTGCTCATGAATCTGCGCTTAAGGCCTTGCTCAATCCACTTCCAAATAGCCACCACTTCAAAAAAAGCTCGAGAATGCAAAACATCCTTGAATTCGGTCGGAAGGCTGAACTCATTGAATCTTGTTTAGGTCTAGGACACAACGGGATAACAGAAAATGCGATCTCTGACGAGCTTGCTAGATAAGACTCAGAAGAGAATTTCTGAGGACCTAAACCCACGTTCTGCTTTTGCTCAGATCAGGTGGCGGATCTTCGGTGCTGATGTGGTGAGTGCTGATGACTTGAGCTCTTCATCACTGAAGCGCCTACTCGTCAAAAGACAAAAAAAAAAAAAAAAAATCCCATTAAAAAAGGGTTTTTTTCCCTGGTAGTGCAATGGGCCTGTTTTGAGTCAGAGTGCTCCAGTAGAGTGTGCCCGCCCCGAAAAAAAAGTGGACCAAGGACTGAGCTTTGTGGTACTCCGCCGGTGATCTTGTATTCCTTGGGGCCGCGGTCGGTATGGTGTACTAAAATTCTTCGCCTGAAGTAGTCTACAACAACGTCTATGAGCTATTTTGGTACTCGCATCGCTCTGAGCGATTGTAAGATGTGACTTCACTTTGCCGTATTGAAGGCATTTTTTATGTCGAGTGTTATGAACAAGCAGTACCTTTCGGAGCCGCCTTTCCATCTTCTTCCTTGTATAGCCTCTTGTGCCGTTTTAATTATCATTTTAATTGCGTCTGTTGTTGAGCGCGCTTTCCGAAAACCGTATTAGTGTTCTGAAAGTCCTCCAGATTATTGCCTCTAGCCTGTTGCAAATGATTCGCTCCAAGATTTTGTCATCTGTATCTGTATATAACATACAGAGCGGGCGGTATGATGATGGTTCATCTGGTGGTTTGTTACCTTTGATGTCGACCACACCATAGCTCCCGGTAGCGTAGTAAAGCCTGATTTCTGCAGGTTTATTTAGCTACCAATGTATGTGTGCTAGTCTTTCGAAAGTTGTTAGGACAAAGGAGGTAAGGTATGAAGACCACTTGAATCTGTCTACCTCCTTGGAATATGTCCCCAAATGAATCTATTTAGGTAAAGTTCTTTGAGTATCGGAACCATTGTAGTTGTAGTTTTCTGTAACATGATTGGGATAATACCATCGTTTCCGGGCTATTTAAAGGGAGAGGACGATCTAATTGCCCTCTCAATTCCCTCCTTTGTAATAGGTGGTTCCGCTATCATTTTGTTTTTATTCCAGTGTTATTGTCAAGCTGGGTCGTGCACCCTGGAGAGTGTGTTCTCAACAATAATCCTAGTGATTCCGTTCAGGACTCAGTCCATATTCCGTCGAGTTCTTTAATTGTAATGACCGAGTAATACACGTCAACGGTTGGTACAAGACTGATTTATTGTTAGAAGTTATAGAAGTACGTAGTGGAGAGAGTGTATACATCACTACATACCAGTGGCGTGGGGTGAAATTGCAAGAGAGGGGGAAGCCGAAAAAATTGTAAGTAAAATGTTTTATTCAAGACTTACCATTTTGGTGCTTATTCGAAACACGGACTTAAGATATGCAATATAAGCCACCTTTGTTATACTTTAAATCATTGGAATTTACGTAGACAATGAGCTCATCGCATAAAAAAAGTGGCTTCGAAAGAAGCCGTTCTGGGCAGAATAATCTATATAAGATATTGATAACTCGGAGAGTTGTTAAATATAAAAAATTTTGCAATTACAATTATGTACTACCTATTTGTACTCTAAAGCTATCCTACGATTCTTTTTTACGAATTCTGCTAAAACTTTTTCATAAAAATTTGAGTTATTTTTAATTTCTAAAAGAAGGTGCTTTTCGATAGATAAAAGTGCCAGGTCTGAGAGTCTTTCTTCTTTGTGGAAATTTCTTAAGTGTGGACTATTTTTAAAGTCGAAAAAGATCTTTCGACAGTCAAAGGCAGGGTTAAAAAGATTTCACACAATGATAGAGCTTGAGAAAAAGTATCTCTAAGCATTTCCGTATTAAAATGCTTATAAAGTTGAAAAACCTCAAGCTTTTTAAGTGAAGGGGTAGTGTATAAAACTTTGAGTTCCTTTTTTTTGAAGTAGCAAAATTAAAAATTCCATGAAATAGGCTAATTAAAGAATATATTTTGTAATCCGGCATTGAATTAGAAAAATATTCATATTCTGATTTAATAAATCAAAGGAAATATATGAACTAAATGAACTATACCTATTCTTAATCTGACATGTAACATTATCCGTAATTGCTACAAAAATTCGGCTATAATTTGTATTTGAATCAATATTAAGTAGTCGGCGTTTGCGTGGAGGTTCTGAGCAGTTACGTACGCTCTCATAGATTGACTCAAATGAGTTTAAAAATTCAGAATGAATCTATAACTCAAAACCCTCGATCTCTTGCTTCGCAAGCTCTATGTCTTCTCTGCAATTGAATAAGACGTTCGCTATACGCGAATGATATTGCCATCGAGTCTCTGATACCCAGGAATGCCAGCTCTTGCTTTCCTAGAAGAACTACAGTGTATATAAAACGCTTCATTAAATCGGTATTGCGATCAACTTTTCTATTAAGAGCCTCGTAAGAATTCCCTAAAGAAGTCTCTATGCGATATTCGCCAAATTCATGCAAATGCAAGCAGCTGCGTATATGCTTTTCCGTTTGAATGTTTTTTGGAAGAATTACTCGTAATAAAATTGTTTATATCAAAGAAACCTGTGTGACTCCAAACACTAGGAGAATTAGAAAAAAGAAGACAAGGAAAACAAAACATTCTATTTAATTTGCAACTGCCAGTCAGCCATGGATTCTTTTTGTAAAAAGACTCATGGAAATGTTTCTGATACCCATCCTTTCGCGTATAATCAATTTTCATTGATGGTGTCGAGCGACCTAGTTAACTTTTTTTTTTTTTTTGCAAAAAAGAAAGCTTACTGAACTCGTGGGTTTCTTTTAGAAGAAAATCAGTTAAACAATACTCAGAATTAACTAGAGACATCTCGTCTAAGAATAATAAGAATGTTCAATGGGGCACCTCTTGAGTAGATTTATAATTACTTACTTGGTATATAGCTAATAACTATTCACTTAGCTCACTCACTATTTTATAATAATTTAATAATTTAAAACACTAACTTAACTACCAATATGTAATTGCTAAATTTTTTAAATTTTCTAATAATTAGCAGTCACAAAAATCACAAAAATTTGCATTCAAATTTTCAATAAATCACGCACAATTACACAACCGATTTGCAACCGTCATTTCAAATTTGCAAACAAAAAAATACACAACAAGAAAGAAAAACGCCGTTCGACCCACACATCACCCAATAACTCGATTTTCGTCAGCTTATTTTGTTGCCTACAATAAAAAAAAAAATTCCCTCGAACTAAAACCTTTCTCCTCCACCAATGTTCATCCACAAAAGCCGAGAAATCTCGGGTTATTTTCCTTATAAGCGAATGTATGTTAGACAAAAAAATCGCAAATAAACTTCTACTATATGCCAGTAAGGAATATAGTTGAAAGTTCGTACTGTGAAGAAATGAATGCATAAGCCGGAAAATGAACGGCTTCTCAAAAAAATTCATTGCACGCTCTCTCGCTAGAGGAGTTCATACTTGTCTCGCCTATGTGTGCGAGTTTGTGTATGAGTAAAAATTAATAAACAGCCGAAGTGGCCGCAGCATTTCATCTCCGAGCGTGTATAAAGTTACGAAAAATGGTTTGATGAACAAATAACTGAATGCGATGGTTGGCAAGTGGCAAAATAAAATTTTTTTATATTTGAAAAGGGAAGCCGGAAGGAATCAGCTTGTATGGACGCCACGCCCTGCTACATACACCCCCTCTTTAATTTGAAAATTTTTTAAATTTAACATATTAAAATTGGAAAATTTTACTTCAATTTCTTATAATAATTTGTATATGCACGTGGCCTTAAATACGATTTTTGTGGTGAAGCACCTTTATTTTCCAGGCCTTGATTAACCAATGATTCTTTATTTCCTACATTATCAATTATAATTCTCTGTGAAGGATCACATCAAGTTTTCCGAATATATATTTCTCGATTATTGTCAATATAATTACATAGAATTATTTGATTTGCATGTCTTTTCCAAATTTTGTTAGTATCAATAGTTTTGGCAATATTGTAATATGCGAGCTACGGCTCGAGTAGATAAAACGTTATTCTGTGAGATTATTTCTTTATTTTCTAGTCTATAGAACAATTCAAGTTCACACTATACTATTCTTCGCAAATTCTTTCCCTACAAGGTCTCTTTCTTTTCAAATCACTTTATCTCCTTCCAATTACTTAATTCACAAATCCAAACTAATTACTTCTTCTTGTTGACTCTTAACTTTCAATTTATCACAAAATTACAACTTCGCCTATTATCGCTTTTCCAATCTTTTCGTACGGTTCGAAAACCAACTGCCATGCCTCGATCGCCATCTGTCCTTATATAGTCGCATTTCTGATAGCCAGAAACTTCTAGCAAATTCTTCGACCACTGGAACAAGAAAATTCTGATGCAATAATTACAAGATGACAGCTGCAGCCAATAATCTCTTGCGGTTATAATTTTCTTGCGGTTATAATTCTCTCTTAATTCCGCGACGTCGTCTTAGACATAATCCGTCTCTTACTGTGGACACGAACCTCGAATGAAAAGACACTTCGGAATGTGTTGCATCTTTTTGGGGCGTAGTTATTATGCTACATTATGTTACACTGCCCTCCTCTTAGACTTGTTCGTCCCGAACAAGTGCGTCCTCACTTCGGCCATTGTATCGACTCAGTCGGTCCATATGAACCACTTTCATTTTGGCCCTTGGTCCTCGCTGGATGCTGTAGACAACATCGTTGATGCGGGTTACTACTCTGTAGGGATCCTCCCAGTTCTGCTGCAATTTACGTAATTTCCCCTGTTGGCGATGGGGATTATACAGCCACACTAGATCTCCTTCCTGGAATCCTGACGTTGTTGACTTGGCATCATACCTGGTCTTCATGCGGTCGCTCGTTATCTTAATCTGGCTTCTGGTCCTTTGGTGTATGTCTCTAAGCCTTTCCCTAAGGTCTGCCACGTACTCTTCTTCATTTCTGGGCTCATTGGTAGGAGATCCAAATTTCACCTCACTGGGTAACCGAGCTATTCCACCAAACAAGATTTCGAACGGCGTATGTCGAGTAGTGCTATGCACGGCACTTCTATAGGTCATCAAAAACAAGGGAATCTGCCGGTCCCAATCCCGTTGGTAGTCACCTACGACCTTCGAGATACGTTCCTCCAAAGTCCTATTGAAACGCTCCACCATACCGTCCGACTGTGGATGAAGCGGGGTTGTCCGTGTCTTTTTGATTCCGAGTAGTTGACACATCTCTTGGAAGATTCTTGACTCGAAGTTCCGCCCTTGGTCATAATGCAATCCCAAGGGCACACCGAATCTGCTCACCCAATTGTAGACGATCTGCTCCGCCACGGTTCTGGCTTCCTGGTTAGGGATCGGAAACGCTTCCGGCCACTTACTGAAGTAGTCCATTACTACGAGTATCCATTTTTTATTACCATTGTCGGTTTCCGGAAAGGGCCCTGCGATGTCAATGGCGATTCGTTCGAAAGGTGCTCCCACGTTGTATTGGTGCATCTTACCTCGAGTTTTGATTCTCGGACCCTTGCTAGCTGCACACACTTCGCATTTTCTGCACCAGTCTTCGACATCTTCCTTCGCTTTTATCCAATAAAAACGTTCTCGTACCTTTTCTAGCATCTTATTCACTCCCAAGTGGCCTCCGGTCGCCCCGCCATGCATTTCCTGTAACACCTCCTTGAACCTCGTCCGCGGTACGACAAGCTGCATTACAAACGACTTTCCGTCGGACTTTCCATTTTCTTCTCAGAACACCTTCTTGGACATGGAGGGAGTCCCACTGCGCAAAATACGCCTTTAAGGTCGGGCTTCTGTGAGAGATGTTCTGATGATCCGGTTTCTCCATGTTCTCCTTCCAGGCCAGAATCGGCTCGATATCCGGGTCTTCCTTCTGAGCGTTCCGGATCTCATCTACGCTCCAGCCGGCGATAGGTTCGGCTCTCATTCTTTGGATGGAAACCAGCTCCCGTTCTTCCTGACGCGCACAATGTTTACAATCCGTTCTGCATGGTCTCCGGGACAGTGCATCCGCATTAGAGTGGAGTTTTCCTTTACGATGCTGTATTTCGTAGTCGTAGATTTGCAGCCTTTCGATCCATCTTGCGACCTGACCCTCAGGACTCTTGAACTGTAATAGCCATTTTAAGGCTGCATGGTCTGTGCGAAGAACGAACTTCCTCCCATAGAGGTATTTGTGAAAATGCTTCGTAGCCAAGATCAAAGCTAGAAGTTCCCGCCTTGTCACGCAGTAGTTCCTTTCTGGCTTAGAGAGCACCTTGCTGAAGTACGCAACCACCTTCTCTTGGCCATCATGCACCTGGGAGAGTACGGCTCCTACCCCGACATTACTAGCATCTGCATCCACAATGAACGTTTCCCCGGGAGTGGGGTAAGCTAGTATCGGGGCATCGCATAGCCGTTGTTTAAGTGCCTTGAAGCTCTTCTCGCACTCAATTGACCATTTGAATTGTTTTCCCTTTTCCGTCAACTGGTGCAGGCTCTTTGCGATCCCGGCAAAATCCTTCACGAACCGTCTGTAGTAGGTGGCTAGGCCCAGGAAGCTCCTTAGTTGGTGTTTTTCTTTGGGGACTGGCCAGTTTTTCACCGCTTCGACCTTCTCTGGGTCGGTTCTCACTCCTTTCGCTGAAATTATGTGTCCCAGGTACTTGACTTCCGCTCTAAATAGGGCGCACTTCTTGGGGTTGAGCTTCAGGTGGGCACTTCGAAGCCTTTGAAACACATCCCTTAGATTGTCTCGGTGTTGCGCAAACGTTTTTCCTACGACGATGACATCATCCAAGTATACCAAACAGGTTTTCCATGTTAACCCTTGCAGGACACATTCCATCAATCGCTCGAAGGTCGCCGGAGCATTGTACAGCCCGAATGGCATTACCGTGAATTGCCATAGCCCATTTCCTGCGGTGAAGGCAGTTTTCTCCCGGTCTTCTGGATGGATCTGTACCTGCCAGTAGCCACTCTTCAAGTCGAGAGTGGAAAACCATCTGGCTCCTGATAGTGTGTCTAGCGTGTCGTCAATCCGTGGCAGAGGATAGCTGTCTTTCTTGGTGACGTAATTGAGCTGCCGATAGTCCACGCAGAACCGCGTGCTGCCATCTTTCTTCTTAACCAGTACAACCGGTGATGCCTACGGGCTTTTGGAACTTTCAATCAGACCTTCTTTCTCCATTGCCGACACCATCTCTGCAACTTCTGTCTGCTTTGCCAATGGAAGGCGCCTAGCAGGCTGACGAATTGGTCTAGTATCTCCAGTGTCTATTCGATGTTGTACCAAGTGTGTTCGGCCGTATTCTCCGTCCTGTGAGGCAAATACATCAGCGTACTCATTGATAAGACTCTCTGCCATAGTTCGCTGCTCCTGATTCAGCTCACTGGACTGGAGAATCATCTCTCTCGTTTCCGCTGTCCAAGGTGATGGGAGAGGTTTTGGAGCATCACGTTCAGATATTGTTGCGACGGCGGTAATCGGCGTGCATTTTCCAGTCACCTCCCCTCGCCTTAGTTTGACAGTGCGTGGCCTTGCGTTCAAAACTCTCAGTGGAACCATGGTGTTCTTTGGTTCGACTAACGTCCTTCCCACGATGTAGTCTTGAGAATTCTTCTCTGGGTCTGGTTCTACTATGTAGAATCGGTGGCTCCCAAGATCTCCTTCCAGCTTCGTCCAAATGATTGTTTCTGAAGACGGCGACAAAACTTCGTCTTTGCTGATGACTGTCCTGAGAGTTACGGCATTCCCGTTTCCGTACACCATCGGAATCTCCACATTTCGATACCTCAGTACTTGCATTCCGATGTCCAAGATTACTTCATTTGCTTTCATGAAGTCTATTCCGATGATGCACTCGTCGCATATATCTGCCACCAGAAACGCATGGGAGAACGTCAGTCCTGCCCGAGTAATCGTAAGACGAACTTCTCCAAACACCTTCGCCATTTCCCCTGCTGCAGTCTTCAGGCAGTAGCTGTTGGTGTTGTGCAGCCAGGAGCTTCTGACGATATCTCTTCTTACAATGGAGGCGGTGGCACCTGTGTCGATGGTGGCTCGCACTTCTTCTTGTTGATTAGTGCCTCCACTGTCAGGCTCTTGTTACCCCGTTTGGTTTGCGAAACTCGAATGGTGGTCCTGGGGGCCTCGATTCCAGTAACCAACTTCTGCCCCGCGAAGTTGGTCCTTACGCATTTCCCGACTGCTGGTTTTGGGAAGTCTGACTGACAGGATGGATGTTATCACCGCCAGCTGCTTCCTCTCTGCTTCTCCTACTTCCGCAATGTGGATAATTTCCTCGTCTAGGTGCACTTCTGCACTGCCGTTGTAGGTGTCCAGTTTGGTTGCAATTCCAGCAACGGATTTGACTTCCGCGAGCTTTGTCTTCATCCATGACGGCTGTTCTCTGGCATGAGCATTCCACGACGGACATTTCCCTGACACGGTGTATTCCCTGGTATGCTTGGTCCGCAGCCTTCATTGACAAAGCGAATGCCAATGCCTCGGGGAGCGTTCGCTTTTCAGCCATCCTTACAGCAATTTTCAGTTGTCTGTCCTCTATGGCCTGAATAAAAGCTTCCACCGCCATTTCGTTGATAAGCTCCTCACCGGCTTTAGGGTATGAAAGATGGGCTAGTCGCTCTATGTCCGCTTGCAACAGTTGGAGCGTTTCCCCCCTTTTCTGGACTCGACTACGCAGCTGAACCCTGTACACCTGCTGCATGTGTTCATCCCCAAACCGCATCTCGATAGCCTGAACCAGAGAGTCGTAGTTCTGCTGTTTATCTTCCGGGATGGTCTGCAAGAGCTCCGCAGCTGGACCCCTCAGTGAAAGTGTGAGTGCAATGGACTTCTCTTCATCGTCCCAGCTATTGGTCATTGCGGCCGCTTCGAATTGCCGTTTATAAATTGTCCATGATGTTTGACCATCGAAGATAGGAGGTTGCATCTCCTTTCTTCTCGGACCGTCAGTGGAATATTCCCGTGCTTTCTGTCTCTTCACGTTGCTGAGCTCCTTAGCAAGATTTTCGACTTGCTTTCCTACTATCTCGAATTCCGTATCCACTTTTTCAAACTGAGTCTCTATCTTCCCGAACTGAGTTTCATGTTTCTCAAAATTTTCATCGAATCTAGTTTCGACTTTTTCGAGTTGCGTCTCGACCTTCTCGATTTTCTCTTCGATCACTTCGAATTTGGATTCCAATTTCTTGTTTTGCTCATCAAGTTTACTTTCCAGAGCATCTAGAGAATTCTTTTGTTCGTCCATTGCTTTCTTTTGTTCGTCCAGCTTAAGTTCTAGAGAATTCTTTTGTTCGTCCATCTTAAGTTCTAGAGAATTCCTTTGGTCGCCCATTGCTTTCTTTTGTTCGTGCATCGCTTTCTTTTGTTCGTCCAGCTTAAGTTCTAGAGAATTCCTTTGATCTACTATTGCTTTCTTTTGTTCGTCCATGACTAACTTAACTTGCAGGAGCAGACTTGTTATACCCGGGTCGGCTACTGTACTTGCTGGTTCCCCTTCCACGTCAAACTCTATGTCATGCGGATTTTCACCTTCCTGCGTTACTGCATCTTCCAGACGAATCAGTAGGGCATCTTTTCCCCCAGTTGTGTCGAGATTCCGCTTACTAAGTTCTGCCTTTAGTTGAATTATAGTTAGTTTTCCCAATTTGCGACCCATTTTGCGCAACTAATTAACTCAACACAGAAATCGTTTTTTTTTTTTTTTTTTCCTTGTGCAATTTCACACCACGGAAATAGTTATTCACAGAATAAGTTTTATCCCACTTCTGACACCAATGTAATATACGAGCTACGGCTCGAGTAGATAAAACGATATTCTGTGAAATTTATTTCTTTATTTTCTAGTCTATAAAACAATTCAAGTTCACACTATACTATTCTTCGCAAATTCTTTTCTTGCAAGGTCTCTTTCCTCTCAGATCACTTTATCTCCTTTCAATTACTTAATTCACAAATCCAAACTAAATACTTCTTCTTGTTAACTCTCAACTTTCAATTTATCACAAAATTACAACTTCGCCCATTATCACTTTTCTAATCTCTTCACCACGGTTTTAAAACAACTCCCCCTTTCGATCGCCATCTGTCCTTATATAGCAGAAGTTTCTGATAGCCAGAAACTTCTAGCAAATTCTTCGATCAGTGGAACAGAAAATTCTGATGTAATAATTCCAAGATGACAATCATTTCTTCCAGTTATAATTCTCTCTTTATCCGTGGCGCTGTCAGCTATTACAGACACGAACCTCGAATGGAAGTACAGTTTGGAATGGGCTGGAGGAGCGTAGTTATTATTCGACATTATTATTGCATACTTTTAAACGATGTTACATTATATACTGTAGCATAATAATAACTACCCTCCCTAAAAGTATGATGCACCAAATTCCGAAGTGTCTTTTCATTCTGGCAGAATTTTGGTTCGAAGTGTCCTTTCATTCGAGGTTCGTGTCTGCGGTTTCCACAGTTCATGTCTACGAAAGAGACGGATAATACCACGGATGAGAGGGAAAACTGCAAGAATGATTGTCATCTTGGAATTTGCTAGAAGTTTCTGGCTATCAGAAACTTCTGCTATATAAGGACAGATGGCGATCAAAAGGGGGCAGTAGTTTTTAAACTGTGGCGAAGAGATTAGAAAAGTGATAATGGGCGAAGTTGTAATTTTGTGATAAATTGAAAGTTGAGATTTAACAAGAAGTAATTAGTTTGGATTTGTGAATTAAGTAATTGAAAGGAGATAAAGTGATTTAAGAGGACAGAGACCTTGTAAGAAAAGAATTGCGAAGAATAGTATAGTGTGAACCTGAATTGTTCTATAGACTAGAAAATAAAGAAATAATTTCACAGAATATTGTTTTATCTACTCGAGCCGTAGCGCGCATATTACAATACAATATATTGTAATATGCGAGCTGCGGCTCGAGTAGATAAAACAGTATTCTGTGAAATTATTTCTTTATTTTCTAGTCTATAGAACAATTCAGGTTCACACTATACTATTCTTCGCAAATTCTTTTCTTACAAGGTCTCTTTCCTCTCAAAACACTTTATCTCCTTTCAATTACTTAATTCACAAATCCAAACTAATTACTTTTTCTTGTTCACTCTCAACTTTCAATTTATCACCAAATTACAACTTCGCCCATTATCACTTTTTCAATCTCTTCGCCACGGTTCTAAACCAACTGTCCCTTTTTTTGATCGCCATCTGTCCTTATATAGCAGAAGTTTCTGATAGCCAGAAACTTCTAGCAAATTGTTCGACCACTGGAATAAGAGAAATAATTCTTACAGTTTTAATTCCCTTTTATCCCTGATATTATTCGTCTCTTTCGTTGACATGAGCTGTGGAGACTTCGTCCCAGACACGAACCTCGAATGAAAGGACAGTTTGAACCAAAATTCTGCCAGAATGGAAAGTCACTTCAGAATTTGCTGCATAGACATAGGAGCGTAGTTATTATTATGCTACACTGCCCCCCTCTTAGACGTGTTCGTCCCGAACAAGTGCATCCTCATTTCGGCCATTGTATCGACTCAGTCGGTCCACATGAACCACTTTCATTTTGGCCCTTGGTCCTCGCTGGATGCGGTAGACAACATCGTTGATGCGGGTTACTATTCTGTAGGGACCTTCCCAGTTCCGCTGTAATTTAGGTGATTTCCCCTTTTGGCGATGGGGATTATACAGCCACACCAGATCTCCTTCCTGGAATCCTGACGTTGTTGCCTTGGCATCATACCTGGTCTTCATGCGGTCGCTCGTCATCTTAATCTGGCTTCTGGTCCTTTGGTGTATGTCTCTAAGCCTTTCCCTAAGGTCTGCCACGTACTCTTCTTCATTTCTGGGCTCATTGGTAGGAGATCCAAATTTCACCTCACTGGGTAACCGAGCTATTCCACCAAACAAGATTTCGAACGGCGTATGTCGAGTAGTGCTATGCGCGGCACTTCGATAGGCCATCAAAAACAAGGGAATCTGCCGGTCCCAATCCCGTTGGTAGTCACCTACGACCTTCGAGAGATGTTCGTTCAAAGTCCTATTGAAACGCTCCACCATACCGTCCGACTGCGGATGAAGCGGGGTTGTCCTTGTCTTTTTAATTCCGAGTAGTTGACACATCTCTTGGAAGATTCTTGACTCGAAGTTCCGCCCTTGGTCAGAATGCAATTCCAAGGGCACACCGAATCTGCTAACCCAATTGTAGACGATCTGCTCCGCCACGGTTCTGGCTTCCTGGTTAGGGATCGGAAACGCTTCCGGCCACTTACTGAAGTAGTCCATCACTACGAGTATATACCGATTACCATTGTCGGTTTCCGGAAAGGGCCCTGCGATGTCAATGGCGATTCGTTCGAAAGGTGCTCCCATGTTGTATTGGTGCATCTTACCTCGAGTTTTGATTCTCGGACCCTTGCTAGCTGCACACACGTCGCATTTTCTGCACCAGTCTTCGATATCTTCCTTCGCTTTTAACCAATAAAAACGTTCTCGTACCTTTTCTAGCGTCTTATTCACTCCCAAGTGGCCTCCGGTCGCCCCGCCATGCATTTCCTGTAACACCTCCTTGACCCTCGTCCGCGGTACGACAAGCTGCATTACAAACGACTTTCCGTCGGAGGATTCCCATTTTCTTCTCAGAACACCTTCTTGGACATGGAGGGAGTCCCACTGCGCAAAATATGCCTTTAAGGTCGGGCTTCTGTGAGAGATGTCCTGATGATCCGGTTTCTCCATGTTCTCCTTCCAGGCCAGAATCGGCTCGATATCCGGGTCTTCCTTCTGAGCGTTCCGGATCTCATCTACGCTCCAGCCGGCGATAGGTTCGGCTCTCATTCTTTGGATGGAAACCAGCTCCCGTTCTTCCTGACGCGCACAATGTTTACAATCCGTTCTGCATGGTCTCCGGGACAGTGCATCCGCATTAGAGTGGAGTTTTCCTTTACGATGCTGTATTTCGTAGTCGTAGATTTGCAGCCTTTCGATCCATCTTGCGACCTGACCCTCAGGACTCTTGAACTGTAATAGCCATTTTAAGGCTGCATGGTCTGTGCGAAGAACGAACTTCCTCCCGTAGAGGTATTTGTGAAAATGCTTCGTAGCCAAGATCAAAGCTAGAAGTTCCCGCCTTGTCACGCAGTAGTTCCTTTCTGGCTTAGAGAGCACCTTGCTGAAGTACGCAACCACCTTCTCTTGGCCGTCATGCACCTGGGAGAGTACGGCTCCCACCCCGACATTACTAGCATCTGCATCCACAACGAACGTTTCCCCGGGAGTGGGGTAAGCCAGTATCGGGGCATCGCATAGCCGTTGTTTAAGTGCCTTGAAGCTCTTCTCGCACTCAATTGACCATTTGAATTGTTTTCCCTTTTCCGTCAACTGGTGCAGGTTCTTTGCGATCCCGGCAAAATCCTTCACGAACCGTCTGTAGTAGGTGGCTAGGCCCAGGAAGCTCCTTAGTTGGTGTTTGTCTTTGGGGACTGGCCAGTTTTTCACCGCTTCGACCTTCTCCGGATCGGTTCTCACTCCTTTCGCTGAAATTATGTGTCCCAGGTACTTGACTTCCGCTCTAAACAGGGCGCACTTCTTGGGGTTGAGCTTCAGGTGGGCACTTCGAAGCCTTTGAAACACATCCCTTAGATTGTCTCGGTGTTGCGCAAACGTTTTTCCTACGACGATGACATCATCCAAGTATACCAAACAGGTTTTCCATGTTAACCCTTGCAGGACACATTCCATCAATCGCTCGAAAGTCGCTGGAGCATTGCACAGCCCGAATGGCATTACCGTGAATTGCCATAGCCCATTTCCTGCGGTGAAGGCGGTTTTCTCCCGGTCTTCTGGATGGATCTGTACCTGCCAGTAGCCACTCTTCAAGTCGAGAGTGGGAAACCATCGGGCTCCTGATAGTGTGTCTAGCGTGTCGTCAATCCGTGGCAGAGGGTAGCTGTCTTTCTTGGTGACGTAATTGAGCTGCCGATAGTCCACGCAGAACCGCGTGCTGCCATCTTTCTTCTTAACCAGTACAACCGGTGATGCCCACGGACTTTTGGAACTTTCAATCAGACCTTCTTTCTCCATTGCCGACACCATCTCTGCAACTTCTGTCTGCTTTGCCAATGGAAGGCGCCTAGCAGGCTGACGAATTGGTCTAGTATCACCAGTGTCTATTCGATGTTGTACCAGGTGTGTTCGGCCGTATTCTCCGTCCTGTGAGGCAAATACATCAGCGTACTCATTGATAAGATTCTCTGCCATAGTTCGCTGCTCCTGATTCAGCTCACTGGACTGGAGAATCGTCTCTCTCGTTTCCGCTGTCCAAGGTGATGGGAGAGGTTTTGGAGCATCACGTTCAGATATTGTTGCGACGGCGGTAATCGGCGTGCATTTTCCAGTCACCTCCCCTCGCCTTAGTTTGACAGTGTGTGGTCTTGCGTTCAAAACCCTCACTGGAACCATGGTGTTCTTTGGTTCGACTAACGTCTTTCCCCCGATGTAGTCTTGAGAATTCTTCTCTGGGTCTGGTTCTACTATGTAGAATCGGTGGCTCCCAAGATCACCTTCCAGCTTCGTCCAAATGATTGTCTCTGAAGACGGCGGCAAAACTTCGTCTTTGCTGATGACTGTCCTGAGAGTTACGGCATTCTCATTTCCGTACACCATCGGAATCTCCACATTTCGATACCTCAGTACTTGCATCCCGATGTCCAAGATTACTTCATTTGCTTTCATGAAGTCTACTCCGATAATGCACTCGTCGCATATATCTGCCACCAGAAACGCATGGGAGAACGTCAGTCCTGCCAGAGTAATCGTAAGACGAACTTCTCCAAATACCTTCGCCATTTCCCCTGTTGCAGTCTTCAGGCAGTAGCTGTTGGTGTTGTGCAGCCAGGAGCTTTTGACGATATCTCTTCTTACAATGGAGGCAGTGGCACCTGTGTCGATGGTGGCTACGCACTTCTTCTCGTTGATTAGTGCCTCCACTGTCAGGCTCTTGTTACCCCGTTTGGTTTGCGAAACTTGAATGGTGGTCCTGGGGGCCTCGATTCCAGTAACCAACTTCTGCCCCGCGAAGATGGTCCTTACGCATCTCCCGACTGCTGGTTTTGGGAAGTCTGACCGACAGGATGCTTCCTCTCTGCTTCTCCTACTTCCGCAATGTGGACAATTTCCTCGTCGAGGTGCACTTCTGCACTGCCGTTGTAGGTGTCCGGTTTGGTTGCAATTCCAGCAACGGATTTGACTTCCGCGAGCTTTGACGGCTGTTCTCTGGCATGAGCATTCCACGACGGACATTTCCCTGACACGGTATATTCCCTGGTATGCTTGGTCCGCAGCCTTCATTGACAAAGCGAATGCCAATGCCTCGGGGAGTGTTCGCTTTTCAGCCATCCTTACGGCCATTTGCAGTTGTCTGTCCTCTATGGCCTGAATAAGAGCTTCCACCGCCATTTCGTTGATAAGTTCCTCACCGGCTTTAGGATATGAAAGATGGGCTAGTCGCTCTATATCCGCTTGCAACTGTTGGAGCGTTTCCCCCCTTTTCTGGACTCGACTACGCAGCTGAACCCTGTACACCTGCTGCATGTGTTTATCCCCAAACCGCATCTCGATAGCCTGAACCAGAGAGTCGTAGTTCTGCTGTTTATCTTCCGGGATGGTCTGCAAGAGCTCCGCAGCTGGACCCCTCAGTGCAAGCGTGAGTGCAATAGATATTATTCGTCTCTTTCGTTGACATGAGCTGTGGAGACTTCGTCCCAGACACGAACCTCGAATGAAAGGACAGTTTGAACCAAAATTCTGCCAGAATGGAAAGTCACTTCAGAATTTGCTGCATAGACATAGGAGCGTAGTTATTATTATGCTACAATATTGTAACATAATGTAGCATAATAACTACGCCCCAAAAAGATGCAACACATTCCGAGGTGTCTTTTCATTCGAGGTTCGTGTCCACAGTAAGAGACGGATTATATCTAAGACGACGTCGCGGAATTAAGAGAGAATTATAACCGCAAGAGAATTATAACCGCAAGAGATTATTGGCTGCAGCTGTCATCTTGGAATTATTACATCAGAATTTTCTTGTTCCAGTGGTCGAAGAATTTGCTAGAAGTTTCTGGCTATCAGAAATGCGACTATATAAGGACAGATGGCGATCGAGGCAAGGCAGTTGGGTTTCGAACCGCACGAAGAGATTGGAAAAGCGATAATGGGCGAAGTTGTAATTTCGTGATAAATTGAAAGTTGAGAGTTAACAAGAAGAAGTAATTAGTTTGGATTTGTGAATTAAGTAATTGAAAGGAGATAAAGTGATTTGAGAGGAAAGAGACCTTGTAAGAAAAGAATTTGCGAAGAATAGTATAGTGTGAACTTGAGTTTACCTAGCTTTTTATTTATACACCATTTTATCCATGACACTTTCCCAGGAATAGAGTAATCTTTAACTATCACAAACTCATTTACTTTAAAATTATTTTTTTAGAACCATGATAATATTTTTTCTGATTATGTTGTTGAACCCTGATATTATTTTTAATAGTTTCTTCATTTTGTAATTCTACTTTTCTTTTCGGATTTAACAAATCTAAGCGAGTTTACAACTGTCTTTTAAACATAATTTCAGTTGGAGAAACCCCAGTACTCGAATGTTTTGTGTTACGATAATCGAGTAAAAACCTATTTAGTACATTGTTGAACTGTGCTACGAGAATCTTTGTATGACACAAGCTTCTCGTTAATGCTTTTTTAATTATCTATTACTGAATTTTCTGCTTGACCGTTGGTTGCGGGATGTCCTACCGGAATTGTGATGTGCATGATCCCATTCATTTCTAAAAACAAATCAAATTCTTTCGATACAAAGGCTGTACCATTGTCCGAAACAAGTGTGTTTGGCAGACCAAAACGAACAAACTTTAATGCGGCAATCGTTGCACTGCTTGTAGCATTTTTCCCCATATCTATACATTCAACCCACTTGCTGTAACTATCCACCACCACTAGATACCAACGATCCAAAAAGGACCGAAAAAATCAATATGAATCCTACACCACGGCTATTTTCCCCATATCTATACATTCAACCCACTTGCAGTAACTATCCACCACCACTAGATACCAACGATCCAAAAAGGACCGAAAAAATCAATATGAATCCTACACCACGGCTGTTGCGACCTTTTCCAATTTATCAACTGCTGTTTTGGGGGGTAGGACGCGTTGTCAAGCAAGGAACGCATCCTTTAACGATTTATTCTAAATCCTTATTTTGATTTGGCTATCAACAACATTTACGCGCCATAGATTTCATTTTTAATAGCTTCTAAATTAAGTGGTATCTTATTAACTTCATTGATATAGTTAATGAGAACGTCCATAGGCAAATCATTCAGACTCAAATTACTCTCTGAAGGGAACCTAAAAAAATAGTCAGCTATGATTGCCTCTGACCTTACATGAGCGATGTCAAAATTATATCCAGAAAGGGTAACAGCTATACGCTGTAATCTATTAGAAGTCATTACGGGAATACCTTTCGTTGGGTTAAATATATGATGCAACGGCTTATTGTCCGTGACCAAAGTAAAAGTAATGGTGAAACTTTTTTACACCAAATAAAATGGCAATCGCCTCCATATCCAATTGCGAATACTTCTGCTCCGTTTCCGACAATTTCCGTGAAGCGAATTCTCTTCACCTTCTGGCGATACTTGTGATAATATTGCCTCTAAGCCTACTGGGCTTGCATCGACTGTAAGTTTAGTTTTAAATTGGATTAAAATGAGCTAAACATGTGTCTGCCTGCAAACCTTGTTTTAACTTATCAACTGCTGCTTTACACTCTTCCGACCATTCAAACATTTTACCTGCCTGCAACAAGTTGTACAGAGGGGCTCCTAAACTTGAAGGGTTTGGTAATAACCGCCTATAAAAATTAATTACACATAAAAATGCCTGGAGTTCCTTTACATTGGTGGGGTATGACATATTATGGATCTCTTTAACCTTCTCTGGATTGGTATGCAAGCTGTCTTTATCAATAATGTGACCCAAATAAATTATTCTCTTACAGAAAAATTGGCATTTATCTTCAGCTAGCTTAAAACCAGCATTCCTTAAGATGCTAAGCACTTCTTCTACTCGTACAATATGTAATTTTCGATTAGGAGCAGTTATTAAAATGTCGTCATTGAACACCACAACCCCCTCTAAACCTATCAGTAAACATTCCATTAACCTCTGAAAAATTGCAGGGGCTGAGACTAATCCATAAATTAACCGCGTAAATCGCAACAAACCCGTGGTCGTAGAAATAGTTGTGAGTTCCCTGGGTGATTCATCCAACTCAACTTGCTGGTAAGCTATAAATCCTCACTATCATGCAATGTTGCGAAAATATCTTCTATGCGTGGAAAAGGATGTTTTTCCACCATTAAATTTGGATTCATGGTGACTTTAAAGTCACCACAGATTCGCACCTCCCCATTTTTTTAACACTGGTGCAATCGGAGTTCCCAACTCGCAAAAATCTACTGGCTCAAGTACTTTAAGTTTTACCAACTTTTCTATTTCTTTTTCCACTTTATCTTGAATAGTGTGGCACTGGCCTAGGCTTCAAAAATTTAGGAGTTACTCCCTCTTTCATTTGTAACTTTGCTTTACCTTTTCGGAAACATCCTAGAGTACCATCGAACAATAAATTAAATTTTTCTATAAACTGGTTTTCCAATCATTTTTCTACACTATGCATGCAATTTAAATCAGCTATATTAATGTTAAACATTCTCAGAAAAATTCTACCAAGCAGTGGAGGACCCCCATCTTTAATAACTACTATTGAAATGTTTTTACTCATGCCGTTGTAAATCATATTCATATCACAAATTCCGACCGGAGTAATCACAACGCCGTTATAAGCTCTTGAAATTATATTAGTTGGTTTAAGCATGCAATTCTTAAAATAGCTTTCAAATGTATATAAAGAGATAACACAGCACTCTGAACCCGTGTCCAATTCCATATCTAGCGCAACCTGATTTACCAATACTCTTAGTTTAATTGGACCATCCTTATACTTATCATTACTAACCGTAAACGAAAATAGACATATGTATCATCATTATTAATATCATACATATAATTTAGATCATTTTTGATTGTACACATTTTCTTTAAATGTCCTCTCTTTTCACACTAGTTGCATTTGAAATTCTTCAACTTACAGCTATTACTGGTGTGGTTAGTATATCCGCAAACTGTACATAACTGCTGCTGTTGTTGTTTATTTTCCTTATCTGCCTGGTTCTGACGATGCTGCTGTTGTCGACGTGTTGGTTGCTGACGGTGTCTTTGTTGTGCATCCCCGTTACTCTGCTGACTTTCCCTGCCCTTTCCCATATACAAGAACGAATCATGTGGTTCCTGTTTTACCGCAACGGTCTCGTACTGATGTCGAATGTATTCGGTAGTATTTGCAATTTCCAAGGCTTTATTCATATTGCATAACGTAACATTTTCCAAAAAAAAAAAAAAATTATAGCGGGCTTTTTCCAAACTTTTCCAAACCCATTACAAGTCTGTCTTTTATTGCAGTATCCAAGAATGCACCAATTTCGCAATTTATTGCCAACGCCTGCACTCGTACCGCCCATTCGTTAACTTTGTCTCTGCACTTTCCACTTTTGGAGGGTTTATTAAGTTTTGTAGCAGGACGTACGATTTTTCTGATATGCTTGTTAGAAGAATCGCTTTCTTTTTTACATCATCCGCTATTCACTATAAAAAATTGTCCCATTTGGCTTCGGAATATATTCCAATCATTTACCTCGTGATCAAAATGAGGTACACTGCCAATAATCTGCACAGTCATTTTTCACTTTTTTGTTTATTAATCCTCGTCGCCACTGTAATAACCGAGTAACACTCGTACACGTCAACGATTGGTACAAGACTGATTTATTGTTAGAAGTTATAGAAGTACTTAATGGAGAGACTGTATACATGTATATGCTTACATAGGTTATTACTACTACATCACTACAGAGAGGTCCTAGAGTTTTCGATTCAAGGGCTTACCTTAGTATCGCAGATTCAGTCGTTCCCTTGATTTCATCACGTGGTGTCACGTATCTTTGCTTTCTGTGTCTCATTCTTGAATTTTCTTTGGCTGGCTTTGTTCTTTTGTTCTCGTCTGATTTTGTTCTTTTGGCTACATTTAGGAGTTTTCTAGTCAATTTTCTGATGTTAGCTAGTGAACGATGGCATCGTTCACACCTACTATACGCAGCTCAACCAGCCTCCATTGAGCACTTGTCTACCTGCGATCAGGGTTGCAGAAGTCGACTATGCTTAGCATTCACACTTTGTCCTACCATCTTGGCTTTTTTAGAAATGCTACTAGTGGGTAGCGATGTCGTGTCGTCATGCCTATCTCGTTTGGAGTAATCTGCTCGGAAGTGGATCTAGCAACCACCTTCGAGTAGGTTGTCGGGGGCTTGAGTCTGTCTGCGACTGAGGTGGATGGCAAATAGCTTTCCCTCCTCGACGCGAACAGTCTCCTGCCAGTTCCTCTAGTCTGCCCTTTGCTGCACCCTCAAGTATTGTTGTCTGCGTCTAAGGAACGTCTGGCAATCGGCCTGGGTTTGAGCTGTGACTCTTTACCTGGATCGGTCGAAAGCGGCTTTGGCCCGTCTGCGACTGAAATGGATGGCAGATGGGTTTTCCTCCTCGACGCATTCAGTCTCTCGCCAGTTCTCTTGGGTGAAGTGTCTTGTGCCCTACTGGTCTTGGTTATTTTGCGGTAGTTTGCAACCGCAGAAGTGTTCATCTTCACCCCACCATCCTCCGAGGTCACTTTTGCACCCAAAAAAAAAAAAAAATATATTTGGCGCAACAGCTCTTTAAGTGCCAGGGCCTGCCTAGCCTCTCGCAACCACTCGTGTTGTGTGCGTTATATTTTTCACACGAATGGAAGGGACCTACAGTTTAGTGCCGTATCCGAAAGGCAATTTGTTCTGAGAAGCTTTTTCGTGACAACAATACTCTCGGATGTTTGTCAGACGTTCGCGAGAGGTGGGATCGTGAAAAAACTTTTTGGTGTTTTCTGGGATTCGAACTTGGAACCTCTTGCGTAGTGATCCGACACACTAACCACTACGCCACGACGCCCACTTTGGACCCAACGGTGGGTTAATCTCAATCGTTGGACTGGATTTTGACTCCAGAATTGTCGATAATGTCACTTTACCTCCTAACTGGCAGTGGTTTGTCGCAGACCTGGGTGGCCCCATCGGCTCTATCGGCTCCTTCTCGCTCTTGTCTACTTCCGGGGCCGTTCTCCTACCAAGAGTTCATCCAATAGCTTGGTCCCTAATCTTTTGATTGTCAACTTGCAGTTTTTCGACCTCTTAGAGGAAGTTGACATATTAGAGAAGGATGAACTGGCTATGGAGCAAGTGTTGCTAGATTCGAGAAAGAGATTTTCCAGATTAGATTTGTATTGCTCCAACGCTTTTCTCGAAGCACGGAGGAGTAAAGCTTCCTCTTCACTAACTCTACTTGATCGATTTTTTGAGCTAGGAGTGCCCGATCGTTCTTCACTCTTCGCTTTTGAAGGTTTGTTTTTGTTTATACCCTTCGAGTAGGGGTTAGAATATACCCGAGGTAGGCATGCCTGTCGCAAGAGGCCACTAAAATCCACCCTCCGTATACCGAGTATGGCGTATACAAAAACATGCAATGAACAAAACGAAAGATATTAATACCCCAGGTGGCAGTTCAGGTACACTGGAAAATCCACCCTCTTCGGAGGTCGGCTCTACGGATTCTGGGGAGAGCCATTTATTGCGTTCATCTGACCCTTTTAAAAAAGGTACTAGGGTAGTTAGATCTCCAACATCAAGATCTACCATGAAAACGTGCAGAACTAGAAGTCCGGCGACATCGATAGTGTCGGCGCACGAACAACGGACTTCAGCGAAAATTCAAAGCCTAACGGACGAAAATATGGAACTCCGGACCAGGCTAAGTAAAATGGAACTTCTCTGCGAAGAACTAAGAAAGGAATTAAATGTACTTAAAGCAGAAAATAAAGCATTTAATGATACATCGAAACCTCGTAATGAATCTGCTGCGAGTTCAATCGTCCCCGATAACACGGATTATAAAACGGATGATGAAGAACTAAGTCGGGAAACCAATTGGATTCTAAAAAAACGGCCAGTCAAAAACGAAAAGCTGGCTCTTCGCCCGAAATGTTAATGAGGCAAGAAAACACGCAAAATAAACGAGAAGGTAAAGAACAGCCTGACAAAATAATCACGCGTGCCGAAGAAAATAAACGAAATAAGGTACGACCACCACCACCAATATACGTGATCGGAATTGCAGACTATAATAAACTGCATTCTTTTCTCAAACCTTTGTTGCTATCCGATATTGAAGTAACATCGCCCAACAACAAAAAATGGAAAGTAAACGTAAAGGACTCAGACAGTTACCGCTCAGTATCTAATAAACTGAATACTGAAAAATTCCAGTGGTATACGTATGAAAATAAATCTGAAAGACCGATACGAGTCGTAGCTAGAGTACTTCATGCCTCATGCCGAAAGGAAGACGTTGTTCACGATTTGAAGAACAAAAACTTTAAAATCGTCGATGCGGTAAACTTAATTAAACGGGAAAAGCAGAAATTGGAAGGCGAGGAAACGATGGTTAAGCGCGAGCTTCCTCTTTTTATGCTAACCTTTGATAAGGCTGAGAGTTTAGAAAAGATTTACGAAATTAGAACAATTCTGAATGTCGTAGTCAAAATCGAACCCAAGCGCAAGAATGCAAGGTTGATACCTCAGTGCAAACGATGCCAAGGATTCAACCATACGCAAACATATTGCCGAAAAGAACCGCGATGTGCCAAATGCGCTGGTAAACATCTTAGTCAAGAGTGTGGTGTAAACAAAAAAAACCCCTGCAGCGTGTATTAACTGCAATGGTAAGCATCCGGCTAATTACAGAGGCTGTGAAGTAGCCAAAGAATTACAAAAAAGAAGAGATCGACTTATGAAGCCGGAAAACCCACCCTCAAAACCGGTAAATAAGGAAAAGTCGAAAACTGCTGCAAGAAAGGTGACTAGAGACAACCGAGCCGACCCTGGCGCGCTTACGTACGCTCAAGCTGCGACATCAAACACCGATCAAATTCCACACCGGGTTAAGGTAAAAGCGCCTAAAGAAAAGCCATCAGATTCTGACATGCAGACGCGTGCTCAAGCATCAACATCAACAAAAACGAACACTGATAATTCGGAAAACCCCGTATCTCACGTCTTTTCCATTATCCTTGCGAGGCTTGAGGAGCAAACAAAAACAAACATGCTAATTGTCGAAAGGTTGGAGAAGCTTGAATATAAGCTTAACAATAGGAGCATTTCAAAACGAACATGACGAAACTTCTTAAAATTGTTGCATGGAACGCCAACGGTCTCATACAAAGACTAGAAGAGCTAGAAATATTTCTACGGGAAAATGACATTGACATATGTTTGATCTGTGAAACTCACCTGACGAAACTATCGCGTGTAAACATTACTGGACCTATCACGCTTATCACCCGTCGGAAAGGGCCAGATAAAATCATAAAAGATTGCATCGAACACTCTGAAGAGATTATGACAGAGCTTGAAACAATGCAAGTGAGCACTGTACGCGTAAAAAATGGACATTACTCTTTCAATGTCTCGTCTATTTATTGTCCACTGCGTTGCAGGCTTGAAAAAAATGATTTTACAAATATTTTCAACTCTCTTGGACCGAATTTTATTATTGACGGTGATTTTAATGCAAAACACACCTTCTGGGGTTCAAGATGTGACTCACAAAAAGGCAGAGCACTTTACAACGCCTGCATGCAACACAGATGCGACTTTCACTCGACAGGTAAACCAACATATTGGCCGACTGATAACAACAAAATACCCGATCTGATCGATTTCTTTGTTGTAAAAGGAATACCAGACAAATGTATTAAAATTGATGAAAGTTTTGATCTCTCTTCCGATCATTCCTTTATCATTCTAACGATGAGCGAACGCCTAATTAAAAAAGATGTACCTGCTAGACTAACTAGCAGAAAAACTGATTGGGAAGGCTTTAAAAAAGACGTTGAAGAACATATCGAACTGAGAGTATCACTTAGGACGTCTTCTGAACTCGAAATCGAAATTGATCGTTTTGTTGAAGTTCTGCAGCGCGCCGCGTGGAAAAATACTCCCTATCAAAGGAAAACGCCGACCAATTATGCCCACAAATATCCACCGGAAATAAAAGAAATGGTAAGGGAGAAGAGAAAAGCGCGTAAAAAATGGCAACAAACTCGTGCTCCGCAACATAAATCGCATTTGAATCGCTTGTGTAACTTGCTAAAAAAGGCCATTATTGATTTTAAAAACCGGACAATACAAACCAGCATTGAAAGCTTAACAGCGGACAAAGATTCCAATTATTCGCTCTGGAAAGCTATAAAAGGCATTAAAAAACCGAAAATACAAGCGGCCCCAATCAAGAAAAATGACAACGAATGGGCAAAGAATGATAAAGACAAAGCAGAAGTCTTTGCCGCCCATTTAGAAGAAACATTTAAACCATTTGATGGGCAAGCGCTTGCTGAAAATGATAATGCGTCGGATATAGCATTTCACAATTACACAGTAAGGAATGCAAGGCTGACCGAACTTCAACAAGAAATAAAGAAACTGAAACCGAATAAAGCTCCTGGTACGACCTAATCACAGGAGAGCTTCTTAAATCGTTACCTAGAAAAGCGTTAGTTAAGTTCCTTTACATTATAAACGCAGCGATAAGATTAGAATATGTTCCGAGTCAATGGAAAGTCGCGGAAGTAATAATAATTCTGAAGCCAGGAAAACCACCGAATGATAAAAAATCGTATAGACCTATTTCGCTGCTGCCGATTATGTCTAAAGTTTTCGAAAGAATAATACTTAAGCGATTACAGCCGGTTATAGAAGAAGGATCTCTTATTCCCAATCACCAGTTTGGGTTTAGAACCAAGCACTCAACAATAGACCAAGTGCATAGAATAACTGATTTAATTGAGAAAGCTTACGAAGAAAAAAAGATTTGCTCGAGCGTATTCCTTGATGTTTCTCAAGCTTTTGACAATGAAGGCTTGAAATATAAATTACGACAAGTTCTGCCGGAACACTTATATAATATTGTAACATGCGAGCTACGGCTCGAGTAGATAAAACAGTATTCTGTGAAATTATTTCTTTATTTTCTAGTCTATAGAACAATTCAGGTTCACACTATACTATTCTTCGCAATTCTTTTCTTACAATGTCTCTTTCCTCTCCAATCACTTTATCTCCTTTCAATTACTTAATTCACAAATCCAAACTAATTACTTTTTCTTGTTCACTCTCAACTTTCAATTTATCACCAAATTACAACTTCGCCCATTATCACTTTTCCAATCTCTTCGCCACGGTTCTAAACCAACTGTCTCTTTTTTTTGACCGCCATCTGTCCTTATATAGCAGAAGTTTCTGATAGCCAGAAACTTCTAGCAAATTCTTCGACCACTGGAATAAGAGAAATAATTCTTGCAGTTATAATTCCCTTTTATCCCTGATATTATTCGTCTCTTTCGTTGACATGAGCTGTGGAGACTTCGTCCCAGACACGAACCTCGAATGAAAGGACAGTACGAACCAAAATTCTGCCAGAATGAAAAGTCACTTCGGAATTTGTTGCGTCATATTTTTAGGGGGCGTAGTTATTATTATGCTACACTGCCCCCCTCTTAGACGTGTTCGTCCCGAACAAGTGCATCCTCATTTCGGCCATTGTATCGACTCAGTCGGTCCACATGAACCACTTTCATTTTGGCCCTCGGTCCTCGCTGGATGCGGTAGACAACATCGTTGATGCGGGTTACTATTCTGTAGGGACCTTCCCAGTTCCGCTGTAATTTAGGTGATTTCCCCTTTTGGCGATGGGGATTATACAGCCACACCAGATCTCCTTCCTGGAATCCTGACGTAGTTGCCTTGGCATCATACCTGGTCTTCATGCGGTCGCTCGTCATCTTAATCTGGCTTCTGGTCCTTTGGTGTATGTCCCTAAGCCTTTCCCTAAGGTCCGCCACGTACTCTTCTTCATTTCTGGGCTCATTGGTAGGAGATCCAAATTTCACCTCACTGGGTAAACGAGCTATTCCACCAAATAAGATTTCGAACGGCGTATGTCGAGTAGTGCTATGCACGGCACTTCTATAGGCCATCAAAAACAAGGGAATCTGCCGGTCCCAATCCCGTTGGTAGTCACCTACGACCTTCGAGAGATGTTCGTCCAAAATCCTATTGAAACGCTCCACCATACCGTCCGACTGTGGATGAAGCGGGGTTGTCCTTGTCTTTTTGATTCCGAGTAGTTGACACATCTCTTGGAAGATTCTTGACTCGAAGTTCCGCCCTTGGTCAGAGTGCAATTCCAAGGGCACACCAAATCTGCTAACCCAATTGTAGACGATCTGCTCCGCCACGGTTCTGGCTTCCTGGTTAGGGATCGGAAACGCTTCCGGCCACTTACTGAAGTAGTCCATCACTACGAGTATATACCGATTACCATTGTCGGTTTCCGGAAAGGGCCCTGCGATGTCAATGGCGATTCGTTCGAAAGGTGCTCCCACGTTGTATTGGTGCATCTTACCTCGAGTTTTGATTCTCGGACCCTTGCTAGCTGCACACACGTCGCATTTTCTGCACCAGTCTTTGATATCTTCCTTCGCTTTTAACCAATAAAAACGTTCTCGTACCTTTTCTAGCGTCTTATTCACTCCCAAGTGGCCTCCGGTCGCCCCGCCATGCATTTCCTGTAACACCTCCTTGACCCTCGTCCGCGGTACGACAAGCTGCATTACAAACGACTTTCCGTCGGAGGATTCCCATTTTCTTCTCAGAACACCTTCTTGGACATGGAGGGAGTCCCACTGCGCAAAATATGCCTTTAAGGTCGGGCTTCTGTGAGAGATGTCCTGATGATCCGGTTTCTCCATGTTCTCCTTCCAGGCCAGAATCGGCTCGATATCCGGGTCTTCCTTCTGAGCGTTCCGGATCTCATCTACGCTCCAGCCGGCGATAGGTTCGGCTCTCATTCTTTGGATGGAAACCAGCTCCCGTTCTTCCTGACGCGCACAATGTTTACAATCCGCTCTGCATGGTCTCCGGGACAGTGCATCCGCATTAGAGTGGAGTTTTCCTTTACGATGCTGTATTTCGTAGTCGTAGATTTGCAGCCTTTCGATCCATCTTGCGACCTGACCCTCAGGACTCTTGAACTGTAATAGCCATTTTAAGGCTGCATGGTCTGTGCGAAGAACGAACTTCCTCCCATAGAGGTATTTGTGAAAATGCTTCGTAGCCAAGATCAAAGCTAGAAGTTCCCGCCTTGTCACGCAGTAGTTCCTTTCTGGCTTAGAGAGCACCTTGCTGAAGTACGCAACCACCTTCTCTTGGCCGTCATGCACCTGGGAGAGTACGGCTCCTACCCCGACATTACTAGCATCTGCATCCACAACGAACGTTTCCCCGGGAGTGGGGTAAGCCAGTATCGGGGCATCGCATAGCCGTTGTTTAAGTGCCTTGAAGCTCTTCTCGCACTCAATTGACCATTTGAATTGTTTTCCCTTTTCCGTCAACTGGTGCAGGTTCTTTGCGATCCCGGCAAAATCCTTCACGAACCGTCTGTAGTAGGTGGCTAGGCCCAGGAAGCTCCTTAGTTGGTGTTTGTCTTTGGGGACTGGCCAGTTTTTCACCGCTTCGACCTTCTCCGGATCGGTTCTCACTCCTTTCGCTGAAATTATGTGTCCCAGGTACTTGACTTCCGCTCTAAACAGGGCGCACTTCTTGGGGTTGAGCTTCAGGTGGGCACTTCGAAGCCTTTGAAACACATCCCTTAGATTGTCTCGGTGTTGCGCAAACGTTTTTCCTACGACGATGACATCATCCAAGTATACCAAACAGGTTTTCCATGTTAACCCTTGCAGGACACATTCCATCAATCGCTCGAAAGTCGCTGGAGCATTGCACAGCCCGAATGGCATTACCGTGAATTGCCATAGCCCATTTCCTGCGGTGAAGGCGGTTTTCTCCCGGTCTTCTGGATGGATCTGTACCTGCCAGTAGCCACTCTTCAAGTCGAGAGTGGAAAACCATCGGGCTCCTGATAGTGTGTCTAGCGTGTCGTCAATCCGTGGCAGAGGATAGCTGTCTTTCTTGGTGACGTAATTGAGCTGCCGATAGTCCACGCAGAACCGCGTGCTGCCATCTTTCTTCTTAACCAGTACAACCGGTGATGCCCACGGACTTTTGGAACTTTCAATCAGACCTTCTTTCTCCATTGCCGACACCATCTCTGCAACTTCTGTCTGCTTTGCCAATGGAAGGCGCCTAGCAGGCTGACGAATTGGTCTAGTATCACCAGTGTCTATTCGATGTTGTACCAGGTGTGTTCGGCCGTATTCTCCGTCCTGTGAGGCAAATACATCAGCGTACTCATTGATAAGATTCTCTGCCATAGTTCGCTGCTCCTGATTCAGCTCACTGGACTGGAGAATCGTCTCTCTCGTTTCCGCTGTCCAAGGTGATGGGAGAGGTTTTGGAGCATCACGTTCAGATATTGTTGCGACGGCGGTAATCGGCGTGCATTTTCCAGTCACCTCCCCTCGACTTAGTTTGACAGTGTGTGGTCTTGCGTTCAAAACCCTCACTGGAACCATGGTGTTCTTTGGTTCGACTAACGTCTTTCCCACGATGTAGTCTTGAGAATTCTTCTCTGGGTCTGGTTCTACTATGTAGAATCGGTGGCTCCCAAGATCACCTTCCAGCTTTGTCCAAATGATTGTCTCTGAAGACGGCGGCAAAACTTCGTCTTTGCTGATGACTGTCCTGAGAGTTACGGCATTCTCGTTTCCGTACACCATCGGAATCTCCACATTTCGATACCTCAGTACTTGCATCCCGATGTCCAAGATTACTTCATTTGCTTTCATGAAGTCTATTCCGATGATGCACTCGTCGCATATATCTGCCACCAGAAACGCATGGGAGAACGTCAGTCCCGCCAGAGTAATCGTAAGACGAACTTCTCCAAACACCTTCGCCATTTCCCCTGTTGCAGTCTTCAGGCAGTAGCTGTTGGTGTTGTGCAGCCAGGAGCTTCTGACGATATCTCTTCTTACAATGGAGGCAGTGGCACCTGTGTCGATGGTGGCTACGCACTTTTTCTTGTTGATTAGTGCCTCCACTGTCAGGCTCTTGTTATCCCGTTTGGTTTGCGAAACTTGAATGGTGGTCCTGGGGGCCTCGATTCCAGTAACCAACTTCTGCCCCGCGAAGTTGGTCCTTACGCATTTCCCGACTGCTGGTTTTGGTAAGTCTGACTGACAGCCAGATGCTTCCTCTCTGCTTCTCCTATTGGTGCAATGTGGACAATTTCCTCGTCTAGGTGCACTTCTGCACTGCCGTTGTAGGTGTCCGGTTTGGTTGCAATTCCAGCAACGGATTTGACTTCCGCGAGCTTTGTCTTCATCCATGACGGCTGTTCTCTGGCATGAGCATTCCACGACGGACATTTCCCTGACACGGTGTATTCCCTGGTATGCTTGGTCCGCAGCCTTCATTGACAGAGCGAATGCCAATGCCTCGGGGAGTGTTCGCTTTTCAGCCATCCTTACAGCCATTTGCAGTTGTCTGTCCTCTATGGCCTGAATAAAAGCTTCCACCGCCATTTCGTTGATAAGCTCCTCACCAGCTTTAGGGTATGAAAGATGCGCTAGTCGCTCTATATCCGCCTGCAACTGTTGGAGCGTTTCCCCCCTTTTCTGAACTCGACTACGCAGCTCAACCCTGTACACCTTCTGCATGTGTTCATCCCCAAACCGCATCTCGATAGCCTGAACCAGAGAGTCGTAATTCTGCTGTTTATCTTCTGGGATGGTCTGCAAGAGCTCCGCAGCTGGACCCCTCAGTGCAAGTGTGAGTGCAATGGACTTCTCTTCATCGTCCCAGCTATTGGTCATTGCGGCCGCTTCGAATTGCCTTTTATAAATTGGCCATGATGTTTGACCATCGAAGATAGGGGGCTGCATCTCCTTTCTTCTCAGACCGTCAGTGGAATATTCCCGTGCTTTCTGTCTCTTCACGTTGCTGAGTTCCTTAGCAAGATTTTCGACTTGCTTTCCTACTCTCTCGAATTGCGTATCCACTTTTTCAAACTGAGTCTCTATCTTCCCGAACTGAGTTTCATGTTTCTCTAAATTTTCATCGAATCTAGTTTCGACTTTTTCGAGTTGCGTCTCGACCTTCTCGATTTTCTCTTCGATCACTTCGAATTTGGATTCCAAGTTCTTGTTTTGCTCATCAAGTTTACTTTCCAGAGCATCTAGAGAATTCTTTTGTTCGTCCATTGCTTTCTTTTGTTCGTCCATCGCTTTCTTTTGTTCGTCCATCGCTTTCTTTTGTTCGTCCAGCTTAAGTTCTAGAGAGTTCTTTTGATCGTCTATTGCTTTCTTTTGGTCATCGAGCTTAAGTTCCAGAGACTTCTTTTGGTCCTCCATTGTTTTCCTTTGTTCGTCCATGACTGACTTAAGTTGCAGGAGCAGACTTGTTATATCCGGGTCGGCTACTGTACTTGCTGGTTCCTCTCCCACGTCAAACTCTACGTCATGCGGATTTTCACCTTCCTGCGTTACTGCTTCTTCCAGACGAATCAGTAGGGCATCTTTTCCCCCAGTTGTGTCGAGGTTCCGCTTACTGAGTTCTGCCTTTAGTTGAGTTATAGTTAGTTTTCCCAATTTGCGACCCATTTTGCGCAACTAATTAACTCAACACAGAAATCGATATTTTTTTTTTTTTTTTTGTGCAATTTCACACCACGGAAATAGTTATTCACAGAATAAGTTTTATCCCGCTTCTGACACCAATGTAACATGCGAGCTACGGCTCGAGTAGATAAAACAGTATTCTGTGAAATTATTTCTTTATTTTCTAGTCTATAGAACAATTCAGGTTCACACTATACTATTCTTCGCAATTCTTTTCTTACAATGTCTCTTTCCTCTCCAATCACTTTATCTCCTTTCAATTTCTTAATTCACAAATCCAAACTAATTACTTTTTCTTGTTCACTCTCAACTTTCAATTTATCACCAAATTACAACTTCGCCCATTATCACTTTTCCAATCTCTTCGCCACGGTTCTAAACCAACTGTCTCTTTTTTTTGACCGCCATCTGTCCTTATATAGCAGAAGTTTCTGATAGCCAGAAACTTCTAGCAAATTCTTCGACCACTGGAATAAGAGAAATAATTCTTGCAGTTATAATTCCCTTTTATCCCTGATATTATTCGTCTCTTTCGTTGACATGAGCTGTGGAGACTTCGTCCCAGACACGAACCTCGAATGAAAGGACAGTACGAACCAAAATTCTGCCAGAATGAAAAGTCACTTCGGAATTTGTTGCGTCATATTTTTAGGGGGCGTAGTTATTATTATGCTACAATATTCTAGAAAAATACTTGACGAATCGACTTTTCCGAGTCAAACACGGAAACGAATATTCGGAATTTAAAGGAATAAGAGCTGGGGTGCCGCAGGGAAGAGTCCTTGGACCGCTTTTGTACCTATTATATACTCGCGACATACCGCAAGAAGAAGGCACCGTATTAGCTACATTTGCCGACGACACTGCCATCCTGGCAACGGGTAAAACGATCGAAGAATCGACTGAAAAATTGCAAGAAGCATTGAATAAAGTAAATGAATGGACAAAGATTTGGCGACTAGCTTTAAACGAAAACAAATCTGTTCATGTCAATTTTACTTATAAGAAAATAAATAATTTGCCCATCTTTTCAAACTCGGTTCAAATTCCGTTTGCAAACGAGGCAAACGGATAAGAGAGAATCATAACTGCACGAAATGATTGTCATCTTTGAATTATTACATCAGAATTTTCTTGTTCCAGTGATCGAAGAATTTGCTAGAAGTTTCTGGCTATCAGAAACTTCTGCTATATAAGGACAGATAGCGATCGAAAAGAGGCAGTTGGTTTAGAACCGTGGCGAAGAGATTGGAAAAGTGATAATGGGCGAAGTTGTAATTTCGTGATAAATTGAAAGTTGAGAGTGAACAAGAAGAAGTAATTAGTTTGGATTTGTGAATTAAGTAATTGAAAGGAGATAAAGTGATTTGAGAGGAAAGAGACCTTGTAAGAAAAGAATTTGCGAAGAATAGTATAGTGCGAACTTGAATTGTTCTATAGACTAGAAAATAAAGAAATAAATTTCACAGAATATCGTTTTATCTACTCGAGCCGTAGCTCGCATATTACATTGGTGTCAGAAGCGGGATAAAACTTATTCTGTGAATAACTATTTCCGTGGTGTGAAATTGCACAATAAAAAAAAAAAAAAACCTTTCTGTGTTGAGTTAATTAGTTGCGCAAAATGGGTCGCAAATTGGGAAAACTAACTATAATTCAACTAAAGGCAGAACTCAGTAAGCGGAATCTCGACACAACTGGGGGAAAAAATGCTCTACTGATTCGTCAGGAAGAAGCAATAAAGCATTAAGGAGAAAATCCACATGACGTAGAGTTTGACGTGGGAGAGGAACCAGCAAGTACAATAGCCGACCCGGATATAACAAGTCTGCTCCTGCAACTTAAGTCAGTCATGGACGAACAAAGGAAAACAATGGAAGACGAAAAGAAGTCTCTGGAACTTAAGCTCGATGACAAAAAGAAAGCAATAGACGACCAAAAGAACTCTCTAGAACTTAAGCTGGACGAACAAAAGAATTCTCTAGAACTTAAGATGGACGAACAAAAGAAAGCAATGGACGAACAAAAGAATTCTCTAGATGCTCTGGAAAGCAAACTTGATGAGCAAAACAGGAACTTGGAATCTAAATTCGAAGCGATCGAAGAGAAAATCGAGAAGGTCGAGACGCAACTCGAAAAGTCGAAACTAGATTTGATGAAAACTTTGAGAAACATGAAACTCAGTTCGGGAAGTTAGAGACACTTGAAAAAGTGGATACGCAATTCAAGAGAGTAGGAAAGCAAGTCGAAAATCTTGCTAAGGAACTCAGCAACGTGAAGAGACAGAAAGCACGGGAATATACCACTGACGGTCCGAGAAGAAAGGAGATGCAGCCCCCTATCTTCGATGGTCAAACATCATGGCCAATTTATAAGAGGCAATTCGAAGCGGCCGCAATGACCAATAGCTGGGACGATGAAGAGAAGTCTATTGCACTCACGCTTGCACTGAGGGGTCCAGCTGCGGAGCTCTTGCAGACCATCCCGGAAGATAAACAGCAGAACTACGACTCTCTGGTTCAGGCTATCGAGATGCGGTTTGGGGATGAACACATGCAGCAGGTGTACAGGGTTCAGCTGCGTAGTCGAGTCCAGAAAAGGGGGGAAACGCTCCAACAGTTGCAAGCGGATATAGAGCGAATAGCCCATTTGGCATTCGCTTTGTCAATGAAGGCTGCGGACCAAGCATACCAGGGAATACACCGTGTCAGGGAAATGTCCGTCGTGGAATGCTCATGCCAGAGAACAGCCGTCATGGATGAAGACAAAGCTCGCGGAAGTCAAATGCGTTGCTGGAATTGCAACCAAACCGGACACCTACAACGGCAGTGCAGAAGTGCACCTAGACGAGGAAATTGTCCACATTGCGGAAGTAGGAGAAGCAGAGAGGAAGCATCCTGTCGGTCAGTCTTCCCAAAACCAGCAGTCGGGAAATGCGTAAGGACCAACTTCGCGGGGCAGAAGTTGGTTACTGGAATCGAGGCCCCCAGGACCACCATTCAAGTTTCGCAAACCAAACGGTGTAACAAGAGCCTGACAGTGGAGGCACTAATCAACAAGAAGAAGTGCGTAGACACCATAGACACAGGTGCCACCGCCTCCATTGTAAGAAGAGATATCGTGAGAAGCTCATGGCTGCATAACACCAACAGCTACTGCCTGAAGACTGCGACAGGGGAAATGGCGAAGGTGTTTGGAGAAGTTCGTCTTACGATTACTCTGGCGGGACTGACGTTCTCCCATGCGTTTCTGGTGGCAGATATATGCGACGAGTGCATCATCGGAATAGACTTCATGAAAGCAAATGAAGTAATCTTGGACATCGGGATGCAAGTACTGAGGTATCGAAATGTGGAGATTCCGATGGTGTACGGAAACGAGAATGCCGTAACTCTCAGGACAGTCATCAGCAAAGACGAAGTTTTGCCGCCGTCTTCAGAGACAATCATTTGGACAAAGCTGGAAGGTGATCTTGGGAGCCACCGATTCTACATAGTAGAACCAGACCCAGAGAAGAATTCTCAAGACTACATCGTGGGAAAGACGTTAGTCGAACCAAAGAACACCATGGTTCCAGTGAGGGTTTTGAACGCAAGACCACACACTGTCAAACTAAGTCGAGGGGAGGTGACTGGAAAATGCACGCCGATTACCGCCGTCGCAACAATATCTGAACGTGATGCTCCAAAACCTCTCCCATCACCTTGGACAGCGGAAACGAGAGAGACGATTCTCCAGTCCAGTAAGCTGAATCAGGAGCAGCGAACTATGGCAGAGAATCTTATCAATGAGTACGCTGATGTATTTGCCTCACAGGACGGAGAATATGGCCGAACACACCTGGTACAACATCGAATAGACACTGGTGATACTAGACCAATTCGTCAGCCTGCTGGGTGCCTTCCATTGGCAAAGCAGACAGAAGTTGCAGAGATGGTGTCGGCAATGGAGAAAGAAGGTCTGATTGAAAGTTCCAAAAGTCCGTGGGCATCACCGGTTGTACTGGTTAAGAAGAAAGATGGCAGCACGCGGTTCTGCGTGGACTATCGGCAGCTCAATTACGTCACCAAGAAAGACAGCTATCCTCTGCCACGGATTGACGACACGCTAGACACACTATCAGGAGCCCGATGGTTTTCCACTCTCGACTTGAAGAGTGGCTACTGGCAGGTACAGATCCATCCAGAAGACCGGGAGAAAACCGCCTTCACCGCAGGAAATGGGCTATGGCAATTCACGGTAATGCCATTCGGGCTGTGCAATGCTCCGGCGACTTTCGAGCGATTGATGGAATGTGTCCTGCAAGGGTTAACATGGAAAACCTGTTTGGTATACTTGGATGATGTCATCGTCGTAGGAAAAACGTTTGCGCAACACCGAGTCAATCTAAGGGATGTGTTTCAAAGGCTTCGAAGTGCCCACCTGAAGCTCAACCCCAAGAAGTGCGCCCTATTTAGAGCGGAAGTCAAGTACCGGGGACACATAATTTCAGCGAAAGGAGTGAGAACCAACCCAGAGAAGGTCGAAGCGGTGAAAAACTGGCCAGTCCCCAAATACAAACACCAACTAAGGAGCTTCCTGGGCCTAGCCACCTACTACAGACGGTTCTTGAAGGATTTTGCCGGGATCGCAAAGAGCCTGCACCAGTTGACGGAAAAGGGGAAACAATTCAAATGGTCAGTTGGGTGCGAGAAGAGCTTCAAGGCACTTAAACAACGGCTATGCGATGACCCGATACTAGCGTACCCCACTCGCGGGGAAACGTTCATTATGGATGCAGATGCTAGTAATGTCGGGGTAGGAGCCGTACTCTTCCAGGTGCATGATGGCCAAGAGAAGGTGGTTGCGTACTTCAGCAAGGTGCTCTCTAAGCCAGAAAGGAACTACTGCGTGACAAGGCGGGAACTTCTAGCTTTGATCTTGGCTACGAAGCATTTTCACAAATACCTCTATGGGAGGAAGTTCGTTCTTCGCACAGACCATGCAGCCTTAAAATGGCTATTACAGTTCAAGAGTCCTGAGGGTCAGGTCGCAAGATGGATCGAAAGGCTGCAAATCTACGACTACGAAATACAGCATCGTAAAGGAAAACTCCACTCTAATGCGGATGCACTGTCCCGGAGACCATGCAGAACGGATTGTAAGCATTGTGCGCGTCAGGAAGAACGGGAGCTGGTTTCCATCCAAAGAATGAGAGCCGAACCTATCGCCGGCTGGAGCGTAGATGAGATCCGGAACGCTTACAAAGAAGACCCGGATATCGAGCCGATTCTGGCCTGGAAGGAGAACATGGAGAAACCGGATCATCAGAACATCTCTCACAGAAGCCCGACCTTAAAGGCATATTTTGCGCAGTGGGACTCCCTCCATGTCCAAGAAGGTGTTCTGAGAAGAAAATGGGAATCCTCCGACGGAAAGTTGTTTGTAATGCAGCTTGTCGTACCGCGGACGGGGGTCAAGGAGGTGTTACAGGAAATGCATGGCGGGGCGGCCGGAGGCCACTTGGGAGTGAATAAGGTGCTAGAAAAGGTACGAGAACGTTTTTATTGGTTAAAAGCGAAGGAAGATATCGAAGACTGGTGCAGAAAATGCGAAGTGTGTGCAGCTAGCAAGGGTCCGAGAATCAAAACTCGAGGTAAGATGCACCAATACAACGTGGGAGCACCTTTCAAACGAATCGCCATTGACATCGCAGGGCCTTTTCTGGAAACAGACAATGGTAATCGGTATATACTCGTAGTGATGAACTACTTCAGTAAGTGGCCGGAAGCGCTTCCGATCCCTAACCAGGAAGCCAGAACCGTAGCGGAGCAGATCGTCTACAATTGGTTGAGCAGATTCGGTGTGCCCTTGGAATTGCATTCTGACCAAGGGCGGAACTTCGAGTCAAGAATCTTCCAAGAGATGTGTCAACTACTCGGAATCAAAAAGACAAGGACAACCCCGCTTCATCCACAGTCGGACGGTATGGTGGAGCGTTTCAATAGGACTTTGGACGAACATCTCTCGAAGGTCGTAGGTGACTACCAACGGGGTTGGGACCGGCAGATTCCCTTGTTTTTGATGGCCTATAGAAGTGCCATGCATAGCACTACTCGACATACGCCGTTCGAAATCTTATTTGGTGGAATAGCTCGTTTACCCAGTGAGGTGAAATTTGGATCTCCTACCAATGAGCCCAGAAATGAAGAAGAGTACGTGGCGGACCTTAGGGAAAGGCTTAGGGACATACACCAAAGGACCAGAAGCCAGATTAAGATGACGAGCGACCGCATGAAGACCAGGTATGATGCCAAGGCAACAACGTCAGGATTCCAGGAAGGAGATCTAGTGTGGCTGTATAATCCCCATCACCAAAAGGGGAAATCACCTAAATTGCAGCAGAACTGGGAGGGTCCCTACAGAATAGTAACCCGCATCAACGATGTTGTCTACCGCATCCAGCGAGGACCAAGGGCCAAAATGAAAGTGGTTCATGTGGACCGACTGAGTCGATACAATGGCCGAAGTGAGGACGCACTTGTTCGGAACGAACAAGTCTAAGAGGGGGGCAGTGTAACATCACCTAAAAGGATGCTACAATAATGTAGAATAATAACTACGCTCCTCCAGCCCATTCCAAAGTGTCTTTTCATTCGGGGTTCGTGTCTGCGGTTAGTCTCTGCAGTTCGGATAATATCACGGATAAGAGAGAATCATAACTGCACGAAATGATTGTCATCTTGGAATTATTACATCAGAATTTTCTTGTTCCAGTGGTCGAAGAATTTGCTAGAAGTTTCTGGCTATCAGAAACTTCTGCTATATAAGGACAGATGGCGATCGAAAAGAGGCAGTTGGTTTAGAACCGTGGCGAAGAGCTTGGAAAAGTGATAATGGGCGAAGTTGTAATTTTGTGATAAATTGAAAGTTGAGAGTGAACAAGAAGAAGTAATTAGTTTGGATTTGTGAATTAACTAATTGAAAGGAGATAAAGTGATTTGAGAGGAAAGAGACCTTGTAAGAAAAGAATTTGCGAAGAATAGTATAGTGTGAATTTGAATTGTTCTATAGACTAAAAAATAAAGAAATAAATTTCACAGAATATCGTTTTATCTACTCGAGCCGTAGCTCCCATATTACAATATGATAGTAATATCAATATTGATCAAAATCTCGAGTTCGAAAATTTTCACGCTGCTTTTTTCACGCTTTCTGTTATTTCGCTGCGATCATTTCGCAATTTATTATTTCACCTTTTCTTTTTTCGCAGTTTTTGTTTGGCAAATTCTTATTTAGGCTTGTAATTATTTGACGTTGAGATATTGTGCATTCATTATTTTCCAATTATAATTTAGCTTTTTGATAAGTTGGCGTTTTCTTGATAAGCTTTAACTTACTTACATAGCTTTACTCGTTCCCTTATTTCGAAATCTCGAAAAATTTGGTTGGGTACAATTGTAAATGCTTGTTGTCTGGCAGTACTTGGGTGGCCCACTTCGCGGGATGTAACGATTTCACACTATGAAACCCAACACCTGATTTTTAAGTTTTTCCTACAATTAAATTTTCAGTTTCGCTTTTGGAATTTTGGCCCTTTGAGATTTTGGAGTAAACAACTGGCTAAGGAGCAAAGTGCGAATTAACGCCGCGGGAAAAAAACGAAAGCCGTTTGATAGAAGCGCTAAACATAGAACTGCAAAAAAAAAATGCGAGTTAACCTTACGGTGAGATGAATGCAAGATGAAATGACAATTCGCCACACCTCTTCTGCGAGATAATAGTTTGCAAAATGAAAACAGCGAATAGACGGTCACCCACTTGCCGTATAGGGGACCTAAAGTCTACCACAAACTAGTACCTCACAAACCTCAGCACCTCAGTTGGTGGGTAGTTTCTTAAACTGAAGTTCTAGATCTCGTCATGGGGTGCGTTTTCGACTGTATATCTTAGTTCTATAAGGTTTTTTTTTAGAGCCAGTCAGACGGACCAGAAGATACCAATCATAGCAAAGGAGACTCTCTATTACATTCATTAAGGTAAGAAAAATATGTTTATTAGGTAATTCCCAAAGGTAAGAAGTATGTACATGTGTATGAACATACGTAGATTTAATTTTATTGTTGACTAAAAATTGTGAAAAGAAATAACGTTGTCAGCATCAGTCTCATCAAGATCCCTTGGCGTTGAATGTGTAGATTGGAAAGTGCATTCCGTCAATGAAACATTGCTTGGAGATCTGGTGACCGTTTCCAAAAGCAGTTTGCTTACCTGCATTCGAAAACTATTTTTTTTAGTTTGGACTTGGTTTGTATTTGTTTTGCTTTTTTTCTTCACTTATTAATATTATTCATTTTAATAAACCAAAGAATAATGTTCGCGCTTTGTAAGCTTCAATATCAAATGAATTTGATTTACAAGTTTACAAACGTAAAACTTCCTACAAGCGTACAAGCAACAGGCGTGAAACATGACCAATACATTGATTAGACGTACTTTTGATTTACAAGCGTACAGGCGCAAACAAGCTTACACTTGACCTCAGCCTAATTCACGAATGAATTTTGATGAAATTTGCTCTGTAACTTTGTTGTGCAGTTTTTTTAAGAAAACAAAATCATAATGCCGGTAGGCAACGAAAAATTGATTTCAGCTATTTCTATTAGAGTTCGTCTGTGGAATCAAAAAAATAAGAACTACCATAATCGTTATGTGATCGACAATAATTGGTATGACATTTCAAAAGAACTGAACGAAGAAAGAAAGTAAACTTATTTCATTGCACTTTATTAGTTTTAGTGTAAATGAGTTTACAAAATGTCAGTTCTATTGCGGCAGACAAAATCGCGGAAACTATTCCGAATAAATCGACTAGCTTTTCTGGAACTTTGATTAAAATTTTTATCATTTTGCGATAGTTTGCTAAACTTTTCATCTTCTTGCAAGTGCTGTTGGATACCTTCCACATCGATTATTGTACTATGGAGCACACAAATCGCTTTGACAATTTTGTCTGCCATTGTTGGATATGTTTCTATAGGTTTCCATAGAATTCGCCATTTTGGATTTATGATTTCAAAAGCCCATTCCACACATCTTCACTTTCTGGAGTTAAATACATTCTAGGGTATGGTCCTAGAAGTCATTCTAATAGCGGATATGCCTCACCTGTTAGCAAGACATGCGGCATATGTATGTATCGAAGTATTTGGTAGAGCTGCATCTTTCGGGAACCTCAGTTCTCTGGACTTTTCAATTCATCATCTTCATCAATTTGCTTTCCGAATCCTCCAACTTCAACCATTAAAAATTTTCAATTTGCAGTACAATAGAAAAAAAAAAATTTATAGTTATAAAACGTTGTACCCGAGTCAACTGGGCATTCAGTGCAGATATGTTTCCCGTCGATACATCCAACACAATTCGGAAAATCTTAAAGATTCCAAAAATTGTCTGCAATAATTTTCCGGCTAGCTTCCGTTGGCTGTGTCATATTTGTTGGTTGAAGAATTGTCCAATACCCATTCTGAATATAAATGAAAGTGATCGAAACGAGGCCCCAGTCGCTAGATATCTATAACGTGAAGTTAACAATATTGTAACATCACCTAAAAGGATGCTACAATAATGTAGAATAATAACTACGCTCCTCCAGCCCATTCCAAAGTGTCTTTTCATTCGGGGTTCGTATCTGCGGTTAGTCTTCACAGTTCGAATAATATCACGGATAAGAGAGAATAATAACTGCACGAAATGATTGTCATCTTGGAATTATTACATCAGAATTTTCTTGTTCCAGTGGTCGAAGAATTTGCTAGAAGTTTCTGGCTATCAGAAACTTCTGCTATATAAGGACAGATAGCGATCGAAAAGAGGCAGTTGGTTTAGAACCGTGGCGAAGAGATTGGAAAAGTGATAATGGGCGAAGTTGTAATTTTGTGATAAATTGAAAGTTGAGAGTGAACAAGAAGAAGTAATTAGTTTGGATTTGTGAATTAACTAATTGAAAGGAGATAAAGTGATTTGAGAGGAAAGAGACCTTGTAAGAAAAGAATTTGCGAAGAATAGTATAGTGTGAACTTGAATTGTTGTATAGACTAGAAAATAAAGAAATATATTTCACAGAATATCGTTTTATCTACTCGAGCCGTAGCTCGCATATTACAATATTTAAATATTTGCATATGTATTTTTTAAAATTTTCAGACTAAGTGCTAAAAAAAAATGGAATCAATTAAGGGACACCTTCCGTGTAGAATTGAAAAAAATATCCAATTGAACGGTCAGGTGATCCAAGACCAGAGGATGAATCAAACTGGACTTGGTCGTACTTTCAATCGATGCTCTTCTTGAAAGATCGAATGTCGCCCATCATCGGGCAATTTGAAAAAACCAACAGGAGCCGAAGAAGCTGATTTAATCGAAGAGGAAAAATGATTGGATAAAGAGAATGACAACGAAAAAAACTTGAATACTCTCGAAGTTGAAAGTAAATGTTTTCACGTAAACTATGCCGAAGATGGAAACCAACATTTCAAAATGCAAACGGCACCGAAATAATAAACATTGAGAAAAGAAAATTGGAGTTGTTGGAAAAGAAATCACAGTCGGCTACTACGAATGATAGCGCGCTGAAAATTTGACAGTTGTTAGTTCATTTCATTGTTGACAAGCGTGTGTAAGGTTTTTTTTTTTTTTTTTTATCGCGTGTTTAGTTTTTGTTCTATCGACAATGGAATTCAAACGTAATAGTGTTATTGCCCTTTTTTGGCTGGAAAATCACAACCAGCTATTGCTCGTGAGCTGAAACATTTGAAAGTGAACAAAAAGTTTGTGTATCGTACCATATCGCGGTACAATGAAACCGGCAGCATTGCAACGCTATGGAGGTGGTCCGAAAAAGACAGCAACATCGTCAACAGTGATTCGGAGTGTGAGGGCCAGAATTGAACGACATCTTCGGCGAAGCGGAAGAAAAATGGCTTCTGAACTAAACATATCCAGAGAACGGACACATTTTAAAAATATAGATCGGACTCAAGCCCTTAAAGTACCAAAAAGCTCACTATCTCACACCTGACCAAAAAAAAGTTAGAGTGAAAAGAGCAAAGGAGGTGATCCGCTTACACGCAAGTGGCCAATTGCCAAACATCGTCTACTCTGATGAAGCATCATTTCCAATTGAGCAACTTGTCAACAAGCCAAATGATCGAGTTTACCTGCCAGGGAGGTCATACGATAATTTCGACCAAAGAATGGCCACCAAGCAAGCGCCACCGTTTTTAATGGTTGAGCCGCAGTGACTACCCATGAAACTGCCTTGAAAGCTGTGTTGAAGCTGTAGGATGGGTGGTCTATCACTCAAAAATCTGTGTCTTTTAAGGTAAAAAATCTTAGCAACACTCGAGTCATCGGTGCTTGTCGAATGGCGTGAGCATTTTCGGTACCCAGCGCGCACACATTTTTTTCATGTTTAAATGCTCGTGCAAAATTTCTCCAATCCATTCTTTGCTGATGTGCAACTCGTTCGCTACCTGCCACATTTTTACTCTTCGGCCGGACAGAACAACTTTTTCGACGTTTTCTTCAGTGGCCACTGACACAGGACGACCTAGGCGGGGGTCGTCTTCACAGCTCTCTCGCCCTTGTTGAAATAAGCGAGCCCATTTCTGAACATCGTATACGAAGGCACAGAATCCTGAAGAGTCGATGACATCTCTTCGAAAATTTCTTTAGGCGATTTTCCTTTTTTCACGAGGTACTTTATCACAGCGCGGTGCTCAAAATTAAGAAAATTCCCGATTTTGGCTGACATGGTGATGTTTATCCTACCACAGATACTAACAAAATGAGATTATTATTGAAACGAGGTGATATTTATATTACTAAAGAGCACCGAAGTTAGTGCTATCATTAATGAGAAGATGACTCGTTGTTAAGTATCTCAGGCTGCGAACTTATCAGCCTCGTAAGTCAGTTGATTATACTCAAATTCATCAGCGTACCTTCTGGAATGCCGTAAACAACGTAGCTAGCCAAACGATCGTGAGGTCTAAAGCACAAAGCTTAAATATTAAACCAGCCCTAAGTGACACTAAATCGTAAGTTTCCTAAACGTCAGAAAAAACCCTTAGACTAAGTTTTGTGATAAGTTTGTCTTTATCTACCATACAATTAATATACATAAAATACTATAATAATAAGCTATGTTTCAACGTTGCTTCAAATAAAAAAAAAAAACAGAAAATATATTAACTTTACAAAGTTTTTTTATAATTAAAAATATCTACAAGTAAAATACAAATTGAAAAAAAATCCTACTTAAATCATAGCTTGCTAAGTTTTGTGCTTATGTGAAGCAAGTTGTGCCCTCGATAGCACACTCACATCACACACTAAGCAATGGTAATGTGTTTGTTTCTGACTGTAACTGCACTCTATTGTTCCGGGCACTTCACTTCTGTTCGTAGAAACTGTCGCCTCAAAAGTAGAGTTGCATTTTTCGGTATTCGTCACCTTCCGAAATCCAGCCATACGGATGTATTCTATTTTACTGTGCTGCCGTCTATGCGCGACAACCTTATTGGTATCGGAACAAATGAAATCACATTTAAGGCAATGGAAATGTGAGGATTTATTTGCAGATCCTGAAATGAGAGATAGTGTATATATGTTTAATTGTGGAATAAATAGTGTGCTTTGTGTATGCTAGTGAGATTATATGTATGCTCTAATGCGCAGTGACGAATTTTGCTACATCCACGGTTTTTCACTGTCGTAGCGAAAAGTATTGTGTTGACAGAAAGGTTTGTTATTATTATTTTTCATTTATTAGTTATAAAAGATAAGTTTTACAATTATCTTGCCTTCGGATTGCAGTTAATGGATCGGAAATCGCCTTTAACTGCGAATGTCTCGAAAACGATGCGTCGCACGAAAATAATTATTGAGGTCGAAAATTTAGGTTTTGGAAGTGCGTGTCGAATGTTTCGAAAATTATAGGAACGCATCTAAAATGCCCGACTTTACCCCGTTAATCGAAATCGTTTTAAAGTGCGAATATCTCGAAACAAATTAAAATTTGTTTCGAGATATTCGAGATATACATTTGAAATTAAGGTTTTGAATTGCTCTACTACGTGATTTGTACCTACCAAGTTTTTAAACATTTTCGAAAATTGTGCATGCTCACTCCGAAGTTAAGGGAAATATTTTTTTATTTTTGTGCGAATATTTTTTTTTTAATGTGAACCCCCGAGCAGCTATTGGTACATGCCGCCACTAGTGTGTTAATGACAATAGTTTGCTTCATTTCATTCCAGTGTTTTTTAGGATTTGTGAAAATTGTAATTTTTAAATGCGTACAAACTGTTACATAACAGTATAAGTGCTTACAAAAGAAACTTGGCTAGCCCAAAATCAAGCATGAAGCAAATCCCTGTGAAAAATCCCCACGAAAAAGCTTCTCAAAACAAATTGCCTTTCGGATACGGCACTAAACTGTAGATCCCTTCCATTCGTGTGAAAAAATATAACGCACACAACACGAGTGGTTGCGAGAAGCTAGGCCCTGGCACTTAAAGAGCTGTTACGCCAAATATTTATTTATTTATTTTAGGGAAAAATCGAGTGGAAAACTTAACCGCATCCTACCGTTGAAATATTAATGAATAAACTGCGTGTTACACTCTTTTTGGAATTTATCATTTCATCATTTATTATCGACTCACGGCGATGGTCAATGTCCGGGTTTCAGAGAAGTGTCAATTATGTAAGCACTAGCTGGATGTACTCGCTTTACTGGGTCCTTTGAAGTACGTACATATGGATATACAATATATTTTTTTTTCTGAAGTTGAATACACATAATGTACATATATTTTCAGAATCCATATGTGGATATGGAATTAAGTGATGAAATGATATTTCAGTTTTGTTTTATTTTTTTATTTATTTTATATATTGTATAAAAATAAAATAATGATTGTGCGTAAATGCAAAGTTTTAAGTTCTCATTTGAGACTACAACAATGGTATATGTAACAATATATAAGGTAGATACTTGGGGGAAGAATAAGAAAATACAAATATTTCATCATTTTAAGTACAAAGGAAGAATATGCTCAACTGTGTAATGGAAAATTAAAATTAAAATTTACGAATAATTGTTTACACTGAAAAAATTTCATGGTGAACAATATTACACGTTTTTCCGTCTTTTGTGAAGACAAAAAGATTCTGTTGACTTCCAACTCTTGAACATCCTACGTATAATTGGCCATGGGAAAAGCAAGGTTCCTCTAATTGCAAACCAGCGACAGCTAAAGTTTGCCCTTGGGATTTATTTATTGAAAGTTGCGAAACTTAGCCGAAATGGAAATTGTAGCCTTTTGAATTGGAAGGGGGTATCGGAAAGTATAAGTGATATGCGTGGTAAAATGACATCTTCCCCCTGCCATATCCAGTAATTATGGTAGCTTCAATAACATTAGGTAATAGTCTCTTAACCACATTACAAAGGCAAGGTTGGTCTAAATTTCGCAGAAGCATGATAGGAGCTCCAACTCTTAACTGCAATTTGTGTGGAGGTAAGACCGGTGGTTCTAAAGAATTAAAAAATTCGGTTGGATAGTTCACAACTTCCGATAGATCCACCACAGTATGAAAGGTTTTATATGTTTTGGCAGTCCCCAGGTATTATCCCCAGAAGTTGATTGTTGATGTTGTTTTTAGTGATATTTCTTGGTGCGAGAATTGCTCTTTCGCATAACCATCTATGTTCAAGGTAATTTTGTTGTAGATTTGGAAATACCTTTTCAATCAATTCATTGATCGAATCGACCTCTGTACTGACTTGATCAGGTTTCAAACTGCCATAAATACCAGCACTTAATTTTCCTTTTCTCAATTCAATTAGTTTCTTCGCAAACTCAGTGGATAGTGTATCGCCATGAAGATGTGCTCGCATGTTTGTAGAAAGCTTCATGGTTTTAACATGACATGAGGGTGGCCGTGGTGTAATGGTAACATCATCGCTTGTCACGCTACAGGTTCACGGTTCGAATCTGATGTCAATAATCATCTATTTACTTCGCATGAAATAAATAAAAAGTCGATCAATTGCGAAAGCTTATGTCAACTCTACTGCGAAGGCATAACACTGGCAATGGGCGGTCATATGGCTAAAATGCAACTTGATCGTGATGATGACATCAGGAGGACGGAAAAAAATACTGTGAATCATGAGCAACGACAAAAGGAAAAACAAACAAACTCCCCAGTTATCTGGACAGCCACCCTTGGAGTTTACTGAAACTGAAACTTAATACCATCTGAGTTTCAAACCAACTACACCAATCTGACTTTCTCTGTCTCTTCCCCTTTCCTCAAAACGCCCGTGTCCTAAAAAATTAGTATAAGGGTATTCATACCCCTTTCACACGTGCAAATTATAAAAAAAAAAAAAAAAAGACTCCAAAGGTAAGAAGACTTGAGGCAAACTTGAGTCTCATCTGCTTTGCTTCCTTTTGGAATGACTGGAAGCGTCTGTCGAAAGTCTCCAGATAAAAGAACCGTTATACCTCCCATCAAAGACTTACAATTTAATATTATTGTGTAACTGCAATATTGTCACTTGTTGGAAGTGGGTCAATTGTGATTGCTTAACATCGGTTCGGTGGGCAATGCAAGAACTCCAACAGGTGCCAATTCAGCAATGCAACTTGGACTTTCTTTCGACTCAAGCATTTAGTTTTTAGTTTCTGTAAAATTCTGTCGATGTAAAGTCGTGCAAAATAAAGTGTAATGTTAATATTTTTATTGAATGTGTTTTTTTATTACAAAATCTCATTTTGAAAGTACTACGACAAATTGTTGCGCGACACTCTAAAAAAAAAAGAAAGTAGTTCTCATCGCGTGTGTTTTCTCTCATATAATCCTTAATGCCGCAGCCCGCATGACAAAGAGTCACGCGACAATATTTCGCTCGCCTGAGAACATGTCTAGTTGGTGATGCGAGTACTTGCCCGGGCTTAATGGAACACAGATTTGTGTGTGACTCGAATTTCGATATTTGATGAGAGTACTCTCACAAGGGATTAAGATTTTTATAACAAAAAAAAAAAATAAAAATTTGGCCTGCCCTAAACGGATTGCTTATGGATGAAATCTTCCCTAACTCTAATACTTACCCAAGTTTTTAAAATATGGACAATTTTCGTATCCACAATTCATGTTCGCCCGGTACTGCCGAAAGTCATTACCCATTAGTTTATCCAAACGTTCGTGCCTCGCTGTATGTTGAACGAAACGTGTCTTATCACAGAAACTGTAATGACAATCGTTGCGGTCACAATGGAAGTGTGATTGGTGGTTGCGATAGCCACACTTGGGAAAGTAGCAGTCCTCATTGAAACGGAATTTCAGATAGCCAGTCGGTATTTGCTCATCCTTGATTTTAAAATGCTGTCCATGACGTTCGTGACTGCCAGATCGACCACTCCCAGAAGTGCTTCCACTCGAAGCAGCTGCTGCAGCAAGTCCCGCGGCAAATTGCATTTGCTTCTTTGTCGATGGCGATAGAGCATCAATAAAGGCATTGAAATCATCGCCGCCATTGGTAAGTTTCCGCTTAAGTGTCTTTGTTGCTCCCGATGTGAGAGATGCGGTACTTGCCGATGGAATTGAAATACTTGAAGAGGTTGCGGGAGCTGCAGATGTTTGCTTTACCTCTGCAGTATCTGCTGTTCGAGCAATTAATAGCGGGTTCAAGAATGAAAAGTGTCTCGGAGTGGAAGGATCTGAAAGAGCAGATAATGGAAGAGGTGGCACAGGTGTTTTGGGACATTCACCAGGTGTTGGCAAATATGGTTTGTCTTCGCTACATGAAACTCGGTATGATTGCGCTTGATGATGTTGCCGCTGTCGTGTGAGTGCGGCTGCGTTGCTCAAAAATGGATAAAGATGTTGATAATAGTAAGGATTCTGTTGATAGAGGGTTGCCAATTGCGCCAAATGAAAATTTTGCATCGATAAACTGCACATAATATCTGGTGGGAATACGTTTGGAAAGCGGCCAGTGGCTGAGGTGAATTGTGACGCTGTTGGTGTAGCTGTTAGTGTTTCTCTGTTTGGATGGATCCTGTCATTGTGCGAAGTAATCGGTGAATTAGCCGATAGGCTCAGGTCTTGCGGCTGCTCATCGTAGGTGGGAGATATATCCTTTGGGTAAGTTTCGTTTGAGGACGGTGGTTTTAAGCGACTTGTTTGTTTATTTTCCTCGCCGGTTTCAGTGGAATGAAGAAGCATGTGTTTGGGTTTGGTTGTAGCGGCAACATGCTTGAGTTGATGGGCTTTGCTTTTAGCAGGGTCGACGAACGATTGATCGCAAAATTCACAGTGCTCGTGGGGCTTACGTTTCATTTTGCAATATGGCGTTGAACAGTATGCCGAGGTTGAAGGTGTCGCTGGTCCTCGCATGCTTTCAGTTACAGTTGAATATGTGGGCGCTTTTTGTTGAGGCTGCGAAGAAGTACCACTGAGCTCACTCGTGTTTTCCGGAAAGTATGTGCCAGCTGCCCGGACAACTGTAAAAGTACATACAAAGTGTAAAAGTAGGTAGGATATCTAAAAGCCGTTTTCCACTTACCTAAAACCTTTTCATCTTCGTGATTTCGCTTAGGGAGAGAACATGTTTCCTGTTCCATTTCCGAAACTTTTTTTCTTAGTTCATTTAAAGTAGAAAATGTTACTGAGGGTAAACTTGTGTAGTCCCTGAGAAGGTTTTTTCCTGAATGAATCGTGAAATTATCGCTCGAGATTTCGGCTTGTAGTTGTTGTTCATTTCGGCGATATTCAGTGCTGTAGAAAGTAGGGTTTTTTTTCGTTTGAGATAAAGGCATCGATCGTTGTTCCAAATTGCCACAAATGTGTGCTTCTAAGTCGAACGGCGATATTTGGCGATAGCATTGGCGACAATGTAGATGTGGACGAGTCTAGGGGAGAAAATGGAAACAAAGATATAATAAAGTGCACTACTGAGTTGCGCGTTCTTGCACCTACATATATTTAATGTTATTTATTTGTAAATTCAAAATTTAAATTTATAAATTTTTTTTTTATTTATTTATTTTTTAATCTGTTAATCAAGCCAATTTTAAAAAATTGGTCAATAAGTAAAGTACCGTTATAAGTATTTTTAGACAAAAATCGTGTTCTCCATTCTATAGCTTATGCCCACCCAAATATCAAATTTTATCAAAACCGTTTCTTAAAAAAATGTACAATATGTTTTTTCAAAATCGACCATTCACAGTACCGTTAATTTTGCGATTAGAATGAAAATTCTGATACAGACCCCAGATAAGAAGTGTCCAGCTGTTTAGGCTGCTGTCGAACATACATATAGAAAGACAGAATTGAGAGATCCAAAGAGCGAACATTTGCAATAAACCAATACTGATCATATAGATGCAAGTAGAAAATTATATATTGCCAAGTGTAACATATGACAGTCTTTTAGATCTAATTAGTTACAGGAATTTTGTACTAGAAAACTTACTCCGTTTATATAATTGCTTATAATTGTTTATTTTTTAGAGATATGTATGTTTGTAGTTTTGATCTTACTTTTATAACACCGGTGATCTCCAGTCGTCTCAACCCACGGATTCGCATGCACACTTGCGGGACAGTTTTAAGATGGTTTATGTGTCGCTAGGCTCACCTGGATATTTTAGAAATTGGCTAAATGTGATTTTCCCCTTAGTCGCCTTCTACGACAAGCGATATGTATTTGTGGGGGGCGCTGCAGTGATATTCTTAACCCGTCCCTGTACGGATTGGTGGCTGAGAAAATCAATTGGTGCAAGCTGGACAAAGGAAAAGGCGAAGCTTTTCCTACCACCATGACCTCTTTACCATCATCGATGAGGTCGGTGATGAGGAGTGCAGAGCACAAGATATGTGGGATTCCCTACAGCGATCTTGCTTGGAGAGAGCCAAATCACTGCTTGGAACGTCGAAAGGCCCCTGCCAACACGCCAAAGAAACATGGTGGTGGACAAACGAAGCTAAAGTAGTTATACGGGAAAAGAAAAAGGCTTTCAAGGCTTGGTCGAAGTGCTCTTCTACTAATAAAGATGAAAAAGCTCGCCTTGAAGTGATATATAAATGTTGCAAAGGTCTCGCGAAGAAGAAGTGCGCCCAATTTTAAGCAAAAAGTATGGGAAGCCTCTATCGAGAGTTGGAGGAAATATCGTCTTCGTCGTCTGATAGGAACCAAGCTATGCAGGAGTTTCGACAATACAACTTGAACAAGGGAACAACTATCTTCAAAATAGCCGCCCAGAGAAGAAGAAATGCTCAGGAGATTCGTTCCCCAAAGTTCATTAACAATGCTCAAGGCCAGCTTCTTGTGGAAGACGACAAAATTCTCCACAGATGGCGACAGTATTGTGAAAGACTTCTGAACGAACAGTTTCAACGGGTATACTTTCCAAGAGCCGGTCCTAACCATGACGAAGTATCCGGCATTACTGTCGAAGAAGTTAGGAATGTGGTCAAATACTTCAAAAAAAGAAAAGCTGTTGGGCCAGACGAGATACCCTCTGAGTTCTGGAAAAAGATGAGGGATATCGGATCCAGATGGCTCAAGATTCTTATTTCCAAACTTATGAGCAGTGATCCAATGCCTTATCGCTGGAGGGAAAGTTATCTTCTTCCTTTGCACAAAGGAAAGGGCGATACGTGAAACTGTGATAACTAACGTTCTGTCAAGCTGATGTCACATACCATGAAGATCGTTGAGCGGGTATTAGATGGCTTACTGCAGAAAAGAATACGGCTATCTGATGACCAGTGCGGGTTTGTCTCGGGTAAATCATAATGGAAAAACATCTTGATTTCTTAAAGGACTTGCATATGCTGTTGGTTGATTTTGAAAAAGCCTTTGATAGACAACCAAAAGATCTCTTATGGGTGGCGCTAAGACAACGAGGATTTCCAGAAACCTACGTGCGCATGAACATGGACATGTATGAGGGAGCAAGGGCAAGAGTAAGATGTCCCGCAGGAGTCAAAGAAGAGTTCCCAATCAAAGTCGGTGTACACCAGGGGAAAGTCCTGTCCTTTGCTATTTATTGCAGGCTTTGATTATCTGATTGAAGGAAAAGTGACGGACCCCAAAGTGCATCAGTTATTCTTTGCTAACGATGGAGCTATCATAAGTGAATATCAAACATCCCTGCAACGAACACTTGATGGATGGGTGGATGTTTTGGAGGGAAATGGGTACCGTATTAGTTCAAAAAAGACAGAGTATTTGTGCTGCCCGTTCTCTGATCTACACCGGCCTACTCCAGACATTTACTTGAACGGGAAAGTGCTTCCCAAGTGCGAAAAGTTCAAATATCTGGGATCTATGATCAATAGCGAAGCAACTTGTGATGATGACATCAATCATCGCGTAAGCGTAGGGTGGATGAAGTGGCGGGAAAACTGCGCTATCTTCTGTGATCGAAAAAGGCCCCCTAAGCTGAAAGGAAGGCTCTACACCGCAGTTGTACGCCCGGCGTACATACGGTTCACAATGTCGGACAATGTACAAAAAGTATGAGGGCAAATTAACAGCAGCTGAAATGAAGATGCTTCGCATGACAGCAGAAGTAACAAAGGTTGATAGAATAAGAAGTTCAAAGATTCAACGTATCTTTCATTTAAAAGAACCCATCACAAGCAAGATAGAGCACGACGGGTTCAGTTGGTATTGTCATGTTCAAAGGAGAGATCGTTCGAACCTCACCAAAAAGGCAATATCAATCAATGTTCCTATACAATCGCGCAAAAAAGGGAGACCAAAAAAACAACTGGATCACACAAATGCAAAAACACCAGCATTTGATTGTCCTCAGTGACGAAGTGATCCGAAACCGAGAAGTCTGCCGGTACTTCCTGAGGTCAAACCCGTAAACCCCACAGGCGGACTAGTAGGGATGCAGTAAAGTGGGAGGATTGTGATCCTTCTACTCCAGATCATAACTTCGCCGTAAGGAAAAGAAGAAGAAGATATGTATGTATGTATGTAGTTTGGAAACATGTAAAATCTCTTGTATAATTACTTTACCGCTCGACTATTTTGTTTATTCATACTCGTTCTCTGCTTTATCTATGGAAAAGCGAAAGCTAGGTTTTCTCAAGCGAAATTCTATGTGTGTTAAGGATCCATGCAAACTAAAAGCAATCTTTAATATTGTTCATACGATACTATTACTGTGAAACATATTGATAGAATTGAATGGGTCCAAAAAATCATTTCGCGTTGTATAACAATTGATCTTACAACTCAAAATGCTTGTTGCTCAGCATGTAATCTCTTGAACTATGACGGTAAATTTAAGATCTCGTTCGTTAGGGACTTGCTCTACGCTTCACTTGACTACGACAATTTTCACTAGCTTATTAATATTTAAGCTCCGGGAGGAGTATTAGACATATTCAAATTTTGTTTGAAGCTTATCACCATATTCACCAATATCTTCAATTCGGTAGGTCTCACCTAATGTTAATTTCAAGTCAAAGTTAATTGTATATTTTTACATTAATTTTTTTGAAATCTGGTGATTACGAGTATGTGCAATACCAATAGTAGATTGTAATAAATGAAATGCTAAATTCCAGTTGCTGCGTAGCCTAAACATTTACCATGTGTACTATATTTTTTTTCCACAAGGTGGCCCAAGTTTATGCACAAACCGGAAACTAGAATACATGGCTCTTTAACTTAGCTAATATTTTCTAAGTTCTGCACCTAACAAACATCCACAACGATGGGGTTTTAGATTTCACAGAAAAGGCTTTTGTGGAGCAGGTTTTAGAGGATTGTGAAACTAGGTATGGTTTTAACCCTTTGAGACCGCTAGTGCACAATTGTGCGGGTACATTTAAAAAAAATATTCTGAGGAAATTAGTGAAATTTTCGAGCTAAGACGGGACGCATCGATTGTGCGTTTAGTTTTCTACCATTCCTTCAATACACTTTTGTTTATTCATTGACTTTAAATGAGTAGTCAGTATAGTACTAGTGCTTGAAAAAGAATTTCAAATTTCACTTAAATCGGGCAATATTATTTTCTCAGGTCTGAGAGGGTTAAGGAGGTTTCTATGGACTTTTCATTTCAAAAATACAAACGCATGAGTTTGTCAAGACGCCACCAATTCCTATGTTCAGTAGCTGATGAAGTTTCGTTTTTTATCATATTTTATTAATGGCAACCATCATGTAGAGCAGGGATCCACCGATTGGTCGTGTTTTGCTTCTTACGGTAAGGCGAATTCCTTGTACATACCTCCCATTTCAAATCTAAGTGTATTTACCTTCCGCAATCGGCACTCAGCAATTCCACAATCCAGTCCGATATTTCTATCGAAACGTTTGAACTTTTTACTTATTGTGTCCGCAAACGATGGAGTCGTATGTTGTCGCTCCAAATGCACGCTCAACAAGTCCCGTTCAACGGTAACGAAGGTGCATTTTGGCGAACAAGCACAATGATAGTGATGTTGCATGGTCAATGCACAGCGACCGCTAAGTACTCCGCAATGTTCATTAGCCTTGTGAGTGGTAAACTGTGATGCAATTGGTTGTTGTACTAAAGTCGTTGCCTGCGCTAGAGACGACGGCGAGGATTGAATCATCAAACATTTTCCATCAGCAAGATGTTCTTTTTGTTGTATATCAGTATTAAGGCTTGCAAGTTGATTATACGATGGGCTAGGGACGGCATCGCATATTGTACTACAATCCCTATTCATTGTTTGCTTTTCGAGCTTGAAACTCGTGAATATTGCTTGAGGTGATTGTTGTGCCTAATTTAAAATAAAGAAGAAATAATTGTATATTCAAAAAGAACCCCATGGGTTACTTACATTTTTGTAAACCTCTACGAAACGATTTTTTGGTGGGCGTCCTCGTTTCCGATTGAAAAATCCATCAATTGTAGTGATCTGCATTGGATTGTTGGACGTCCCAGTGCTGGTGCTAAGTAGCTGTTCCGGGACAGCTACTGCAGCAGTCGTCGCGTACACATCACGATTGTATCCATGTAGTCGAATATGTGCAGATATATCTAAAACATTATTTAGTATCACAGCCGCACAATCTTTAACAATGCAATGTAAATGTGGGTCTAAGCTTTCACTCCAAGGACATGATGTTTTTTGTACTTTTTCATCACTTGTAGGACGATTTTTCAGATTCATCGGTTCATCATTTCCCAGTTTTGCAGTCAGACATTCTGCAGTGAAGAATTGCTGAATTATAGCAGGTGTCAGATGGGTGGGATCCAGCGCCATGTTGTACTGATGTTGAGGGCTACCAGTTTGTTGTATCAGAGGGAACATTGACACTTCAGCAGGAGTAACAGCATTCGCTGTCAGATCCGTAGGAAGGTGTTGTTTTTGTTTCAAAAGTTCCTCGTGTCTTTTTTTCATTTGCTGAAGAAATTCTATTGAAAGCGATGATGACGAAGGTGATTCGGTAACACAGTATTTGTTATACAGTTCATGTTTTGGCGATGGGAGTGAAGGCTCAGAAGAAGGCCTCGGAGTGAATGCACTGATTTCAAGCTCTCTTAGGCGCAACAATGAGTTAGTAAAATTATAATGCGATATATCTGGGCTTACTGCCGCCGCAGCAGCAGCATTGCCTAATAGAGCCGCCTTAACAGCAAGCATCTTATAGCGGCAATAAGTCTGTTCATTATCCATTCTTTCATGTTTCCGCTTATGGCTTAACAGTTGACCACTTGAGTGCAAAACATAGAAACAATTTTCCCTCGCACAATGAATATGGTTACACACTTTTGAGAAGCGACATTGCGTAAAAGGACATTGTTCGTTTTTGAGAAATTTCTTGAAACCATCACGGGCTAACTTAAGATCCTTTATATGATAGGTTTTGTGCTTTTCTGTAGGGTGTAGTGGGATGATAAATAACTTCCGCTTGAAATTAGAATACTTACCCATATCTGCCTTATTTTTGAATGTATACCGGCAATTATCTCGCCGGCAATGAAAGTGTGTTGTCTTTTGACCAGCAAACATGCAATAGTCGGTGCTGCATTTTTCGTTGGCCCGAAACCGTTGGAATCTAAAAAAAAGGGGCAATAACTTATTTTATTACCTACAAAACTCTGGTAATCAACTTGAATGCAAAAGCTTACCCTTCCTTATGAATGGCAGAGTCCTTTCGATGAAAATTTGAGTGCATCTGTACATCACTTGTACTGATGTAGACCCGATCACAATTCGGTTGGAAGCAGTGATAGTGTGTTTGCTTGCGATTATGCTGACAATTGCTTCCAAATGTTGTACTACAATCGTCTGACGATGAGAAACGCATGAAGCCATGATTAAGACTTTCCATACGTTTTCTGTGCCATTTAACATGTCGAATTACCTCTTCCTTCTTGGAGAGAATCTTACCAAAGCACGGGAAATCATAACAGTGATAATGCTCACGTAGGCTTTCCAAACGACACATTTCATTTTGGCACTCGATATATGATGTGAATTTGTTCATATTTTGAACAAAATCTGCTGTGGTGTGAATGAGACAAGCAAGAAAACTGCATAAAATACATAGAACGCAGTTTTTTATTTCAATGAAGGAGCCTAAGAGTAAAGCTTCTTGGTTACAAGTTATATGTATGTATTGTAGGACCTTTCATAAATGTATGTACCCTGATAGTGCTAGCCAACAAAAAAAAAAAAATTTGATAAATTCGCAATTTTTTAGTATTATGCATCACTTGAGACTATGTCTTTAAAAGTTTATTAACCCAGTGATAGAGAAAAAGGAAAGGATAAAGAGAAGAATCAAAGAATAGAAAGGAAAGGATAGATTTTGTCAGATTAAAAACCCGGTGTTAGAATTGCGTGTTGGCGAATTCCTATTTTCAGCCGCTTCTAACCTGAAGAAACAGACGCTGTTCACAGCCGCCCATTTTAAGTCAGACGCTGCGGAGAGGATTATGGCATAATGCTTATTTAAAGGCAGCATATGCTTGCCTTGTCGGTATTGGACCCAGGTTAGAAATCGCAGAGCTAAATTGTAAATTTTTCCACACCTATCTATTTTGTAAATGTGATGCATATGAAAATACTGACACACAGCGAACTTTTATTTCTGAAGGCCGTTCCACCATTCACAAACCGTGAATACGCATCACGACTTTCGCAGAATTTCCCATATAGTATTTCGCAACCCGAACAATTTTTTTTTTATACAAGTGCTGTACGTGTTATATTTTTCAAACGAAAGGAAGGAACCTACAGTTTATTGCAATTTCCGAAGGGCATGATGGAGAAGCGTTTACATGACAGTTTTACCTTTGGATGTTTGTCAGACGTTCGTGGGAGGTGGGGCCGTGAAAAAAACTTGTTGGTGTTTCTCTGACTCAAACGTGCGTCTCTCACTTAGTGGTCCACCCACTCAACTACTGAGCCACGTCGGCAAAGTTTTAAATTGGGAGCATAAATTCCAACAATTTGGTGTTAAGACCCAATTCTGCCAAGCGGTACATTCCGGGTGCATATTTCAACTGTAACATCTCGATATCTCGAAACGATTAGAGACATACAAAATATTTATAAACAAAGTTATAGGGAATTGAGGCTTAAGTAGTTTGGTGACCTTAAATGAACCGTCGTATGCAAGAGTGGAGTAGGTCAATTCTTTCCTTTTGAGTTTATACGACCAGTCGTGATGAAGTGGTGTGAGTCTAGTTTCCTTGACTGCCGCTAGATTGTAGCAGACATGCAAAGGTGGCCGTGGTGTAGTGGTTCAAAGGTTCAAATCCTGATGTCAAGAAACATCTATTTATTTCGCATGAAATAAATAAAAAAAAAATCGATCAATTGCGAAAGCTAAGCCAACTCTACTGCGAAGGCATAACACTGGCAGTAGTGATGATGACAACAGGAGGACGGAAAAAAAATACTGTGAATCATGAGCAACGACAATAAAGGCAAATCAAAAATGCTCCCCAATTACCTGGACAGTACCCTTGTAGTTTACGGAAACTTAATACTACTTGAGTTTCACACCACTACACCAAATCTTTCTTTCATTCTCTCTTTCTGTCTAACTACACAACGCCCGTGCCCTATAATAGAATAAGGGTATTCATATAGCCTTTGGCGCGCAAATTATAAAAAATAAATAAATTGAAAGCATTTTGTTTTTAATAAAACCAAAACCAAATTTGTTGATAAACTCGCACTTTTTGTTTCTTGTCTTCCTGTAGAACGTCTAAAAGGATTTTGATCAAATTTAACTTGTAGGCATAGACTAAAACGCTAGTAGTACCTCTTGAATATTATAGAAATTGCGCCGACTTTGGCATGGTTTTTGAGTTTATTCATTTAATAAACTTTGTCAAACAAATAATTTTTATTTGAACTACTTAAAACTTTCTCGCACCATCGGGTAAAAAAAGCATTTTGTTTTTCTTGGGGTACATTATAAATAACATCATGTCGGTAGAAGTATATAACTTTCTAGTAAACCTTATTATGTAGGCTGCAATACCTCTTTCAACATGATGTTATATTTATTTATTATGCAGAATTAATAACCTTAAACCTATTAACGTTACGTTAAGTTAACTAAACAAATCATGTTGTACTCCTCGCTATTTAGCTATCTAACACGGTGAACTCCAGGTGAAAATCTTTAGTACCCTCGCTGGAGAGCATATACCCCTCCAGGCCGAAAATTAAATTATTTATCCGCTAATCACAAATATTCTTTCAAAAGCAACAAAATCAAGCCTCATCTAATCAATGAGTCGACCTCACATTTAAAATAATAACTTCCTCGTTTTTGCGGTTCCCCAAATAAAAACCAGAAACCAAAAATTTGAACAAATATTCATTTGCTCAATATGTTCTTTGTTCCCTGTTTATATCTCGGCGAAATGCAAGAAAAAGAAAATAGCACTTACACCCAATTTGCTTCAATTGAAAAAAATCAAAGTTGGGTTAATATTCCCACGATTTATATATGTATTAAGCCTTTATTGGCTTAAATTGGTGGTTTTGTTCATATTTTTTTTCCATATTGTGGAAGTGTCTCTCTTTGAACTTATATGTCAACACAAGCACATATCCAGTTCCTCCCCCCAACCTTCTCCACCCATCCCCTAAAAAAAACCACAAGTGAGTGAATGTCTATTCAGATGAATGGCATGCATACGTCGAGCTGTGGCGGCGATTCCACATTCACAACACGCCAAAATAGGGGTTAGTACACAATATGGGGGAAGGTAATGCTAGCACACTGAAAGCACTTGACGGAGTAGTGTGTTTAGACGATGAGAAAATATAAAAAAAAAATGCTTTCATAGGGTAGCAGATTAGTTTAAATCCATAGTTTATTACGTAGCGACATAATGTGGAGATAGATTAATCAAATTATACATATATGATTGTTTCATTTGTAGTTCCGATTTAATCGATCCCACAATTAGGGAACATGATCATAGTCGAATTTAGACCACTTCAATCAAGTTCGTTATCACCACACTTACCTAGTATAATCAGTGCGAAACTAATAGTCAAATTAACTTAAACTTTCCCTACGGTTGAAATAGTCCAATCCTAATAATATTTAGGCTGCCAAAAGGGAGAGATGAGTAAAATACTAGAGTAGTTTATCTAACAAATTTACGAAATTTGTCGAAGTCTTCAGAAAGACTTCTAAATTAAAGAAATATACTTACAGTGTAGAATGTTTTCGTCGACTCCACCACGCAACTTTGATGAAACTAAATTCTGAAATGAGAAAAACAACAAATAAAATGTCCAGTGGCTATATAACAAACACACATTTTCCGTAAGCTTATAACAAGAATTTTTTTGAATTTGATCTCAAGATGAATATCGCTGTACATACAAAGGTAGTACAGTTGGTAAATTACAAATGGACTTAAAAAATAAGAACAAAAAAATAATATACGAGTATATTATTAAAAAAATATAAAATAATATTACTGTTAAAAAAAATTCATATACGACTGTGAACATATGTTTCAGTTCAGTATGTATACAGAGTGAAATACTCCGGGGGTGATTCCCTGGGCCAAACCAAGAAAATAAGGTGCACGACTGGATCGCACGTTCTTCCATCTACGAGTATACGTTGTTTACGAGTATTTGCAAATCACTCAGTTCGAAATTTAAACAAAATCGTTAAAAAAATGCGTGACAAATCAAAGAAAAAATATTTTGACAATTTTTAAAAACTTGGTATGTCATAAATACTGGTACGCGCTTAAACGCACTCATCCTGAAACTATTGTAGTATTGAACACTTCCATTTTATATTGACAGGTATTCAATGAGTGACATTTATACTAAGTTAGCGCTCGAAAACATTTACACAAAAGTCGTTTCTAAATATGGAGCGGGACGATATTAAAACCCATGTTGTGGTAAGTGGCCTTCAGAGGTGCAGTAAGAAAGGCGATATTTTCCGGACCTTACGATCGCTTGGAATCACCCGGAATTTTGTGTATCGTACTGTTAAATTGTTTGAGGACACTGGTGGAGTAACTGACCGTCAAAGATCCCGACGCCCACGCACTGTCAGAATTCCAAAGGCGATCAAAACTGTTAAAACCTGGATTAATCGGAACCCGCCGCAAAAGTAGAAAATCTTGTCACGAGAAGTGAACATATCGCAGAAATCCATGTCTCCAATTAAAGCAAAAACGGAATGAGAAGTCGAAAGTTCTAAAGCAAAATGGTCACAGAAAAATGTTTACTATTGAGAAATCATTCAATAAGCAAAATGACAAAGTGTATGCCCGGTTATCCAAAGAAGCATAAGAATACATTCCGCGAGTCGAACTGGTCCATCATCCCGCATCTGTGGTGGTTTGGTGGAGAGTCAGCTACGAAGGCGTTACCACCCTTCATTTTTGCGAGTAGGTAGACAAAATATACCAAACGGTTTCCAACAAGACTCCGTGCCAGCTCATATGCAAAAACAAGAGAAGGGTGGCTCCAAAACAATGTGCCGGACTTCATAGCAGCAGACTTTTGGCCGTCAGACAGTTCAGACCTCGATCCTTTGGATAACAAGCTGTGATTTATTATATTTTGGAGGCGATGGGTTGTTCCACTCGACACCCAAATATTGAATCCTTGAACACTTATCTGTCCAGACGACAATTTTCCAATGGACTAGGTGCGTGCTGCGATCGATGAGTGGCTGGAGCTTTATGTCTTAATCCTTTTCGAAACGAAAAAGTTACTTATCTTCATAAAAAGGTTTTTATTTTCTTTTCTTTTTTAACGCAATTAAGAAAAAAGAAAAAAAATCGCATATTTGGGAATATGGATTATCCTTATTCTCATTTGTATCTCATCTATTCAAATGTCTATGCAAGTTAATTAAAAATTAATTTGAAAATAATTTAAGGATTTAATAATAATTTAAAATAATTTAATTTTTTCTATGGCAAGAAATGATAAAGTTATGCGGCAGCAAAACATGAGGGCATTTTACAGTGAATCTTTTCTCAACAAATTAACTTTCTATTATGATTTTACATAAGTGATCAGAACATGTTGGGTATAAGCAGAATCTCATGTCAAATTTACTTGTACTAAATTATGAAAAATCAGTTACCGTTGTTTTTTTCTTGAAATTCTCAAAAGAATTTACAAAAGTATGGTTATTATGGTCGTTAGTTAGAGCTGATTTATGTTTTACAAGTTGGTTCGAGGAAATATAGTCATAACAACTCAGTAGTTTGCATCGTACGGAGAAGTTTGAAAATAAAAACATGAATTGTAAAAAGCGTGTAGGACAGAGGAAGTATAGTGAACTTCTACGTTCTGAAGCAAAATATGATTTATAGAAAAAAATCAGTATACAAAAGTGTATACTGGAAGAATTCTTGCCCCGCTAGAATAAATCTTTTACATAGAGGTACCTTTGAGCTTGCGTGGAGCTTACGTGGAGCACAACCACGAGAATGGTGAAAGCTCATACTTCGCGCCTTAAACAAAATAAAGGATGATTGCTTAGATGCAACAGGAATGCACGCAGGAGAGGTGAATGCGCTGAGTAGTATGGCGAAATATTTGTGTTTTTTTTAACAGGTTCCAACCCAAAATATTGCTTTCAGCAAGATACGGAGAGGACTGCAAAAACTAATGAATAAAACATTTATAACCTCGATCAGAAATCGCCTGCCGATCATTGAAACTTTTCATTTGAAGTGTGTTTGGACTAAGTCTGGATTTTCCAAAGATGTATTGTTAACGGCTTTTTGAAAACTGTTTTTTTTTCGGTTATTAATCGGTCAATGCTGTTCAAAATCAATGTTTGAGCAATATTAGATGTACACAATTTTCAAAATAACTTTTTTTTTACTTTTTCCCGGTTAAAAAAAAATTTAAATAGCTTAAATTTTTCTTTGCTAAAATTTACAAAGAAAATTGACGGTTGCCATATTTCTTCCGTGGGTGGTTTGTGAAATCAATGGTGCATATATATATGTATCTATCGATTTGCTTCCAAAGACTCCATAATCGAAGGCGAAAAATTCTGCGACGATGATATAGAGGAAGAGGGTATATTTTCCAGGAATGTCAAACATAATATGAAGTTAATGCACTCCAGTCTCTTGTGACTGTTTCTAAGTGGTTTCAAAGATTCCAGACTGGACATTTTCCTTCCCTTGAAGGTCGGCCCAAATCTTCGAGCGACGATACAAACATGGCCGTGGTTCATCCTTTTATATTTTATTACTCCGCAGATAAGCTGGCAATTTTGGGCCACCTTGACAACATATTTTAATAAAAAAGCTCCTTGAGAATACCCGACAAGCAATGTTTTTTTTTTTTTTTTATAATTTGCACGTGTGAAAGGGGTTATGAATACCCTTATACTAATTTTAGGACACGGGCGTTTTGAGGAAGAGACAGAGAGAAAGACAGATTGGTGTAGTTGGTTTGAAACTCAGCTGGTATTAAGTATCAGTGAACTCCAAGGGTGGCTGTCCAGATAACTGGGGAGCTTTTTTGTTTTTGCTTTTCTCGTTGCTCATGATTCACAGTATTTTTTTCCGTCCTCCTGATGTCATCATCACGATCAATTTGCATTTAAGCCATATGACCGCCCTACTGCCAGTGTTATGCCTTCGCAGTAGAGTTGACATAAGCTTTCGCAATTGATCGACTTTTTATTTATTTCATGCGAAATAAAGAGATGATTATTGACATCAGGATTCGAACCGTGAACCTGTAGCGTGACAAGCGATGATGTTACCACTACACCATGGCCACCATTACATGGTGGGTATTAAAGGATTCATAAGGAACATAAAGATTAGAAAAGCATCTAAATTTTGAATCAATTAATTACATATATGAATATATATTTTGTCGCTAACAGCCCAATGCAGGGTCTGGCCTAGCTTTTCGCAGCCACTCGTGCTGTGTGAATGGATGGGACCTACAGTTTTATACCGTTTCCGAAGGGCAATTTTTTCGATTGAGAGAAGCTTTTTCATGACAGTTTTACTCTTGGATGTTTGTCAGACGTTCGCGAGAGGTGGGACACTTATCCACTGAGCCAAGGCGCCCACGAATCAATTAATTATCTGTATATAATAAGAGTGCTACTGCTCTACACATTTCAAAATGTTTCACACGTAACAAGTTCACGGAAGACTTGCTTAGACCCACTATGCTAACCCCATATGAAATAGTTTTCTGTCAATAAACTTACCAACTGACTTTGTTCAAAATATCCTCCCAAATTTCGAACCGATATCTTCGATGAACTATTACTGCAACTGCCCTCCTTCTCTGCAGTAAGACTTGGACTTTCATCAACATCAGCAGCATTTTCTATGGCATTTCTATCACACTCTGAACTGCAGTTCGTCCGCATTTGATCATCTGCTGTTAAATGCTCATCATCACAAAACATGTTCATACTATAGTTATCGTCATCATCTTCATCATAATTTGCAGAATCGGGAAAGTCATTTGGCGATGGAGAATAATCATTCTCATCGTAAGGATTGTTGTTCGCTTCACCAATAGTCGTCTCGGTGTCATCGCACTCACTTTTTATCATTTTATCGAATGATTCTGGAATTTTTTGAAAGTCGTCGCACCACTGACGAAGATGTTGCGATGGTAAGACTTCGCTCGCCTGCTGTTGGTCATAACAACTTGAACTATCATCATGATAGCTACTGAAGCGTTCTGCGTCAGTTTTCGTCGCCTTGTTATAATCATCGCCTTCGTCTGCAAAAGATTCCTTCTTCTTCCATATTTGGTGTGAATATTCTCCTGCCGCTGATTCATAGTACGTTTGTGGTAAACTTTTGATTAAAGGTGATTCTCTTTTATGGGTGGTAAACATTTTGGGATACTTTGTGTCTACTGAAGCTAGTGGTGGCGGCGATGAATGGAGTATTTCTTCTTTTATGGGAGAATTTCTTAGTGGAGACTGATACCCTGGTGTTTCGCGATTGTCACCGCTACCATTAGGTAGTAGAACTGACCGTGAGGAAATGCAGGTATGAGGAGTAGTTGGAGGTGTTGGTGGTTCTGTTTCTGTTACATTTACTGAAAAAAATAATAAGACTTATATAGAATATTTTTAGTTCAAACTAAAGTTTGCGTAATGTGAAGTACGCAGCATATTAGCCTAGGTTATACGCGGACGTGTTGTTTTAGTGGGGTTATACGTGCTATACTTAGTCCACTAATGGAAGGGACTTATAGTTTTAATGCCCAATACTGACGATGAGATTACGAAGCTTCTCATACCAATTTTAATCTCAGAGCTTTGCCAGACATTTGTCAGAGGTGGGACCGTGAAAAAACATTTTGGAGTTGTCACGATATTCAAACCTGAACGACCATATCAAATCAAATCAAATAAACGAATCTATTGTGGGTCTCCTGGGACTTATGTCGGCGGCTCACTCATTTCAGAAACTGGGCCCTTTGTAGTTACGAGTATTGTTGAATAAAGTCGAAGACATCAATTTGATGTTATAGTAAACGCGCTTGGACGCTTATATTCACAATGGTAGTACTGTATAATTAAATTAAATAGAAATAAAATAATTCCATTATTTTATAGCCCGTCATGAATGAATACATGGCGCTTGAAAGCCAACGATCGTGTCAAACGAGGATTCAAAAAGAAGCCGGCCTCACAAATCAAAAACAAATCTTGTAAATTCCAGGTCGTAAAAGACGTCATCGTGACAGTTACAGTAAAATGTGTGCTTTCAAACAATTAGATTCGTGATTTTGTGCTGACGTCCACAAGCAAATAAAAATACCACCATCTGGCTTTTCCTCTGTGAATCCAACTGTGATTTTGCCAACAATCACAAAAATTGTATGGAACTACATATGTACATTAGAATGACCCCACCATACAGAAATTAATTTTGTCCCCCATTCCCATATTTGAAGAGGGGAATTATTCAAACTGTGGCGGGAAGTAACATACTTATACATTTTCTGTATATGTGCCAACTTATTTTGTCAGCTTAATTATGTACATTTTATTAATTACTATTCAAGACACGCTTAATTCTGCCTATATTCACAAAAAAATTGTTTTTTTGGATTTCTGGATTTCTGTTGTTGCGTCATACTCATAACCGATTAATGTTCTTCTCCGTTTTCGTCGTCGTAGTCGACGACGGCCACGTCGGTGGTGTGTTTTCAATTGAAATTATATGACTAACATTATTCGAAAGTATTTCTTTTATTGGCATAATTAATATGTTTTCTGTTTTGAGGTCTGTGCCTATTCAACGGTTAATTCCTTTTTGAGCCACAAACACTCATGGGGGATGGAGCAATACCTACTTCAATCGTGGTATACGCAGTCAAATTTTACATCTGTGGAAGGAACAGAAAGTAATGACATACTTATATATGTACATACGTGAGATATTTGTCACGGAAGTGTTCGATTTAAGTCTCTTTTCCAAAATTTATTCTAGAACTGTGCAGGGCACAGCAGAAATAATAGGAGATGGCTTTATCAGACCTGTGTCCAAGAAATTTAGCTGGATGGATTTTATTTATAATTTTAAGAGGTGGACATTGAGTTTCCTCTTGAGCACCCGGGTAGTGCTGATAATACCCAAGTTCGTGGGTACCCAAGGATTTCACGTGATGGGTACTCCACAATTATGGGTAATAGGTAGCCAACTCTTACTAATGCTCCGAATTAAATATCGAGACATACATATGTATATACATACATATAATCTACAATACATCTTTAGGGCTATGCCTACTGGAGGGTAGAAGACACACTTACTGAGTTAAGAGTTCATACCAAAAGTTAATAGAACAGATAACCAATACTTACATATATATAGAGAGAAATGAATAACAGATTTACAAACTCGTTGTTCTGTACCCTCGTCTGTGTGAGTAGAATGATGTAAACTGAAAATGCTTTCAACCATTCGTGATTGTATTTGACTCGTTTGGTTTTACTCTACTAAAGGGGGCTTTGAGGATGGTTTTAGCAGTGACAAATGACGCCGCAGTTTCAAAAGTTTTTAAAAATATACTACAGAGTGTTCAGTGTATGAAACAAAACGTACGGTGAAATATTGTCCAAATTTGAGTTTGTGGTAATACGGTACCGTCGTATTCATTCGAAATACGCAAGCTTCTTACATCTGCCTTTCACCAGAGTCACCAAACAACCCCTTCGTCATCTACAACTTTGCTTATAAGGCATAACGGGTACCCGGGTAATACCTGTGTTTCAAGAGCACTACTAGTAACTGGTGGATTGTCACTCTATTTGTGAAATAATTTGTAGTTCTTTATTATTGGTAGTGGTATATACCCCCTTCGTGTAGGGTTTAGAATATAGCCGAGGTAGGCATGCCTGTCGTAAGAGGCGACTAAAATCCACCCTCCATATACCGAGCGTAGTGTATACAAGAAATGCAATGAACACAACAATCGATAAATACCCCAGGTGGCAGTCCAGGCGCACTGGAAAATACACCCTCTTCGGAAATCGGCTCTACGGATTCTGGGGAGCGCCATTATTGCATTTATGCGATCCTTTTAAGAAAGGACCAAGGGTAGTAAGATCGCCATCATCAAGATCTCTATAAGTCCGACGGCATCTCAAATGTCGGCGCACGAACAACGAACTTCAGTGAAATGAAATAGTCTCAATGAGGAAAATATTGAACTTCGAGCGAGGCTAAATACCATGGAGCTCCTCTGCGGAGAGCTTAAAGAAAAGCATCGAAAGCCAGGGTGTGGGACTATAACCCTAACTAAAACCACCTCTGCTTCCAACCCCATTTCCTGACGATGCTACCAAGAACATAAAGTCTTTCGGGGGGGGTTTTCAGCCGTGGATTGCATAGTGTGGGCAAACATCCCAAACAGAAAACATTTCCTATTGTTACGATTGAGAGGAAGTCTCATCCAGAAACTCTTCTCTAATATATTATTAACGTGTTGAAGGGGTGAAGCTTATTAGCTGACCCGGAAATTAATTTTGGGACTAAGTGTACTTAAAATCTTATTTACAGATTATAGATATAGGTACCTGTATATGAACCTATATATAAAAAGGCTATGTTTTTATATTTATATCTAGATTTTCGTTAAGAAATTAATTCATACGGCCTTAATATTTTAAGCCGCCTAATGGTATTGCTGTTTTCTAAATAGCCCTCTTAACAAAAGCAATCAAAATAGCCCGATTGAGAAAGAACAGTCAGTAAAGACCGACCGCTGTCACCAATAAACGTGATTGGAATTGTTGACTACAATAATTTACATACAATCCTAAAGGCATTGCTGACATCTTACTTTAAGGTTATATCTGCTCGTAATAATCAATGGATAAATGTTTGCATTTACCTGACAATATCATTATATACTTAAGGAATGTATTTAACGCTGTTATACGTCAAAACTACTATCCAAAAGTCTGGAAGGTGTCAAAAATAATCGCAATTCCTAAGCCTGGCAAGGAGCCTATAAAGTCTTCTTCATATAGGCCGATGAGTCTATTACCAATCATATCGAAGTTATTCGAAAAGTTGCTACTTGACCGTATCGGCAAAGTTGTACTACAACACAAACTCATTCCAGACCACCAATTTGGGTGTCGACAAAAACACTCGACCATACAACAAGTCCATCGAGTAACTAATAAAATTTTAAACGACTTAGACGAGAATAAGTTTTGTGTATCAGTATATCTAGAAGTTGCAAAGGCATTTGATAGTGTCTGGCACAAAGGACTATTACATAAACTAAAATACATGCCACCGGACTTCTATGAAATAATTAAAAGCTACCTGGACGACAGACACCTCTACGTGCAATATAATGATGAGTGCTCCGAACTATGCCAAATAGATGCAGGGGTCCCCCAAGGAAGTGTTCTTGGACCAACGCTCTTCCTTCTCTACACAGCGGACATACCAAAGCCAAACAACTCTATGCTAGCAACATTTACAGATGACACCGTAATCCTATCTTCGAACAAGTGCATACAATTCGCATCACATCAAGTCAGAATAGCACTGGACAAGACAGTGGATTGGTTCCACAAATGTTGAATTAAAATAAACGAGGACAAAACAGTACAAGTCGTATACACTACAAAAATAAATTATATTGCAGAAAACATCAGCTTGAACAATAAATAAATTACTATTGACAGTGAAGTCAAGTACCTGGGCATGATAATAGACAAAAAATAGACTTGGAAATAACATATAACCTATAAAACCCAAATAAAAAACAAATTCAGGCAACTCTACTGGCTCCTAGGGAAGAACTCAAAGCTATCAACAGAAAACAAACTTCTAATATATAACACAATAATAAAACCAATATGAACGGGATTCAAATATGGGGAACTACCTGCACGACAAATATTAATATTATTCAACGACTACAAACAAAAATTCTTAGAACGATAGTAAATGTACCATGGTACATTACCAATATAGACTTACACCGTGATCTCAACATCCTCACCGTGAAAGAAGTTATCAAAATAACCAGCAGACAACATCAGATCGCGCTTTGTGACCATACAAATTCTCAAATACGAAGTTTACCAGATCAAGAACGCAATGCAATAAGACAACTAAGAAGATGCAAGCCCGTATACAATACATTTAATCAACAACCTGCAACTAATTAAATTAACTAAGACATTAACTGTCATTTAAATTTTGTCTATTGTTATATAATAAAAAATAATACAACAAAAAATGTACATTACTTTAAAAAAGAATCTAAAGGCAATGGCCTCAAGCTTTAATGTATATCCCATTAATATCTTTTATAACAATTATTAGGTGTCGTTAAGACAGGTGTAATTTTTTGAATTTGGGAAATAAAAAAGAAATAAAAAAATAAAAAAAAACCAATGGATATTCTTGGTTAAAGATAGCTATCGCTTAGTCCCCAACAATCTGAAAGCCGACAAAATTCAATGGTATACTTACGAAAATAAATCGGAACGACCGATACGCATCTAGAGGTCTTCATGCATCGTGTACAAAAAGAAAAAGTGACGAAAGAAAAGCCATCGGTTTTAGACATGCAGACATACGCTCAAACCACGACATCGGGAAATATAGCTCTAAGCTCGCTAAATAAAGAAAAGCATAAAAGCTCTAAGCAAAAAGTGGTAATAGAAAATAAATCTGACAGTGATGTACAAACATACGCACAAGACGTAACATCAGAATGCTGGAAAAATAATGGTTTACAAGACCCGGTATCTCACGTATTTTCTATTATTCTTGTCAAACTTGAAGGGCAAGCTAGAAAAAACAAACTTATTTTCGAGAGATTAGTTAAATTTGAAAATAATGCTTATAGCATACGCACCCTAAAAACAACACGAAAAAGATGCTTAAAATACTTACTTGAAACGCTAGTGGGTTTTTGCAAAACTCGACGAGGTAGAAATATTTATACGTGAAAACAATATTGACGCATTGTTAATTTTTGAATTTTAATTTTTTAATTTAATTTTTTTTTTAATTTTGGTGGGGGCGAAAGCCCCCATTTATTTGGCTTATTACAAGCTACAACTAACTTAAGGCTGAAACTTAAACCTAAAACTTAAAACTGAAACTTAAAACTAAGACTTAAAGTTAAGGAGAATGGTGAAGGAGTTCGGTTTTGAGGCAGGGGGTGCTGAGGTTAAAATCAAACTGGGTGAGGTTTGAGTTCACTTTTCGCAGCATACGGGAAATTGGTTCATTAGATCCATATGAAGTGCGGTGGGACGGTAAATAGAAAAGACGAGGGCATCGTAAATTTCGTGGGTTGGTATTGAAAAAAATTGAATTATAAAGAGATGCGCAATCGACAGAGCCTGAAAGAAGTCGATGAATGAAAAGAATGTCTGCAACATCTCTGCGTTTCTCTAGAGTACTCAGGTTGATGAGGTTGAGGCGGTCTTGATAGGGAGGCAAGATAAATGGATCGTTCCAAGGAAGACCTCGAAGGGCAAATCGAAGAAATCGACGTTGAACATTCTCGATTCTGGTCACATGAACTTGCTGAAAGGGTGACCACGCTTGACTGGCATATTCAAGGAGGGGGCGCACAAAGGTAATGTAGAGGGATCTGGTCACGTAAGGGTCGGAGAATTCTTTGGACCATCGTTTGACAAAGCCAAGTGATGAGTTAGCTTTACGAATTATCTCATCAATATGTGAACGAAAATTTAGTTCCCTATCGTACAATATTCCAAGATCACGGAGAGACTGAACGATGGATATAGGTTGACCATGAAGAAGGTAAAGGCGGGCGGAGGACACGTGGTGCTTACGTGATAAGGTAATGGATTGACATTTGGCGATATTGAGCTCTAAGCGATTTTGTAGGCACCAGTTCGAAAAACTATCAAGATCTTGTTGAAGGAGGCAGTAGTCATGTGGTGAAGAGATGGCTTTGAAAAATTTGGTATCATCTGCGTACAGAGAGAGGGAAGAATGTTTAATAACCCTCTCGACATCGTTTATGGTTAGAATGAAGAGAAGGGGACCTAGATGGCTGCCTTGCGGAACACCAGAGGTGGCCAAGAAGGGAGTCGATAAGATGGATCTGAAGCGAACTCTGTAAGAACGGTTTTCCAGGTAAGAAGATATCAATTTTAACAATATGGGTTCGAAACCGAGGGCAGACAATTTGAAGAGGATTAAGTTATGAGATATCTTATCAAAAGCCTTACTAAAATCAGTTGCAAAAACGTCGACTTCTTTGCCATTCTCTAAGGCAGACAGGGCGAAGGACACGAATTCGACTAAGTTAGTGGTAGTTGATCTACCTTTCAGAAAGCCGTGTTGGGTGGGAGAGATAAGAGACTTGCACTGAAAGCTTAAGGCTTCGTATAAAATACTTTCGAAAAGTTTGGGTAGATGAGAAAGTTTAGCAATGGGGCGATAGTTTGTTACCTCGTTCCTTGATCCCTTTTTATGAATGGGGGTTATGAAAGAGGTCTTCCAAATCTGAGGGAATTCTCCTAGTGATAGAGACAAACGGAAGAGGTGAGAGAGGGGGAGGGAGAGAATGGAAGAGCATTTTTTAAGAAAAATGGCAGGGAGACCATCTGGGCCGGGTGAGAATTCATCATTAAGATTTTGTAGTTTATTTTCAATTACAACAGGATCAAAAGGCAGGGACAGAAAGGGGCCAACGGAGAAGTTAAGAAGGTGAGTGAAGTAAGAGGGGTCTGGTTCAAAAGAGTTGTCGGCGAAGGATTGTTTAAAATAGGTGGCAAACAAGTTGGCAATGGTTTGCGGATTAGTTGAAGATATGTTTTCAAAAGAGAGGGACGGAGGGAAACCGTCAGATTTTTTTTTATAGTTGACGAATTGAAAAAATGACTTAGGGTCGTTTATAAGATTTGCTTTCGCGTTAATTAGGTGCCGCTGGTAGAGAGAGTTATAAAGATGATTGAATTGAAGGTAGGAACCGAGATAGTTGGAATAGTCGAAAACAGAATTGGTACGAAGGAAAGCTGCCCATAACTTGTTTCTCTTGTTACGTAATGCGCGAAGTTTGCGATTATACCAAGGGGGGGATGAAGATGAAGTTTTATGACGAGAAAAGGGGACATAAAGAGAAATGGAACATTTCTCTGTAAAAAACATTTCTCTGTAAAAAATTGTGAGGGCTTCGTTTAAGAATAAGTTAGCAAAATCAAAGGAACATCTACTCAGATAGGCATTTATTTTGCGGAAATTAGCTTTATGAAAGTCGTAAGAAGTGTGAAATGCAGGAGGTGTAGATTGAAGTGGAGAATTGAGGAAAAGTGAAAGAAGAAGGGGAGGATGAAAGTTATCAATACTTGACAGAGTTGGGGGACAAAGCGAGACTGAGGAGTTAACGGGATCAGTTGTGAATATAAGGTCTAATTGCCTTCCCATGTAATTTAAGATATTACTAATTTGACATAGACTTGAATCAGTTAGCCGATCTATGAAGAGACATTCCTAAGTGAAGTTGGCATTTGAAGCGATGAAAAAGGATTCATCATCGGAAGGACTCCACTGCAGCAGAGGTAGATTAAAGTCGCCAAAAATGAGGATGTCATCGAGGGAATCAGATAGGTCGATTATTTGATCAATCGCGTCTATAGCAAGTTGGTAAGATTCGATAGATTGATTTGGTAGAATGTAACAACACATAACGTACAGGGATCGGTGTGGAAAAGTTATTTTTATTGTAATAAAGTCGACCTTAGAAGAGGAAGAAATGGCAAAGAGAGAAGAGTCAAGGTCATTATGAATGGCCAGTAGCACACCTCGAGAGGGAGATTCTACCAAGGGTTGGGTAGGGTCGTCGTCTCGAAAAACATTAAAAGTAGGGGGGAATAATTCTTGACTCTTTATGTCGGGGATCAGATTGGTTTCAGTCAGAGCATAGATATCGAAAGGGAGGGCATGGGATTGGCGCAAAACAGCTTGGGTTTTCGAGCGTAGGCCTCTTACGTTCTGGTAGTAAAATGTAAGAGGAAGATTGTTGTGTAGAGACGAGGGGGCAGTTGAAGTGCTGATGATAGTGGCAGTTTATGGACGAAAAAATTTGTTGTGGTCACTTCGGCTCCGTTGGAGATTTTGCGTTCTTATAGAGTGTACGTAGTTGCCAAAAGCAGGAAGGTCATCTGCTACTTTTGAGGAGACAAATTAAAAATCTCGTGGAACTTGATATAGATTTTCTTGAGACTGTCTATTTCAATGGGGAGGCCTTCCTGCTGAATGGAAACCATGACACTTGTTTTGGTTTTACCCTCATAGCAAACTGAGTCAGATTTGTCATGAAGATACGCGAGAAAGAGGCGTATATTCTCGTAAACCCTTTTTTCTCTTAGCCTGGAGAGTGCGTAGCGACATTCTGTGGTGTCGAAGGTTTGCTGTGTTAGTTTAACTAGAGGCGGTAAAACCGGATCAAGACTGGGAGCAGTGGAGGAAGAGATTGAAGAGAAAGGTGTATTAGATGAGACATTAGCTGTGGGGTTCAGAATAAGAGAGCCGATAAAGTTAGCGTATTTGGCTCCAGTTGTGAGATTGAAATTAGGGAAAGAATTGGTGGTGAGGGGTGCCAGTGTGAGAAGTTGGGTTTAATTTAAACGAAACTCGCTTGTGTGTGGGCTTCGGTGGGGCGGCGACATTAAGTGCATTTAAAGAAGAAGAAGAAGACGTTTGTTTAGGTATGGTAGGGGGGGGTAAATTTGGGGAATAATTTAGTTTTTAGGAACCAGTTAGTGTCAGATTTGGGTAGCGAGTTGGAAACAGGTTTTGGATGCTTATTACTAATCTTAGATTTATTTACAGTCTTATCATTAATGCAGAGTTTATCGGTCGATTTGCTGATGAGCATCTTACCAAGCTTGAAATCAGTACCAGTAGAGCTTTGAAATATCCATTCGTATCGAGACGGTAAGTCGAATTTGAAATTTCGATTACTCTTGTGGCTGGATGGCAGGAGCATTATGCATTGGTGGATGGTAATACCAAATCTCTTTTTGAAAAATTGTGTAATCCATGGGACATCCGCGTAGTGAGAGGCTCCTTTGATGAGGAAGGTAGTGACCATCTGGTTCTCCATCCTTAGCTTGTCCAATCTGCGCTGCCACTCAGAAGGTGTCCATGTAGTGCCAAACTGTTTGATGAGTTTACGTGGGGCGACAGCGGGAGGAGACAACGTTACCGTGACTTCCGATTGGTGAGTTGTAACGCTTGCGTTGGAGTTATCCGTTTCAACCATCCGTTGGAGACAGGAAGGTGGAGATGAGGGCGGATCCACTTCGGTATCTAATAGTTCAGCCAAGATTGACGTGTTGTACTGAACAATTGGGTGATGCTGAGTATGGTTTGATACTTGATCAATTTTGCTGCATATTGTTCCAATGCTATCCTCAATATCAGAAAAAGTCGACCGAACCACGGTTAATTCGTCGCCGACATCACTAATTTTATCGAAAATCACTTCGAGCATAGGATCAGGTTGCTTGGGAGATGGTTGATTAATCGATGGGGCTTGAAAATGAAAATCTAAGTCTTCACGCATTGTGTTAATGATCTCGCACGTATTTTGGTGTGCGATAATTTACGCATCCGATTTTGTTTTGAGATCACTTATCACAGTATTGAGGTGACACAGGGTTGTTTCATCGTTACTAGATCTTGCGAAACCCAACTCAAAAAGACCAGCAATTTCTTTCTCAATGTTAACAAGTTTGGATTTAATTGCGTCGTTTGAAGACTGTACCGCAACGCCTAGTTCTTCGACACATTTTACACTATTTTCAAGGCTGGACAGTTTTTCTGTTATTTTTTTAATGAGACTTTTATGGTGGTTTTCATTAGATTCACTAAGGCATTTTATCGCGAGGAGCACGTGCGACAGCGATATGTCCTTACACTCATCACAGAAGAAAAGGAGGTTGGCCGAAATTTCTTTAATGAAAACCGTGTTTCTTTTGTTAAGTCCGACACAAATGGCATGGAAAGATTTGCAACAGATGCCATTACAAGCAATCCAATCGGCATTGCTATCATCGATCAGGCAATTCGACATTCCACAAGACATGGCAGAAAATAAGTCGTTGCGTAAGGTCACGAAAAAGTAGGACAACAAATTAAAGGGCGCGTCAGCGAACAGTTATACAATCGCGAAGTGGGTCAAAAAAATAAGCGGGAAATTGCTTATGCGGCGAAAAATGACAAATTAACAATGAATTAATTTGCGGGGCAAAAAGAAAAATGCGACTGAATACGGCGGCGGTTGAATAACAACATTGAAACACATATGACGAAACAATCGCACACAAGGATTAAAGTGTGGGTATCACTGTGGGTATCACGATTGTTACCCGTCGGAAAGAGCAAGGGACGGAACATAACATCTCGAACATTCGCCAGAACTAAAAATAGACCTTAATACTGTGCAGGTAAGCACTGTACGCGTAAGAAATAGACACTATTATTTTAATATCTCGTCTATTTATTGTCTTAATCAAATCGTGCTTGGAAAAAGTGATTTCATAAACATTTTTAACTCGCTTATACCACATTTTATATTCGGTGGTGACTTAAACGCAAAGCACACTTTCTGGGGCTTAGGATGTATCTCACAGAAAGGTAGAATGCTTTACGATGCGGGTATGTAATATAGCTGCGACCTACTTACTGGCCAGCTGATACCAACAAAATACACGACCTGATTGACTTCTTCGTCGTAAAAGAAATGCCTCGCAATTGTATAAAAGTTGAAGAGAGCTATGATCTGTCCTCTGATCATTCTACAGTCATTCTAACGATGAGTGAAACCCCGATTAGAAAGAGGCACCAGCCAGGTTAAGGTAGGAGTGTATCACTTAAGACGCCCTTCGAACTAGAAATTGAAATCGATCCCTTCATTGAAATCTTGCAGTGTGCCGCCTGGAATAAAACTCCGACACTGACAAAAAAGCAAGAATATTATGCTTTAAAATATCCTCCGGAGATTAAAAAACTGGCAAAAGAAAAAAGGAAAGCGTGAAAAAATGGCAATGGTTCATGTAAGTTTGACCTATAAAAAAGTAAATAATTTACCTACTCGTATCTCTGTCAACTACGTTCAAATTCCTTTTTCAAACGAGGCTAAATACCTCGGGATAACACTTGACGCAAAATTGAAGTGTAAGCCGCACGTGAAACAGAAATGCAAAGAACTCGAAAATAAACACAGAGAAATGCACTGGTTACTTGGAAAATACTACGTATATATTCCAAGCTTAACATAGATAATCAGAGTTCGGCCGCAGCTTTAACACTAAACGCATCGATATTCAAGCACACCAATTACTCTTATAGTTTTTCATTGTCGTTTGTTTCCCCAAAATTCTTAAACGCGCTAGATCGCCAAATATCGTGGACAATATGGCCGCTACCTTATACGCGCACAAAAAAAGGATCTTAATTATTGGAGCACCTTACAGTGCCTTCTAGATAGTGACAATGAAAGTAAAACGATGGACGACTGTGTTGTCCCCCAAAACTAAAACTTCTTCAAAAACAAAGCGAATATGTGCATAATTTGGAATATGCATAACCTTTGTTTTTTTGGAATTAATAATAAACCCATTGTCGTTACACCAAGCCATGACAGCGTCGAATCCATTTTTTCTACTGCCTCAATATTTTTATGACTCACTATGATATCTGCGTCATCCGCATATGCATAACCCGTACTTTGATTTAGAACTGAAAGCAGGTTATTTGTATATATTGTAATATGCGAGCTACGGCTCGAGTAGATAAAACAATATTCTGTGAAATTATTTCTTTATTTTCTAGTCTATAGAACAATTCAGGTTCACACTATACTATTCTTCGCAATTCTTTTCTTACAAGGTCTCTGTCCTCTCAAATCACTTTATCTCCTTCCAATTACTTAATTCACAAATCCAAACTAATTACTTCTTCTTGTTAAATCTCAACTTTCAATTTATGACAAAATTACAACTTCGCCCATTATCACTTTTCTAATCTCTTCGCCACAGTTTAAAAACTACTGCCCCCTTTTTGATCCCCATCTGTCCTTATATAGCAGAAGTTTCTGATAGCCAGAAACTTCTAGCAAATTCTTCGACCACTGGAACAAGAGAAATTCCAAGATGACAATCATTCTTGCAGTTATAATTCCCTCTCATCCGTGATATTATCCGTCTCTTTCGTAGACATGAACTGTGGAAACCGCAGACACGAACCTCGAATGAAAGGACACTTCGAACCAAAATTCTGCCAGAATGAAAAGACACTTCGGAATTTGTTGCATCATACTTTTAGGGGGCGTAGTTATTATTATGCTACAATATAATACAAATTAGAGAGCCTAACGTCAATCCTTGCGGCACCCCGTATTTAGCATCCTCTTCCTCGCTTAAGTACTCCTTAATTTTTACTTCATATTTTATATTTCGAGATCGCTTTCAAACCATGTCAATATGGATCCTCGTACACCAATTTTTTCTAGAGTTTTTAATATTTTTTTGTGACATGGTCTATCAAAGGCTTTTTTAAAGTCGATAAACAGAACAATAGAGCTTCTTGTTCTTGTCTAAACTACTGTTTAATCTATTTGCGAAGTATCCAAGTAAGCGATTTATGCTTTTATTTTGTCTAAATCTGAACTGGTAGTTTTCCAAGAGTTTGTATTTCTCAACAAACATACTCATAGAACCTCTTGGCTACAACTTCTTCTAACAGCTGAGAGAATAGAAATTGGCCTATAGTTACAAATCTCATTTTTCTTTCCATCCTTGTATATAGGGCGAACAACTGAGGTTTTTAGCACTTTTGGAACAGTTGATTGTTCTAAACTTATGTTGACTATTTTAGATATTATTGGAGCCAATATTCTAGAACTATTTTTGAGATCTTTGGGCCTTATGCCATCTACTCCTGCCGATTTATTTTCTTTAAGTGAGAATATTCTCTATTTCTCTCGTTGTAACCTCTGCGAGATACATTGAGCGCTGTGCACCGTTCGTTGGGCTAAGAAAGGATTTATATTCGCATGTGTGTATAGTGTTCTTAATTTCTGCTGACAATTTATTCGCGAACTTATTTACAAGATTATCAAAGAGTATTTCGCTGGCAAAATGTTTGTACGAGTATATTCCATAATGATCAGACAAAATAACAACTCAAACATCTCTCGCCCAAAAGCATTTAATAATAGCATTAAACGAAACCGTGCAATAGGGAAGTCAACTGGTATGCTACTGCTTGATATCAAGAAAGAATTTGAATCGGTGTGACACAGTGGCCTCGTATATAGGTGTAAGATGATAAATTTTGATTTCCCTCCATTTCACTGTAAAATTGTTCAAAGTTTGTTGCCCAATCGTTGTTTTAGAGTGTTCGTTAATGGTAGTTTTTGTCACTTAATTGAATTTCACGCTGGTGTATCCAAAGGCTCGTTTCTTGGACCAGTTTTGTACAACTTACATATATACATCCGATTTTCCAATATTAGCAGAATGTGAACCGGCAATATACGTTAATGACACCGCAATATTGTCGTCGCATGAATTCAGTCTCAACATTGAGACGAATGTAAAAATGCAACCAAAATATTACAGGACTACTATTCGAAATGGAAAATAAAATTAAATGCTGAAAAGGTGCAAGCGTTTTTTTTCACAACAAAAAGAAAATCTTGCTTTCTTCCGACTAACCAGCTAATCATTAACGGACACCAACTAGCAAGGGAATCTTATGTGGAATACTACAAAATAAATATAGATTACGATGTTATGTCCGTTTATAAACAGAAAATCTTTATTTTTTTTTATAATTTGCACGTGTTAAAGGGGATATGAATACCTTTATACAAAATAATTATTCACAAAATAATTTTATAATCGATATTACTATACGAGTGCCAGGTTTGGAATAGTTGTGTTGAATGCTATATTAAAAAACTACAAATATCGCAAAACAAGTTATTGATAATGATGCTGAACCTCTCCTGGCACCATTCCACATCAGACCTACATACTACCTATAGACCTAATGTTGATTTGATCTCTGATAGAATACGAAAACTCAACAGTACGTTCACGATTAGGTGCGACTTATCTGATAATCCACTTATTCATCAATTAAATGTTCCAAATGAAAATTTAACCTGATGTGCTTACGCACTATTTAAGCTTATGTTAATGAACTTTATGTTAACTTATAGCTTTTTGTTATTTTCTTGATTCTTTTATATTAATTTATTCATTTTTATGTTTATTCATTTATATATTTATTTACTTTGTAATATTGTAAAATTATGTATTTAGTTATTTATTTTTTGTTTCATTGTCCTGAATTCATTTATTAGCTTTAAGTACTCGTCTTAAATTATTTATTTATATGCATATTATTCATTTACTTTTTATTTATTTATTTATTTATTAATTTATACACATACTATATATTTAATTATTATTAATTTATTTATTTATTTACATATGTATGTGTAAATTGTGCGGTAACACGCTATAAATTATAAACGAAATAAATACATATCTACATATCTTAACGTAGATAACAAACTGCTTTTGTATAAGCAAGTGCTTAAACAGGTGTGGACATATGGTGTACAGCTTCGGGGCTGTGCCAAAAAAACAATTACAATATTTTACAAACTTTTGAAAATAAAGTGCTAAGAGGAATTGTCAGCGCACCGTGGTACATAAGAAACAACGATATCGATAGAGATCTCGGAATTGTCACTGTGGAAGACGAAATTAAAAACTGCGCGAAAACACAAAAACCGATTAGAAGGACAAGGAGACAAATGCAATTCTACAAATTCTTAGATGAGCGAAATTTATTGCGTCATCTACAAAGAACGAAGCCATTCGACCTAACTCGATAAATCACAACCGCGTTAAAATTACGGAACAAGCAGGAACTTTCACTGAGAAGATACCTGCTAAGCGTTTTAATCTCGTTATATGAAAACTGCTGAGGTTTTTTTACTGGGTAAAAATCCCCATAGTATCTTTTTGAAGATTTTTCAAAAAACAAATTAAAAATTGTTCTCATATGAGTGAATGGTATGTAGGAGCTCATAGTTGGTACTTACTACATTGCTATGGTGCCTGGCAATCACTCGCTGCTGGTATTCACTCTTGGCTAGTTGGCAGATTCTTATGTCATAGTCATAGTCATAAATGGATGTTATTTACAAAAACTGTTGAAGGTAACCAATTGACTTACCGCTGTCATTTCCATCCTGCAATTCATATCTATCTCTCTTTCCCTGGTATTCTTTTAAAAGATCTCGAATTGCTGAAACTGCCGACTCACTGCTAACAAACTTTCTTACCCATTCAGACATTTCCGTAACAGCAGCTTGCATTGCATTTCCAACACGGCCATCACGTTCATGAAAACTGCTACTACCTGGAACCTGATATTGAATCAGTCCCGCCGCTTTAGCTAATTGGTCATAATGATTAAACATTTGCACCCATGGGGGAATTTCTGCCTGCTGTACAGCAACACCACCAACCTCAGCAGCAGAGGCAGTTAAAAATTCTGTATCAATAAAAGTGCCTCTGCTATTGGGCGATGCAGGAGATTTAGAGGATCTACCTGTATTTTCATATTCACTCAGTCGGTAGTGATGTTCATCCTTGGATTTAATATTATCATTAGAAGTTCTTGCATTCATTGCGTTAGGATTTTCGTCATTCCCTTCGCCCGTTGGTGATGTGGATGTGTATCTTGGATTAAAGTTTTTTCTCTTGTTCCGTCCGGGGTTTGTTGCTATGTTTGTGGACGAAAGATTTTGAATAGAAAAGTTATGTATTTCTTTTGCGAATGAATAGGGATCACTGTGAGTGTATTCTTCATTGTAGTCTTCAATTTGTCTTTTATCGGTTTTCCTTTCCGGATGTGATAGCCTTACGAACGGTGGTTGAGATATTTCAGGATCTCTTCCTGCCGATCCGGCGTTCATGTTTTTCTCACACTTGACTGAAAGAGAACATGGAAATAGAAGAGAGGTGTTAAAAGGGATTAAGTCGCTGAGGAAAGGGGGTTTACAAGTGGTTAATGACAAATAGCCGGACATGTTTGTAATAAATTTGTAGCACTGCCACAGCTAATTAAAATGGACCAGAGAGCAATAAAAACAATTTTGCACCTGCCATGGATACAGGTTGACAAGAAAAATCATAGTTAAGGCTGTATGCCCTTAGGAAAATACAAATGACGGGAAAACAACACAAAAATTCTAGATACTTACTAAGGATGAGGCGTGATCTCCGTATTATTCTTGCTTAAATTAAGACCCCTACGCGCCTTGGCGATGTTTCTCAGCTCCTTCCAGTTCTTTCCGGGGAACTGCAATAAACACGGGAGTGAATTTGTTGTATTATACTATCAGCAATGATTTAATTTTTTTTTTGCTAAGACTATGGTTAGAGAGAAGCTACGATATGTAAATACTAATGGAGGGAATCTACATAATGTTTCACAAACCTAAGCAAAACTTCGTAGAATTTGTAGCATTCGATTACTCTATGCAATTTGTTTACGTATGTATCTCAACCAAAACACAGAATTTTAGATTTTTTTTTTTGAAACGTTATAAGCTGTACTCGTAAACATTTCATCACACTGCAACTAGTATAAACTAACGAGCAATATTTGTTTAATCAAATGAAGTATTATGTTTAAATGTATGTACATATGTAAAATCAAACAATTCATTTTAGTGAATTTGAATTAGATACAAAATATCCAGAAGGGCATATTTCACGGGAAATTACTTCACACACACAATAAAAACTGTGTGTGTCCAGTAAAAATTTTGAAGAGTTAATCTAGGAAAGGTAAAATATATTATCTAAGTTTATTTCAGGTTGATTAGGTAATTTGGTACTTACAAATACAAAAAAGTTGCGAAAAAAAATCGACTTAGAGGAAATGTCGTGGCGAATAAAGTGCCCAATTTCCAGAAAGGAAAATGCTTAGATTTCCTAAAAAGGGAACTAAGAAATATAATGACTGCCTAGCACAGGCAGAAGAATCCCGTGATAATGTTGAAAATCAATCATAAACGGCCATACATTTGTAGTAAACATTTCGATTTGAATCTTTTTGGGGGAAAAAATTAAAACACGACGCTGTTCCTACACTTTTTATGAAAAGGAGTGAAATGTTTTTGGAATCTAATGACAATGAACTTGCTTTTGATCCTAAGAAAGCCAAAATAAACTACTCTAATCAAAAAAAATTAAAAGTACAAATGAGTACCGGTATATCCACTGATGAACTAAATGAAGTTTCAGCACTTATAGACTGCAACAGATCTATAGATTCCATAGAATCATAGAATAGAAAGAAATGCGAAGCGAACACAAAAAAGCAATTTTTTTATATTCAACAAATAAGTAGACTGAAAAAAATTAACAAAATCCTCAAAGAGAGAGCTAAAAAGAGTCTAAAATTCAGAAATATCCTGGCAATTAAAGTCCGCAGGCTAAAAAAAGAAGAAAAAATAGAAGAAAAAATAGATATCTTACATGATATAAATAAAAATTCCAAAACATTTTGCAAACTCATTTTATCACAAGGCAAACGACAATTTACCTAAGAAGAAAGGTGGATTTGCCAATGTATATTTTTCCGCTCGTCGTCTGGATATAATTTTCTTCGCGATCAGCTGCAATTGCACTTGCCACACCCAGCTTCATTGCATAGATGGCTAAAACTTAAAAGTTTGTCTCCTGGTCTAAACGAAAATGTTTTTGAGGAAATACAAAAAAATGTTTTAACATTGGAACCAAAAGACAAAGAAGTCATTTTAATATTCGATGAGATGAGTATCCAGGCGAATTTAACATACAACAAATATCATAATCGAGGGCTTCGTTGATTATGGAGAAAATCAAAGATTAGATTTGTGTGCGAAATTAGTTTGCATGTTCATGATTCGTGGTATATGTGGTAAATATAAACAAGTGCTTTATCATGTGACCTGTCCAAGCAATATACCAATAAAGCAGCTCGAAATTGAAGTATACAACTGTATTGACATATGTAGAAATCTGGGACTAAACGTAAGAGGCATTTGCTATGACCAAGGCCCCACGAATCGAAGCCTTTTCAATAAATTGAAGCTGGATGAGGACAACAGTTCCTTTCTTTATAAAGAAAAAAAAGTGTATGGAATGTATGATGTGCCACATTTAATCAAAAGTGTAAGAAACAATCTTTTAAGATCAGACTTACAAAGTCTGGATGGAGTTGTAAGCTGGAAAATAATTGAGTATATCTATAATACAGAAAGAAATAATATCACAAAAATGTGTCCAAAACTAAAATATGCTCATATAGATCCCACAGAATTTCAAAAAATTAATGTGAAACTAGCGGCAAAAGTACTTAGCAGATCCGTGGCTTGCGCAATTAATGCATTACAGCACTTGAATAAATTTCCAGAGAAAATTGCACAGTTTGCGCAACCAACAGCAGAATTTATAAATAAAATCAATAAAATATTTGATTCATTGAATGGAAGACCTGCACTTATTCGAAATGACGCAAATATTGGATTTTTAAAAGAAATGCAATCATATTTAAAACAAATTCAGCCAATCAATGTAAAATGTAAACCCTTCTGCTTTAAGGGCCTGATTATGACAATTGAAAGTATTTTAATGATAAAAAAGAATTATTCAATGATTACTGTGAGTTACATTTTATATACGTTAACAAGTTCAATCAGGACCCACTAGAAAACCTTTTTGGAAAAATAAGAGCAAGAAATTTTAATAAAAATAATCCAAACGCGTCTGAATTTGACTCATTACTGGCCAAAATGATTGCTCTAAAATTTGTGTTTAAGTCAAAATTTTCCAATTGTAAAGAAGAAGATTCTGAATATTTACAGTTAGATTGGAATGCTGTGTTGGATACTGAAAATAAAACAAAGATTGTCCTAACAAAGGAGCAAGAGAAAAATGAAAACATATTCGATCTAGCCAAATATTGTGAATCCGAACTTCTAGCGATAGAATTACCAGATGAAGACACGATTTCAATAAAAATTACAGAAATGAATGACATAACCACAAGGTATTTTGCAGGTTACCGCTTTTTTAAAACACTTAACAAAATGAATGGAGTTTGTGAGAACTGTGTCAAAGAAATGACAAAGGACAAAACCAATTTCGATCTCACGGAAATATTGATCAAATTGAAAGAATATGAACACTCCAATGAAAATCATAAATATAAAATATATATATATATATGAAATATATATATAAATATTCAAGTATTTACCACTTGTTTCAGAAATGTCCATTTGCATCTAATCTTAGAGAAAATATAGTAAATCTCAAAAACAAATTTGCACTATCCAGATTGGTTTGAAACGACAAATAAATGTTATTCGCACAAAATTGATACAGTCAATTTCCTTGTGGTAGGTCTGCTTTGGAAAAATTGTAAGTGGTTTATTGACAAGAGCACAAGCAAGAAAAGGAATCCAAAACAAAAGACAAAAAAGTTGCAAAATTTAATGAATATGTAAACTAAAATAAATATTTAATAAATATTTACACATGTACATATTGTATGAATATTTGAAATGCGGTGGTGAGGTAAGTGAGGTGGTGGGGGTCAATTTTCTGCCACGTCCGCGTTCGTGTCCCCTAGAACCCACTTTGGTTAAGGCATTGTGAATCAAAATCAAATCATACTTCTAATATGTATTATGTAAATGTCTACAGACAAAAATATTTTGTAAATGCATTTTCACGTAAATGCCTTTACCTAAAGTGGGCTAAGAGCAGAGTTGATTTTGTTTCCTATTGTTTAACGTGCAAAAAATAATAAAAGAGTGGCTATGGCTACCTATCAGACCTCTTCTTTTATGTAAAATGTAAGGACCAAACATCAAACATATTGTAAATGAGAGTAGGAGTACCACAAGGATTTGTAAAAGACAAATGTATTCAAACAATTAGGAACTAAATAAACATAATTATTTGTCTCAGCCTCAATCTTATAATACGTACATACATACCTACATACATATGAATAAAGTAAAGTAATATAAAGTTAGCCTACAATACCTACAGTACCTACTATTTAAATTGTTTGTACCGTACCTACAAATTCTTAACATCATCGCAGATCGCATTAAAATTATTCCTGATCTTAACCTACCCTAATTTAATGTACATATGTAGGTATACATACATACATATGTAGGTATACATACATACATATGTAGGTATATTTCTGCTCTGTCTGTTCCTCACCGTGCCAAAGTCGCAGGCCAGGACAAAAAATACGAGAATACAAAACAAAACAAAAAATATATTTCGCTGTGGGTATGTCACAAACTCTTCGCTGGTGGTGAAAGCTTTTCGCAAAGCAAACAGAAAATTTATTTTCCGTTTTTTTTCTTAGCGAAGCAGAAAAGCTTTTTGTTTGCCCATTGTTGTTTCCTCGTCGCAAAAAAGATGAACTTTTTTTTGTATGGGGATGCGACATCTGGGTAAGTTTATTATCTGTGCTATGATTCAAAGACGGTGTCGTGACATAGGGCCATATTGTGAAGTATGGCCTTATGAGGCAGTGTTATTAGATTCTTATATTAAAAAAAAAAATTAAAATAAAAAAAAAAAATTTAAATGAATTGTGAAGTTTTTTCTAGCACAACTTAAATTATAAGATGAAATACATTCCTTAACAAATGATCACATTTCGTATTTTATTTCTTCTTCTCCAGTATCATTGGTCGCTATGCTATTTTCCGAAAAAGTTTTAAATCATACGAGTAAATGAGAAATAATTTCACAAAATTGCTGGTTAAATTTTCCCACATTAAGTGAGAAATAACTTCACATCATAAAAGTGCATTTATTTCCCACTTGAGGTGGACTGGGGGGTGCAGGGAAATAACGTCACGGGAATTTATTTGGGAATTAAGTCCACCTCAAGTGGGAAATAAATGCACTTTTACGATGTGAAATTATTTCCCACTGAAAGTGGAAATTAGTTTAACTTTTAATGTGGCGTTATTTCCCACTTAAGGTGGATAATAATTTGATTTTATTTGAAAATTCAGAACTATTTTCTTGTGTGATTTACTCCCACATGTGTATTAGGGTGCCGTGACATAAGGCCATATTTCAAAGTATAGCTTTATGTCGCTTTGCGAAAGGGTCATAAGGCCATATTTCGAGGTATGGCCTTATGTCGCTTTCGTAAATGGCCTTATGTCGCTTTCAAATGGATGTGATTAGTACAAGAAAAACAGAACTATACACCACGTAGCGGCGCCCTGAGCAACTACATGTGAGGCCGAAGACTTTCCAGTGTATGAGTCGAAGAGAAGTTATTGTTTTTTTTTTTTTTTTTAGTGCCACACGAGCACTGTTTAATTTGCATCATTGTGCCCTGACAATGTCTTGAACGACTTTGTTTTGAAACCTTTGAAATATGTCAATGTTTGCTTGGGAAGTACACCCCCATAGCTGAATATCGTACGTCCATACTGTTTTGAATATTATATATTCCCCGTCACGCTTTTCTAACCATGGCTGTATTTACGTTATAGGTTGGTGGGTCTACCTGCCTTTCTCCGAGGTATTCCAGAGCTCTTGCCACTCCCTCACGTTTCGCATCCTTACTGCTATTTGTCGGTTTTCGCCATCCATATTGTTTCATCTAGCTCAGTGTCGTTCTAGTTTTACTTGCGTTACTGTTTGTCTGCCAGGATGTTTATTGGAGGCATTCTTGCGACTAAGCTAGCTACATCGTTCGAAGTAGTGCGGAATGCCCAACTTACCTTCAACACTCAGATTCGGTACACAGACGCGATTTTTTTAACTGGTTGAGTTAATCCTCGTTGCTCTGACCCAGATTGGTGCAGCGTAGAGGATTATAGATGTAGCTACTTTCGGCAAAAGCAGTCTTCGATTATGCCTTGGTCCACGTTGGCCATGATGCACGCTAGTGCAACATTCACATTCGCTGCTTTTCCGCTGATGTATTTTATGTGCTCTTTGAATGGAAGTCTCTTATCTATCATGAAGCCTAGGTATTTTATCATATTTGTGTCTTAAATGTTATGGTATGTGCGCGTACTGTAAAATTGACCGTTTCTATCTCCTTCCTACTGCCTATGAGCACTGACCCGGTTTTGTGTTCTACCAGAGTCAGGCCAGCCGAATCAAGACACTGTCGAGCAATCCTTATTGTCGAGTTGATAATCCACTTCTTTCAGCAGTTTAGCAGTAACAACGATAGCGATGTCGGCGGCAAACCCTGTTCAGGGATGGGGAGACGTAGGATTCCGTCATAAATAATATTCGAAAGCAGTCCACCCAATACAGAGCCCTGTGGTACGTCGCCAGTATTCCTGTATTACTTGAGGCCGTTGTGAGTATTGTATATCATATAGTCGGTCACAATTTTAATAAGATACATTGGTGGTCGCATGTCTATTTTAAGAATATGGCTCCAGTTTGCCGTATTAAATACATTTTTACTGTCAAGGTTTATTACTAGGCAGAACTTCTTAAAGTCACCTTTTCACCTTCAACTTTGTATGCCTTTTTATGCAGTTTCGACTACTATGTTAATCGCATCTAGAGTTGAGCGTGCCTTCCGAAAGCCGTACTGGTGCTGTGACAACCTCCTCCCTTCCTACAGTTTCTATTGCTGGTTCTAGTCTGTTGTAGATGACGCGCTGCAGTATTTTCCCTGCTGTATCTGGCATACATAATGGACGATATGACGAGGGCTTGTCTAGTGAATTGTTTCCTTTAGGGAGTAATACTAAGATCTGCCATTTCCATTGATCCAGAAAGATGAGTTATAGACGTCGGTAAACATGTATGGGAGCGCTTTGGGTGACGGCTGAAGGGCAATGTTGGGAATACCGTCCGATCAAGGTGCCTCCTTGCCCCCTATTTTGCTACAGATTTTGATCAACTCCCCTGCGGTGAGTAAGGGAATGTTGTGTTTCTACAGTTTCTTCATCCACAAGGGTGCTTTCTTCGTGATATGGGAACAATCCTGTAACAATATTGATCAAAAACTTGGGGCAGGTGGAAATCGATGGCTGCCATCAATTAAGTTTTTTCATAACAACTTGGTAGCCATACCCTAGGGTTTTTTTTTATAATCGCGCGCCGAAGGGAATATGAATACCCTTAAACTGTTTCAGGGCACGGGCGTTAGGAAAAGGGGGAAGAGGAACAGAGGAGGAGCGTGTGCACATTGGCTTTAAATGTTTGAAGGTTGTAGTGATGGGGAAATACAGAGCCTGGTAGATCACTCCACATTCGTGTCGTTCTGCTTATAAACGAATCCCTATATTTGGTAGTACGACCGACTGCTTCATTGCATAGCTCTAGAAAGCATTTTTTCTTACTTCTGATGATGGCTGTTTTCAGCTCTCTACGTGCTGTCTTGTAGCACTGGTGTAATTCAATGGTGGTGGCCGTTGCTCTAGAGTACGTATATACGAGTAGGCTCCTCGCTTTATGACATTTGGTATTAACTCATTCCACGAGCAAGCTGGTGGGCGATGATTACACAATCGTATCCATACCATTGTAGCGTCCCATACCCTGACTAGCATTTTTATGGCTTGTACGCTGCTAGCAGAACCCGTTATTCCTGCGTCTCTAACGAAGACATTAGAGTATAGCTCTTCATTAAAAGGGTCTGCCAGCCATCCTCGCTTCCGTATTGGTTTTGCTGATTTTTTGTTTCAGGAATGATATCGAAAACAATCGCCTGATGATCGCTATATGTGCAGAGGTCGATGACATTCCATACGGTCCACCGCGTTAAACAGATGCTCATAAATATGATGTTGATGACGGAGTCTTTATTTCCCATCACACAAAACTGACATATGACACACTTTCCGTAGGTCCATATGTCAGTTTTGTGGGTATCGTCCGATGCCTATATGCTTTTCTTCATACCCTTGTATGGTTCACTAAGGATAGCGATATCAACTTATTCTTCACGAATAGATTGTACTAAGCGGTTGTGCGCTGCTTTATAATGGTTGAGGTTGAGTTGTAAGAACTTAATAATCTGCCCTTCAGCTCTCTTAATGCCTTTCGGAACGAGGAACAACTACTGCTTCCGGTTATATGGTTGCTGTTCATGTTCTCCTCCGCAACATAGTATTTTTTATTTTGTTTTTACGGATACGCCAAACGATGTGGTAATCTTCTAAAGATACTAGTAGCCTAGTAGCATGTACGATTCGAATACCCGATTACTCGATGCTAGGAATGCGCCTACGTACTAATAAACACCCAGCTCACTTATACCACTCTCCCCGCGGGACTGCCGTTAGGTATTACTTCGCGGGGCTGGTTAGTAATTCATGCTATGCTTCTTGTATTGCTGCTTCTACTCTCCTTGCTTTCTCAATTATACGAAGCCCTTTTTGCACATTCATTACGAGTGCGCAAATTTCCATCCAGTTCTCCTCTGATCGCAACATGTGGTCTATAAGGAGCGGTGGACTCGGGAAGTTATTTCTCCATTTTGCGAAGCGACTGCCGACAGTTTCCTAAGTGTCTCCATCGTCGCTAACGCCGCCGCCCAAACCACGGCAGCATACAGGAGAACAGAGCTAACGGCTCTGGATTGTAAAATCCGTCTAGCGTACCCAGGTCCTCCGATGTTTGGTACTATTCGAGAGAGTAAGGAAGCTTTCTTGCTCGAGTATTCTACGTGGGCTTTAAACTTTAATTTATCATCAAGCATTACTCTAAATATTTAATTGCTTCTTTTTATCTTATAGTCTGGCTGCCGACTCGAATATTCGCATATTCAACAGCCTTTCGACTTGTTATAAGAACAGCCTCAGTTTTGTGGTCTGCTTTTTTTTTATAATTTGCAAGTGTTAAAGGGGATATGAATACCCTTATACTAATTTTTAGAACACGTGCATTTTTATGGAAAGAGGAAGAGACAGAGAGAAAGAAGGATTGGTGTAGTGGGTTTGAAACTTAGGTGGTATTAAGTTTCTGTAAACTCCAAGGGTGGCTGTCCAGATAACTTCTTAAAGTCACCTTTTCACCTTCAACTTTGTATGCCTTTTTATGCAGTTTCGACTACTATGTTAATCGCATCTAGAGTTGAGCGTGCCTTCCGAAAGCCGTACTGGTGCTGTGACAACCTCCTCCCTTCCTACAGTTTCTATTGCTGGTTCTAGTCTGTTGTAGATGACGCGCTGCAGTATTTTCCCTGCTGTATCTGGCATACATAATGGACGATATGACGAGGGCTTGTCTAGTGAATTGTTTCCTTTAGGGAGTAATACTAAGATCTGCCATTTCCATTGATCCAGAAAGATGAGTTATAGACGTCGGTAAACATGTATGGGAGCGCTTTGGGTGACGGCTGAAGGGCAATGTTGGGAATACCGTCCGATCAAGGTGCCTCCTTGCCCCCTATTTTGCTACAGATTTTGATCAACTCCCCTGCGGTGAGTAAGGGAATGTTGTGTTTCTACAGTTTCTTCATCCACAAGGGTGCTTTCTTCGTGATATGGGAACAATCCTGTAACAATATTGATCAAAAACTTGGGGCAGGTGGAAATCGATGGCTGCCATCAATTAAGTTTTTTCATAACAACTTGGTAGCCATACCCTAGGGTTTTTTTTTATAATCGCGCGCCGAAGGGAATATGAATACCCTTAAACTGTTTCAGGGCACGGGCGTTAGGAAAAGGGGGAAGAGGAACAGAGGAGGAGCGTGTGCACATTGGCTTTAAATGTTTGAAGGTTGTAGTGATGGGGAAATACAGAGCCTGGTAGATCACTCCACATTCGTGTCGTTCTGCTTATAAACGAATCCCTATATTTGGTAGTACGACCGACTGCTTCATTGCATAGCTCTAGAAAGCATTTTTTCTTACTTCTGATGATGGCTGTTTTCAGCTCTCTACGTGCTGTCTTGTAGCACTGGTGTAATTCAATGGTGGTGGCCGTTGCTCTAGAGTACGTATATACGAGTAGGCTCCTCGCTTTATGACATTTGGTATTAACTCATTCCACGAGCAAGCTGGTGGGCGATGATTACACAATCGTATCCATACCATTGTAGCGTCCCATACCCTGACTAGCATTTTTATGGCTTGTACGCTGCTAGCAGAACCCGTTATTCCTGCGTCTCTAACGAAGACATTAGAGTATAGCTCTTCATTAAAAGGGTCTGCCAGCCATCCTCGCTTCCGTATTGGTTTTGCTGATTTTTTGTTTCAGGAATGATATCGAAAACAATCGCCTGATGATCGCTATATGTGCAGAGGTCGATGACATTCCATACGGTCCACCGCGTTAAACAGATGCTCATAAATATGATGTTGATGACGGAGTCTTTATTTCCCATCACACAAAACTGACATATGACACACTTTCCGTAGGTCCATATGTCAGTTTTGTGGGTATCGTCCGATGCCTATATGCTTTTCTTCATACCCTTGTATGGTTCACTAAGGATAGCGATATCAACTTATTCTTCACGAATAGATTGTACTAAGCGGTTGTGCGCTGCTTTATAATGGTTGAGGTTGAGTTGTAAGAACTTAATAATCTGCCCTTCAGCTCTCTTAATGCCTATCGGAACGAGGAACAACTACTGCTTCCGGTTATATGGTTGCTGTTCATGTTCTCCTCCGCAACATAGTATTTTTTATTTTGTTTTTACGGATACGCCAAACGATGTGGTAATCTTCTAAAGATACTAGTAGCCTAGTAGCATGTACGATTCGAATACCCGATTACTCGATGCTAGGAATGCGCCTACGTACTAATAAACACCCAGCTCACTTATACCACTCTCCCCGCGGGACTGCCGTTAGGTATTACTTCGCGGGGCTGGTTAGTAATTCATGCTATGCTTCTTGTATTGCTGCTTCTACTCTCCTTGCTTTCTCAATTATACGAAGCCCTTTTAGCACATTCATTACGAGTGCGCAAATTTCCATCCAGTTCTCCTCTGATCGCAACATGTGGTCTATAAGGAGCGGTGGACTCGGGAAGTTATTTCTCCATTTTGCGAAGCGACTGCCGACAGTTTCCTAAGTGTCTCCATCGTCGCTAACGCCGCCGCCCAAACCACGGCAGCATACAGGAGAACAGAGCTAACGGCTCTGGATTGTAAAATCCGTCTAGCGTACCCAGGTCCTCCGATGTTTGGTACTATTCGAGAGAGTAAGGAAGCTTTCTTGCTCGAGTATTCTACGTGGGCTTTAAACTTTAATTTATCATCAAGCATTACTCTAAATATTTAATTGCTTCTTTTTATCTTATAGTCTGGCTGCCGACTCGAATATTCGCATATTCAACAGCCTTTCGACTTGTTATAAGAACAGCCTCAGTTTTGTGGTCTGCTTTTTTTTTATAATTTGCAAGTGTTAAAGGGGATATGAATACCCTTATACTAATTTTTAGAACACGTGCATTTTTATGGAAAGAGGAAGAGACAGAGAGAAAGAAGGATTGGTGTAGTGGGTTTGAAACTTAGGTGGTATTAAGTTTCTGTAAACTCCAAGGGTGGCTGTCCAGATAACTGGGGAGTATTTTGTTTGATTTCGCTATTATTGTCGTTGCTTATGATTCCTGATGTCATCATCACGATCAAGTTGCATTTTAGCCATATGACCACCCTACTGCCAGTGTTATGCCTTCACAGTAGAGTTGACTTTTTATTTATTTCATGCGAAATAAATAGATGAATCTTCACATCAGAATTCGAACCGTGAATCAACAGCGTGATAAGCGATGATGTTACCACTACACCACGGCTAATTCTAGACCGGCGGATACTAGCCAGTCTCTGATTTTTGCGATTGCTTCGTTTGTGGCTGACTCTATTTCGTGGATGTGTTTGGACGGTAACAACTATGACGTCATCAGCGAACCCGATTATCCTAACTCCTTGTGGCAGTGTTAGGCGCAGGGCTCCGTCGTACATAATATTCCATAGAAGAGGGCCTAGTACCGATACTTGTGGGACTCCCGCAGTGACGTTGTAGTACTTTATCCCCTAGTCAGTTTGGTACCTCAACTTTCTGTTTGTGAAGTAATTTGTGATTATCCTCAACAGGAAGTATGGAATATTCATTCTGGTCAGCGATGTCCTTATAAACGATCAATCTGCCGAGTTAAATGCATTTTTAATGTCCAGAGTCACTACTGCACAGTATTTCTTTGTCCCCTCTCGCCATCTTTCCCCAACCTGATTCCAGTGGCGGTGTGAGCAAATAGTAAACCGTACCCAAGGATGTAAGGCTGAGGGTAAAATCAATCGCTAACGAGCTCCTTCAGGTTCCCTGGCAAGGGCCTGTCGTAATTTGCCTTATCGTAGCAGAACTGGATATGCTGCGATGCACATATCCCATTCATGGGAATTAACATGAACAAAACTAATTTAACAAAAACAAATACAAAAAATAGTAATTTAGATGAGACCGGTCCTCCTTTAAAACCAGACGGTAGCACGGCGATTAAGCTGTTTACCGGTAATACTCCAAATGTATTGGCTAGCAAAAGGATTGTGAATTCACATTGTCCATCTGCTGCCAAAAGCCGCACGGAGCCTAGTAAAGGTATTTTAAAGTCCAATAAGGACTCTTCGGGATCGGGTTGTAGATCCGGCTCACGACAAGTCGCTCCATCAAAACAGACGTACAAAACTCAGCTGGCCGTATTCTCCAGAAATTCGGCAACATTGCGGAGAACAAAATGAACGATAGGGTGAAAACCCTAGTCGATTGGACCAAAAAGATCGTCAGTACTGAACCCAGTAAGACTAACAGAGACTTCACGTCTAAAAGACAGAGATCCTTGGAAGAATCCGGGGTGGATTCAAAAAGACCTAAAATGCACAACACGAGCACTTCTTCCAAGCCCTCCAACGTCACATCTAAATCTTATAGCGAAGTCCTCAAAGACAGGTTTGTACTGGCAGTTATCAATAAAAACGACACCGATGGTACAATTACTCCAGATAAATGGAGGGATGATCCCAGAAAACTGGCGACTTGATTTTCAGACATCATGAAAGAGAATCCCGGCCCACCTCCCAACTATCGTGACGGCGGTTGGCATCAAGGGCAACAAGCTGATCGCTTGTGCTGATAAGAGATTTTGTGATCTCCATAAGCTAGCGATTGGTTAACTAGAGGCGGATTGGCTGGTCCTAAGCTTGAGGTTGCAGCTAGGGAGGATATCCCTTGCAGACCAAGAATTCGCACCTGGTAACAAAAACTCTGAGACATCAATCTCAGGATGATGACTCTCATACAACCATCTTTAGTCATTGACGGTTCGCTATCAGACATTGAGATGAGCGACATTACAGACAAAACACATTTGAGTGAGGATGAACCTCTTGGCTTGTCCTCAGACTCGGAGGGCTTGAACAATACTGTGGTGGAGGTTTCTGCCTGATTGTAGCAACAATGCTGCAGTTAGTTCAGATTGACCTCCACCAATCCAAAACGGCTTCGCCCGGCCTTCTTCTCCGTCTCTCAAAGGATAGGGAAGATATTGTCTTGATCCAAGAACCTTGGGTTGTTAACAACCTAGTTTGTGGACTCAAGACTCCCGGGTACTATTAACTGTATGTCAAGGATAAAGGTATACCTAGATCGTCCATATTGGTAAAAAGTAGCATTAAAGTAATTTTAGTTCCTAATTACAGTGATCGAGATACAACCATAGCGTTGCTAGAAACAAGCAAGCGCTCCTACTATCTAGCATCGGCTTATCTCGCCCACGACATCATAGACCTTCCTGGACCCACTATGGTAAGACTGGTTGCAGACGCTGAAAGAAGTAAAACTGGAGTCATAGTTGGCTGTGATGCTATTGCACACCACTCCGCTTGGGGTAGCTCTGACATCAACGAAAAGGGTGAGTTGCTTTTTGGCTATATTCTAAAAACTAACCTCATTTTGTGTAACATCGGTAAAGAACCTACATTTATAACTAAAAACCGACAGGAGGTGCTATATAAAACCCTTGTCTCCGACAACATTAATCAATTGATCAAGAACTGGAAGGTATCTGGTGAACACTCTTTTTCTGACCACCGATACTTTCTTGACGACGATCCTCCAGACCCATTGGTTCAATATAGTGAAACTTGAAGGAAATTGGTTAATTCCAACACTCTAAAGTCCCCGAGCAATCCTCAAAAGCTTGATTGTACGGTTAAGGACCTTACCTTCCTCTTGTCCTTTGGTTAGGGTTAGGGGCAAGAAAAAACCACACTGGTGGATCTCTGATCTAGGACCCCTTAGAAATACTTGCAGGAAACACTTCAACAAAAGCACAAGAGATTCATCTGACTGGGACTCGTACAAAGAATCCCTAAAAACATATAAAAAATAATTGACGAAGGTCAAACGTAATTCTTGGAGAGTCTTTTGTGGCAAAATAGAAGAATCTTCTGAGGCGTATAGGCTCAGAAAAATCCTCTCGACAAATCCTTCAGGGTCCAGCTGTTTATTAAAAACAGATGGGTCCTGGACAACTCCTCGTGTAGATACGTTAAATTTACTTATTGATACACACTTCTCAAGTAATTCCCTAACTGCCAACAATATTGACCCTATCAAGTCAAATACTCAAAACACCAACCTCTCAAGTCTGATTGCGCAGGACAAATTCCTTTGGACGCTACATCGCTTCAAACAATACAAATTCGCTGGACCAGATGGCATAACACCTGCTAAACTACAAATGTCATTTGACATTATCCTGCCAGTTCTAAAAAAGAAATTTCAGAGCTGTCTGGATCCGCTGTCCATATTCCGCATATATGGAGAGAAGTCAATGTGGTCTTCATACCCAAAGTTGGAAAATATTCACACGATAGTCCAAAAGAGCTCAGACCTATAAGTCTATCATCATTCCTTCTAAAAATACTAAATCGACTGATTGATATCCATTTACGTGACAGTATTGACACACAACTACTGTCCGCGGCTCAACATGCATACTGTAAGGGCAAATTAGTAGAAATAGCATTGCATACGATAGTCAATAAGATCGAATACTCCATGTATCATAAGGAGTACACTATGGTAGCTTTTCTAGATATTGAAGGCGCTTTTAACAACGTCTAGTCATCTGTTATAATCAAAGCACTGTCAAATCTGTAGATAGATAGCTCACTTGGCGAGCTGATTAATTTACTGCTTAATAGTCGGATTATCAACTTAAAGCAGGGTGGGACATCTGTTAGAAGATATTTCAGCAGGGGTACCCCTCAAGGAGGCGTCCTATCTCCACTTCTTTATAATTTGGTGGTTAATGAATTATTTATAATCCTGGAAGCTGAGTGTTGCGAAGTTATCGCCTATGTGGACGATGTTGCTATAGCACTCTCTGGTAAACACGTCACTGCCTTAAAGGGGCTCCTACAAAACGCTTTGAATAAGCTATCTAGATGGACAGCTCGGTGTGGTCTACGGACGACAACATCTGCAGCAATGGACATTCTTTTCACTTAACACCCCTCGACATTTATGGCAGGCAAATGGCAGCTAACTCATCTATTCGCCTTAAAGCTACTTCACAGTGGTCTAAAAAAGTATATGACCACGCCTTTAGTTTTAGTTTTAGTTAAATTTTGACAAAAACTTACAAGTTACCATCCAGAGCATTCTGAGAACCCCCCTGTGGGTTAGGGGACGGAATATACCCACGGTAGGCATGCCTGTCGTAAAAGGCGACTAAAATGCCAACCCGCCGTCTTTCTTGAGATTACGGCAAAAAAATTGATGCAGTGAACAAAACGAACGGTATTACTTACGATCGTACCTCACCGAAAGACTTTCGCGTTAAGCACGGAAATGATTACTCTGATTTCAAGGGGATTATGGCCGGAGTCCCACAAGGAAGTGTACGTGGCCCACTTCTATATTTACTCTACACGTGTGATATCCCACAGGAAAGAAACTGCGTCGTCGCCACGTTTGCGGACGATACGCCGATATTGACAACGGGCGATACAATTGAAGCAGCACTGAAAAGCTGCAACATGCTATTAATAAAGACACGCTTGGACGAATTCTTGGCGTATTGTGCTGAAAGAAAGCAAATCTACTCACGTGAACTTTACCTACAAAAAAGTGGACAGAATACCCGTATATTTAAACTCGGCTCAAATACCATACGCAAACGAAGCAAAATATCTAGGAATGACTCTAGATGTTAAGCTTAAATGGAAATCGCACGTTAAAAAGAAACGTGACAAGCTCGAATACAAATACCGACAAATGTACTGGCTACTCGGAAAACATTCGAAGTTGAGCCTACATAACAAACTGCTTATCTATAAGCAAGTGCTGAAGCCAGTGTGGACGTATGGTCTACAACTATGGGGTTGTACCAGGAAAAGCAATAGAAACTTCTTACAAACTTTTGAAAATGAAGTTCTTAGAACGATCGTTAGCGCACTGTGGTACGTACGTAACGAAGACAAAGGACAAAACCTTTTGACCTCGCGTCATAGTATATGCCGTCTCTTTTCGTCTCCTAAACCACTGTACCGTGTTCCAGGCGGAGATAATGGCAATAAGGGAAGTCTTGTCTTGGCTAAAGAAAAATGTGATATCATCCATTGATATCCGCATATTTTCAGACAGCCAAGCAGCAATCAAATCTTTGGAATCATCCTCAATAAATTCTTTAACAGCTCTAGACTGCCGATCGTCTCATATAGAGATAGCGGAGCAGTTTAGTATTCACCTAATTTGGGTGCCGGGGCAAAGGGACATTCCAGGGAATTGTGAGGCTGACGAACTTGCCAGGCATGGAACAATAATACCCATCCTTCCAGGCAAAAGTTCACTGGGTACGCCTATCGCTACATGCAAACTCAAATTAAAGCTGGATGCTATTGAAAAGGCTTGGCGTCTTCTCAAACGATTTCTGCAGAAGCTGCATGGACGAGGAGGAAGAAGAGACTATTTTTCACCTTCTTTGCGCCTGCCCAGCTCTCCCAAAGAAGGAAGCTCCACTTAGGAGCCTTCTGTTTCAACGACTTAAATGATCTGAATAATATAGACATTAGGGACCATCTACGATTCATCAGAAGCTACAAATGGTTCAACGAGTAAGCTAGAGGTCGCGTCCCAAACCCATGTGGTATCACAATGGACCTATTACTGGTATAAGTGCGTTGGCTTTTTTTGTTGACAGCCACCTCAACCTAACCTAACCTACCATATTTTAATTTTGTATTTGAAAAAATATTTCAAAATGAGATAAGGCCCCAAAAAATTCAATTGCACCCCAAATTTAGACAATTTTTGTTATTGTTGTACTAAATGCACATTTTTGGGGCTTTAGTAAATTTTTTTTTTACCTTATTTCCTGCGGCGTAATTTCGCAGCGCCCATTCAAACAATATTGACCGTTTTTTATTTTATTTTATTTAGCTTAATACAAGCAAATCTTAAAACTAACAACATAGAAACTTAAAACTAATTTTTTATTTTTTATTTATTTTTTATCCCACACATGAGCCCTAGGGCCCACGTTTTATTTTCTTAAATATAACTTACAAACTACATAGAGAACTGGAGGTTAGGCATGATCGAAGTGGAGAAGGACATTACGGAGTGTGCTTTTGCTCCTATTAAAGTCAAAAATATGAGACGCATCATTTGATTTCCGCAGCATTCTTCACATTGGTTCGTAGTAACCATAATTAGTGCGATGAGGAGGCATACGAAATACGGAAACAGACCTAAGGTTGCGGGGATTGATATTGAGAGAGGTCGACTGAAGCAGGGCAGGACAATCAATGTTACCAGATAATAACTAATGGATGAAAAGTATGTCGGCAACATCCCGACGTTTTTCCAATAATTGAAGATTAATCAATCTAAGACGATCAGCATAGGGTGGAAGGTTAACGTTATTAGCCCAACCGAGACCGCGTAAGGCGAATCGCATGAAACTGCGCTGCACTACCCCAATTCTCATGGTATGGGCAACATAATGGGGCGACCATACTTGGCTGGCATACTCGAGTAGGGGTCTGACGAAGGTAATATAGAGGGATTTAGTTACATATGAGTCAGAAAACTAATTTGACCAGCGTTTCACAAAGCCAAGCGCTGAGTTGGCTCTATTAATGATACTGTCCATATGTGAAAGAAAGTTGAGTTCACTATCAGAGATGACACCTAAAACGCGTGCTGATCTGACTAAGGGTACAGGCTCATCACGAATAAAGTAGACCCTAGGAAGTGGTGACAGGCGTTTGCGGGAGTAGGTAATGGAATGACATTTATCGACATTAAGCTCTAAGAAATTTTTGTTACACCAGATGGAGAAACTATTCAGACGAGAATCAGCGGGAGATGAAATACGTCTAAAGTTTTTCATATCATCAGCGTAGACCAGAAGGTTGAAGTTTTGAATGACATGTTCGCCATCGTTTATCGTAAGGATAAAGATTAGAGGTTCCTTGAGGAACCCCTGAAGTTGCTATAATAGGGTCCGATATTGACGATCTAAAACGGACTTTGTATTGGCAGCGGTCCAAAGTCGAGAGAAGGTGATTGTTCTCAGAGACTGCGGAATTATAGGCGTCGGAAGAGAAAATTAGGTCAAGTTGCATATTCAAGTTATTTCGAATGCCACTTACTTGGAAAAGTCCAGAGTCAGAGAGACAATCGGTTAGTAAGATTTCCTTATCAGATGTGGCCCCATGGATATAATGGGACTCGTCATCAGATTGAGACCATTGAAGATGGGGAAGATTAAAGTCCCTAAAATAATGGCGTCATCGCATGGATTCGACTTGTTTCCGTCAAAGTAAAAATGTCGTAGGGGAGTTTTTGGGAGTTTAGAAATACGTCGCGGGTTTTCGTGCGCAATCCTCTGACATTTTGATAGTAGATAGACAGGTATTTAGAAGCAATTTTGGGGTTGTATGGGTGAGACAAGATTGAGTCGGAGCAGTGATTAGGGATGATAATATTTGTTTAAGCCGGCACGGCTTCTTTGAAGGTGGGAAGTTCTTTTAGAGCTGAGGTAGGCGGCAAATGAAGACAGGTCTTCAAAAACACTGTGAGGTGAAATATTAATAGGTCGGTCAGTAGGAAGATCTTCTTGGTGAATGGCTACCATGACGTTAGTTTTAGTCTTGCCATCGATCTAAACAGAGTCGGGTTTGTTATGGAGGTAAGCAAGGAAGAGTCGGACACTATTGTAGATTCTGTGGTCCCTTAATCGAGGTGTAGCGACTATCGATTGAATCAGCGGAATTCATAGTAAGTTTTATGACGGGAGGGAGGAGAGGGTCGAGAAAGGGGGGAGAAGGATTGGCCACAGGGTTAGGGTTGAAGGTATTATTAGCACAAAGAGAGGCGGAAGAGTTTGAATCCGAGAGATCAAAGGACACGTGGTTGAGGTTAGACTTGTTTTCTGAGCGAGTGGCAGCAGATGTTTCGGATGGAGATGGCAGGAGAGAGGCAGAAGAGTTTACACGCGAGAGGTCAAAGGACACCCTGTTAGGATTAGATTTGTTAACAGAGTGGCAGCAGATGTTTCGGGTAGAATTGGGGCTGCAGGGTTGAGAATATACGATCGCATGAAGTTGGGATACTTGGGAGCGCAATTAAGATAAGGAAGTAATCCCACTTTAAATTGCCAATTAGAGTGTGGCCCGCGAGTATTATTGCCAGTGGAAAGAGAGTGAGGCAGAGATGACGGATTAGGCTTAGAACTAACGGGTTTGTTAGAGCTAGGGTTTTTATCTGGCTTAGAATTAGGTTTAGAGTTATGAGAGTAAGGCTTAGAGTTAGGCTTAGATTTATGGTTAGGATTCTGCTTTTTGTTACCCTTCTTGATCCATTTGACTATGGTCATCTTCCCCCAGCTGATGGTATCGTCAAGAGAGTTCCAGAACAACCAACTGAATTTCGATGGAATGTTGAACTTGAACTTTATTGACTTTATTGAATAATACCATTTTGCCAACTGATATGAACATCATTAAGAAATATTTTGCAGATTTCTGAACAGATGTATGTATGTATGTACATATATTAGCTAAACTTAGTTCAGATCAGAATTTACGGCTACTTGAATCGTCGTCTTAGGATTTAGTGTAGCTGTTCTTATCAGTTGGCAAAACGGTATTTTTAGCTTTTGCATCAATGTTGTTTGATTGAAGCACTTCTCAATGAAAATTGTTTTTTCATACTTTCGTCACTATTTGTGTCAATGCCTATGTAAGTACGTAACCAGTTTTTCAAGTACTTCGAAGGAAGAAATTGCAAGTATGTACAAGTGCAATTCCCGGTACTGGTACTTGGAATAAGTATCCCAACTTCCAAGGAAAAAATAAGTACAAGATAATTGTAATATATATAATATCAAAATACTTAATTACTTTACAGGTCTGGTGTGACCGCTTTCCTTTTTTCACCTTTTTTTACACATTTGTAGTCAGGTTTTCCTAAGTGGACTCGGGTTAGTAACCCGCCTTTCCTTCCTTCTTCGACGCAATCTTTGTTTTCTTCGTTTCTGGTGGTGCTTGTCGCCTTATGGGCTAGCATGAGTAGCAGTCTTTGGAGTGGTATCTTTCGTCCGTTTAGGGGTTCCCAATTTTGTCTCAGGTCGTTCCTTGTTCTTCTGTGGCCTTCTTATATTGTGGTTGGGAATTGGAGAGAAGGTCAGCTATAGCGGTTGTTCCGTTTGCATTTCCTTCGATGTGTACGTCCTTTTAACGCCCTCCCTTTCGGGTCGTTCATGTGTATGTGAGTCTCCTCATTTCGTGGTGTACGTTACCTTTTCCTTTGATGAAATCCATCAGTTCACCGACTGTATATTTTCGGATCACTCTTTAGTTTGCTAAGACTTGGAGAGTGATTTTATATCCCCAGCCCCATTCAGGTCTCGACACCGGTCGCTTTAGTCCTTGCCTTAGGGATAGGACACGTATTTATTTAAGGTGTGTTCTCTTCTAGCCCCGTCACAAAACTTCACGGGGCTCTGTGATTTTTTCCATCACACCCTCCATATTCCCACTCTTAGTCGGGGACTGCTTATTTGTTATTCGCAGCTCACCTACATATCTGAAGGCTATCCGCCACCTGCTGACCCCCCCTAGTAGCCTGAAGCTGTACCCTAGTAATTTCTACCTCAAGAGTAGGTGGAAAAATTCGTATGTTAGACTGCCCGGAATAGAATCCTTGAACAAACAGGAGAACAAATTGTCTGTTTCGGACTATTCAGAATAGCATCACTGAATAAAACTAATAACTTGTCGCACTTGATTGTGTTTAGAAAGGATTCCTACTTCCACTCTGTAACAGGCGGGCTTCTGGTGTTGAAGCATGTTAAGTGACAAAAAAAGGACCTCTATACAGGGCCGGACCCACCATATGTGCAGGATGTGCAAATGCACAGGGCGCCAAGCGCTTCGGGGCGCATTGTGAAGCCTAAATAAAAAAAAAAAAAACACACAAATTTCAATAGGAAAAAATCTGAAAATAATAAACTCAGTCCTTAATTCCTATAGAATTATTTGAGTGAAAACGTGCAGATTTTATTTCTGCGCGTATGAGATGTACTCATTTGACATATTGTTTGAAAAGAGAATGGATAAGGTAGGTATAGTTTCGACTCGTTCTCACACACACAAACAAGCAAGAAGAGAAAAATGAACAAATAACGGTCCATTATTGTTCGTGTTGCACTTGTTATTGTTTTTGAGTTAGCCCAGATGATTTGGATTGTTTTTCTATGTTGAGCTGTTGTGTAATTAAGGAATACGCGATTCAATTGAAAAAAATAATAATGAAATAAATAATACATACATAACTTATTTCTTTTCAAAGGCGCGATTTTATATTTTACGAAAGTTAAGTGAAAGGTGGAACTGTGGGAGTGCCTGTTCTGAAAAAGAACAGTTTTTTGTGTTGTTCATAATTAGCAAAGAAAATTTATCAGGCGAAGATATACAAAAAATCGTAGGAAAGGGCCCAAACAAATCGTAGGAAAGGGTTTGAGATCGGGCACAACGATAGGCTTAATTTTCGAAAGCTCAATCCAAACTGAAACAAAGCATTGGAGAGCTGTTTTGCAAAGACTATTTAGTTTGGTTAAATTTCTTGGTTCTCAAGCAGTAGCTTTTCGAGGATCTTCTGACGTGTTGTTTGAGTTCAATAATGGTAACTTTTTACAGCTTGTTGAGGAAGTAGCCTCATTTGATTTGGTTCTAAGAGAGCACTTGAGGAGAACAACAAATCAAGAAACCCAAAATAAATATTCGAGCAAAAATATACAGAATGAAATAATAAGTATCTTGTCCACAACTGTTACCAATAAAATTGCGTCATTGCTAAAAGAGGCCAAATACTTTTCCCTTATTGTCGACTCAGCAACCGACAAAAGTCGTATAGAACAAGTTACTATTGCCGTTAGGTTTGTGCATATAAAACAAAACATATTTCAAGTTCGAGAGCATTTCTTAGGGTTTTTGAAAGGAGAAGACAAGACCGGAGAGGGACTTACAAAGTTAATTTTAGACAAACTCGAATTCCATGGAATTTCAATAAGCTACTGTCGAGGTCAAAGCTACGATAATGGTTCAAATATGAAGGGAAAATAAACTGGTGTTCAGAATAGAATTCGAACCCTTGAACCAAGAGCATTTTCCGTCCCATGCTGCTAGCATTCCTTGAATTTAATAGTCAATGATTCAGCTCGGTGCTCATTTGATGCTTTTAAGTTTTTTGACACAGTTCAATGCTTATATAACTTTGTTTCAAGTTCTACAACGCGGTGGAACATTTATAACAAAAATGTGCCAAACCTTACTTTGAAACCTCTTTTAGAAACAAGATGGGAAAGCAGGCTAGATGCCTTAAAACCCTTAAAAACAAACTTAGGAGATATATATGAAGCCCTTATAGAAATATCTGAGAGAGAAAATCCTGAAGCAAAAAACATTGCTGAGTCGCTAGGAAATTAAATTTTCGATTTTACATTGATATGTTGCTTATTGATTTGGTTTGATATTCTAGAAAAAATAGACATTACCAGTAAATATTTGCAAAGTCCATCCGTTAATTTGTCAGCTAGTGTTAAGGTTTTAGAAAATACTGAACATACTTTGGTTGAAATGCGTTCAGATGAAAAATTTAATGATTATGTTCAATTAACTGAGCGTATTGCTAGTAGTCTTGAAATACCATCTAAATTTCCAGAAATATCTTCCTTACGATCTCGTCGGCGAAAAAGACTTTATGCTGATGAATGTTATGAAACTATTTTAGAACCGAAACAAAGATTTAAGGTAGAGTTTTATTTTAAAATACTAGATCAAGCGATTCAATCAATTACAGAAAGGTTTGAGCAGCTTGAAGTATACAACATAAATTTTTCAGTTCTATAAGCGAATGTTTGAAAAATAACAATTTACGTTCCTCATGCCTTAATTTGAAAAGTGTTTTAACTTTTGGAGGTTTCAAAGATTTAGATGGGGCAGAATTCTATCAAGAGTTACCAGTATTATCCCCGCCTGTAAAACCAAAAAGCTTATGTTTAGAAGTGTTAAATTTTATATTTAGTTCAAGCCTAGAAGATCTTGCTCCCAATGTAGTTATTGCCCTCCAAATTTTAAACACAATGCCAATCAGAGTAGCTTCAGGAGAACGTAGTTTTTCTAAACTCAAGATAATAAAAAATTACCTTAGGACAACCATGACTCAAGAAAGATTTGTAGGTTTGTCTATAATGTCAATAGAAAGGGAGTTATTAAAGTCCTTAGACTATGATGACCTTATAACAGAATTTTCTAAAGCTAAGGCCATAAAAGTTAGTTTCCTAAATTGAACTTTTCCTCTCTGCACATGTCTTCGTTGCATTTAAATTTTTTTATTTTATTTCAAATTATTATAACTATTAAGTTTAACATCGGTTTTTACTTTTTTTCACCTTAAACAAAATTAACTTAAGTTCCTTGAAGTAATAATTTTTATTTATACATATTTTGTTCATTTTTTATATTTTTATTTTTCTTATTTTTATTTTTTATTTTAACAAATATGTATATATAATTATATTAATATTAATTACATTTAATATATTATATATGCATGTATGTTACCGGGGATTAGGCCTACCGGGGATACCTTTAATAAAATAAAATGCATTAAAAGTCTACCTCTTGGGTAATGTGGAAAGAACTTATGCTGCCAAAACTGAAGAATGGGACGCTAAACGTAGGGCTTGCACATGGCGCTCATTTGGCTCGGACCGGCCCTGCCTCTATATATTAGTTACTTCCTTTGCATAGTGGTCGCGACCTCAAACTTGAAAAATAAGCTTGTGTAGCCTAAATTGCATACGTACTGATATCTTGTTTGGTTTTGACTCAATAAACAATATTGGTGTTAAAGAATGTTATATGACGTAAGGGAGACCTATGCAGGTATTCCCTTGCATAGTATCTCGACTTTGAACTTCAAAAATATTCTGTTATAGCTGAAAGTTACGAGTACTTTCTTCTATTCTGATTTCTTGATCGGTTGAAACTGAGTAAATAATATTTAGGTTATTGTTAAGGCATGTATCGTCACCTCACTTTTATCCCTTTTCCGTTCAATTATCTGGGTTTTAAAATCTTTAAAAAAAGTTGTGGAGAGAACATTAAAAAGTGATCAATTAAAAAATACTTCTATCGATTAAGGCATGGCTGATCGTCTGTTCTATGTATGACACCTTTTTCGAGGTCTTTTCATTTTATGCTAGGAAGTGCATATTGACTACGGATTCAAATAATTAAACGAGATTTCTTTTATTCCTTCAAAACTTTATTCACTCGTCTTCTTCTTGCGTCTCTGTCCAAAATTACAATTCTCCACTGGAAACTCTAACATGGCCGTTTTCTTTTTTGATTCTTACTCTAGCTTAGCTACAGAGGGCGGTATGTTTTTCCTTTAAGGTACGTTAACATTTATTTTCATTACAACTCGGCCGATCTGACATTATGATCGACCATGATCATAGTTGTATAAATTAAAGGGTAATAATTAAACAACAGAAACATTTAACTTTAGCAAAAATTAAACGCCACTCCGACCCTAACTAGTCTAGTATTGCTTTCTGAATATTAGTCGTTCTAGTGCCGGCATCTTTCGTTTATGTAACTCATTTTCTGATACGCGCAGCTTCAATAACGTTGTCGATCTCCCTCACTACGTAGCGGTCGTTTAACAATACCTTGTAAATAACACACTGTGCCTCAGGAAGTATATTTCATTGTATTCTTGAGATCTTTTAATAGCGTCTGACGCTTTTGACCGGATTGCCTCAAGGTCACGGACCGTTCCGTGGTTAAGCCTGTTCTTCAAGTATTCTGTAAGGTCATCAATAACTGCTCCACGCTGTTCTACCCCAAATATGTAGTAACCTGCTTGGAGACTCCTTCGTCGAACTATGGACAGTGTTATTGATAGCCTATTCCACCTGTGATAGCTTGGTAGCCCAATCTGCGTGGTTGACTGGTTCACTCACTTTTATCAAAATTGCTTTGATCACCCTATTTAACCGTTCGTCTTGTCCGGTAGCTTGGGCAGAAGCTGCGGCAACTTTAATATGTCCCACATTATTTTGGAGTAGATAATTTGCGAACTCAAGTGAAGTAAAACAATGCGCTTTGGACAGCTGTAATAGCTAAAATACTTGTCTATTGAAGAACACACTTTCTTAGTGCTAGCTGAATTCACCGGATATAATCGGATAAACTTCGTGAAAGCATCAATAACTACTAGGATGTGCTTCCGTTTAGACGATAAGGCAGGCAAGGGCCTTCTACGTCTACGTGAACCGTGTCGAACGGAACCAGTTCCTTAGGGATACTGTACATATTGCGGTCGTCTGATCAAGCGGGTACCGAGTACATGATACACTTGATGCAGTTTTTAATAAATCGCTCAATATCGTTTTTCATATTAGGAAACCAATAGTTTTTCCGAATCTGATTATAGCATTTCTCGGTCCCTAAATGAACGACTTTCTTGTGTATCATTATTATTAGGTTGTCTTTCATTTCACCTGGTACGTAGCTCCTCCTTCGGGTAGGGGCTAGAATATACCCGAGGTAGGCATGCCTGTCGTAAGAGGCGACTAAAATCCACCCTTCGTATACCGGGGATAAGATGTATACAAAATATGAAATGAGTAAAACAAAGAGACCCCAGGTGGCAGTCCAGGTTCACTGGAAAATTCACCCTCTTCAGAGGTAGGCTCTATGGGTTCTGGGGAGAGCCAATTGTTGCATTCAATAAACCCATTTGTAAAAAATTCTAAGATAACTCGGTCTCCACCATCAAGACCGAATGTCTCCGAAAAAACAAAAAATCCGCCGGAAGCGCAAGAGAAACGGGACTCAGTGAAATGTAAAAGCTTTGAGGAAGAAAACAATGAACTCCGTGTTAAGCTAAATAGAATGGATTTACTCTACCAAGAGCTTAAGAGAGAAGTAGATTCACTAAAAGAAGAAAACAAGACTCTAAAGAACTCACTTTCGCAAAAGGACCGCGAAGTTACGTCACCCCGTGCAGTTGGTCCCAAATATCTCACAGACGAAAGAATGCTTGGGAAATTAACGTAGTTGACTCTGACGGCCATCGAGCAATATCAAAAAAACTAAACGCGGAAAAGATTCAGTGGTATACTTATGAAAATAAGTCAGAAAGACCACTGCATATTATAGCAAGGGGTCTCCACCCCTCGTGCACCAAAAACGACATTATAAATGACCTTAAAGCAAAAGGTTTGAAAATTATTGACGCAGTTAATATCTTAAAAAAGATAAAGCAGAAAACAGAGCAAGGCCAGAAAATCTTAGTCAAGAATGGACTTCCGCTCTTTATGCTCACTTTCGATAGGAGCGAAAATATAGACGATATTTATAATATTAAAACTATTTTGAATACAGTAGTTAACATCGAGCCTATACGTACGAATACAAGATCTATACCTCAGTGCAAAAGCGGTCAAGGTTTCAATCACACACAGTCGTATTGTCAAAAAGAACCGAAATGTGTAAAATGTGCCGGTGGTGGAAGGTGGTTAACCTATCAGAAAGGTGTGACCTAAATAAGCTGGCCTCGGCTACCTGCATAAACTGCAAAGGCAAGCACCCAGCAAACTATCGAAGTGGCAAAGAAGCTCCAAAAAAGGCGAGATGCATTTAAAAATAATTAAACCCGCTTAAAGAGAGACGTGAAACCGCTAAGGAAAGGGTTGCGAACGAAATTAAATCCGCAAAAGTAAAAACGAAAGGGGAACAAAGTAAAGTCCATCTGTCAAAAATTAAGGAAAAGTCGAAATTTTCAGGAGCGCCAACATATGCTCAAGCCGCATCACAAGTACACAAATAGAGCGGTGTTACGGCAGACCCAATCTCCCAAGTTTTCTCTATAATTCTCGCTAAACTTGAGGAGCACACCAAAATAAACAACGTCATATTTGACAAATTGAGCAAGCAATAAAAGCACTCCCATACGAATATGAAACGGTTACTAAAAAATGTTAATATGGGAACGCAAACGGTATCCAACAAAAAATCACCGAACTAGAGGTATTCTTGCGGAACGACAACATTGACATATGGTTGATCTCTGAAACCCACTCTACAAAGGAATGTCAAGTTAAATTAAGAGGATTTCGAGCGTACCTACATTTCGGAGGAGGCAGGAGCGAATCCTCTTCCTGAGGCCTGGTTCGGGCTACCAGGGGGATCAGCATGTTGGCGGATAGCTGAACGGCCTATAGATATGTAGGTTAGCTGCGAATAGCCAATAAGCAATCCCCGACCAAGAGCGGCAAAAACGGAGGGTGTGGCGGAAAACCACTTTAACTCAATGAAATTTTTGTGACAGGGCGAATAGATGCCGCTCTCAACTAAGCATCTAGTCCCGAAGGCAAAGTATCAAGCGGCCCGTGCCGAGGCCAGAATGGTGCTGGGGACATAAAATCAATACAGCATGGCTAATGGAGTCCTCCAGAAAAATGGTGATACACAGCAAGATCTACGAGGCAACGTTCTTCCGGTTCCTAAAAAAAAAAAAAAAAATCGCAGATGGAACCAAAGCGTAAAGAGGTAAATAAGGTGGATCCCAATCACAGCAGCTGTAGTAACACCTGGCCCAAGCAAAGTGAGCACGAAAAAGCGAAGGAAACCAGCACGACCAGACGCAATCGTTATAAAGCCGACAGGTATATTGTCGTACGCGGATATGCTTAGGAAAGTTAAGAATGACCCTGATCTTAAGGAGATTGGACAAAGTGTCTTCCTTATGTGGAAGACAGCGAAGGTGTACTTGCTTGAAGACCTTAAGAGATCTGCGGACTTGCAAATTTCACAATTTCAAAACAAAATAGAAAAGTCGCTAGTGGAACAGGATAAGGTTAAGACGGTAACACACGAAGTACCGGTTGAAATCAAAGATCTCGATGAAGTTACCACCGAGGAGGAAATCTACAAAGCTATCACAGAGCGGTTAGAAAGTGCTTTTAAGATCCAACCGACAGCGATCAAGTCGATTCGAAAGGCGGAACCCAGATGGCAACAGTAAGTCTCCCAGCAGAAGCTGTCAACACGCTCTTTATGGGTAAAATTCGGGAAAAAATAGTTCCAACAAAATGCTATAAGTGCCTGGATTTTGGACATAAAGCAAGGCAATGCAAATCCACCAGAGAGTTGTCCAGCTATTTCGTAAAATGCGGGGAAAGCGTGCATATAGCGAACCTGCACGCGTGAGACTAAATGTCTCCTCTGCCGTGACAAAGAAGGACTAGCAAGCAATAACATTACAGGAAGTATAAGATGTTCGTCTTATCAAAAGGCGATGAAGGAATTGCACCACTCATGAAAATACTGCAGCTAAATCTAAACCATTGCGAGGCTGCCCAAAATCGACAGTTGCAATCAGTACGGGAAATGAATATTGATGTGGCTATTTTAAGTGAACCATACAGGCAGTACTATAGAAATAGATGGGTGACTGGCAGTACAAGCAAAGCTGCGATTTGGACCTGCAGCAATAAGTCCTTCCAGGAGACAGAGGCGGTACCTAACACTGGCTTCGTACGAACCAAAATCAATGGCATACACATTTACAGCTGCTACGCTCCACCGAGCCTCACAATAGGGGAATTCGAAGACTTTCTTGACAGACTTACTTTGGATGTCAGAGACCGGAGTCATATTGTCATAGCTGGTGATTTTAATGTCTGGACTACAGAGTGGGACAGTTCCAGAACAAATAGAAAAGGAATTTGCCTGTTAGAGGCTTTCGCCGCACTCGACTTAACTCCTGCTAACAATGGCCAGGAAAAAAACATTTAATCGAAATGGAGTGGGTTCGAACATAGATCTCACGTTTGTTAGCTATTCCTTAGCCCAAAACACCTCGTGGAAAGTAAGCACCCCCTACACCTACAGTGACCATTAGGCAATACTGTTTTGAGTTCAAAATGAACAGAAATACTACAGTTCCAAATACGACTCAAAACCTAGGATGGAAGGTCAACACCCTCGATAAGGATGCGCTTTTGATTATGCTAGGGAACACAACACTGACAGGCTCAGCGATAGACAAAGCGAAACAAATAATGAGACAAGTTACAGATGCTTGCGATGTCTCTATGGTGCGAAAGAAGGGAAAACGTAAATATACTTCATTCCACTGGTGGAATGAGAATATAGCGCAACTACGATCCGAATGCCACCGCATGAGAAGGCTGTATCAACAATCTAGAGGAAGAGACACGTTCGAAGATTTGCAAAATCGATAGAGAAGAGCACGCAAGGACCTAAAACAAGCCATCTACAATAACAAACGGAGATGCTTCTTGGAATTATGTGATGAAGCGGACCAAAACTATGGGATAGGGCATACTTAGTATTTTTGAAAAAAAAAAAATTAAATATTCCAGCAACCACCACCAACATGCTCGAATCTGCTTCTCGAGATAGTTAATAGGCTCTTCCCAAGCCAACGGGAAATGCAGTTAAGTAACGAAAAGTTAGAACCTAGCTGGGTTGGGTAACAAGAGAAGAACTAATTACTATCTGCAACAGATTTTGAGATAGAAAAGCACCTGGCCCAGATACTGTACCCAATATAGCACTGAAGCCCGCAATTAAAGCCAGATCGGAATTATTTCTGGAACTATGTATACAATACATGACTTAGAGAAGGAGTGTTTCCGAGTCAATGGAAAATGTAAAAATTGGTCATTCCTACCTAAAGGAAACAAACCACTGGGAGATCCATCATCTTATCGACCACTCTGTATGCTGGATACAGCCGGAAAAGTGCTGGAACGGATTATTGGTACCAGGCTAGAAGCAGCCATTGAATATGCGGGAGGTCTAGCCGAACACCATTATGGCTTCCGTAAGGGACGGTCCACGATAGGTGCACTGCACAGAAAGCCATAGTTGGTCGAAGTTGTTTCCGATGAGGCTCAAAAAAGTACTGCTCCGTCATAACATTAGACATCAAAAATGCGTTCAATTCCACAAACTGGGAACATATTGTAATATGCGAGCTACGGCTCGAGTAAATAAAACAATATTCTGTGAAATTGTTTCTTTATTTTCTAGTCTATAGAACAATTCACGTTCACACTATACTATTCTTCGCAATTCTTTTCTTACAAGGTCTCTGTCCTCTCAAATCACTTTATCTCCTTTCAATTACTTAATTCACAAATCCAAACTAATTACTTCTTCTTGTTAAATCTCAACTTTCAATTTATCACAAAATTACAACTTCGCCCATTATCACTTTTCTAATCTCTTCGCCACAGTTTAGAAACTACTGCCCTTTTTGATCGCCATCTGTCCTTATATAGCAGAAGTTTCTGATAGCCAGAAACTTCTAGCAAATTCTTCGACCACTGGAACAAGAAACATTCTGATGTAATAATTCCAAGATGACAATCATTTCGTGCAGTTATAATTCTCTCTTGTTCTCTTTTATCCGTGATATTATCCGAGCTGTGGTGACTAATTTCAGACACGAACCTCAAATGAAAAGACACTTCGGAATTTGTTGCCTGTTCGAGGGCGTAGTTATTATGCTACATTATGTTACAATATTTTGGCTGCTCTAAGGAACAATAGAGCTCCACAGTATTTAATAAATATAATAATGGATTATTTTAGGAGGCGGATCCTATTGTATAATACAGATAAAGGTATTAAGAAATACATAGTCATGGGTGGGGTGCCACAGGGCTCGGTTTTAGGGCCGCTATTGTGGAATATTATGTATGATGACCTTCTTCGATTATCAATACCAGAATAAGCAAAAACCGTAGGATTTGCTGATGACATTGCCATCGTCGTATTGGTCAAACTTTTGGAGGAAATTACACAAATCAGCAACGACACTATTAGGATAGTCCAAAAATGGCTTACTTCAGTAGGCCTAAAGCTTGCGCACCGCTTCTGTTTTATTTTTATTTTGTTTGTTTATGATCAGCAGCAGGAAAAAGTGCTAAACAATTACCATTACTGTAGGTAGACACGAGAATAAATCGAAACCAGCAATCAAGTATTTGGCTGTGGTGGTCGATACTAAGGTAACATTTAAACAACACCTGGAGCATGTAAGTGAGAAAGCCTCACGAGTGAATAATGCACTCATGCGGATAATGCCAAACGTAGGAGGACCAAGGTATAGCCGAAGACGACTGTATGCATAATCAAGTCAGTAATCCTGTATGCTTCACCAATCTGGGCAAGAGCTATGAAGACCAAGTCGTATAAGAAGAAAATCGAAACAACGTACACATTATGCGCCTTGAGGGTATGCAGTGCATATCGCACAACATCTAGCGATACAGTATGTGTCATTGCAGGAATTGCCCCCATTGAACTGTTATCAGATGAACTGCAGAGGATATATGAAAAGAAAAACAACGTGGACGACGAAAATGGTGAAACGAACACCACTGAGGGAACAAATGACTTAAGAGAAGCTGAACGAACTGCCAGTCTACGAAAATGGCAGCAGCTCTAGAATGCATCAAATAAAGGTCGATGGACGTACCAACTTATCCCGACAATCAACGACTGGATAGAGCGTAAACACGGAGAGCTAAACTTCCAAAGGACTCAAATGCTAAGTGGGCATGGATGCTTTCGTGCCTACTTACATAAGTTTAAACTCGACGATACACCCAATTGTCGGTCCTGCGAGGGAAGACGAGAAGACGTTGAACATGTGCATTTTCAATGCCCACGATTCCAGCTTCAGAGAGAAATTCTACAAAGGAACCTGGAAGAAATACCAAACCCTGAAAACATAATAGGGCACATGCTACAGTCACAAGCAAAATGGAATATAGTAGACACCTACAAAAACTACATCTCGAATGAACTTAGGCGACTGGAGCGGGAAAGAAGGAGAGATGGAGAAAGGAGGAGGATAGTCCAAGAGACTGACCACGTAGACATCTGAAGAAAGCGAGAATTGCAAAATCCTGCCCTGCAAAGGACTATATGGAGGTAGTACCGCGGGGTATGGAAAAAAAGGTATAAAAGGGAAGTGTTTTTAGTCAGTAGAAATCTGTCATACCGAGTATTTCATCAGTATCTTTTAGAAGATTTCCCCTTCAAAAAAAAGGGGCGGATCCTCCTTATTCATCGAAGACTGCATTAAGCACTCCATGAATATAACGACTGAACTCGACACAATGCAAACAACTTCAACTTGTGTTAAAAAAAAGAACTTATATTTCCACATCGCGTCCATGTATTGTCGCCCGCGATGCATGTAATGACCTTGTAGGTCTCTTCACCTCGCTTGTCACGAACTTCATTATTGGTGGTGATTTCAATGCAAAACACACCTTTTGGGGGTCGAGATACAATTCACCGAAAGGCAGAATTCTGTACGAAGTCGGTATGCAATTTGGGGTTAATTTCTATTCGACAACGAATTGGATGTCAACGACTAACAAAGGTCTCGTAGGAGCAGCATCTCCCGATAGGTGTTGGTTCGCTAAGTAACGAGAAAGAGTCACTGCAGCCAAAACCTAGCAGCTCTGTTAGTAAGCCCTACCCCCACCTCCTTGTGGTGCCATCTGGGAATTTCTTCGGAAATTGCGAACGGGAGAGGAAGAATGGCGAGCCTATGGCGCCATATAGCAGGATAAGTGTCGGTTGGTCTGGGGCCCAGCGAGCCTCAACCGTAAAAAGAAAAATTGCTCCGAAACGGAAACACACACCTCGGATACGGACGGATAATTTGATGACGACCTTTGCCTATCAAACACGGACAACGATCGGATTCTGGAACATTAAGACCCTCCTGGACTCACTCCAAGAAGGGCCTTATAACGCCAGATTCCTCCAAATGGAGCGCGAATTCGTACGGTATAAAATAGACATCTTATGGCTGAGCGAGATAAGATGGTTCGATGCTGGGGAATATGTCTCGCCAACAAAAAGTACTGTTATGCTCTACTCTGGTAAACCAACTGGAAGCGCACGGAGGTCTGGAGTAGGACTGGTGCTAACTCCAGCAGTGCGTAAAAGCCTCATATCTTGGAAACCTCACAGCGACCGGATATTCACGGCCAGATTCCAGAGTATAGTAAGGAAGGTCCCCATCATACAGTATTATGCTCCGACTGATGACGCGACTGAGGATGGAAAAGAAAATTTCTATAGCCAGTTAGGCGCCGTCTATGGTGATGGGAGTTCAAGGTCTTGGAGACCGAAAAGACAACGGTGAGCGGTTTGTGGATTTCTGCAATACCAAACGCCTAGTCATTGGAGGTACGCTGTTTAAGCATAACACCTACCATAAGATCAGTTGGGTCTCGACTGATAGGCAAAGAACATCCAACCAGATCGATCACATTGCGATCAGTCACCGCTTTAGAAATTGTCTCCTGGACGTCCGAAACAGACGTGGAGCTGATATCGGACAAGAACGAGATCACCATCTTATGCTAGCTCATATACGCCTTCCTACTGCATCCGTCAACAACAACCGATCAAACTTGTTGAACATCACCAGGTTCAATACCGATACTCTTAAGGTCCCCCAAGTGCGCCAACAATTTAGGGACCACCTTGCCTTAGAAGTAGAAGCAATCACCAACTAAATGCGGGAGAGCATGGATGATCACTGGAATGTTGTGAAAAATGCTTTTGCGAGTGGGGCACACACCTATGTCAGTAAAAGGTAGGCACACCATCGTACATGGCTTTCGGCAGACACCTGGAGACGGATCGATGAGCGTACAACAATAAAGGCTCGGATTGCAGCGGGCTCAGCAGTAGAGAGAACCGAGTTAGAAACCCAGTACCGTATGAAAAAGAAAGAAGTGCAATGTGCAGATGGAGAAAACATTTTGCGATGTGATCTCAAATTCGAATGAGTATTCCGAAGCAACAAATTCCCGAATACGCACGGTCCCTCAAGAAAAACAAAGCGGTGGGTATTGATGGCATCCCTGCCGAACTGTTTCAAGCGGCGCCAAAGACATCAGCAGATCTGCTGCATCCGCTAATATAGAGAGCTTGGGATAGTGAACAATTTCCACAGGAGTGGAAAAGGAGGATGATCATTAAGCTTCCGAAAAAGGGAAACTTGATGAAATGCGGAAACTGGAGAGGTATATGTGTTCTCCCAGCTGTAGCCAAAATAATAGCAAAAATAATTCTGGACCTAATTAAAGAGCATTTAGATTCTACTCTCGACGTCGAACAGGCAGGCTTTCGCGCTTAATCCTCCTGCATCGACCACATAAACACCTTACGGATCATAATCGAACAATGCATGGAGTACAGGTCTCCGCTACACCTGTTGCTTATCGACTTCGAGAAGGCTTTCGACAGCTTGAATCGAGATGCTATTTGGCTGGCCTTGCGCAGGAGAGGCATCCCGGAAAAACTTATTGCTATTATCAAGGCTACATACGAGGGCGGTAAATGTTACGTCTTACACAACGGTAAGGTGTCAGAGGAATTTGGTGTCCAAAGTGGAGTACGTCAAGGATGCATACTGTCACCACTATTGTTCTTGGTGGTTATCAGCAATGTATTTCGTGCAGCATTGACGGAAGGAAACAATGAAATTCGTTGGACTATGACATCTTACCTTAAACACCTAGACTACGCTGACGATGTTTGTTTACTTTCACATCGGATAATGGACATTCATCTAATGGCCCATAATCTAGAAACTGAGGCAAACAAAGTGGGGCTCAAAATAAACACGGCCAAAACAAAAGCCCTCAGCACTTCCAACACTAACGCTCAACTTAACATTGCCGGACAGGAAGTCGAAAAAGTTGATAGCTTTCTATATTTAGGAAGTGTGGTCTCGCTAACCGCGGTGGCACCCAACTGGACGTATGTAGTAAAATCGGGAAGGCTAAAACTGCGTTCGGTATGATATCCACAATCTGGAAAAATAATGTTATCAGCTTAAGAACCAAGCTGCGACTGTTCCGCTCTAACGTAGAACCGGTACTGCTGTATGGGTGCAGTACCTGGAAGGTGGACACCACTAACACACGCAGCCTGCAAGTCTTCGTAAATAAATGTTTAAGAATTATCCTTAGGATTTTTTGGCCGAACCGGATCTCCAACGAACAGCTTTATATAAGAACGGGCCAAGAATCTATAAACATTACTATACGAAGGAGAAAGTGGCAGTGGATTGGACACACGGCGCGAAGACAACTCCATTGCGAAATACGCCATGCAGTGGAATCCGCTCACCCAAGCAGGCATAATAGCGGGTCGCCCTAGGCAAACATGGCGCAGAACAGTTGAGGAGGAATCGAGCTCTCTAGGAATGAGTTGGAGGCAGCTCAAACGAGTTGCAGAAGTACAAACAAGATGGCGCGCAGGCGTGGTTGACGCCCTATGCCCCCCGAGGGGTTAAAGGCCCTAAGTAAGTAAGTAAGTTCTATTCGACAGGAAAACCGACATATTGGCCCTTCGATGCAACAAAAACACCTGACCTAATTACCTTCTTCGTAATAAAAGGAGTGTCTGCTAACTTTGCGAGAGTAGAGGAAAGCTTTGATGTCTCCTCAGATCACTCACCGGTAATTTTGACAATAAGTGACCGGCTAATGATAGTAGAAGGTGTGCCTAAATTAACTAACAATAAAACAATCTGGGACGGCTTTAGAAATGATTGTCTTAAATGCGTCACTAAAAACACCATTCGAGATAGAAGTAGAACTTGGTAAATTTATTGAAGCTATTCAGAATGCCGAATGGAAAAATACTCCCTTACGGAGAAAAGTTACCAAAAGTAGCGAACCTAATTTATCCGCCGGAAATAAAAGAACTTATTTGTGAAAAGAGGAGAGCACGCAAAATATGGCAACAAATCCGCGCCCCCCAACATAAACTACTTATGTAATAAACTTAGAAAAGCGATTCAAGGTATAAAAAACTGCGAGACCTCTGCTTATCTTGAAGGCTTAACAGCGGAAAAATGCACAAATTACTCGCTCTGGAAAGCCATGAAAAGTATGAAAAAACCCCAAATGCAATCGCCACCAATCACAAAAAACAATGGCGAATGGGCAAAGAGTGACAAAAAAAGGCCGAACACCTAGAAGAAACGTTTAAGCCATTTGATGAACAAACATTGATAGACGATCTTAGAGGTATGGCAACGACATCTGATACGAGTAATTTCAGAATAAAAAGTGTATCGTTAACCGAACTTTGCCAGACGATAAAAAACTTGAAAAATAATAAAGCCCCTGGCTATGATTTAATAACCGGACAAATACTTAAGAAAATACCAAAAAAAGCATTAATTATACTTATATATCTAAAAAACGCCTCAATTAGACTATTATACGTTCCAGATCCGTGGAAAGTGGCAGAAGTGATAATGATTCCGAAACTGGGAAAACTTCCAAACAACAAAAAATCGTACAGACCGATATTGCTCCTACCAATAATATCAAAGCTATTTGAAAGACTTCTGTTGAAACGCATCCAACAGGTCGTTGAAGAAAGACGCCTTATACCTGACCACCAATTCGGGTTCAGAATCAAGCATTCCACAATTGACCAGGTTTATAGAATAACCGATGAAATTGAAAAAGCCCTAGAGGGAAAAAAAGATTTGCTCTAGCGCTTTTCTTGACGTCTCCCAAGCCTTCGACAAGGTTTGGCACGATGGCTTCAAGTACAAGCTAAGACTGGTTCTTCCGGAACATTTATTTAAGATCTTAGAGTCCTACCTTGAAAACAGATTATTTCGTGTTAAACGCGGAACGCTGGAGTTCTGCTAGGAAGTGTCCTTGGTCTCGTTTTATTTTTGCTGTACATTCGGGAAGGCACCATAGTAGCTATGTTCGCGGACGCTACGCCTATTTTGGCAACCATAAGTTCAATCGAGTCAGCAACTGAAAAACTCCAACGAGCTTTGGATAAAATCTGCGACTGGACAAAACTTTGGCGCATTGTTCTTAAAGAGACCAAATCGACACATGTTAACTTCACATATAAGAAAATAAACAACCTATCCGTTTTCATTAACTCGGTACAAATACCGTATGCAAATGAAGCTAAATATCTGGGGATGACACTAAACACTAGACCCGAAATTTAAGTGGAAACTGCACGTTAAAAAAAAAACACGATGAGCTTGAAAATCGCTTTAGAGAAATATATTGGCTACTTGGAAGACATTGCAATCTAAGTAAATATAAAAAACTGTTCTTATAAGCAAGTGCTAAAGCCTATATGGACGTACGGTACACAACTCTGGGGTTGTACCAAAACAAGCAATAGAGAATTTATACAATCATTCCAAAATAAAGTGATAAGATCAATCGTGAATGCTCCCTGGTATATTAGAAATAATGATATTCAAAGTGACTTTGGGATCGCAACCGCGGACGACGAAATAACAAACTTCGATGGTAAGCTCTATTCGTCTTCATGGTCATTGAAACCACGCCATACTCCATACATTGGACGTGAGAACCCTTGGGCGCCGACTTCAAAAAACGAATCCGTTCGATTTAGCGCAATAAGAAGTAACCGCATTTAATGACGGTATCAGCAGGTGCTTTTGCCGTAAATCTACCTGCCTCACGCGAATATTCCTCGAAGCCTAAACTACTTGATAAGGAAAACTTATGATAGTTGTAGTAAATAATAAAAATGGACGAGTGAGTTTAGTTAGTAAAAATCGGACACTACTATGTGTACACGGTGTCTCATAGTGTCTTATGAAGATCTTATGTCGGAAACGGCGCAACGAGTAGATAACAGCTACAGTTTCTAGCTCGAAGCTGTGGTATCTAGATTCAGCGGTTTTGGAGAAATAGGCGACTGGGTGAAATTTCTTGTTGTCCTGGCGCTGCATCAGGACAGACCCGAACCCCATACTACTAGCATCACAATGCAGCACGGTTTTCATTTTGGGGGTATAAATGGCCAACACTTGTGCAGTGACGAGTTTGTCGCAGTGACGAGTTTGTCGAAACCACATCTACTTTCCTTACGCAATAGTTCTAGGAGTGGCTTGGCTATTTTAGAAAATGAAAGTACAAATCGTCGAAAATACGAGAATAGGCTAATGCATCGATGCAGTTCATTCTGATTTTTAGGCATAAATAGGATACTGTTTAATATTTTGAATGTGGGCATCAGTTGGTCGAATACCTGATGCATTCACGGAGAAGCCTAGATATTCAATTTTATCGTAACCAAACTTGCACTTCTTCAACTTAAGTTCCAACCTTTTCTCAGAAAGACGGTGCAAAACCTCAGTAAGGATTTCCAGGTGAGGTTCGAAATCAGTCGTAGCAATTAGAATATCATCTAAATAAATAACTAGCTTTGCTCATCTCGATTATGTCTTGGAATATTTCGTGTAAAAACCGCGGGAAATTAGCTGGTGCATTCTTAAGCCCGAATGGCATTAGGAAGTACTCGTACTGCCCATTCGGTGTCACGAAAGAGGTAAACTGTACGGAGTCCTCGTCCATCCCTACTTGGTGAAACCCATCTTTCAGGTCGAGCAACGTAAACCATCGCTTGCCTCATAAAAATTCTATGCAATACTCAATAAGCGGCAAAGGGAAGTTGTCCCTAATCGTTTTCCCATCCAGTGAACGGTAATCAATACATATGCGCAGCTCGCCATTTTTTTCTGCGTGAATACAACTGCGGACGCATAAGGGGACTTGTTTTGTGGAATAATCCCCATTTCCAGCAGGTCATTTACCATTTTACACACTTCTTTTCACGCAAATACCGAAAAAACTGTCGGTGAACAATGAAACGGTGTATTATCTGTTAAGCAGGTCTCCATTTATTATAATTATGAGACCTAATTATTATTTATATCCACTTTAAGAGCATCACTTTGCTCCCGGTTCAATCGCGGGCAGACATTGACTACTGACTGCGGTTCGCCTATCTCTATCTCAAGAATAGACCTAACACTATAATCACAACAGTGGCTCTGCGAAGGAACAACAACAGTCGTCGGAGTGGGGACATCGGTTTCGCTGACACTTTCACCATTCGGCGGATTTGACAATTCAGCAAGGTTTTTAATTAGACGTTCATCACGTGAATGGGCTATCGGGGTACTACAACCACTAAAATTATTTATTTTATCAGAGTCCGAAGTACTAAAGCGTGAATTCTTCAAAGCAACGTTTTTATTTAGTAAAGATTGATTGAAATGAATATTAAATTTAATTAAAAAACTGCACCCCAAAATAAGTGGTAGCGCCATCAGGTCATCTGGAAGTACTAAAAGAAATACTTTTATAATGTCGTTTCGGAATTTGATATAGCATTGAATCCTACCTACGTATAAAGTGTAATTTGACCAACTCCGGTAAACTTCGTTGGTTTCATTACTTCTGATATTCTGATGTCGCTTACGACTAATGAGCGTTTAATAAAGTTAATCGCACTACCGGTATCAAAAAGAGAAAGACAATTTATAAATTCAGTACTTCTAACTTGATCGATTGAGAAAGCAACACTTACTGTTTGCACGACACTGATGGCGCCAGCCAATTCTGCATCGCTGTCTGGTTTTGTAATGCCCAAACTTGGAACAGTTGTAGCAACGCACTTCGGAGGGCTATTTTGGTTTGGTGACGGATCACTTCGTGGGTATCTTTGCTAGATGTAGAGCACACTTCTGCTGGTATCGGTCCAGCCTTGTCAGGAGATCAGCAATAGTTTTAGCATCGTTGATTAGCCGATTCAAAGCCGTCAATGATGAATGTTACCAGCTCTGCCTCAGGAGCAGATATTTTCGCGGCAAGAGCTTTCATTGCAATCACGTATTCTACGAGTAGGTACCATTCATCTGGTCTAATTCATCGTTGTTCCAGCTGTCGATACGCATCACGGTGTGTCACCTGTCGTCCAAACGTTTCAATCAGGGCATTTTTTAGTTCGACGTAATTAACCACACCTAAGACGTCCAGTAATTCCTTCGCTGTTTCTTTGAGCAGACTACGCACACCCAAGCACTTTTCATCGGATGTGAAACCGCGTGTTGTCGTGTACTAATCGAATTCACTAAACCATTTCCGGATGACAGAATAATTTTTCCCCGTGAACACCAGCATTTGATTGGCCTCAGTGACGAAGTGATTCGAAACCGGGAAGTCTGCCGGTACTTCCTGAGGTCAAACCGGCAAACCCCACAGGCGGACCACTAGGGATGCAGTAAAGTGGGGGGGTTGTGATCCTTCTATTCCGGACCATAACTTTGCCGTAAGCAAAAGAAGAAGAAGAAGAAGAATGGGTTAAGTGAATTTTCCATGTGCTCGAATTTGAATTTGATGGCGATTTTTACTTTGTGTACTGCTCTCCATTTCGTTTATTTGCTGCTGCAGCAAACGCATTTCGCGCCGCATGCGCAGTATGCTTAATTGCGACTCCAATTTACGTACCTCAGCTTCTTCGGGAATAACCACTGTGTGTTGGTAAGTGCTTTGTTCTCCTCTTCCGTCCTCGAAGTGCTCGTCGGCTGGTTCGTTGGTTAGTTGTCCATTTCGGACTACTTTCAGCGGTTGTTGCATGGCCATCAGTTCCTCAAACAAAGGACGCAATTGTGTGACTGTAGCACTTGGTTGGAACACAATACTAGCACTTGAGAGCGCGTCCATCATTGTCTGACAACCCGTGCGTTTGACATTTTCTTAAATATATCACTTCGGTTTTCTTTTTATATTTTTATTTTGAGGCTAGACCCCACATCTGAGAGGTTAATTGACCACGGATTCAAATAATTAAACGAGATTTCTTTTGTTAATTCAAAACTTTATTCACTCGCCTCCTTCTTGCTTCGCTGTTCAAAATAAAAATCCTCCACCGGAAACCTGCCAACATGGCCGTTTCCTTTTTTGGTTCTTACTTTAGCTTAGCTACAGAGGGCACTATGGTTACATAATTTCTTTAATGTATGTTAACATTTATTTTCATTACAGAAGATACAATTTTGTTTGAAAGCTTTGAACATTTTTCAAATTCGCTCGTCCACTTTTAAGAAAATATCGACGCGCTCTATAATTCATCCATTTTCCTAAAAAAAGTAAACTTAATTTTGGTATCATAAGGCAACTAACCATTATAAATAAGCCCCGTTATGAATTGTGGCCAATCCTCGCAAAATTAGTAAGCTTTGGCATCTACCTCACACCCCTTGCGGCCACACTTCAATTATAACAGGTGACGAGATCTGGCTCTATTATTACGACGTTCCCGGATACTCGCATAATATACTATGCCAATACACAAATTCGGACATCAAGTATATTTTGTTATTTGAATTTTTGAATTTTCGCTCAGCTGATATCTAATGCACTGCAATTTTCGTTGCACATAACAAAATATACCCGAATTAACTTAATACCGTATAGTATATTGTACATAGTACAATTATACGACTTTCCAATCTGAAAGATCTTGTTCCATTAACATTAACGAATTATGGCCTTATATTTCAGAATATACTTGAACATCAGCGGACGGTTTCTGCCAAGTGTTATAGCGAACAGTATTTTCCTCAGGTAATGGAAGCCCTCAAAAATTTGGGGTCAGGTAATGCACTACGCCCGTGACACCTACACCACAATAATGCACCGACATACAGAGCAGGGCAATAGGGGACAAGAAGGCAGCCGGACCGGACGGTATTAACAACATTGTCCTTAAGGCGGCAATCAAAGAGCACCCAGGCATGTTTGCCGACGTCTATAATTCGTTTTTGAAAGGGGGAAACTTTCCGGATCAAACCGGCAAACCTTAATACTACTCCCTAAGGGAAACAAACCACTAGACGAGCATGCTAGATACAGCAGGGAAAATACTGTAGCGAATTATATGATTGAAATATTAATGAATAAATTGCTTCTTGAACTTTTTTGGAATTGGGTCATATATGATCGACTCACGTCGATGGTCAATGCACCGGTTTCAGAGAAGCGTTATTGTGTTATTGCAATATTGTCACTCGTTGGAAGCGGGTCAATTGTGATTGCCTAACATCTGTTCGGGGGGCAATGCCCGAACTCCAACAGGAGCCAATTCAGCAACGCAACTTGGCCTTCCTTCTGACTCAAGCTTTTAGTTTTTAGTTCCTGTAAAATTCTGTCCATATAAAGTCATGTAAAATAAAGTGTAATATTATTATTTGATGAAATGTGAATGTGTTTTTTATTATTAAAAATCTCATTTTGAAATTGACGCGTTATCTGCAAGAGGCTGGAAGCAGCAATAGAAACTGTAGGAGGTACGCTCAACTGTAGATGCGATTAACGTGGTGTTTTGAAACTGCACAAAAAGGACTGTGACGTTAAGAAAACTGACAACTTCCCCAATGCTTTCCTCCGCAATCTCCATTAGGTTGTCAAAGAAAGGTTTGCCTAGTGTGCGCTGTCCGGCCCCTACCTAGTGGGAATGGCGGACAGTTTCTATCTCACTTGCAGTATTGCAGCTGCGACAATGTGCATTGGATGTAATGTCTAGTCTAACCGCGTGACCCCAATGGGCCAGTGGCCTGTAATAATCGCTACAATTCTAGCAATATCTGCCCGGTTTCTGTTTTGTAAACTTTGTATCATCCGCCAGTTGTAGTTGGTCCTCAAAACTGAGGCAGTGCTCATAAGCAGTAGGAAGAAAACAGAAACGGTAAATTTTACAGTAGGCGTACATACCATAACATCTAACACATAAATAAAATACCTAAGCGTCATGATAGATACGAGACATTCGTTCAAAGGGCACATATAATACATCAGCGGAAAAAGTAGTGAACGCGTGTGCTGCACTAGCGCGCATCATTCCCAACATAGATGGACCTTTCGTTCACAGACTTTCTTAGAGTACACACGTGTTTCGGCAGTGTTCTAAAGTACAAAGTTAGACAGTTTTCCTTCAAGTGGCGAGTTAGCCTAGTGGCAGTGGTAGTGAACCGTCAACTCAAGGACTTGGGTTCAATTCCCTACCAGGAAAAATTAAATCCGATTTAGACCTTTTTTTATTATTTACGCAAAAATAAGAAGATAATTAATAATAAATAAGAAAGGCGATGGAAAGAGAGCGGTCCGCGCTCACACTAACGGGACCAGCTGATAAGGAAGTATCAGCCGATGAGGCAGTGAAATCAGGTCACCAAGCAACAGTGGCTGCAGATGGTACGTCAAAGAGGAGAAGGAAGTTAAAGCCGTCTCCCAATTTGTTTAAGCATCCCTCCACATCAGGTTCAGCTGTACAGCTGCCAGGTGGAGTGAGGAAAGGGGCGCCGAACGCAGTAACAACAGCAGCAGCAGAAAAGAAGCGACAAAGGTCGGATGACTCTGTCGACTTCCCGTACATCTCCGACAAAGGGGAAGGCCGCTACGTCGGAGACGATAACAACTGCTTCGCAGTTCTGGCTTCCTCCGCATCGGATGACGAAGAGGAGGAAGTCCAAAGTCTGACTAGCAGCATCAGACAGCTAGAGCAGAGGGTGCTTGCCATTAAGGCCAAACAAATGGCAAGAAGAGAAAGGGAGCGGCAGCTAGAGCTCCAGCGCCCTTCCGAACAACAACGGAAGCAGCCGGAAGGCCAACTGCAATAACAACAAATGCAGCCGCAAATGCAGCAGCAAATACAGCAACAGAAGCAGCAGCAAGAACAACAGCAGCCAAAGAAGCAGCAACAACAACAGCAGCAGAATAAGCAGCAACAACAACAGCAGCAGAAAATGCTGCAACAACCACAGCAGCGGTAGAAAAAGCAGCAACAAGCGCAGCAACAGCATAAAATGCAGCAACAGCAGCAGCAGCAGAAACAACAGCAACAGCAACTGCAGCAATAGAAGACGAGTACGAAGACCAGGGTGCCGCCAATTAACACGTACAAGGTAGAGTTGAAGGACACAACTGAACTATGTAAGTCGGCCATTGGCAATAATTTTTCAATTAAACGTTTAAATGTAGACAGGCATTCTATCCACTGCAATACAGTAGAACAGTTTAAAAAATTAAAGATTTGTTAAAGGACACGACGACGGAGTTCTTCTCCTTCACCCCGAAGGGGGAAAAGCGGAAAACAATGCTGCTGAGGGGGATAGATCCGTCTACTGATCCGGAGACGCTCCTTGCGCTTAAAGGGAAAGAGTGCAACGAGCTCCAATTCGTAGGCGTCAAGCCATTCACCACAGCTAAGGCAAAAAGGGAGAAGCGGAAACTGCCGTTCTTCCTAGTTCAGCTTTCACCCAATAGCAAACTGGATGCTCTAAGGAGTATTAAAGTCCTAGACTACCAGGTTGTCGCATGGGAAAAATTAAGAAGGAGCGAAAACATTTTGCAATGTATTCGCTGCCAAAGGTTCGGTCACGCCGCGTCGAACTGCGAAAAGCAGCCTCGATGTGTCAAGTGTGGAAAGAACCACAAAGCAGAGGAATGCACCCTGGGTAAGGATGGAGTGGCAGATAAGAGCCAGCTCTCGTGTGCTTTATGCAGGAACTCGGAACACACCGCAAACTATCGGGGTGTATTCGTCAAAAGAAGGTGTTCGTCAAAAGAAGGTCGTAGTGAAACGTCCACCTGCTCCAATTCAAACACAATCCGTGACTTCCCAAGTGACCTACGCCCAAATGCCGGCAGGTCGGGCAAACGCGGAACAGAGAATAGAGAAGGTTGCTTCTCAGGCCCCAGCGCCTAGAACACCGGAGGCTCAAACTGACCTGCTGGCCATCTTGCGCTCTATCCAAGGGCAGATAAAGCAGCTTCAACGTCAGGTACAGGAGCAGGCGAAGCGGGTGGACCAGATCTACGCACTTCTGCCGGGCCTAACGCACCTCCAGTCGTAATGGGTACGAACATGGAGGAGCAATCCTCGAAGATCCTTGCGGTGAATGTGAATTCGCTGATTAGGATCGAGCGAAGAGTCGTATTGTTTAAGTTGCTAGAAGAAAAAACCCCTGATGTGCTTATGGTTAGCGAAACAAGAAGCACAAATTGGGGCACAATAAATACAATATTGTCAGAAGAGACCGACCCAACTCCACACAAGGAGGAGGTGTTGCGATCTTCATACGCAAACAACTGCAATTTAAAGTTATGTACAGCGGTGAAGTGCGAAGGATCCAGGTGCTGGAAGCGTGTATCGTGTGCATGAATGTAGTGGAAAGAGGATGTACTTGGTCGCACTCTATGCACCTGAAGCTACTCAATCTACTTTATTTATTTCAGAGCTCGAGACACTTTTTCGATGCCTAAGGCTGGAGTCGGAGGAGAATTATTTCATCATGGCCGGAGAACTTAACGCCAAACATAGAGATTGGGGAAATAACACACCTAATCCTAGAGGGAATCTACTATTCAATTGGTGGGGTCGGCACAGTGTCGAGTATAAACTCGATTTGAAAGCTACAGATAGTCCGCCGTTTCCTAGAAGCGGCTCCTATCTGGATCTTATTCTGTTCGACGTACGGTTACAACTGACCGACATGGACCGACAAACTATAAACTGCCTGCACACATTTGTGTATGACAGTGACCATTGCGGACTCAGTGCCGTAATAACGATTCCCGACGAAATTGCGGAGTTGGAGGAGTTTGTCCAAACGTACTCCTACAATTATAGTAGGACGCGTTGAACTCGCTTCTCTAGAGTTTTGAACAGAGCACTCTCCTCGAATTCGCTCTACCCACCGTCCAATAGGAATCTGTCAAACGAGGAGATTGACTGGTACCTAAAACAAATGGACGAGACAATTAAACGAACTATGGACAATACGATACCTCGGTATCAACATACTGACAACGCAGACATATTCCGTAATGCAACAGTTGGCGCACTACACCAACACAAAAGTAGACTGCTGTCGAGACTAAAAACCTTGTACAGACAGTTTACTGACAGACATAACTCGGAGGTTAGGACGCTGAAGTCGTAGATTAAAAACCTCCAGAAATTAATTAGAGAAAATTACAGACTTTCTGTAAATCTGCATTGGAACAGCAAAATACGGGCTGTAAAATCCAACAATCCGAGTATGTTCCCGCAGATAAATAAAATATTTCGGAGGAACAATCAAAACGACCTTCCGTGTCTTAAGATCCCCCGAACGACGAACAATGGACGAATACTGATAACAGCAGGTATAGATCCAGATAACGCAGTAGAGGATGACAACTTCTTTGTGATCGAAGATCCGCAGGAGAAGGTAGAGGCTATAGGAGCGACTTTCCAGGAAGTGTACAAGGTGAATGATACCATTTGCCCGAACCACGACCTGGAAAATCGCGTACTTGTGCACAACCTCTACCTTCGAAATGATATAGAGCACTGGCGATCCTAGAACATAGGTTTTACCGAGTTCAATGACGATAACATGGCAAATAATGTCATCGCCGATGAAAGGGTATATCCCCCGTACATATCGAAGGTGGAGCTTCAAGCGATCTTCGACTCATTGAGGAGGAAGAAATCTGTGGGAATCGATGGAGTATCGAACATTGTGCTTCGACATCTATCTCTAGAAGCGGTGGACATTAATACCACTCTGTTTAATAATGCACTGAATAATGCACATTATCCAGCGCATTGGAAAACAGCAGTGATACAACCCATCCCCAAAAGGGGTAAGGACACTTCCAATCCGGCAAATCTCCGGTCGATAAGTCTCCTTCCGAACATCAGCAAGGTATTCGAGAAAGTGATCAATAGAGCCTTGCTGAAGTGGATTGAGAACAGTAATATAATTCCAGATAACCAATTCGGTTTTAAGGCGGGCATGATACAATACATGCCGCGTCTAAACTTGCGTGTCGAAGTGTAGTCAGATACCTGGGGCTTTAGTTAGACCAATATCTATATTTTAACACACATATAAATGCTGCTCTGGCCAGAGCCAAAGGTGCTTTTGCCCTTACAAAGAGACTTTTTTATAGCAAGCAACTCGATGCAAGGGTAAAGGTAATCTGCTACATGGCCCTCATCCGGCCCATGCTCGTATATGGATGTCCCCGTGTGGTTCAACGTGGGAGCAAGCTTGTTGGAAAAGATTCGGATGTTTGAGAGGGCTTGCCTTCGGGCTTGTCTTCACTTGTACAGAACACCAGAGTCCCAGTACATAAAATTCTATCCCAATGAGGTCCTATACAACAGGGCTAACCTAATAAGAGTGGATAATTTCGTTATCAAGCTGATTCGAAGGCATATTGCAAGAGCAGTGGGTTGACGAACAATTTGATCTCCTTGGCTTATTACCCCAATTACGAGTATCACGAGAGAGTGCACCTTAACGGCTTTGTTCCCCCAGAGGCGTTCCTCTATGTTGATAAGAAAGGTCTGATCCAGGACAGATTGGCGGTGCCGCTAATCTTCCACGTTGCTCGGACAGCTGTGAATAGGCGACTCAACTACGACAGTAGGGCGGTATCGGATTTAGTAGGGCGGTATCGGGTCGTGATGTTGAGGACGTACAACGTCAGTACGGTCATTTCTGGTAGCTAGACGAAAGAGAGGAAACTCCTTCGTCGTTTCCTCCTAATACAGGGTTGGATGTTTAAAGTTGGCTGTTCTTGTCGATGGCCGACTTACATAGTTTAAGGTTTAGGTAGTTTAGGTGTATTGTATATATATAAAAAAAAATTTATCACAGCACTTGGATAGAAAAAAAAAAAAAAAACAGCACTTGATAAAATAAAAAAATAAAATAAAAAAAAAAACAAAAAAAAGTACGTATATAATTACGTAAGATAGAGTAAGATATATTAAGGTAGAATAAGATATTTTAAGATTTATTTTAAGGTAGATTTCTAAGTTTTATATATAAAATCAATTTAAAAAAAAAGTTCATGTACTAAGTTTTTTGTCTAATTTTCTTAGTAACAATTAAAATTAAAAAATAATTACATAAATAAACAATTTTGAAGTTCGTTACGTCGAAAGACATAGTTTTAAGTATTAGGTTTAACTTAGAGCGCCCGCATAGGGCCAGTAAGTTAGAATAAGAATAGTTAAGCTAGTTAAGCTAGTTTTAAGCGTTTTTTATCTAGCATGTAAGTTATAATGAATTAATTAATAAAAAATGCATTAAAAATGAAAAAAAATGAGATGGCATAGTCAAAGACTGCTTTTGGCGAAAGTAGTTACGTCGCACTATGAAAATTTTGTAATTTTATGACTTCCGGGTGCGTTCCTCTCATATTTTGAACACATGCATATGTGGGTAAGATTGCAGAGGCATGCTTATTCTTTTTGATGTATAAAAAAAAAACACTCAAGTCGATAATGCATTAGTGCTCTAGACCGCTACAAAGTGTTTCGTGAACAGTTAAGGAATTTTACGATGGTTTTGTGCGAAGCAGATAAATGGCGAAATTTATTCAAATAGGCGAATCGCAGACGTGGGATGCCACTAAAGCACTGTCAGACAGCTTTTGAAGAGATTAAGTTCAACAGGCGGTACGAAGGGGCAAACTGGGAGCGGAAGACCCAAACAAAATGACAACACGGCAAGATCGGATTTGGAAGCGTATGTCTCTGAAAAACCGGTTCGCAACTGCCAAGAAATTGAGAAAAGACTTGAACGTGAGATTTTCATCAGCACGCGGAGTGTTTAACGCCGGCTAAATGAAGTGGGTCTTCAAGCTCGTAGACCTGCAAAAAAGCCGCTTCTCTGCAGTAAAGAAAAAAAAAAGATTGATGTGGGTCAAACAGTGCCGGGAATGGATCGCCAACGATTGGAAAAGGGTCATATTTTCTGACGAATCCAAATTTAATTTGATTGGACCTGATGGAAAGCAGACAGTGCTATGGAGAGATAAGGAGCGATATTTAGACGAATGTTTACTTCCCACCGTTAAGCATTCACCATATGTTATTGTTTGGGGATGCGTGACAAATTGGGGTTTTAGCTGCATTTTGCTTTTGGACGGTTCCGTAGATGCAGCGAAATACAAAGAAATCATTGCTGATGGTGTTGTTCCTACAATTGAGGAGTTATGGTGCTACATCCAAAATCCCATATTTCAGGATGATTTTGCTCCCTATCAGCGCTCATTCCGTAAGTAAAAACAAATTTTGACCTAAAATTTAAACTCAAAACTACTTCTAAATATTGTTTTCTTTCAACAAATAACCCAGTGCAAGGCAGACATTGGCCTTGAATCCTTAAATTAGCCAGGAAATACTCCTGACCTTAGTATAATAGAGGTAGGGGTCATTTCACATTGGAATCTGCATTGAAATATTTTTTCTCATGGGCGAAACCAAATGTACTACAACTCAACGCAGTTAAGACTGAACTGGTCCTTTTCACCAGAAGGAGGAAGATAGATAATTTCAACCTACCAAAACTTAATGGAATACATCTGAATCTCTCCACATTCTAGGCTCAAAGCTTACGTTTAAACAGAACGTATGAAAAGGGCACTAAGTGCATTCTACGTGTGCAAGAAAACCATCGGTAAACGCTGGGGAATGCGACCGCATATAATCCACTGGATGTATACAGCGATCATTAGACCCATACTTACCTATGGAGCACTAGTATGGTGGAATCCAATGACAAAAAGCTGCTATCTTAACAACCTTACTAAGATACAAACATTAGTACGTATAGGAGTAACACCACAAGCAGGGTTAGAAATAAAACTTCATCTTCTTTTCTTGCAGGAGTACCTAAAAGGCTTGACAGGCAAAAGCGCAATCCGTCTTAAGGCGTCCGGTTTTTGGAAGCAAAGTTCCTCCTCGGTCACGCATCTATACTTCACAGTTATGGAATTGCTGATCCTATGAAAAAGTCAGACTATGTTACTCCATATCAGGATTTCAATAAGAACTGCTCCACCCTTATTCCCAAAAAACAAGATTAGGAAACCAGCACATTGGTGAATGAACAGGACATCCAGATCTACAGTGATGGGTCTAAAAACGAAATTGGAACCGGAGCAGGAGTATTCTGCGAACCCTTACAGATTAAAGACTCGTACAAACTCCCAGATATATACAGTGTTTTTCAAGCTGAAATCTTTGCCATTGATAGAGCAGCGTTGGCAATCCTAACAAAGAAATTAAATCCATCTCGAATTACAGTTTTTATGGACAGTCAGGCAGCAATCAAGGCACTGGACAGGGAGACAATAAGATCTAGGGCAGTATGTAAATGTCTTAAAACCCTAAACAAACTTAGCAATATCCACGTGGTCAATCTCTGCTGGGTTCCTGGACATAGTGATATATAGAAGGGAATGAAATATGAACTAGCCAGAAAAGGATCAGCACGAGGTACAGAGCATGCAGTCACAAATAGTCATCCCTATTGGTGTAATGAAAGAGAAAACAAACCTTAGGACCAAGGAACAAACCAACACGGCTTGGTTATCATTTCATTTTCATACTTACGTGCTAGACAAAAACGCTTAAAACCAGCATAACTAACTTAACTATAATATGTTAAGAGAAAGTAAATCTTAGGACCAGGGAACGAAAAACCACAATTAAATGAGGGGAAAACCAAATGCTTACTAGCTATGGGGAAAATGAAAATCGGCATCGTGATAGGTGTACTGACGGGACATTGTGCGATCGGCACTATGGCCAAAAGGCTTTGCGTGAACTTCCCGGACTACTGCTGAAGCTGTCAAGATGAGGAAAAAATAGAAACCATCAAATACCTGTGACTGCCCTAATCTCCACAACCGTCGCCTCCCCCATATGGGAAACAGACTCTTCGGAAAACTGGGTGGGTTGGCACATGTTTCGTTGATGGACTTAACGAGATTCTAATTAAGGGGTAAGGGGTATTACAACACATCATATCGACCAATACGCCCCCGTGTAAGCTCTATTCGAGATGCACAGCACCCTCTAACCTAACATAGTATAATAGACAACTTGTGGTCAATTATGGGTCAGAAAGTACGTAACAAGGCACCTTTTATCTTTTTTTTTTATTGATGTGTAGTACCATAAAAATTTCTATTTTATACCATTTTCTGCTAGCGCCTACCTGCTCTTGCACTTTTGCCGCATTTGTTTGAAATTTGGCCACAAATAAGTAGTTAGTGTTAGGAAGGACAATGCCTTATAATAAAATTATAGATATACATATTTAAATTTCAGTGAAATACAATATGTTTTAGGAAAAATTAATGGGTGCAGAGTTTTTTTTGGCATGGAGTGTGTGTACATATTTGTTGGGGGCTAGTTACAAGCTATGTAATGTTATCCTCCACTCATCTACTGACCAAGGAAGTAACCATTTCACATAATATCAACAATTATTAAAATCGGTCTAGATTCACCATAAGTTAGCCTCAGAGACAGCGAGGTAAAATAAAGGTAAAATTGAGGTAAATTTTGATAAGACAAATGCCTTAACATTGAGACAGAATGAGGGATTGGTGAAAGAAAATATTGTGAATTCGACCTGATAGTTTGCAGTACCTGTAGATGTTTCTCCTAAGCCTGTCACACTTCAAGTTGAGAACCTGTGCGACGTTCTCTCTAGTAAAAGTTGTCTCTGACCCTGAGCCTGTTAAAGCTCTCAAGATGTGGTGGTCTCCATTAGCAGAAAAAACCTTAACAAAAGCTGTAGCTGTTGATCTTGGGATCGGATTTGGTTGAAATGCGAATGTATGTTTAGATTTTGGGAAGCCCTGTTTGTCCACTATTCCAATTGGGGTGTATAATGGATTCATATTTTGAATCAAGTTGCTGACGTTTATATTATTTTGTCCTTGAACAGAAGTTGGTTGATTCGCATTTTGAGTCAAGTGATTGTTGTTGATTATGTTGTATTGTCCTTGAAAAGGATTTATTTGATGAATGGGCTGTTTGTTGGTGTGGTTCTATGCATCTATATGTAGCATGGTGTGGTGCTTATTTCCATTTTTTTGGCATCTGTTGCTGCTATTGCAATTTTATGTATGGTGATCGTATCCAAGGTAGTTAGAGCAAGTTGAACTCCTCTTCATTACCTCTTGTCGCTCCTTGGCGTTCATTCTAAAAAATTTATTGCAATGCCGAATTCCGTGCGAAGTCTTGCACACTCGGCAGAAAAATTTCTTTCCGTTAAGGACGTAATGTGATAAGCGGTAGGCGCGGCTTTCGAAATGAACCTGCCCCCCTGATGCCTTGGACCCCTGTTTGACTTCATGATATTTTCTAAAGAGCTGAATCTGGCTACAGTGAAGTTAACAAATGACTTCCACTCCGAAAGAATTTTTGAAGTACCTAATTTCTCTTCCCAGGACCCTTGCGTTTGAAGGGGATTTATGTGTTTTAATAAATCACATAAATCAAAATCCCAATCCCAATCTTCAACCGTTATCCCTTGATTCGAGAGTGCACCGTTCTTTCAATATTCCCAACGCAGATGCATAGGTTTTTTTTCGAATTGAACGTTAGCAATTAGCTCCGTAGCTTTGGCACACACATGAATTTTGAGATATTGAAGCTTTTGAATTTCAAGAAATCAACATTTTGATCGACCATGCTTTCAAATAATTTGAAAAATTCCAACCATTCTTCTTGTTTGCCGGAGAATGGCTTTATTTGAAAGGGTGGAAGACGGATATCGCACACCGATGTGCGGCAAGTGGCGCTTAACCGAGAAATATCTAAATTGTCATTGCTTTTCTCTGTAAATTTATCCATTTCATCGGTTAACATACCCATGAAGATGAAATAAACCCGTTTTATTTTAGAAAATGTTTCCGCTTCTAAATATTTATCTCTAATAGGATCAGGCATACTACCGACGATCGAATCGTGATCCTTCTTGGCTCATTTAAAGCCTTCTTCAATGTCTATTAAACACGCGTTCACCTACCCCCTCGACTTACGCGCCTCGATCTCTTTTTTGAACTCTTAAAAGTCCGATTCGAGTTCTTTAAAAAAAAAATCTTGCCTTTTAATATTTTTGGCGATTTTAGTTTTTATTACTGTACTATCACACACTTCGATTTGGGCTTTATGAAACTTTTAATTTAATATTCTTTATAATGCAAGTAAGATTTGTTTAAAATATTGTTTTGTCAATGTAATTTTACAAAAAAAACAGAAAAAGGAATGAAATTCTTACCGTGTTTCTTTCTAGATGAAATGCCGAAATTTTCTTATTGTTAGTGGTTGCAGAATACAGTTCAATTCCTGGAAACTGTTGGTCGTTGCGGCTCTGCACCGTTGGACTGCGGTCTTTACTGCACTGTTGGCACCGTTGAATACACTGCTTGCACCGTTACCAACGTTGGATAAACTGCTTCCCCGTTTCCTTCTGGTTTTGGATAAAATACTACTTGCTGCACCGTTGGATCTGTTCTTCTAATTAATTTAGATCGTTGGGTACTGTGGCGGATTGACTGTCTGTCGTTGATCGGATATGATTTCTACTGGATTGGCGATCCAACTACACACCACCCACAGTACACTTTTTAGTTTATATCACTTTTTTTGTTTAAGAAAATACGCAAATACTCGAAGGAGTAAGGAAAACGAGCGGCCAAAACTGGGAAACTCCAGGAGACCACCAATGGCACGGTTTTTCTAAATTGAAAGGAGGCTGAATGGAAACAGTAAGTTGAAGAAAGAGTACATCAAATGTCTAGACGAAAATGTTGCATTGGGGCACATGAAAGTCAAAACTGACTCTGAGATGGTGGAAGGAGAGCATTACTTCCTACCTCACCATGCAGTGTTCAAGGAGTCAAGCACGACCACAAAGCTGCGGGTGGTCTTCGACGCCTCATGTACGACGGCAAACGGGAAATCGTTGAACGATCATCTGATGGTAGGTCCACGGCTACAAAGGCACATAATTGATCTCATTGCACAATGGCGAAAGTTCAAGGTCGCATTTACAGCGCACATGTACAGGCAAATATGGATGGCACCAGAAGATACGAACTACCAACTTATCTTGTGGAGAACTGGAAGCCATAAACCGATAAAAACCTTTACGCTAAACACGGTTACGTTTGGTACTGCTTCGGCTCCGTATCTAGCAGTACGAACGTTGCATCAGGTGGCTATGGATAACGAGTAAATGTACCCTCTTATAACTAAGGCGCTTATCGAATTCTTCTATTTAGACGACTTCCTCTACGGAGCCGATAATGAAGAAGCGGCCATGATTTTACAAAAAGATGTTTTAGCTGTGTTAACTGCAACTTCGTAAATGGGCCAACAATTCATCAAATATTTTGGTTCATATACCTAAAACTGAAAGGGAAGTGAATCTTCCGTTAGAACTCGATTCACCGGATACTATTAAGACGTTGGGTATTTAATGGCATCCAGCCAAAGATACTTTTAACTTTAAAATAAATTTACAATACCTAAAGTGGAAAAACACATCAAACGATCCATTTTAGCTAATATCGCACGTTTCTTTGACCCTTTGGGATGGATCGCGCCATGTATAATCAAGGCCAAGATGATTATGCAGCAACTGTGGGTTCGCGAACAATCGTGGGACTCCACAATAAGTAATGAGGCAGAAGGGCACTGGCTTGAATTGGGAAACAGTCTACAAAGGCTAGGAGAGTTGAAAATTCCGCGTTGGATAGACTACGAATACTGGGTGCAACTCCATGGTTTTAGCGACGCATCTGAAAAGGCGTATGCGGCGGTGACTTGCGCACGAGTTTAAAAAAACGGGCAGGAACATATTTATCTGTTAGCATCGAAAACAAGAATCGGTCCATTTATATGTGTATCTTTGCCACGGTTGGAGCTTTGTGCAGCGGTGCTACTGGCAAAACTTTTGCACAGAATCACAAGCGCTATGCAGCTGGAAGAGGCAGAAACCTTTGCCTGGTCGGATTCCATGATCATCTTAGCATTGATTAAAGGAGGTCCAGTCACGCGGAACACATTTGTAGCCAACAGGAGCACCGACATGTAGGCAGCAAGGGCAACCCAGCTAACATTGGATCGCGAGGATTGAACCCAAAGGAACTCATTGGCAACGAATTGTTGTGGCACGGACCGCCTTTCCTTAAAAATTGTTCAGTGGACGAATGTTCAACAATAATTCCACCAGAAACAATTGTAGAAAGCAAAGGAACGCAAATGGCACAGGAGAAAGCGGCATCATTTTACAGTAAAAATCTGGAAGAAGCAATAATAAGTCTTTTTCAAATAATGTACCACTGCGTTGTGCTCAATAATTCATTTCTTCAACATTTACTACCCTTCAACGTTCCGTGCGCAATATAGCCATATGGCGCCGATATTTGTTTAACTTAAAAAATACGAAAACGCGAATGATAATGAACACAACTCCACTCACGGCAAATGAGCTAAGCTCAGCACACGATCAACTTGTGAAACTCGTTCAAAGGGAAATGTTTCAGGACGACATCAAGGCACTTCAGCAGAAAAGGCCAATATCAAAAGGACGTTTGATTCGAATACTAAATCCATTTTTGGACAAAGACGACCTGTTACGAGTGGGATGCAGATTGCTCAACAATACTATTCAATACTACCATTCCATCAGCGACACCCAATCATCCTTCACCAAAGGCACCACTTTTCAAAATTGGTGATAAATGACGTTCATCAAGGCACCTTGCATGGTGGTCAGCAGATGATGATGCTGAAATTCGAATGACTTATTGGATCCCAAATTACAATTCATGGATGTATTCGATGCCATCGCTACAACGCCCAAGTGCAACAGCAACTAATGGAAAACCTCCCAGCAGAACGCTGGGACAGAAGTCGATCTCTCACGGACGTCGACTACGCCGGACCAATTGAAATACAACTATGGAAATGGAGGTGCAACAGATCAACAAAGGGATACATTCAACTGCTTAGCGACTTAAGCGCTGCAGCATTTATCGCAGCGTTTAAAAGATTTATGGCAAGACAAGAAATGTTTAGTTATTGCGGGACAAATTTTAAGGGAGCAAATAATGATCTCAGAAAAGAGGGAAGGTTCTTATCCTCCGAATGGTCAGCTGAAGTAGCAGACAACTTGGCATCACAAGGTACAACGTGGCACTTCCACCCTCCATCGGCACCTCACTTCGGAGGGCTCTGTGAAGCAGTTGTGAAATCGATAAAGCATCACTTAAAAAGAACAATTGGGACAGCTAAACTCACCTTCGAAGAGTATGCAACACTTCTATTACAGATCGTAGCATGCCTCAATTCCAGTCAGCTGTGTCCGATGACATCAGATCATTTTTCATTTCATTTTTAGTGCATTCTTATTCATGAATTCATTAAACTTATATGCTAGACAAAAAAAACGCTTTAAACTAGCTTAAGTAACTTAACTATGTTATTCTAACTTACTGCTCCTATGCGGGCGTTCTAAGCTTAACTCAATACTTAAAACTATGTCTTCCGACATAATGTATCATATTTAAATTTTTTTAATTTTAAATTTTTTTTTTTAATTGGTACTAAGAAAATAATATTAAAAAACTTAGTAAATGAATATTCTTTGTTGTTCTTATATTTATAAAACTTCAAAGAATACCTTAAAATAAATAGTAAACTATCTTATTCTACCTTAATCTATCTTATCTACCTTACGTAATCTATACGTATGTATTTTTTATTTTTTTATATTTTTTTTTTAATTTTTTTTTTATTTTTATTTTTATTTTTATTTTTTTCCTACAACTACTAGTCGGCCAATAAAATAAACAGCCAACTTTACTCGGGCTATCAAGGATTGTGAGCGAACGACGAAGCAGTTCCCTCTCTTTCGGTTAGCCACCAGTATTTTAAGAACAAACTTTCAACGTCCTTCATATCGCGACTTGATACCGCCCTACTGAACAGGAGATGCTCCACACTGCTGTGTGCAACGTCTTTGTCGTAGTTAAGTCGCCTATCCACAGGTTTTCGAGCAACATGGAAGATTAGCGGCACCGCCAATCTGTCCTGGATCAGACCTTTCTCATCCAGATAGAGCAACGCCTCTGGGGGAACAAAGCCGTTAAGGTGCACTCTCTCGTGGTACCCGTAATTGGGGTAATAAGCCCCGGAGGTCAGGTAGTTCATCGAGCTCATTGCTCTTGCAATGTGCCTTCGAATCAGTTTGATAACGCAACTATCCCCTCTTATTAGGTTAGCCCTGTTGTACAGGACCTTATTGGGATAGAATTGTATGTACTGGGACTCTGGTGTTCTGTATAAATGAAGGCAAGCCCTCTCAAACATCCAAATCTTTTCCAACAAGTTTGCTTCCACGTTGAACCACGCGGGACATCCATATACGAGCATGGGCCGAATGAGGACCATGTAGAAAATTACCTTTACCCTTGCATCGAGTTGCTTGCTATAAACCTTCTTGCAGACCGTTTTTAATTGGAAATGTCCCAGCAGAAGTCACATTGCCATTTTTGACAATGAACTGTCTACGGTGTCGAAGGCATTCTCCAAGTCATTCCGGCAGGCACCATTGAATATCCGATACCAGTGTAGACGCGGCATATACGAGTATTGTATCATGACCCGCCTTCCAACCGAATTGGTTATCCGGAACTATTTTATTGTCCTCAGTCCATTTGATCAAGGCTCTATTAATCACTTTTTCGAACACCTTGCTGATGTTTGGAAGGAGACTTATCGACCGGAGATTTGCCGGATTAGAGGTGTCCTTACCCCTTTTGGTGATGGGTTGTATCACTGCTGTTTTCCAATGCGCTGGATAATGTGCATTATTCAGCGCATTGTTAAACAAAGTCGTGTAAATGTCCACCTCTTCTAGAGGGAGATGTTGAAGCACAATGTTCGATACTCTGTCGATTCCCACAGATTTATTTATCCTCAATGAGTCGAAGACCACTTGGAGCTCCACCTTCGATATGTACGGGCGATGTACCCTTTCATCGGCGATGATATTAATTGCCATGGTATCGTCATTGAACTCAGTAAAACCTATGTTCTCGGATCGCCAGTGCTATATATCATTTCGAAGGTAGAAGCTATGCACAAGGACGCGATTTCCCAGGTCGTGGTTCGGGCAAATGGTATCATTCACCTTGTACACTTCCTGGAAAGTCGCTCCTATAGCCTCTACCTTCTCCTGCGGATCTTCGATCACAAAGAAGTTGTCTTCCTCTACTGCGTTATCTGGATCTATACCTGCTGTTATCAGTATACATACGTCCATTGTTCGTCGTTCGGGGGATCTTAAGACACGGAAGATCGTTTTGATTATTGCTCCGAAATATATTATATTTAATTGCGGGAACATACTCATGTTGTTGGATTCTACAGCCCGAATTTTGTTGTTCCAATGCAAATTTACTGAAAGTTTGTAGTTTCCTCTAATTAATTTCTGGAGGTTTTTAATCAACGACTTCAGCGTTCTTACCTCCGAGTTTTGTCTGTCAGTAAACTGTCTGTACAAGGTTTTTAGTCTCGACAGAAGTCTACTTTTGTGTTGGTGTAGTGCGTCAATTGTTGCATTGCGGAATATGTTTGTGTTATCAGTATATTGATACCGAAGCATCGTACTGACCATTGTTCGTTTAATTGTCTCGTCCATTTGTTTTAGGTACCAGTCAATCTCGTCGTTTGACAGATTTCTATTGGACGGTGGGTAGAGCCAGTTCGAGGAGAGTCATCTTGTTAAAGTTCTGGAGAAGCTAGTTCAACGCGTCCTACTGTAATAGTAGGAGCACGTTTGGACAAACTCCTCCAACTCCGCAATTTCGCTGGGGATCATTATTACGGCATTGAGTCCGCAATGGTCACTATCATACACAAATGTGTGCAGGCAGTTTAAAGTCTGTCGGTCCGTGTCGGTCAGTTGTAGCCGTATGTCGAACGGCATAAGACCCAGATAGGAGCCTCTTCTAGGAAACGACGTACTATCTGTGGTTTTTAAATCGAGTTTATACCAGACACTGTGCTGACCCCACCAATTGAATAGTAGGTTTCCTCTAGGATTAAGTGTGTTATTTCCCCAATCTCTATGTTTGGCGTTTAGATAGCCGGCCATTAGGAAATAATTCTCCTCCGACTCCAGCCTTCAATACACATCAGGGGTTTGGTCTTCAAGCAACTTAAACAATACGGCTCTTCACTCGATCCTAATCAGTGAATTCACATTCACCGCAAGGATCTTCAAGGACTGCTCCTCCATGTTTGTACCTATTACGACTGGAGGTGCGTTAGGCTTGGCAGAAGTGCGTAGATCTGGACCACCCGCTTCGCCTGCTCCTGTACCTGACGCTGAAGCTGACCCATCTGCCCTTGGATAGAGAGCAAGATGGCCAGCAAGTCAGTTTGAGCCTCCGGTGCTCTAGGCGCTGGGGTCTGAGAAGTAACCTTCGGTCTTTTCTGTTCCGCGTTTCCCCGGCCTGCCACCATTTGCGCGTAGGTCACTTGGGGAGTCAAGGTTTGTGTTTAAATTGGAGCAGGTGGACGTTTCACTACGACCCTCCGCTGACGAACCAGATTTACTTTCTTAATATACTGGAACTTAGGACAACCCCTAGAGTATGCGGTGTATCCCGAGTTCCCGCATAAAGCACACGAGAGCTGGCTCTTATCTGTCACTACATCCTTACCCAGAATGCATTCTTCAGCTTTGTTGTTCTTTCCACTCTTAACACATCGACGCTGCATTTCGCAGTTCAACGCGGCGTGACCGAACCTTTGGCAACGAACACATTGTAAAATGTTTTCGCTCCTTCTTAATTCTATTGCTTTAATACTCCTTAGACCATCCAGTTTGCTGTTGGGTGAAAGTTGAACGAGGAAGAACGGCAGTTTTCGCTTTTCCCTTTTGGCCCTAGTTGTGATAAATGGATTTACCCCTACGAAATGGAGCTCGTCGCACTCCTTCTCTTTAAGAAGCGCAAGGAGCGTTTCCGGATTAGTAGACGGATCAGTTCCCCTCAGCAGCATTGTTTGCAGCTTTTCCCCTTCGGGGTGAAGGAGAAGAACTCCATCACAGTGTTCCTCAATAAACCTTTAATTTTTTTTATACTGTTTCACTGTGTTGCAGTGGATCGCATGTCTATCTATAATACATTCAAACGCTTAACATAAAAGTTACCACCTATGGCCCACTTACATATATTAATGGCATCCTGAAGCTCAATCTTATAGGTGTTGATTGGCGGCACCCTCGTCTTTAAAGTCATCTTCTTTTGCTACTGCGGTTGCTGTTGCTGTTGTTTCTGCTGCTGTTGTTGTTGCACATTTGGCTGTGGTTTTTGCTGGTGTTGTTGTTGCTGCTTACTAACCTGCTGCTGTTGTTTCTTCTGTTGACTGCTGTTGTTTTTGTTGCGAATCGCGCAGGAGCTCCTGCTGCCGCTCCCTCTCACCCCTTGACATTTGTTTGGCCTTAATGGCATGCACTCTATGTTCTAGCTGCCTGATGCCGCTAGTCAGACTTTGTACCTCCTCGTCTTTGTCATCAGATTCAGAAGACGCCAGAAAGGAGAAGCTGTTATTATCATATCCAATGAAGTCACTTTTTTCATTCATGTGAATGAATGATTTTGTTTCACTTATTTGGACTTTGCACCATCGCAAGGGTTGGTAAAATGGTTCGATTGTTTTTGCATTTGAACGAACGATTGATTGAAAATTTAATAAAATACCCCCCACTCTCCACCGCCCCCGCTTACACAAATGTTAGGACTGAATGAATAAATGAATAAAACTATTCGATAGTTGAAATCATTCAGTTACTAACTATCGATAGTCTAATCCATTCGATAGTTCCCATCACTAATGAAGGGGCCTTCCCCACCGTCGGAGACATACGGGTACTCTATCGAGTTATCTGACCTTTGCCGCTTCTTTTCAGCTGCTCCTGTTGTTACTGCACTTAGCACCCCTTCCTTCACTCCACCTGGCAGCTGTTCAGCTGAAGCTGATGTGGAAGGACGCTTTACTAAGTTGGGAGAAGGTTCTAACTTCCTCCTCCTTTTCCCCTTACCATCGGTAGCCACTGTTGCTGGGTGGCCTGATTGCACTGCACCGGCTGATACAGTCACTCCACCAGCTGGTCCCGCTAATGGGAGCGCGGACCGCTCGCTTTCCCCTGATATTTATTTGCTTATCACTTTAATTTCACTTATTTTTTTTATGTGAAAAAAAAGTCAAGAATTTAATTTTTCTCCCGTCGGGAATTGAACCAGGGTCCCTGGTTTGATAGACCACTACAAGTAGGCTAACTCGCTACTTTGAATTGTACTGTCTAATTTTCTACATAAAAAACACAACGATTTTAGAGAAGCCGAAACACGTGTGTACACTCAGAAAGTCTGTGAACGACTGATGACATCAGATCTCGTCGACCTACATATACTAACACCAGGCCACTTCTTGATCGGGGCACAATTGCGAACCCTTCCGGAAAGGAATCTAAGGGAAAGAAACATTAACAACCTGAACAGATAGAGGTACATGCAGCGATTAACGTAGCGCTTTTGGAGACAGCGGAGCTCAACATGTCTACACTTCCTTCAATATCGACCAAAATGGTTGCAAACTCAACCAAACATCAAACCTGGTGATATTGTTTTGGTCAAAGAAGACTATCTCCCACCATCATCAAGGCTACTTGCGCGAGTTATCGAATTACACACCGGTTCCGATGGTCTTACGCGCGTGGTGACAATAAAAACAAAAATCAAAAATATCAAAAAATCGATAGTGAAACGCCCGATCGCGAAAATATCCCTCTTACCGGTATCAAACTCGTCGATCGAATCAAATTTAACCACATAAACTACAAAATATGAAATCTTTAAAAAAAACCACCTTAACTGAATTTTAAATACCAACCCCAACCCTAACCTGAACCCTATAAAAACTTCAGGAACTTAAATAATAATGACATTCTCCAGAGGAAGAAGAGTAGCTAAAAAGTAATCAACCTGATTCCAGTGGCGGTGTGAGCAGATAGTAAACCGCACCCAAGGATGCAAGGCTGAGGGTTACATCAGTCGCGTATGAGCTCCTTCAGGTGTCCTGGCAAAGGCCTGTCGTAAGCTGCTTTATCGCAGTAGAACCTGCTACGCTGCGATGCACATTCATCATACTGGCTTACTCGTACATGTGAGTCTCTTTATGAAAAAACCAAAAATAAAAAAAATAATAAAAATTGATGTAGTTGAGACCGGTTCTCCTTTAAAACTGGACAGTAGTTCGGCGATTAAGCTGTCTACCGGTAATACTACAAAGATAGTGGCTAGTAAGAGGGTTGTGCATTCACATGGTCCATCTGCTGCCAAAAGTCGCACGAAGTCTAGAATATGTAATTTACAGTCCAATAAGGGCTCGTCGGGATCGGGTTGTACCTCCGAGTACATGGAAAGCAGCATTTGTCCAGCCCGTCCCTAAAAAAGACGAATCTTCCTCCCTGTCGAGTTACCGACCCATTGCACTTACGTTCCTGCTTCCAAGGTCATGAAACTGTTGATAAATAGTCAACTTATGAAATATCTCGATTTACGAAAAGTACTCAATGACCGGCAATATGATTTTCGTAGCGACAGATTCACTGTTGATTTGATGGCATAATCTCACCGAGAAGTGGAAGCAATCTCTTCATCACTTCGGCGAAACTACGATGGTTGCGCTTGATATTTTAAGGGCATTTGACAGAGTTTGGCATCAGGATCTTTTGGCAAAAATGCGTGCATATGGCGGCGATGAGTCTCTTCTTCAATGGATTAGAATTTACCTTTCGGGGCGTTCAGTACAAGTTGTCCATTGTGCATTCCATACATACACTTAAACATCGGAGAAATATCTCGTGTCACTCCCCATTTCATAATTTTTTTTTTTTTTTTTTTTTATAAAAAATGCTTCAACAAAATAGCCAGTTACATTCCTCATTTTCAAAATTTCACCCACAATACGCGTCATGCTTTGAATGCACATCAGTTCACCCTTAAGCCCAACTTCGGTCGTACTGTCAAATATAGGGATTCGTTTGTAAGCCGAACGACATGAATGTGGAATGATCTACCAAGCTCTGTGTTTTCCCATCACTACTTTTTGAAACATGGACGAGGAGCCCCAACGTGCGCAGGGTCCTTCTCTGATCCGCTTCCCCCTTTTCCTAAACGCCCGTGACCTGAAACAATATAAGGCTATTCATATCCCCTTAGACGCGCGCAAATTATAAAAAAAAAAACCATAGGGTGAAAACTTTATTCGATTGGGCTAAGCTGATCGTCATTACAGAACGCTGTGAGACTAACAGAGACTCCACGTCAAAGCGTCAGAGATCGTTAGAGGAATCCGGGTCAGATTCTAACCTAGACCTAAGGTGCACAACACCAGAACCTCTTCCAGGCCCTTTAACGCTACGTCTAAGTTTCACAACGAAGTCCTCAAAGACAGGTTCGTACCAGCGGTCATAGATACGAATGGCATCGATGGTACAATCGCTCCAGATAAATAGAGAATGATCCCCGCTAAACTGGCGACATGCTTCCTTGAAATTATGAAATAGAATCCCGGCCCGTCTCTCAACTGTCGTGACGGCCGGCGGTTGGTATCGAGGCCATGCCAAGCTGATCGCTTGTGGTGATAAGAGATCTTATGATCCCTATAAGTTAACGATTGGCAAATTAGGGGAGGTTTGGCCTGGTGCTAAGCTTGAGGTTGTAGCAAGGGAGGATAGCCCATGCAAACCGAGAATTCGCACCTGGATCCCAGCCGAACCCTCCAACACGGAAGAAATACTCCAGATCCTTCAAATCAGCAACCCATCGCTTCCAACTCACAACTGGAAAGTCGCTAAGTTATAGGAACACCTTAGGTCTTAATACCAACTGAGTTTCAAACCAACCAATCTGTCTTTCTCTCTGTCTCTTCCCCTTTCCACAAAAAACGCCCGTGTCACATCCCCTTTAACACGTGCAAATTTAAAAAAAGAATAAAGAATCTCTTGCCTCTTTGGCGAAGACTTAAGGTATGATAAGCTATGGGAGGTAGACGAACAGTGATCGGGATATAACGGCAGCGTTTCTAGAAACAAACAAGTGCTCCTACTACCTAACATCGGCTTATCACGTCAATGACATAATAGACTCTCTTTCTGAACCCAATATGGTAAGACTGGTCGCAGACGCAGAAGAATGCAAAGTTGGACTCATAGTTAGCTGTGATGCTAATGCTCACGACTCCGCCTGGGGTAACTCTGACATCAACGAAAGGGGTGAGTTAATTTTTGACTATATTTTAAAAACCAACCTCATTTTGTGCAGCATCGGTAACGAACCTACATTTACAACTAGAAACCGACAGGAGGTTCTAGATATAACCCTTGTCTCCGACAATATTAATTAAATGATTAAGAACTGCAATGTATCTGGAGAACACTCTTTTTCTGACCACCGATACCTTCAATCTAGTCTTTATGATGATCCTTCAAGCCCATTGGTTTACAAAAATATCTGTAAAACTAATTGGCTCAAATACAGGAAAACTTTAACGAAATTGAATTTTTTCAACAAAGGCAAAAGCACAAGAGATGCAACCGACTGGGACTCGTACAAAGAATCTCTAAAAACATAAAAAAAGAATTGAGGAAAGCCAAGCGTAATTCTTGGAGACTCTTTTGTGGCAAAATAGAAGAATCTTCTGAGGCGGTTAGGCTGAGAAAAATTTTCTCGCCAAATCCATCAATGCACAGCTGTTTACTAAAAGCAGATTGGTCTTGGGAAACTTCCAGTGTAGATACGTTAAATTTACTAATTGACATACACTTAACAAGTAACTCCCAAACTGCCAACAATATTGACCCTAACAAGTCAAATGCTCAAAAAACCAACCACTCAAGTCTGATTACGTAGGACAAACTCCTTTGGGCGCTAATGTGATTTTCATACCCAATGTGATTTTCATACCCAATGTGATTTTCATACCCAATGTGATTTTCATACCCAAAGCTGGAAAATATTCAACACGCTAGTCCAAAAGACCTCAGACCTATACGTCTACCATCATTCCTTCTAAAAATACTAGAACGATTAATTGATATCCATTTACGTAACATACTATAAAGGTAAATCAGTAGAAACAGCATTACATACGTTGGTTAATAAAATCGAGTACTCCCTGTATCATAAGGAATACACAATGGTAGCTTTCCTGTACATAGAAGGCGCTTTTAACAACGCCTATTCATCTGCGATAACGAAAGCACTGTCAAATCTAAAGGTAGATAGCTCACTTGGCGAGTTGATTAATTTACCGCTTAATAGTAGGATAATTAACTCGAAGATGGGGGACACCTGTTAGAAGATATGTCAGTAGGGGAACCCCACAAGTTGGCGTCCTATCCCCACTTCTTTGGTAAGCACTTCATTAACTTAAAAGAACTCTTACAAAACGCTTTAAATAAGTTATCTAGGTGGACAGCTTGGAGTGGTCTAGGAGTGAATCCCCACAAAACCGAATCAGTCCCCTTCTCAAGGAAATATAAAATCCCAACCATTGACCCTCCATCTTTTAATTGAAAAAACTTAACCTTCTCCAACGAAGCAAAATATCTGGATCTTATTTTGGATAGAAAATTAAGCTGGAAAACCTAACATACAAGAGAGAGTAAGGAAAGCAACTGTCGCATTCTTCTCTTGCAAAAAAGGCATTGGGAACAAATTGGGCTTATAACTGTTAGGGCTTATAACTGTTAGGGCTTATAACTGTTAGGGCTTATAACTGTTAGGGCTTATAACTGTTAGGGCTTATAACTGTTAGGGCTTATAACTGTTAGGGCTTATAACTGTTAGGGCTTATAACTGTTAGGGCTTATAACTGTTAGGGCTTATAACTGTTATGATCGTGTGAAATGAGCCTAAGACAAACTCTCAAGCGAATAGAGCTTAACTCACTGCCCTATATCTCGGTCATTAGATCGATCCTTATGTACGGGCTAATTGTCTGGTGGATTGCCTTGGACAAGGCGATAAATCAGAAGAAATTAAGCAAAGTCCAACGATCAGCTTGTCTGTGTATTGGCGGAGCACTAAGATCGACACCTTTTGCAGCAATGGACACTTATTTCATTTGACAATCCCCGACATTTTTGGTAGGCAAATGGCAGCTAGCTCAGCTATTCGCCTTAAAGCTACTTTACAGTGGTCCAGCAAAGTATATGGCCACGCGTCCATTTTAAACAATTTTAAAATCCTCCCTGAAAACATTGACTACACCATACCCAACCTAAATTTTGACAAAAATTTCCAAGTCACCATCAATTCCAGAGCATTCTGGGAAGAGGGACTTACGGAAGCTAAGTCGTTACATTTTTATACCGACGGTTCAAAAACTAACGACGGGGTTAGTGGTGGTGTCTTGTCTGATAGGCTTAATCTAAACCTCTCTTTTCGTCTCCCAAACCATTGTAGCGTGTTCCGGGCGGAGATAATGGCAATAAGGGAAGTCTTGTCTTGTCTAAAGAAAAACATGATATCAACCGCTGATATCCGCATCTTTTCAGACAACCAAACAGGAATCAAATCCTTGGAATCATGCTCCATAATTTCTCTAACAGTTCTAGACTGCCGATCGCCTCTTATAGAGATGGCGGAGCAGTTCAATATTCACTTAATTTCAGTGCCGGGCACTGGGACATTCCAGTAAGACTGACGAACTTGCCAGACATGGAACAACAATATCCGTTCTTCCACACTAAAGTTCACTGGGTATGCTGATTACTACATGCAAACTTAAATTAAAGCTGGATTGCTATTGAAAGGACAAATTCTAGGTAAACTAGTGGTACAACGTGGGTAGCGACATAACAGATTTGGCCTAAGCTGGATCTGAAACGCTCTAAGAATTTGATTTCTGTCAATAGATTGCATATCAGCGCTGTAACTGGTGTCATTACTGGACATGCAACAAGGCTCAGCGTATTTTCAAATGATTTCTGCAGAAGCTGCATGGACGAGGAGGAGGAGGAGGAGACTATTCTTGACCTTCTTTGCACCTGCCCAGCTCTCTCCCAAAGAAGGAAACTCCACTTAGGATCCTTCTGCGCTTCACTAGAAGCCCCAAATGGTTCAATGAGTAGGCTAGAGACCGCTTTCCAAATCCACGTGGTATCACAATGGACTTATTATTGGTCTAAGTGTGTTGTCTTTTAGCTGACAGCCACGTCAACCTTATCTATGCCACGAAGGGTCCAAGCGGTCATAGAGCCTAAAGGCAGTCTTGCAAAGTACTAAGGAAAAATAAAAACTGGATTCCCCGAAATAATGACTAATTAGTGTTATTCAGTGTTCCCTTAATTATTTTTAGTAAAAAAAAAGTGGAAAAAACTACCCTAATATTTTTCATCTTTTTTTTTATTTTATTGATGTGTAGTGCCATAAGAATTCCTATTTTATATCCTTTTCTGCTAGCGTCTACCTGCTCTCGCACTTTTGTAGTATTTGTGGGAAATTTGGCCATAAATAAGTAGTTAGTGTTAGGAAGGATAACGCCCCATAAAAAAATTATAGATATATTTAAATTTCAGTGAAATATAATACGTTTTAGAACAGATGCATGGGTGCGGCGTTTTTTTTGCGCGTGCATCCATAATCCTCTACGCTGCACCAATCTGGGCCAGAGCAACGAGGATCAACTCAACTAGATTAAAAATCGTGTCAGTGTACCGAATCTCTGCGCTGAGGGTAAGTTGTGCATTCCGCACTACTTCAAACGATGCAGCCAGCGTTGTGGCAGAAATACCTCCAATAGACATCCTGACAGATGAACAGCAACGACACTGAGCAAGATGGAACAAATATGGTTGGCGAAAACCGATAAACAGTAGAAAGAATGCGAAGCGTGAGGGAGTGGCAAGAGCTCAGACCTCTCAGAAAGGTAGATGGACCCACCGACCTATACCGCAAATACAGCCATGGTTAGAAAAGCATCACGGTGAATTGGAGTATCACCTAACCCAGATACCTCGTACCTATTCAAGTACAAGCATGATAATAGCCCTTACTGCCCACTCTGCGTGACCTGCGCAGAAAACCAATCATGTTCTTCCATTGTCCACGGTTCGTCGACGAAAGGGAAGTACTGACGAGAAAACTCGGCGAGCCACCAACACCTGAAAACATTCTTGGTGAAATACTTAAAAGCCAAGAGACATGGGGTGCAGTGACAGAAAACGCAAGGATCATTACAAACAAACTGCTTGTTTTAGAGAGGGAAAGGATACAGTCCAACCGGATTAACAGAAGCATGAATGACAGCTAAATCAATCCCCTCGTGCGATGGAGTGTTTTACGGTGGTACCGTAGGGAATAGGGGATAGAAGGCGAAGTGAGTTTACTAGGTGGAAGACTCACATTGTTACTGAGTATAGACTCAGCTTCGTCTTGGAGATTTTCACCTCTCGACGCAAAAAAGGAATAAAACAGCGGCGCTCACCGCGGATATAGAAGCAATTACATAAGTCTTTTAGATCAACCTCCGCACGGCCCAGATCTAGCCCCCTTGTAACTTTCGATTGTTCCCCTACGTTATTGGGCTTGAAAGGCTGTCAATTTTCTACTGCCATTTTTCGAGGAAATGATTTCACATAGAAGGAGCGGTAGGAGTTTCGGTTTGATAAATTTTGTTCCTACCTGTGAAGAAGTGTATTCCAAAAATAACAACTATATATATATATATATATGTGTATTTTGGCACTAACAGCCCAAGGTAGGGCCTGACCTAGCTTTTCGCAGCCATTCGTGCTGTGCGCCTCACGAATGGTTGGGACCTACAACAAAATTACAACTATACGTATATATACTTTAAAAAAAGTCTAAGTGACTAAGCCCAACGACAAAACTGATGGAACATCTTTGTACATCACTGTTAGAAAATTAAAATTAAATTGATTTTCCATTTGTGAAGAAGTAAAAATTGCAAACCTTACGAGTATGTGTAAAATGTTAGCCTTAAAAATAAAGGTCTTCGTCTGCATGCCTGCATTTAAAAATAAACAGATCTACACACGCGTGTAGTTTTCTTTATAATTTGTACGAAAATCCATTCTCGTCATAAGAATTCTATTTTTCCTGGTCCTAATTCAACTTGCTAGCATCGAAAGAAGAGCACTAATTTGTGTTGTGTGTTGCGTTTTGATTTATGTGGGTGATCTTACGGGGAGAGCACAAATATCACCGGTAAAATGTCCATTATGTATAGTATATAATTTATATAATTTTTTTTTTTTGGCGCTAACAGTCCAACGCAGGGCCTGGTCTGCCTTTTCGCAGCCACTCGTATCGTGCGCTTCACGAATGGTTGAGACCTACAGTTTCATGCCGTTTCCGAACGGCAATTTTTTCGATTGAGAAAAGCTTTTTCATTATATGAGCTGAATAAGAAGCACGTCATATGAATTAACACTGTATGTCTGCAAACATGTGAAAGGAGCAGAAAGCAAGGCAAAACAAATTAACATATTTGTGATTTGTATGAATTTGCATGAGTGTAGTATGGAAAGGAAAGATGTGTTATTATAGTGATATGGAAACAAACCACCTCAATCCGCATGTGAAACTATTTTTTATTTTTTCATTTCAAATATGAATAAACGATTTGCATCAAATTGCACACGTCAGATGCAGATTTTTCGAAGATGAAAATACTCGTGGTGTCACCTAATTGCGAAAATGTGTCTGGAATGAATTGTAGAATTTTTCTCTCAAATGCTTGTAAAGAAGAGGTTAAGGGACATCTACGATACTTTTTCTTTGCGAATAATAAATCTTAGAAAGAGCAATTTAGATTAGGATTGTATATTTTTAGGACTATAATTTTATATGTATCTATATAGAAAATTATTCACACAAAAAACATCTGGACCTATTTCTACACCTACATAATGAAAATTTGTCTTGCGTGTTCAAAAACAACAACATTCTTGTAGACACTTGAGATTGAGAGAAGCGCAAACAAATAACCGAAGTTTGTTTTTGTACTACTTTGTTATTCTGCTACTATTCCTTAAATTCAGCAACAACACTTTGTCCAGCTATACTGACATACATAATATATGTATGTACATATCTGTATACCTCTATATTTTACAAAAACAGACGTACAACTGAAATTGTAACTTTTTCCTCTGCTTTTGCATCTTCATGCCATGTCGCCTACTCCTTTTTTTCGTAAAGAAAAAATGTTTTCTCAATATGTGAGTATTTTCTTCTTTTCGTCGAACAACAAATTCATTTTAATTTTATAAATGTGAATAATGAATTGTAATAATACAAAAAAAAAATCCAAGTCACTTAGTCTACTCTTGAAAATGTTAGATTATTTATTCTCTCGTTTTTTGGAGTTCTTCAAAATAAAAGAGGTCGACGGAAGAATTACTGAAAACGACCGAGAAAGGGGGAACTATAAAAAGGCTCTGCTGTTGACAGCTTCAAGAGCAATTCGTCATTAATTTTCTTGATGCTGGAAATTCAGGTTTTTTGAAAAAAAAAAAAAAAAAAATCAGAAGCAGATTCCAAAAAATATTCTACATTCAAAGTCAGATTGATGAATTAGAATGTATTTATTTCTTTTTTCACTTTCGTGGGAAGCAGTAAAGTTATAAAGTCAGTAAAAAACGTGCAAAACCGCGCTAAAATCATTTGATCTCTAAAACGGATGTTCATCGTGACACAAATTCTGTGTTTATGTGCATATCGTTCATATGAAGAAATCAGATAATATAATATGTAGTAATATAACAAAATCAATTGACGCAATGCGTATTTCATGCATTTTTCCGAATAGATGGAAACTTGCACACGTAAAGCTAATTTCGAAAAAGGTCGTGAAATGATCATGCATATACGTAGCTTCTTAGTGACCGCTAGTATTCCACAGGGAATTTAATGACTTATACCTGTTGGAAAAACCAGACCAGAAGCATTCATCATCAAGGCAAATGCAGGAGTGTTGCACTCGATATATTTAAAGCATTTTGTAGAGCGTGGCATTGGCATAGTGCTCTCGTTAACAAGCCTGAGTCCATCATGTTGGTGGCTTGGTATGTACATATGTATGTGTTAGCCCAGATCTGTTGTGGAATCAGTAGATTACTCATGCTGCAAAAGAATTAATTCGTCAAAAGTTTTTTGCTTGATCGTGTTCAGCATCGTTTGTACGAGGAGATTGATCAGTGGTCTATGTACATATGTGGGTCAAATTAATCCGTTCGGTCCCCGCGGGAATGTTGGATGCTTAGCGCTCTTGTACCAGTATTTCCACCACAAACGTTCGGAAGAAATATATAGTTGTGTTTCATCTGTTCATTCGTATGCACATGCATATACTTTAGATAATGGTTTCGAGCACACCGAGAAATTTTAGAGACCGTTTTTTTTTCATCCAAAACCAATGTAGAATAACTTGCCTTCCTCAGTGTTTCCAGAAAACTACACTGTTACCTTTCCTCTTTCCACTCGACCACAGGGTTTTCCATCATGGCTTCGTGAGTGATCTGTAATCAACAGACTTCTAACTAATAGGATTGAAAATGGTTCTCATTTTGGAAAAATGTTGAGTAAACATTTTTCTTTTCAATTAAATTTTTTAAAACGTAATTCGAATGTAGAAAATTCTTTTTCAAGACAAGTTCTTTGAAAATTTAAGAAATAATAAATATTGTACATATTAGCTTTATACTAAGACTAAAATTGCAACGTCTACTTAAAATGGAAGGAAATTTTTACCTCAAAGGGGGGAAGGGTGCTTGCACTAAGGCAACCTTCATTGGACGCAGGTGGCAGCGGGAGAATTCTTCAGATGGCGTCTACAGTTCCAGTCAGGTTGGACTACTTAGTGAGCACTTTACATGAGCTGCTTCGACATATTTGGAGATCTATATTTGGAGCCTATTAGGATCTTGATAACTGCGTTTCAAGTAGAGATGGGGGCGGAAGAGTTCTTAACAGACCAACGCCAGCGCTCGCTTCCCAGTAGTGGGCTACTAGCAACCAAACTCGCCCTCCAGGTCGGGGGTTATGCGTCGGGGTAACTTCGCTACCATGGACCAAATTAACAGTTACGAAGCAACCACAGGCCTCAGATGAATGGATCTATTGTTTGCGACCCCAGCAAACAAAATAAGTACAACGACCCTTGACAGACCGCGTGCAGCCGAACAACTACCTGAGACCCTAGACTGCTATAAAGCAGATATAACTGCAATCGAGGATGTGTGATGGGATGGGCCGGGCAAAAGGGGGATGAAAAACCGTGGCGTTTACTATGCTGATTGCTAAGGAGAATAGAAGCAGAGCTTATTTGGATGCGGATATGTCATAAACGGCAGACTTAGGCAAGAAGTCTTAAGCTTCCAACACGTAAGCGAGCGTCTTATGACAAATCGCATCAAGGCTAAATTCGCAAACATAAGCTTAATATGCGCTCATGCCCCACAGAGGACAAGAAAGGACAAAGAATGTTTCTACAAAACCTATGAGCAATGTCCTAAATATGAAGTTAAACTCGTGTTGGGCTATTTTTTTAAATAGGAAAGGAGGACATCTTTGGTAGAACAGATGGTAAACGTAGCCTTTACGACACTACGCCTAGAAACGGTTAATTGACTAAATAACATTGCAGCTTGACAAAACGTCACTATACAAGCATGAGTTTTCCTCATTTAAACATTCACATGATTATGGAACGGTAAATCAAATTGAGCATATTGCGATCGACGCAAAGTATGCCTCCAGTATTATGGATGTCCGAACCTTCTGATCACTAGATTGTTGCAGCCTAGGTAAGAATGTAGATATCACAAGCGTTACAATAAAGAAGAATTACTGTGAGAAGATACATCTTCGAAGGGCTACAATAGCAAGAGACCGCCATCATTTTTGCCGAACGCATACCCCGAAATCTCTTAACGACTCCTACGTCGCCAGCATCAAGTGTCGAAGACCAGACATGCCATCAGTATCGCTGCAACGAAACCCCTGGTTTGAATATCGGCAAGTGCATACAGCAAAACAAGAGGCATATAAAGCAGTGCTGCAAAGAAAGGCGGGGACTGTTCGCGAGCTCTACGAACAAAAGAGACGGAAACAACACCGGCTTCTCTAAAAGAAGAAGAAAGAGCACTAGGAGCGCGCGGTCGAAGATATTGAGAGATTCTACTCCAGGAGCAATGTACGGAAGTTTTATCAAAAGATGAAAAGAACGTGTCAAGGGAACAAAGCCCTTACAGATACCTATAGAGATGAAGAAGGAAATCTTGTAGTAGGATCACAGTCTGTACTGAGAATATGGAAGAACTACTTCTGCAGACGGTATAACGGCGACGAAGACCAATATCCCGCCATCAGGCAGAATAAACCATTCAACCTAGATGATGATAATCAAAACTTCCGTCCACCTGATCAAAACAAATTGAGGATAGCAAAATTCAAGCTAGAATCCAAATGATGGCTTATCGGTGGAGTTATTTAAACCAGCTGGAGATGGGTTGGTAGAGGGGCTACAAAAACTCATTTCAACTATTTGGTCAGACTAGTATACCTGACGGGGTATACCTGAAGAGGTATACCTGATGAATTTAATCCCAGTATCAGTAAAGCCAACACCAGAGGCATAATCTTTCAAAAGCCTATGCAACTGCTGGCGTACGCCTACGATATCGACATAATTGACAAGAATCAGCGGGCTGTCACCGATGTGTTCGCGAGTATTGAGACAGATGCAGCCAAAATGGGTTTAGCGGTGAACGAGGACAAAACAAAGTATATGCTGTCAACAAGAAGAGACGAATTGGAAAGAACGTCACAGTAGACAACTATAACTTTCATGTTGTTACGGACTTTGTAGACCTTGTCTCTGCTATCACATCAGACAATAACATCAGCGCAGAAATCAAACGAAGGATAACTCTTGCCACTCGCTGTTTCTTGGAGAAAATATGCTAGAGAAGGCAATTGAGTAGTAAGGCCCTATCGTAAGATATTCGGTCCCGTTTGCGTTGACGGGCTTTGGAGGATGAGATTCAACGACGAACTGTACGAGCTGTACAGCTATATCGACCTAGTCAAAAAACTACGGACTGGTCGCTTGAGACAGCTAGGACATATAGAGCGAATAGACACCAATGCTCTGGCCCACAGAGTCTTCGAATCTAACCCGGAGTGACAACGCAGTAGAGGAAGACCTCGGCTTAGGTGGTGCACCAACTTGGAGTGCGCAACTGGAGGCAGTTGACTAAGGGCTAACTGGAGGGGTTTGTTGGTTGAGGCCCAGGTTTACCTCAAACTGTAGCGCCACCTAAGTAAGTAAGTTACAAGTACAACTAGCAGAAAGTGTACATTAAGAATTCAGAGATTTTTTCATGAGACTGATATGCTGCCTATGACTAACATCACAAACTCGTTGAGCAACTTATATGAATACTCATATCTGTACAAATTAAACAACAACATTTGTATTAATTAACTATATAAATTCCTTTACTATAGTAACACAACTCGTATATGTTTTTCCTTCGAAAGTGCAATGAACACAAATAATCGCTCTCTGCTACTATCCTATAAAGGAGCATCACCCAATCATCATTTTCCTGAAGGTCAACTATTCCAACCCAACTCAAAGAAAAAAAAAATCTCATCTGATACAATGCAAAGATAATTGCTAAAAGAGAACTCAAATTGACTACACACGATCCCTAGATCCGACTCGATATCCATTTTCTAAAATGTTTAAACTGTTATCGATTACGGAAATCAAATTTACTTAGAACAGAAATTAAGCAAAACTCGAATGAATGAAAGTGCGCAATTACATACCAAGAGAGGCAATTTCTTAAGATGCATTCCTTCATCTCTGAAAAAAATATAAAACAGCTAAAAAAAAATTCGCAAAAACAAAAAAACTAAAATTGCGACCCTACCGCACAGAAAATATAGCAGAAGAACTCTAGACAAAGTCCTAAATGCGGTTGCGGCGGCGGCATTCGTCCCTTTGCAAAAAAGCTTCTATGTAATATTTTACTTATTCCCTTTTTAAATTTGATATTCTCTATTGTTCTTTTCATTGGATGCTATTTCGTTTTTATATGAATACCTGTACGCATTTACATACAGAGAGAGCAAGACGTCCGAACGAGCGCGCGCGCAGATATATCTGTGATGTGTGTGCATTAAAGAATCGATTTTTAATTGCAAGAAATATTGCGAATATTGTAGGCACATTAAAAGATTTATGTTATAATTCATTGCCCATCTTTTTCTTTCGATTAGTATCTGGTTTTGGTTTTTGTTTTAGTTCTTGTTTTCAGATATCCATCCTCATTGTGTATCAGATGCAGTTTGTGTTTTTTTTTTTTTTTTTTTTGTTTCTTCTTAGATTGTAATGCTCCGCATTCAAATGGCAATTCAATATGTTTATGGATTAAGTGCTGCTCTATAGGTTGGCTAGAGAGGAGAGATACCTACGCGAATACATTTATTCCTTGTTTTAAAAGCAAACAAAAAACAAACAGAATGTGTTGTTTTACCGAACATGAATTTAGATTTCATTAGAGCACTGATGAGATAAAATTATTTTGTGTGTGTATGTACGAATGTGAGTCGCTTTGTTCTGAGTCGGCAGGATAGCATAAGTTAGAGTCCTTATTTTTTTTGAACTGCATCACATTTCTTGCATTTTTGGACAGCCTTTGATTTTGGGACTCTTGGCGAATTGTCCACATCAAAAAATCCATCCTTCTCTTTCGATACCTTAATATATGTGAAAGACTCGTGTTGGGAAATGATTATTTCAGAATAAATACGTACATCAATACATAAAAATGATCTAAGTTAAACGTCATTATCACTTGCATGCAAATTATTTGGTAAGCCATTTTCCGGTTCTTAAAATTGTGAAAAAGCGACTGGATCGTCTTTAATAACTGACCCTCATTTTAATTAACTGACCTTAGGGTTTCAGGATATTCGCAAAATGTCTGGGAGTATAACATCCTAGTATTAACCTACATCAAATACAGATCACACAGACTCCTCACGCTCATCTGCTGTGGTAACTAGCGATAACAAGCTCGTGTTTGACTTCTGTAATATTAGAGGCCTGAAATGGGCGTAAACTGCGTCCATCAACATCAAAAAGGAAAACAAAAACCGCACTTGTTGTTCCTAACCAAAACCCAAGTGAATTCATCAACCGACTTTACTTATTTGTGTTGCCCCAACTACGAACTGAATCCTAGGTTATGATTCAAAGGTGGTCTCTGAATATTTGCTCGAATAGACCTGGCTTGTCAGATGGAAGAATTGATGGAGCTAATTCTAAATAATTAAACTTATTAACATTGTAAGAGAGGTATTTTCATACACTCGCATTCTGTACTGTTCCAAAATGGTATCCACTCTATTTAGACACTGGAGAATTTTTAAGGCTGCAATTTTTGAAGTTCTAAGGCTGGTGGTTTAGTGGTAACACCAATTGCCAATTGCTCCTAATAATGTATTACCCTATTTAAGAGTATTTGGAGGCGCGTGATGCTAGCTACATCGTTATCATTGTACTCTGCAAAAGATTCCGCTTCTTTATCAAAATCCTCTATTGAGGAACGCAGGTTTTCGACTTTCATATGCCCTCGTCAACCGATCCAGTAGAATACTTAGTTTCTCTTTGATAGTGTCTAATAAATTCATATTCGCCTTCATCATTCATTTTAGCCTCGTTAAATTTCAGATATTCCCCTGTACTATTTGCCCGCGGTATGTAGCGCGATTTCCCAAATCTATAATTAAGCGCGTTTGTTCGTTACACTGTGTCTTAAATCCCGAGTTTCGGCACCAATTTCTAAAAAGTTGTAAATATCTAGTAGAAATACAATATGCGATTAAAGTATGTTAAGAAGTTAACCAAAATTAAAAGAATACTAAATTATTAATACATTAATAAGAAAGTTTCCAATACCCATCATCTAAATATATGTATATCCACCTTACAACGGCTCGAAAATCTTTATATCAAACTGGAATTCAGTCGCAGGAAACATATTTTTAAAAACTTTTAATCTGTTTATTAGCTGTCCCGGCGTTATAGGTTCGCCTTTCCTGAGAGAAGATTATACAAAAGAAAATAAGGTAATGATCGACTCCCAAAAACAGTACTTGCTTCTGATGCCTCCTTAAATCAATTCGAAACGAATTACGTATATTAACTTAAAAGTCGATAAAAAGTAAGCAAATAAACAAATCAGACTAAGAAGCGAATGACTCAGATTGTATTCAGACTGTTAAAGACATTTTCAGTAAATGACACAAAACTGCGAACAGAACTGTCAGAAGATTTCCACACTTCATCGATTTTGTTTTTTTGGTTGTGATACAAGTAGAGAATTTATTTAGGCCTTATTACATACCGTGCATGAAACGGCTTATTTTCGCCCAGATCCTTCAGGTTTTATTTCCAGTAAAATATATACACTAGGTTAGGTACAATGGAGATTCAATATAGTCATCTTTTAATGCTCATGGGAAGGAGGTATTCCATGCTCATGTATCAATTTAATGCTAAACCTTTGAGTTTTGAATTACCATTAAGTTTTCATGGTGTAAAATGTACATATGTACATATAACAATTACCGATACACCATTGCTCACGAATATATCATACTAAACATAATAGTCAACAGGTCAAACTTCTTTATAATACTCGTAGCTGCACAATTTTGCACAAAATTGCAAATCTACACGCCTTAATTGCATTAATTTGTTCATTGACAGCTAATCCAACCGAAAAGAAGCCCTACTAACTGTGAGGAGCGATAAGGAAATTAAAATCCTATTCCATTTAAAAAGCTGTCAATGAATTCAGATTTATGCATTTCCTTTCGGATGCATTCCGCTGGTGTGGTATTCAACGTCATCCGCAGAACACAACACTACAACAAAAGTTGTAATAGCACAGTAAAGAAAGAAACAAACAAAGCAGTCCAAACAGAAAAGTATAACATGAAAATGGAATATGAAAAAAAAAACTGCATATGCAATCTACATCTGCGCTGTGTATCCCGCACTGGAGTACTAAGAGCACATTTCACCACATCGCCATCGTTCTGCATTTTTTGTATGGATAAAATGAATTTATTGCCCTTTCATTGAATAAAAGCAAGTAATATAATAATAATCTCAATCTCAGGTTAACTACATATGTAGATATGCGTCTAGTCGAGCCAAGTTCATAGGATCGACGAGCTACGACAGAACGTATAACTCGCTATTAATTCTTTTGTAAACCTTCCCTTTGGACGTACAGCGCACAGCAAAGGCAAGATCATACGCACTAACTTATTTCTGCTTTTTTAAATTGTCTGCACTTCTTTCTTTGATGGTTTTCTCGCTCCCCATGCGCATTCGCACATGCAATACAAAATATCTGTTAAATCTATCTTTTTATCTTTCGGAGTACCTGATCAGCATCATTTAAAATCTAATCGCGCACAAGCGAAATAAACGTCACAATCAATAAAACTAGCAGCAAAATAAAAAAACAAAAGAGTAATAGTGATGGAAGTACACTGCAGGCCGAAAGTTTGAGGCCTACTTAGACAATTGACTTCATTCATGCATGGAGATTGAATTTTATGAATTACATTGGGTTTTTTTACATAAATCGTCTACCTGAGCCATACAAAACACATTCAGATAATAAAAGTAGGATTTTACAATCAAGTTTTTGAATAGTGGGCGTTTTGTTTACAAATGAAGGGAAAACCTCTTTTGTGGCTTATTGAGAAGCGTTAAGGTTTTTCATAATTATTAAACTTTTGGTTGTTGATTCAGCACTTGTTTATGACTCCTTATATCATGGTTCTCCAATCTCAAAATTTGTAGACCTGGATTGCAAGGGTCTTACATAAAAGCCACACTTTGAAGTCATAAGAATTTATTTGAGATTCTTCACGTCTTGAGTAAACAACTCGTTAAAAATGGGAAAAGTCACAGAAACCACAATCGAGAAACGATCTACAATCATCAACCTTCTAAAAGAGGGCAAATCACAGAGGGAAGTTGCTTCGCAGTTAAAGGTATGAGTATCAACGTGCTGCGTACAACATACGGAAGTCTTGAGGATAAACCACGCTCAGGACGGCCTCGAGGTACAACTAAACACGAGGATCGGCTAACAGTCAACAAGCAAACGAAGTAGACGAAAAACACCACCGGAAATACGCGCCGAAATAAATGAAACACAGAATAAACCGCTGTTCTTAACAACGGTCGTGGCCGTGGTGTAGTGGTAACATCATCGCTTGTCACGCTACAGGTTCACGGTTCGAATCCTGATGTCAATAATCATCTCTTTATTTCGCACGAAATAAATAAAAAGTCGATCAATTGCGAAAGCTTATGTCAACTCTACTGCGAAGGCATAACACTGGCAGTAGGGCGGTCATATGGCTAAAATGCAACTTGATCGTGATGATGACATCAGGAGGACGGAAAAAAATACTGTCAATCGTGAGCAACGACAAAAGCAAAAACAAACAAGCTCCCCAGTTATCTGGCCAGCCACCCTTGGAGTTCACTGAAATTTAATACCAGCTGAGTTTCAAACCAACTACACCAATCTGAACAAAAGATGCTACTAGACTGTATGGTTCCTACCGTCAAGCATGGAGACGGGTTTGTTATGGTCTGGGGCTGTTTCTCTTCAAGTGGAGTGGAGTGGAAGATCTGGCTCGAGTGATTGGAAAAATGAATAAGGAGGCATACAAAACCTTGGAACTAAGATTAATTGGCGAAGGATTCGTATTTCAACAGGACAACGACCCTAAACACATGTCAAGACTTTGTAAAGACTATCTGAAACAGCGAAAAGACGAAGCAATCTTACAAATCATGATATGGCCGCAATCACCAGATTTAAACCCTATTTATAGATTTGTTGTGGAAGGAACTGGATAGAAGGGTCCGGGGTCAATGCCCATCATCAGAATCTGCGTACTATTGGGTTGCTGGAGCAAAATACCACAGGCAACAATTCAAAAACCGATATCTAGAATGCCAAGAATTAAAAAAAAAGAAATTTAAATTCTACTAAAGAGTTTGTTTCCATGTTAGATATTGTTTATCCTACGAGCACTGGGGGCGGTGTCAAACTAACGGCCTGCAGTGTATGTACCGCAGATATAGTATTTTGATGACACAAGAAACTGTACCCAAACTTCATTAGTTCCGATTGATACAACCTTAGTACTTATAGAAGAACATATAAAAAAAAACTCGAGCACAAATACTCCCCTGGTACCGGTGGTTTGCTCCCCATAGTTTAAAAAAGCTGCGAACCAGTTGGCTCAATCCTTCACGGCTCACTTTTTCCCATGGAATAGCTCCTACGAATTCCCTTTCATAAAAATAGGTAATAAGAATTACCTATTTCACTATTCCGTGAAAACTTTAAAAAAATAGACTTAATCATCAAATGAAGTATTTGAAGCGCTTAGAAAATGAAGGGCTCAAGTGACATTTTCAAACATTTGACTAATCAGCATTTTACACATTCTTCCACTAAGTTTATTGAAAAATTGGTTGCATACAACACCTTCATCTTTTATAAATAATAATCTAGAGGCGATAGAGAAGTCCAGATAAGACAGAAATATAAGTTTTCATATAGGACATTCATCTGTAAGAAAAAAAGCAAATTTCAAAAAAATTTCACTTAGGCCCTTCATCTTCTAAGCGCTTCATTTGTATTTCAAAAATATTCTCGACTGATCCCCAGATAAACATCACATGAATCGTTCCTTCCAGTTCCATCTAACTAGTTTTTTTTTTTTAAATAAAGGAAATTTCCAAATCCTGGAGCACTTAGACTCACACGAAGTCCATTGTACTATATTGTACGAACACACTACCCACTACACCAAGGCCACCCTCTTCATTTGACTAGTAGTAGTATCTTAATCTTGAAGGGTAGTTAACTAAATTACTTACTTACTCACCCACCCTCATGATCATCTGATTATAATTTTCTCGCCAGAACTGCTTCATCACTTGCGGCAGTAGCTATATGGATAAGTAGCGTAATGCAATTGAGAAGCTACTACCGCATGCATAGCATAAATAACACAATAAAAACAACTCACGATATAATACATTATACAACACATACCTGTGTCCTGTCTTACATAGGTAGTCAGCTTAAATGCACGAGCGGGGACACGTGGCACAGCACCATAGCGGATAATTCACTTTGCTCTTCCAAATCAATTGCATTGGGTTATATATATATATATGTATATTTATATTTATATATATGTAGTTTGATCTGTGCGACGGCGCGAGCCCCTATGACAGCAAAACAAACGAGTACGAAAGTGGACTTGTCCCATAGAAAATTCGACGCTCTTGAGTACAGGTAGAGACACAGCGTTATCTAGCAACGTGGAGTTCGCTGCAAAGTCAACACCAAGCAGATTGGCTTTGTCTAAGGAGATAAAAGAGCTGGGAAGTCATTGCAAGTGATCGTTGAGAAAAGAAAAAAACAATATTTGTACATCCCATGGCACAAATCAAACTAAAGCTGAACTTCCAAGGAGTCCAAAAATATATAAACTATATAAATTTCTGAAGTGGATAGTGTGTTCGCTTGTTCGAGCCCGGACGGGGGACAGCAATCACAGCCACCCGAAGATAAAAGAGAAACGGATAAAATCTAAGTTTCTCCAACCACTACACCAAAAAGGAGTTTCTGCCTGGTAGTACAATGGACACAGCAAAATGGAGTCTGAGTACTTCGGTATTTGGAAATTTCCTTTTCAAAAAAAAAAAAAAAATATAGTTCTTGAACAAAAAAACTCAAACACCATAGCATAAGGTATTCAAAAATGTTTTAAACCCCTCATATCTTACTCCAAACACTACTGTGTGCACTTGCACTTGACGATTTTTTGGAGTTTGAAGTCGCGGGTCTTTTATGACATGTAATACTCCAGAGCACCCAAACCTCCACATGCTAGAGGATATTGCTCTATTAGTTATAACCAGACAACGAATTATTACAAGGGATGCATTTCTGGCTATAGCAGCTTATTTTTAGAGTTTGAAGTCGCGGTTACTATACAAGGGAAGTACATACATAGGTCTCTTTTTTGACATGTAATACTTTATTACACCCAAACCCCATATTCTAAAACATAGAAATAGTCTAAATATTGATAAATTAGTTACAACCGTACTCAAAACCAGTATAAGGGAGACGCTTTTGGCAATAACAGCTTATTTTTGGAGTCGCGGTCACTACCCAATTTGTAGGGACATGTCAAATTAAAGTCTGGGTTATTAAAAATGTTGAATATCTAAAAAATATTTTATCTGACAGTTTGTTGAACGAACAAATTTAAATGCCAAGGCAATGCATTATACCCGCAATCCCCTCTATCGCTGTAGGTATTAAAGAAGAAAAATACAAACATACAAAAAACATAAAACGCAAGCCGTTTTTTAAAGAAAATGGAAGACGTTGGTATCAAAATCACTCGCCATATCTTACCTCTGCTTTTTATCCATCAAAATGGTTCTTAATTTAGGTGTGTCAAAATGATGATACGAATATTTTTTAAACTCCTCCCCATATCTAAGCCCTTCTTCATCCGATTTAGATCATCTCCATATGGGACAAATATCGAGCGAGTTAAATTTCAGTTTCAATTACGAGCTAAATTTCATCATAATCTATTCAGATACCCTTGAATTCGGCGGTCAATAGAGATGATTTAAATATTTTTAAAGCCTCTCCTTCGACACTCCATTGGATCTTGACAACATTTGACGAAAGTAAATACTTAAATATCAGGACAAACATGCAAATCAAATTTCATCAATAAATAATGTAAAATTTAAAAAACAGGTGAACATGGAATCAAAATTGTTTGTTTTGTCGTGACCCTTACAAATACGATCATACTCCGGATTAATTATAAAGCCAAATTTCGGTACGGAACAATTAATTAATTATCAGTTCCCTGGGGAAAGCTTATGATGGTCAAATGACAGCCTAACCTAAACAAGTGCAACTGATAAAAAGATGTAAATATTATGCTTTCTGCAGTCAACGAACTGAATTGAGAAACTATGAATGGGAGATGACATACATATGTGCATTTCGTAAACCCTTCCTTCACTTCACGTTTTTTCTAACCTGTATCTATGATGTCTTCGAGCGATTAATACGGTTATAAAACTAGGACTTGGTTATTTGCCCAGCATTTTCTACTAGGATACATTTCCGATACATTATCAGTGGATATACAATTTTGCTGGGTATTATACTGAGTTATAAGCAAGCACCGAAAAGAAGTAAGTCTGTGTAAGGTTTGCCGCAAACACAAGATAGGATCATAGTGTTATTAAAGATTGACAGAGGATAGAGTCCCAGTGTGACATTTCCTGAAATTAGCAAAATATGCATCGTTTTCTCAGAGCAACTTTTCCATTGATTATGATGTCCCTTTAACTGAAGTAAAAGGCACAAGTTAAACTCTGCTGCAATTACGCTAATGGAGAATAACTGGCCACTAAAATGCTCTAAGATATAAAATATTCTTTGTGAAGATTGATTGCAACGTGAGTTACGAAATTTATGTAAAGCAAGTTACAAAGCGAAATGTTGCTTTTCTTTTAAATTACTGAATCATATATTATTTGTATTAGTTGAAAGTATTCCTTGTTTATAAGGTGGTAATATTTATGAGTTTTTAGATTGTTTAATTGAATAACGAAGCAGAACTTTCTAAAAGAGCTTGTGAAGGAAACATCGTGTCCTAAAGTTGTAACGCGAGTTACCCACCGCTGATAAACAATTACCAAAAGCGGTTGTCGCTTTTGATTCTGAAAAAGAGACTGCGAATATTTGGTATTGCTTACGTCGTCTTACTTCACGACTTATCAAATACATGGGGAACGTATTTTTGGCGACGATCGTTACATTGTGCACGTCGTTTCTAAATGACATTTCTCAATTTTAGGCAGTTTTTTTGTCGTCAAGAATTTTGTCGCCGACTGCTTTTGAGAATTTTATTAGAAATTATAAGATTCCACAGTTGTTATGCAGACATTTATGTAGATAATCATTAGATGTGTACAAATTAATTAAATAGAGACAATGCTCTCTCTGAAATTGATTTGATCTGATAGTCTGCCATCAACATTATAGGCACTGACGATGAATGCGGATGTGCATCCAGAGTATTTTATTTATCTACTTATTGCTAAATCAGCAAAACTTCAAAAGGAGTTCTCTTACGCCGAGAACCCCTTCAGAATATACTGCGCTAAGAAGCATAACAGCCAAAAAAAGCGCCAAAATGATAACCAGCCAAACAACTCTAAAATAAAGCACAGTTAATGTAGCTAGTTTAGTTGATAGTGAACATAAAGATTCACAAGCGAAAACTAAAGTAGTTGACTATTACAAAGAATGGAAAGCTGAACGCAAGACAGAATCGTCAAGAACTAGTTCCAAGTTTGCAAAATCACATTAAGGAGCTGAAAAGGAGAGTTACCTTGCTGGGCAGTGCTAATGGCAATCCTGTCCAACCAACGCAGGAAAATAAAGATGTGGAATACCCACACTGATGAAGATGAGCTTGCAGTGGAAATAAATAGTCACCTGAAGAAAAACGAAAAGGAGAAGAAAGCTCATAATATGCTTACTATGACAAAACAAGCAAAAAACAAAAGAACTGGGCCCCATTCCACCAAACAACTTTGCAACTTTACACTTTGCATTTTAGCACTTTGCTAAATGTGATAAGTGCAAAGTGTTTGTTTTCCACGAAATAAAAAGATTCTTTGGGTTTCCGCTCTCTACTAAGCAAATAGTTCCGATTCTTGTTGCTGAAGGTTACATTATGTATAACGATTGAAAATAAGTTACAACGATCTTCTTAGCATATTGTACACAATAAATAAAATAAAAGGCACTTTTCTATTAATGCTTTAGGTCACCATTGAATGATAATTTTATATTTCGGTTTAATTAATGTACAAATATTTTTTTCTACGCCAAGGTTCAAAGAATACAAAAAAAAGTATGGGGGCTTTGGTTTTTGTGCGCCAGATTTGAAAAGGATTGTTGAACCTGAATAAAATAAATTGAATAACTATTAAAAGTATTACAGGTTAATTAGTTACAATATTACGTATTCAGAATTTAATTTACGAAAAGACTACCTACGCTCTGCAATGTGAATCAGTTCTTTGCAAATTATTTGCCAACTTTGCACTACGACTCAATGACAACACGTTGCAAAATGGTGGAACAGAATGAAGAATTTTGCAGCATAAACATAACACTTTTCAGATAGCAAATCTTCACTTTGCTAATGCAAAGAAATCATTTCATGGAACAGAAATGGTTTTTATTCGCAAGGTTTTGCTGCTTTTGCTTTGCAATAAATAGTTTTTGGTGGAACGGTAACCTGCAATTTTTGCCAAATCTTTGTACATAATACTTTGCATAATTTTGCATTTGATTAGCAAATTTAAATTTAAGTGGAACCAAAAATTTGGAAATAATTGCAAAGTTCTCAGTGAAAATTTGCAGAGCCGTTTCGTGGAATGGGGCTCTGGTATGAAAATACAGCAATTAGCACAACCAATCATGATCTCTGGAATAGAATAGATTTGGTGAGTTGAATAAGATATTATATACAACAATTGGAAGATAAATGTCGATGATAGTGACACATAGAGAAATAACGGATGAGCTGACCAAAACGAAAATGCACTGACGCTCATATGAAAATAAAGCTACTAGAGTATTTAAAGTAGTAGCCATAGGTTGATGAAGATCTGACTAATAAAATATTTAAAATTCTGGAGGCCAAAAACTTATTTAAAAAAGAAAGAACAAAAAAGTAATGATGGCCAATTAACATCAAGAAATATAAAGTTGCCGCTTTTTATTTTTCACAATCAAGAAGATATCGAAAAGATTTACTTCATGAAATAAATAATGGGTATTGTTAAGAGGATTGAGCCACTTCGAAAAAACTCTAAGTCCATAAAGAAATGCAAACGATTGCCAAGCTTAAGGACATACCCAAACATATTGCAGAAGAGATTTTGTTTGCGTTAAATAAGAAGGCAAATATCCAACGAATAGCTGTCCACTAAAGGAGAACCAGAAAGCTAAGTGTATTAATTGCCATAGCGATCACCCAGCAAATTATAGAGGTTGTCCGATTGCAAAAGAATATCTAGCGAAGAAAAGTAAATCTGCAAGTAATTACCAAGAAAAATTATCCAAAAATATACAGCAAGTAAGTGAACCACTGAGCAAAACAGCACCTATTGCATAAATCATATTCTCAAATTGTTAAAAATACACATAAAAAGGAAAAGGTTACTATGAAGGAAATGCTGGCTACCATTATCCAAAAATTGGATAACCAAACCAGGATAAAATAATTAAATTACAATGATTAAACCCCTAAAAGTTTCAACCTGGAATGCAAATGGTCTCCAATAACACTTATCTGAATTACATGTGTTTTTATGCAATGAAAATATTAATATTTGCCTGATTACTGAGACACACTTCAAACAGGGAACCTTTGCTACCACTCTCCCCGTCCAGCTGACAGTGCCAGGGGAAGTAGTGCTGTTATTGTAAAGACTATATTGGAACCTTATGAATTGCCTAAAATAGCAAAGCAATCCATGCAAGTAGTGGAAATAAATATAGAGGCCAAAGGAAAAGAATTTAAAATAGTAGCAATATACTGTCCACCAAGGCATTCACCTTGAGACGAAGATCTCACTCAGCTATTTAAAAATTTGTGATTATAACGCAAAACACATCTTCTGGGGTCCAGATTAATAATGTCAAAAGGCATGAAGCTCTGCAAAGCAGAAAGACATTTTAATTGCGAATTTATTACGGCTGGATCCTCAACTTATTGCCCATCTGACCCAAATAAAACACCTGATGTGATTGATTTCTTCATAAAGAAAGGAATTAATAGGAAATAATTCCAAGTTAAAAGTAGTGAAGATCTGTCCTTGGGTCATACTCCTGTGATCCTAACAGAACAGACAAATAATGTAAGACTTACAAACAAAACAATGGACTGGTGTACATTTAGAAAATGAATCGAATAGATTCCCACTGACCTCAACAAAACATAGTGATATTGAGAAATTCATTGCTGACATACAGCATGCAGCCGATATAGTACACCGACATATCAACAGAAAAGACAAGCCTCGGTAAAATATCCCACGAAAATTAAAGAATTAATCTTAGAAAAGAGAAGAGCTCATAGAAAATGGCAAAACTAGATAACCCGGTGATAAAACTATTTTTAATAGGGTAAATAATAGACTCAAAAAAGCATTGGAAGGCTGCTTAACATTTAAAAAGACCCAATTACAAGACCCCCATTGAAAACATCTGATGGGAAGTGGGTCGGAGACCCAAAAGGAAAAGGCTAGGTCTTTTACTGGGCACCTGACAAATGTTCTCGAACCTTTTCCACCTGCAATGACAAATGAAAACATTGAATTTGTTAACAAAACAGATGAGAAAAATATACCTTATATATTAGAGAGGTCATCACTTGCGTAAAGAAACTATAAAAATCACCGGGCTATGATCTTATTACTGCTCAGATCATGAAAGAATTGCCATGCCCTGGTAAAATTTAAATATATAATTAATGCCTGCTTTAGACTAAGATATGTTCCAAATCACTGGAAGAAAGTAGTTATACCTAAACAAGGTAAGCCACTATCAGAAGTGACTTCATATCGTTCAATCTCACTTTTACAGATATTATCAAAAATGTTCGAGAAACTACTTCTCAAAAGGCTAGACAAAACTATCAAAGCAAGAAAACTTATCCCGAACCACCAATTCGGGTTTAGAAATAAACACTTGACAATTGACCAAGTGCATGATATTCTTAAATCTTATATAGCAAATAGATTCTTTAGAGCACGTTATGGAAAAGCGTACTCTGAACTTAGAGAAATACAAGCAGGTGTTCCGCAGTGGAGTGTTCTAGGGCCAACACTGTATTTATTATATACTAGTGATATACCATATAGCAATGGCACAATGTTAGCCACATTAGCAGACGATGCTGCAATCTTAGCAGTAGATGGGTTTGTGGTTAAATCAACAGAAAAGTTACAAAATGCAGTTAACAAGATAGGACTTTGGACGCACTTATGCCGAATCAAACTAAATGATGCGAAATCAACTCATATCAATTTGACAAACAAAAAAATTTCCGGTGTCATGAAATAAAGTCTTATGCAAAAAGGTCCAAAACGTAATTTTGGACTTTATTGAACTGCACCCTTTTTGTCAAAAATTTAGAACACAAAAAATATTCTATTCGTCTTCTTCTTTTAAATAGCTGAGTGCAATAATGTCCAAGGACTTTATTGCAATTTCAAAAGCGCAATAAAGTCCAAAATTGCGTTTTGGACCTTTTTGCATAAGACTTTATTTCATGGCACTCGAATTTCCCTATCGTTATTAATAATCAAACTGTACCTTGTTTTAACTCAGTTAAATACCTGGGTAGGAATTAGGACGCCAAACTTAAATGAAAGGAACATGTTAAAAAGAAAGGTGAGGAGTTGAATATTAGATATAGAGAACTGTATTAGATATTGGGACGTAATTTAGAAAGGTCTACTAAGAATAATATATTATTATACAATTAGATATTAAAACCTATCTGGACATATGGTGTCCATCTATGGGGCTGTAAAAAAAATCGAATGCACAAATCCAAACATTCGAAAACAAAGTTAATACACCCTGGTTTATTAGAAACAAGGACTTGCATCGTAATTTGTAGATTGACCTGGTTACAGAGGTCATAAAGAAAATCGCTATTCATCACAACCAGCATCTGCAGGTGCATATTAATCCTGACATAGAAATCATTTTAAATTTGCAGTCCAATATTCGTAGATTGAGAAGAACAAAGCCTCACGAACTCATGTGAAAATTATGAGAATTTCTATTCAAATCATAATACTCCAAAAGCTATTTTTTCAACCTGAAGTAAAAATCATTTGTCGATCTATTATTGATTGGTCATGATTCAGAAGGTGTTTTTAGTGCGGTTAGAATCCCTTTTTTATTTCTTAGTAGAAAATCTGTCCAAATCAATATTCCTGCTGAATACCTCTATAGTTTTAAGAAGCTTCTCATAGCAATTTTACTATCAGGGGTTTGTCGGACATTCGCAAAATGTGGGACCGTGAAAAGACTTGTTTGTGTTTTTCCTGGAATTCAAACCTGAACCTCTCGTCCGAGTTCAAACAAAAAACAAAAATGCACTTGTATCTAGGTACTTATTGTGCACAATATAGAATAAATATAAAATACCATTTTTTTATTATTCGCCGAAATGCTTAAAGTCATCTTTCTTCTACTTTCTTTCGCTTGTATCTACTAAATGTGAAAAAAAAAACCTGCCGAGTACCATATACAATTTCAATTAAGATGTTTTACAGTCAACTTGCGGTTCTTTAAGTGCTGTATAGTCAAATTCAAATATCCTCAAAACATTTTTTTTTCTTTACTCCACTACAAACATAAAAAAAATAAAAAATCCAGCAATATAGAAATAATAAAATAAAATTAAAGATGAGATACTTTTGTCTAATGTTACAGGACAGGGAGAAACAAAAAATATAAGAAAATTAAATTTTTGCTGGCACACCCAGAAATAAAAGAAGAAAACGAAGTCAAATTAAATTAATCCCGGAGGCGGACTTTTTAATTTCGGTTTATATATTTTTTATTCGATTATAATCGTTCGCTCAGAGTTTCTAAATAAAATTTTCTCACATATATTCTCTTGTTATGGATGGATTTTATGCGAAGTGAAAGGCAAAAACCTATAATGATTCATCATATCTTGTCTAGATTATATTTGTGACATTCCACGATGTATTATTATTCATTGTAGATGTCCGATTTTGAAGGACAAAAGTAGATAAGTCTTTTGAATGTTTGGAATTTATTTTCCGTTTTTGAAAACCATTTGAGATTATCTTTGGTGTGTTTTAATGTGTCTGACGATTTCGGTTATTTCCATAGTGGGAAATATGTTATTACATAATGTCGTATGAACTGTTAGTCTACTTTAAAACCCAAGTATTATACATTTTTTGATTTCTTTTAATTAATTGTTTTTTCATGCTTTTGGACGTTTTTCAATTGTAGATAGGGCCTTTTAGCAAATTACGACAGTATTGACCTAGGTGGTAGGCTATGTTATTCGTTACTGAGCACCAGTTAAAGCTAATCTACTAAAAACTAAAATGTACTGCAGTTCCGTACAATATCTGGCGACATCGTAGCCTTCGAGTCAGACAGGAGACTCGGGCCTCCTACTTGTTAAGGCGAAAGAGAGTGAGGACACAAAGTTCTCTATTCTATTATCTTCGTCAACAAAGATTTCGTATAATGGTACTCTGCCTATATTTCACGATTTTTGATTTCTAAAATTGCATTACAGATAGATAAAAATATATAAATATTTTGGCGCTAACAGGCTATACAGGCCTAGCCTAGCTTCTCGCAGCAATTCATGCTGTGCGACATGCGAATGGTAGGGACCTACAGTTTTACGCAATTTTTTCAATTGATTGAAGCTTCTCATAACAATTTTACTCTCGGATATTTGTCAGACGTTCGCAAGAGATTGGACACTTAACCCCTGTGGGATTTTCATCTGTCCACATTTGAAATTTACTTTGTGAACTTAGTTACTGCTTTAAGTAAATTCCACCGTGTTTTCATATTTTAAGAATTCTCATAACTTTTCAATTTTATTTCGAATTTTGTGTAGCTAAGTGTACAACTAATTTCTGTACACTCCTAGGAATCTTCAATTTCACAAAAATTAAATTAAACATATGCACATTATTTTGTAAAAACAGTAAATAAAATGCTTTTGATTTTTGACTTAAAGCCCATTGAAATCAGGAATGAATAAAAACTCAAAATTTTAGGATCAACGTTCCGTTCATGTCTACGGACTTCATCAGGATTTTTATTTATTTCAAAATCAATTATTTAAGCAATCATAATTAAACATATTCATTCCTGACCTAAAGCCCATTTAAATCAGATTAAAATCTAAACGAGGTCACAAAATCAATATAAAATGCTTTTGAAAATTTTAAAGTTTGAATTAGATCCGTGTTGCTTAATTTCAGGAATGTGTACTCCCTTTTCTAAATCCTTCACAAAACTTAGTGGAAAACATAATTTCACATGAATTTTCCATTTTACAATGTTGGTTTACCACACAAGGTACACCTACTATTAAAGTGATCTAAATTAGAATGTGATGTAGCAAAGAAAACGTTGGTTAACAGTTAAATTTAATTAAGAAAAAATAATAAATACATATAGTTTGGCCTTATTCCACAACATCGTTTGACATTATGTATTTCACTTTTGCTAAGTAATTTAAGACAGAATTGAAAAATTTGGTCTTTTTATTTACACTTTAGGAAAGTAAAATAAGGCAAAATTTTGAGATTTGGATTTATTTCACGGCACCCCGCAGAACACTTATTGAATATTTTGGAAGTCAAATTTTCAAAGAAACCCTTTTGAAATTATAAATAAGAATGCCAAAACTTTGTGAAGCAGTATTAAAAAAAGGATGGACACATTGATAATGCTACATCTATTATTTTGAAACCTTTTGAGTTTTTTCTTATTTACATAAAAATATTTTAATCCATTATTACCAGAAGTTTTGTTCTCATTTTCCTTACCTGAGAATGATTGACCCTATATGCAGGGTGCTATAGTAATCTACAAAACAATAATTAAGAACTGATAGCATTCATTCCACACCATCGCAGGTTACATAGATTATCATCCATTGAAATTACACGTGATTAGCAGCACCTAAAGCGAATACAACGCACAACTAACAGCAAACAAAAATTTAGATATGTACAGAATTTTTACTGGCACGAGGCTAATGGAAGTCTTCACATTATACCTATGCAAGCAAGCGAATAACAACAGAATTTCACCGGTGGCACATAGATATTTTAAAGAAAAAAAAAGAAAGGATGTGTATTATAATTCAATTGAATGGTTGATCAATGGACTTCAGCGCAAATCAACTTCGAATAGATTCTTGGAAATGAGTGACAAATTGAAAGAGCACTACCTTTAATGATTTTAAATTCGCATTGTATCTAAGATTGCTTCATATAGTTACGGATATTCACACATTTCCACATTTAGTGTGGAATTTGTTGATCGCTTGTTTGGGGGAAAAGTGCATGGGAATTGTACATCAGAAATTTATAAAAAAAAATAAAGCAAATGGTAATGGGCGTTTTACTCGTTTCTCATAATTTCATTTTATAAGGTACACCGGATACTACTTGATTTATTATTGACTTAAGTTGATAAGTTCTCCTGTGTACTTACTAATACAAATTATATTTGTATGTTAAAAAAAAAAAAAACAGAAGAATCAAATCAATATTTTCTGATCATAAAGTCACTGCCAAGAAAATTAACGAATACGGTATGTAACACAAACAAATAAACAACGCTCGGTCGCATTCAGAAACAATTTTTTTAGATTGTTACAGCAGCGGCGAACACTTGTCTGCCGAACATACAGAACAGATTGATTAACGATCACTTGTCGGCGAACAGTTCAAGTAAATGCAGTGGTGAAAGCATTCTTTTCTTGGATTTCGCTTTAGTCAATAAGAATCCTAGCCAGCTACCTCTAACATCAGATTCAATTTTCTTCCACTTGCACACGCAAATGAGAGCAACAATTTGTTTGCATTTTGTTATTTGTGCATACGTAATTGCTTATGAATCATTGATCTTTATCTCCAAATAATAAAAATCAAATAGTGACTTGCCATTACTATTGGCACTGTGTTCCATAAAAATAAAAATAAATATAAAATAAAGCAACTACAAAACAGCACATTTCTACACCGAAATCATAAATTATTATTTTTTATGTAAAGTGCTTATTGTTCTTAACAGGAAATATTTATATATGAACAAAGATATCTACGATAAGATGATGCAAATCAAAAGCAAAACGAATAAAAAGCAAATAATAACAAAATAAAAAAATCAAAAAAAAGGAAGGAAAAACAAAGCTTAAATACATACATCGAATATAGTGCAATGCATGTAATGAATTGAGGGTATTCTACCGGGCTAGCAATATGTAAAATATGCGTTTATGTCTGAAATCTGACAGACAAAGTAATATTTAAATTCAAAGTACTGATATTGAACGATGATTATAAGGATGATCATAGCAAATAGTGTGTACATATATATAGTATGAAGATTTATAAATACTATTCTTTTCAGTACTTTTTTTTAGAATAGCTTTTAGTAATCCATTGTATTGCTGTCTTTCATTTGGATCGGTGAAACGACTGATGGCAATTTGATCGAAAATAGGAATTATTCTTATTTACATATAGAGAAATCTTCTAAACAGACAAAATTAAGTTTTTCTCATTGTTGAGCAATCAAAAAATGTATGAATAAATTCGGACACATCCCAGAAACGAAATAGTGAATAATAATTTAATACAGTTTCTTAATTCTTCACTAACCTGTTATCTGATCTTGTACAAGGATGAAGCTGTGTGCCAAATTCCGGATTTTCAATTTTTATTATTAGATTTATTACTCATGTCTAACAAATCAAAGTTTTATAAGATTACATACGTGGATAATACGGGTTGGGGACGAAATCCCGAAAACTGAAATTCCGAAAATCCAAAATCCCGAAAAACCAAAATCCTGAAAATCCAAAATCCTGAAAGGCCAAAATCCCGAAAAAAATCCCGAAAACTAAATCCCGAAAAATTATATAAAATTAAAAATTTGTCAAATGTTCGAATATATATGTATATATTATATCCACAATGCATGAACAGTAGAATATATATGGGGGGCATGCTGCCACCCTGCGACCCCCCTGCTTGGGGTCACTGTAGGATTTAGAGTGGGTGCGAGGTGTTCACTTTCATTTTCGGGAATTTGGCCTTTCGGGATTGTGGATTTTCGGAATTTTGGGTTTTCGGGACTTTGGGTTTTCGGGATTTTGGGTTTTCGGGATTATATTTTTCGGGATACTGTCCGACTCCCGGATAATACTGAGTAGATATGCTTATCCAGTTCTTATGATCTTACTATGAATTGTATACTATATTTAGCTCATCAGTGCAGATAAGTTAAATAATTTTGCAAAAGCAAAACCAAAAACAAGATCTATTACATCGAAGTTACTCTACTCCGCCCACAAGAATGATTAAAATAAAAATTAAAAATTTAAAATGGTGAAAAACAATTTAAATAAAATCGAAATGAGAATGTCGCTTATATTCTCGAGCAGAAGGAGGTGGAACACGATAACTTGCTGTGCGGTTGAATGGAGAATGCATTACCGTCGATCGTTGCTGTCTTCATCGATTTGTATTACAATTCATGCGTAAAGATAATTCTAAACAATTATTGGTAATCGATATAGATACTCGTAGAAATGGTTTTAAATGCGACTGCGTGAACAATATTACAAGTTAACAATATTACAAGTTAAAGACGACGGCCAGACGGACATAATATTTATTTTGATAAAGACGCTTCAATGTTTGGCGTACGTGGTAATTTATAAGCTACATACCTACATATCTACATTTGTGTATACTTTAAGGATATGCAATCAAATTGAAATATTCTTATTTCTATTATTTTTTTTATAGTTTTTGTAGATTTAAACTGTACCTGAAACACGAGAAAGACAAAATTTCATCTGGGGGCGTATACAAATTCTGCACCCTATACTTCTCTTCAAACAAAATTCTGTAAATTTGAAAAAATACTATATGAACAAAATTCTGTATATATTCAGAATTTTGTAAATCCAAAATAAATCCTGTTCCAGCGTTATAGGCTCGCATATCCTAAGAAAATTATGAAAAAAAATAAATGTGAAAACGCTGTACTGCTGCTGTTCTCACATGAATTCGCGAAAATACAATAGAAGAATTTTTTTTTATATTTATTATATTATTTCTACTCTTTATTGCTAAATCGAACAGTTTCGTTCGGCGCACAAGAATTTGGAGTGTGGCGTTGTTGCAATGACCATGAAGACGAATACGGAGTTTGCGAGCAGTCGTTCACAGACTTTCATAGTGAATAGACGTGTTTTGGCTTCTCCTTGGAATTCAGAGTGAATTCAGGTACAAAATTAGAATTTTGTTATCTAAGAGGCGAGTTAGCCTAGTGCAAGTGATATGTGACCGTCAACCCAAGGACTTGGGTTCAATTCCCAAGCGGGGAAAGTAGTATAGTCTTCTTTTTTTTTGTGCAAACAAAATTAAGTGATGTCAGCAGAAATCAGGCGATGAACGACAGCGAGCGGTCCGTGCTCCCAATAGCGGGACCTGCTGATAGAACGACTGTATTAGCCGACGATGCAGTAAAGTCAGTCCACCCAGCAACAGTAGCAACAGATGGTACTGGGAAGAGGAGAAGGAAAGCTGAAATCGAATCACAACCCAGTAAAGCGCCCCTCCAAAACAGCTTCAACTCAAAAGCTGCTATGTGGAGTGATGGAAAGGGCGCCTGGTATAGCAGTAGCAGCAGAAAAAAAAAAACACCAAAGGTCGTCAGATGACGACGACCAATGCCCATACGTCTTCGACCATGGGGAAGTCCATTATATTAAGGACTCCAACAGTTCCGCTTCCGAGTCCGAAGAAAATCTGAATAGCAGCACTAGACAGCTGCAACAAAGGGTGCGTGCTATTAAGGCCAAACAAATGGCCAGAAGGGAAGCAGAGCGGCAGCAAGAGATCCACCACGCTCAGCAACAAGAACAACAGCAAACGTCAGAAAACCAGCTGCAAAAACAAAAGCAGCCGCAACTATCGCAGCAGAAGCAGCAACAGCAACAACAACAACAACAACAAGAACAACAACAACAACAGCTGAAGAAACAGCAGCTACAACAAGAACGGCAGACAAAGCAGCAACAACAACAGCAGCTGCCAAGGCAGCAACAACAACAACAACAGCAGAAAAAGCAGCAACAACAAGAGCAGCAGCAAAAGCAACAACAACAACCGCAGAAGAGGACTATAAAAACCAGGGTGCCACCGATCAACACCTTCAAGATCGTGTTAAAGGATACCATTGAGCTATGTAAGTCGGCCATAGGTAATAACTTTTATATTAACAGATTAAATGAAGATAGACATGCTATCCATTGTAACACAGTGGAACAGTATTACAAAATCCAATATTTACTAAAGGAATCGACGACGGAGTTCTTCTCCTTCACCCCGAAGGGGGAAAAGCTGCAAACTATGCTGCTGAGGGGGATAGAACCGTCTACTGATCCGGAGATGCCCCTTAAACTGCTTAAAGAAAAGGAGTGCGACGAGCTCCAAATCGTAGGGGTCACGCCATTCACCACAGCAAGGGCCAAAAGGGAGAAGCGGAAACTATCGTTCTCCCTGGTTTAGCTCTCACCCAACAGCAAACTGGATGGTCTAAGGAGTATTAAAGTCCTAGACTACCCGGTTGTCGACTGGGAAAAATTAAGAAGGAGCGAAAACATTTTACAATGTGTTCGCTGCCGAAGGTTCGGGCACGCTGCGTCGAACTGCGAAATGCAGCCTCGATGTGTTAAGTGTGGAGAGAACCACAAAGCAGAAGAATGCACTCTGGGTAGGGATGGAGTGGCAGATAAGAGCCAGCTCTCGTGTGCTTTATGCAGAAACTCGGGACACATCGCAAACTATCGGGGTTGTCCTAAGTTCCAGTATATTAAAAAAGAAAATCTGGTTCGTCAGGAGAAGGTCGTAGTGAAACGTCCACCTGCTCCAAATCAAACACAATCCGTGACTCCCCAAGTGACCTATGTCCAAATGGCGGCAGGCCGGGGAAACACGGATCAGAAGAGACCAAAGGTTGCTTCTCTGGCCCCAGCGCCTAGAGCACCGGAGGTTCAAACTGACTTGCTGGCCATCCTGCTCTCTATACAAGGGTAGATGGAGCAGCTTCAACGTCAGGTACAGGAGCACGCGAAGCGGGTGGACCAGATCTACGCACTTCTGCCAAGCCTAATGCACATTCAGTCGTAATGGGTACGAATATGGACGAGCAATCCTTGAAGATCCTTGCGGTGAATGTGAATTCACTGATTAGGATTGAGTGAAGCGCCGTATTGTTTAAGTTGCTAGAAGACCAAACCCTGATGTACTTATGGTAAGCGAAACAAAGCTATCCCAGAAGCACAAATTGGGGCACAGCAGATATAATATTGTCAGAACACATGATAGCACTTTATGCACCTGCAGCTACTCAATCTACGTTATTTATTTCAGAGCTCGAGATACTTTTTCTATGCCTAAGGCTGGAGTCGAAGGAAAACTATTTCCTCATGGCCGGAGATCTAAACGCCAAACATAGAGATTGGGGAAATAACACACCAAATCCTAGAGAGAATCTACTATTCAATTGGTGGGGTCGGTATAAACTCGATTTGAAAGCTACAGCTAGTCCGTCTTTTCCTAGAAGCGGCTCTTATCTGGATCTTATTCTTTTCGACGTACGGTTACAACTGACCGACAAGGACCGACAAACTTTAAACTGCCTGCACATATTTGTGTATGACAGTGACCATTGCGGACTCAGTTTCGTAATAACGATTCCCAACGAAATTGCGGAGTTGGAGGAGTTTGTAAAAACTTACGCCTACAATTATAGTAGGACGCATTGGACTTGCTTCTCGAGGTCTTTGACAAGAGCACTTCCTCGAACTCGCTCTACCCACCGTCCAATAGAAATCTGTCAAACGACGAGATTGACTGATACCTAAAACAAATGGATGAGACAATTAAACTATGGACAGTACGATACCTCGGTATCAACATAATGACAACGCAGACATATTCCGCAATGCAACAATTGACGCACTACACCAACACAAAAGTAGACTACTGTCGAGACTAAAAACCTTGTACAGACAGTTTATTTATAGACAAAACTCATAGGTTAAGACGCTGAAGTCGTTGTTTAAAAACCTCCAGAAATTAATTAGAGAAAACTACAGACTTTCTGTAAATTTGCATTGGAACAACAAAATTCGGGCTGTAAAATCCAACAACCCGAGTATGGTCCCGCAAATAAATAGAATATTTCGGAGGAACAATCAAAATGACCTTCCGCGTCTTAAGATCCCCCGAACGACGAACAATGCACGAATACTTATAACAGCAGGTATAGATCCAGATAACGCAGTAGAGGATGACAACTTCTTTGTGATCGAAGATCCGCAGGAGAAGGTAGAGGCTATTGGAGCTACTTTCCAGGAAGTGTACAAGGTGAATGAGAGCATCTGCCCAAACCACGGCCTGGAAAATCGCGTCCAACTTCTACCTTCGAAATGATGTAGAGCACTGACGATCCGAGAACATAGGTTTTATCGAGTTCAATGACGATAACATGGCAAATAATGTCATCGCCGATGAAAGGGTACATCCCCCGCACATATCGAAGGTGGAGCTGCAAGCGATCTTCGAATCATTGAGAAGGAAGAAATCTGTAGGAATCGACGGAGTGTCGAACATTGTGCTTCGACATCTCCTTCCAGAAGCGGTGGACATTTACACCACTCTGTTTAACAATGCGCTGAATAATGCAAATTATCCAGCGCATTGGAAAACAGCAGTGATACAACCCGTCCCCAAAAGGGGTAAGGACACCTCTAATCTGGCAAATCTCCGGTCGAAAAGTCTCCTGCCGAACATCAGCAAGGTATTGGAAAAATTGATCAATAGAGCCCTGATTAAGTGGACTGAGAACAATAAAATAATTCCAGATAACCAATTCGGTTTTAAGGCGGGGCATGATACAATGCATGCCGCATCTAAACTGGTATCCGATATCCAATGGAACAAAAGCAAGAAACAGTGCACTGGTGCCTGCCTGATTGACTTGGAGAAGGCATTCGACACCGTATGGTTAGAGGGACTCTTCTACAAGCTAAACAGGCTGGGCATAAGCAAACCACTGCTGTACATACTTTATAGCATGCTAACAGTTCATTGTCAAAAATGGCAATGTGACTTCTGCTGGAACATTTCAAATCAAAAACGGTCTGCAACAAGGTGCGATGAATTCACCGATCCTTTTCAACATTTACGCGAGCGATCTCATATGATCACTTCACCATGCCATAGCATACGCAGACGATTTGATTACGTACAGATCAGGTCCAAAAATTGAGGTCATTGCACTGCTCTTGCAACGTGACTTCGATAAGATTCAATGATATTGCGATGACTGGAAGTTGAAGATCAACTTCCAGAAATCGGAAACCATTCTTTTCAGGACGCCGTTGTCTGGGGCCTCTGGGGATACCAGAAAGAATTGGCGAAAGTTCTCAATCGTTGGACCACACGGACAGCCATTTGCGAGTCGAAGTGTAGGGTTAGACCAATATCTATATTTTAACAAACATATAGATGCTGCTCTGGCCAGAGCCAGAGGTGTTTTGGCCCTTACAAAGAGACTTTTTTATAGCAATCAACTCGATGCAAGGGTAAAGGTAATCTGCTACATGGCCCTAATTCGGCCCATGCCCGTATATGGATGCCCCGTCTGGTTCAACGTGCAAGCTTGTTGGAAAAGATTCGGGTGTTTGAGAGGGATTGTCTTCGGACTTGCCTTCATTTGTACAGAACACCAAAGTCCCAGTACATAAAATTCTATCCCAATGAGGTCCTGTACAACAGGGCTAACCTAATAAGAGTCGATAACTTCGTTATCAAGCTGATTCGAAGGCACGTTGTAAGAGCAATGAGCACAATGAGCAACCTGATCTCCGGGGCTTATTACCCTAATTATGAGTATCACGAGTGCACCTTAACGGCTTTGTTCCCCCAAAGGCGTTCCTCTATCTTGATGAGAAGGGTCTGACCAAGGACAGATTGGCAGTGCCGCTAATCTTCCACGTTGCTCGGACAGCTGTGGATAGGCGACTCAACTACGACAGATATGTGGCACACAGTAGTGTGGAGCGTCTCCTGCTCAGTAGGGCGTCGCGATACGAAGGACGTTGAACGTCAGTTCTCAAAATTTTGGTGGCTAACTGAAAGAGAGGGAACTCCTTCGTTGTTCCCTCACAAACAGGGATAGCTCGTTTAAAGTTAGCTGTTTGGTCTTGGCTGACTTACATAGTTTAAGGTTTTGTAGGTATTTTTAGGTAGAAAAAATATATATATATATATAAACAGTACTTTGAAAAAAAAAAAAAAAATATTAAAATAAAAAAAAAATATATATATACAACAAAAAAAGCCGCATACTGGTTTTCCATTTTTTCCGCTAATTACCTTTAAGGGATTCGCCGAATTATATTTTATTGCTCCCGGGTTAGATAATGCACATTTTGGAATGTGTCGGAATTCATTCTGGCAGTATTTAACAGTGCGTGCAGTTGTATTTCTTAAATAAAAGTGAAAAGAGTATATCGCGATGTCTAAAAGGGTACAATTGAGTAAAGAAAATAAGGCAGTTATCGTCGCCTTATCGAAACAGAATCAGTCATTTCGTGAAATTGCTCGACAAATTGGATGCAATGAAAGTTCTGTAAGAAGATTCTGTAACAAATATCGTCGGGATCACAATCTGGACAGAAAAATTGGCACAGGATTGAAGAGATGTATCACTGTTCGGGAGGACCGGGAACTGAAGAGGCTAAGTTTGAGAAACAGGTTTAAAAATGTATCGGAGTTAAGAGCTGACCTGCGAGAAGCTACTGGGGCTGAAGTTAGCGTCAGAACTATCCAGAATCGTCTCAACGAGATGGGTTTGCTAGCAAGGAGACCAGCGAAAAGGCCACTTCTGACCAGCAAAATTAAGAAAACGCGCCTTAGCTGGGCTAAGGAAAGGCAAAACTGGAGTGTTCAAGATTGGTCAAATGTGGTGTTCTCTGATGAGTCCAAGTTTAACCTAATCGGACCGGATGGGAAGCAGATAGTTCGTCGTAGAAAAGGGGGACGCTACTGCGACGAAAGCATAGCTCACACCGTAAAACATTCTCTTTATGTTATGGTGTGGGGATGCATCACCGCAATCAAAGTTGGATCTCTAATTGTGCTCGAGGGCACTGTTAACGCCATGCAGTACAAACAAATTATATTAGATGGTGTTGTACCGAGTATGGAAATGATAACAGCAGAAACATCAAAACCAATTTTTCAAGATGATTCAGCACCTTGCCACCGAGCAAAATCTCTGAGTAACTCGACGTTTTTTTTTCATATTTATGGGTGTTTTGAAAATCTTATGATTTTAATTTTTAAATTTCCTCCACAGATTAAAACTTTGAAAGAAGAATTAGGAATAGAATCCCTAATTTGGCCGGGAAACAGTCCAGATCTCAACCCCATCGAAAATGTCTGGGCTCTTATGGGAAAGAAGATCCTAGATAAAAAACCAAAAACCATGCAGCATCTAAAGAGCATCATTGAAGAAGTGTGGTTCAATGAAATTAATAACAATTACCTCGGTAATCTCTATGCCTCCATGCCAAACAGGGTTCATGACGTTGTTAGGACGAAGGGTGGTGCTACGAAATACTAGAATCATTTTTTAGTATTATGAAAGTCTTAAATTATGTACAAAGGTTTCTTAGTTAATAAAAATATGAAAAAAGAAATTTGCTTTTCAAATTGTTGCTCTTTTTTTAATTTATGTATATTGATAGTACTTGGTAATATCTGATATTTTGTAGTCTGATCTTCACGATCATTACTTTTTTTCAATTAGGCTACGAAATGTATTGTCAAATTAGGGAATGTGCCAACTTAAATGTTAAACATCAATAATACAAAGTGACTACGCAGTGATTAGTCATCATTTATTAAATTTCTTCCATTTTGTTAAAAATTACCATGTGCGGCTTTTTTTGTTGCGCGGGGTGTATATATATACATATGTAAACAGCACTTTGAAAAAAAGTATGTATTTAATTACATAATTAGAGTAAGATGGAATAAGGTAGAATAAGGTAGTTAAAGATTTATTTTAAGGTAGTTTTTAAATCTTATTATAAGAACAAAAGAAAAAAAGCACATACACAAAGTTTTTTGTAAACTTATCAACAACTTTTTCTTAGTATTTATTAATAAAAAACAAACAATAAGACAAATGAAACAATTAAGTACGGTACGTCGAAAGACATAGTTTTAAGAATTAGGTTTAGCTTAGAGCGCCCGCATAGGGTAAGTTAGAATAAAATAGTTAAGTTAATTAAGCTAGTTTTAAGCGTTTTTTGTCTAGCATTTAAGTTGTAATCGAATTGAGTTAATAAAAATGCATTTAAAATGAAAAAATGAAAATGGAGTTTGCGAGCAAAATTTGTTATTTCGTCTACAACGGTAGCTATTCCTAAGTCTATGTGGATATCATTGTTCCTAATCGTGAATGCGCCATGGTATACATGGACCATACACGATTGCCAATCGATAGCCAATCCATTCGCTTTGTAAATTTTGTTTAATATTTCATTTAACATAACAAGGTTTAAGCTTTTGCTTACATAAAAGCAGTTTGTTATATATATTTCCAGTCAGATATATATGTCCAGCATCATTCCTTGATACTCTGCATCGTTTGCATACGGTATTTGTACCGAGTTAATGAGAATGGGTATGTTGTTTATTTTTTTTAAAGTTAACATCCGTTGCATCGGTCTCGTTAAGAACAGTCCGCCAAATCTCTGTCCACTCGAAAATTTTACCCAAAGTTCATTGGAGCTTTTTAGACGCTAACTCGACTGAATTTTCCGTTGCAGGACAGCCGTATCGTCCGTAAACATGGCTACAATGGTGTAGAACAAGACCGGACCAAGAACACTTTCACTAGAGCTTTCTCAATTTCATTGATTATTCCGTAAATCTGGTCAATTGTGGAATGATTGATTCTGAAACCGAATTGATGATTGGGAATTAAACGTCTTTCTTAAATGACCGATTGCATTCATTTGAACAGGAGTTTTTGAAATACCTTTGATATTGTCGGCGGGAACGATATCGATCTGTACGATTTTTTATCGTTTGGAGACTTTCCCGTCTAAGGAAGCATTATAACTTCGTCGACATTCCATTGTTTTAGAACGAATAATAGTCTTACCGAAGCATTCATAAGATAAAGGAGTTTGAGTAGGGCTTTCTATAGAAATTCCTTGAGAATCTGTCCGGTTATTACGTCATATCCAGGGGCCTTGTTTTTTTTTTTTTTCCTTTTCCCTGGCGAAGTTCGGCCAACGACAGACTTTTTATTCTAAAGTTGTCTGGTATCGTATTCGTACCACCAAGATCATCTTTCAATTTCTGTCCGTCAAATGGCTTAAACGTTTCTTCTAGGTACTCGGTAAATCAGTCCTCCTGCTTTTTGTCTCCTTTTGCCAATTCGACATGGTTTTTTTCATATTGGTGGCGATTACATTTGAGGTTTTTGTGATTCCCTTCATGGCTTTCCAAAAAGAGTAATCTAAAAAATTTTCAGCAGTCAAGCCTCCGAGATATGGAGAAATATTGCGATTCTTTAAATCTCGGATTGCTTTTTTGAGTTTATTACCTATGCAGATGGTTCGGGATTGTTGCCATCCTTAGCGTGCTCTGCTCTTTTCTCGTATCAGTTCTTTTATTTCTGACGGAAATTTAGCTTCACTATTCGGGACTTCTTCCTGCTATAGGGAGTGTTGGTCCACGCGGTGCTCTGTAAGATTTTGATAAATCTGCAAACTTCATCTTCCATTTTGCAGTTTTTTAATCTGGGCGCTCCTTCTTTTTTTCATTAGACTTTCACTTATTGTTAATACAAGCGGTGATTGATTTGAGGAGAGATCAAAACTTTCCTCGACGTTTGTAACTACACCTTTTGCGATAAAGAATTGAGGTACTTTTCAAAAAGTGGGTCTCACAATCCCGTCTCTACCATCGACTACGGCTGGACGGATTTACTTCAAAATTGATATCATGGTATTCAAATTTTGAACATATGGTAAAAAAAAGTTTTATTTAACCTCTTAACGCACCTTCGAAAAATGTATATATTGTCACCTCTTTTCGATTTTGCATAAATTTTAAATTAAAAAGAAAAACATGAATGAACAGCAGATATATAGCAAATACATGCGACCCAGTCGTGTTTGTTGATGAAATTAATAAATCGATAAATCCTTCCCACTAATTCCTGGTAGTGGGTATAAATTTTTAAAATTTATTAATCGGAGCTTATACACTTACGTAAACATAACATTACGTCTGCTTCCATATTTTATTTTATTTTTTTATAATCTGCGCGCGCCGAAGGGGATATGAATACCCTTAAACTGTTTTAAGGCACGGTCGTTAGGAAAAGGGAGAAGAGGAACAGAGGAGGACCCTGTGCACGTTGGCTTTGAATGTTTGAAGGTTGTGGTGATGGGGAAATACAGAGCCTGGTAGATTATTCCACATTCGTGTCGTTCGGCTTATAAACGAATCCCTATATTTGACAGTACGACCGAAATTGGGCTTAAGGGTGCTTCCGTATTCAAATGACATCACGCTACGTGCTTGAATTGTATTTGGACATTGTTTTGTAAAGTGTAAATAAAGTGTTCAATTTTAGCAGAGCAGAAATTTAAAAAAACGGGATTTTGCAAACAGAAATACTATGACCCAGTAGTTCACTATGATTGATTTTCTGAGAACACGTTTCTTTTTGTCTAATGCATGGAATTTGTTTCCCGCTACTGCTGAGAATGATTTCCTTTATTGGCAGGCACCTCCCTTAATTTAAATGAATTACCAGTTACACGTAGATTATACAAATAAAATAAAATAAGTCAAATACGTAAGACATTAAAATAAAAGACGTGTAACCGTATTCTCTACTATACACTAAATTAGGACAAAATTTCACAAAATAGCCAGCGGTCTATCAAAAAACATACAGTAACGACCGATTCACAAACAAGAAAGCATACTCTAGAAAAGGTAGTCGTTACTGTCTTTATACATACTTCTCCTCTGACAGACTTTTAAGTACTTATTCATAAAAAGTAAGCAATCAAATTACAAGCAGCATACAACAATAACACAAACAAAACGTATATTAATTCCCATCACCACTGTACCTAACTACATCAATTCTAGTAAATCTAATTTAAGTTTTAATTAATTAAACACGTATTCAAATTTTGTTGAATGGTTTTCTCAGAACTTATGTCAGTCCCGTACAACTGTGTAAGAAGTTTATTTGACGATAAAATGAGGGTGAAAATGTTAATAATTCAACCATTAGTAGTGCTTGTCAATTAGTTTCACTTTAGTTTCACAGCAATTTATTTTTTTTTTCTTTGAGAATATTCTAAGAATTTCTTTCTATTATAATATTTCAAAAGCTACTTTAGGCCAAAGAATTCGCAGATGTACGAGGGGCGGCTGATAAGTTCGAGGTCTGAAATACTCAACAACGAGTCATCATCTCATTAGTGATAGCACTAACTGCGGCACTCTTTAATAATATAAATCTCACCTGGTTTCAATAATAATCTCATTTTGAGGGTGGCCGTGGTGTAGTGGTAACATCATCGCTTGTCACGCTACAGGTTCACGGTTCGAATCCTGATGTCAATAATCATCTATTTATTTCGCATGATATAAATAAAAAAAGTCGATTAATTGCGAAAGCTTGTGTCAACTCTACTGCGAAGGCATAACACTGGCAGTAGGGCGGTCATATGGCTAAAATGCAACTTGATCGTGATGATGACATCAGGAGGACGGAAAAAAAAAATACTGTGAATCATAAGCAACGACAAAAGCAAAAACAAACAAGCTCCCCAGTTATCTGGACAACCACCCTTGGAGTTCACTGAAACTTAATACCAGCTGAGTTTCAAACCAACTACACCAATCTGTCTTTCTCTCTGTCTCTTCCCCTTTCCTCAAAAACGCCCGTGTCCTAAAAATTAGTATAAGGGTATTCATAACCCCTTTCACACGTGCAAATTATAAAAAAAAAAAAAAAAATATGTGCTAGCATAAACTTCACCATGTCAGTCGAAATCGGAAATTCTTGCAATTCTGAGCACCGCATCGTTATAAAGTACCTCGTGAAGAAATGAAAATCGCCTAAAGAAATTTTCGAAGACATGTAATCGACTCTTCAGGAGTTTGGGCCTTCGTATACCATGGTCAAAAAATGGGGTCACTTATTTCAACAAGGGTGAGAGAGCTGTGAAGACGACCCCCGCCTAGGGCGTTGTGTCAGTGGCAACTGAAGAAAACGTCGGAAAAGTTGAAAAATTAGTTCTGTCCGACCGAGGAATAAAAATGTGGCAGATAGTAGACGAGTTGCCCGTCAGCAAAGAATGGATTGGAGAAATTTTGCACGATCATTTAAATATGAAAAAAAATGTGTGCGCGCTGGGTACCGAAAATGCTCACGCCGTTCGACAAGCAACGACGACTCAAGTGCTGCAAAGATTTTTTGGAATTAGCCGGGGATAATCTCGACGAAATTTGCAACCGACTCGTAGGTGAGACTTGGATTCGCCAATACGAACCGGAGTCCAAACAAGAATCTATGCAGTGGATTGAAAAAGGGGAGAGGCCGCCGAAGAAATTCAAGGTGGAAAAGTCGGCTTCGAAGCTTATGGCGACTGTTTTTTGGCACAGCGAAGATGTTTTGATGATTGATTACCTGCCAAACGAGACTACGATGAATGGTCAATAATACGCATTTTTATTGACTCAGGCACGTGAAGCGGTCATACGAAAGCAACGTGGGAAACTCAGGCACGGAGTGTTCACACGGCGCGGGTTTCGAGACAGGTCTTAAAAGACAGGTTTTTTTCTACGATAGACCACCCACCCTACAGCTTAGACTTAGCCCCGAGCGACTTTTTCCTTTTTTCCAATTTGAAAAAGGAGTTACAAGGCCGGAGATTTGCAGATGAGAACGAAAAAGTCATTTTGAAGGCAAAGAAAAAAGAATATTTTTCGGTGGTATTAAGGCACTCTATGCCCGATGTGAGGAATGCATTTCACTCAAGGAAGATAATATTGAGAAATAAATTTGTTTAATTGGATCTCTTCTTTCACTTAATGCCTTAGGCCGCGAACTTATCAGCTGCCCCTCGTGTGTTATATGTAGACGTGTGAGAATTTTTTATTTTAAATTGAATTTACTCGTAAACTGAACTTTGACAGTTTGTTTAATCTATTAGATACTCTTCGTTTCAATTATGTACCTTAGGATAAGTACTGTTGATTGAAATCCATTTGAATGACAGCTTATCTGAAAAAAAGAAATAATTTATTATTCATAAATTCTAAATGTAACGGACCTAAGTTTTATTGGTCTAGTCAATATAAAGGGTGACCAGATAGCAATGATAGTTTTTCCAATTGTTATGTTTCAGCAGCTGTCAAAGATACCAATAATATCCAAAATATTCGGTATGGCAGTCTCCGTCTAGCACTTGTGGCATAAACATCGTGGTGACTTTGGCTATTTAGACAGTGTTCTTTTCCAACCGGCTCTATTGCTATCCCACTCATTCGTATTTGGTTTCATACTTTTCTCAAACCGCGTGTGAATTAATTTTCCCGCGTATAGTGTTACACCTTTAACATCACGGCCACATGGCCAAAATGAAAGGTAATAGATTTAGCGGGCTGTCTCCCGACACTCCCCTTTATTCTCCACCCAATAAACGTTCCAAACCTATATCTCTAGAAGAACTGCCAGATCTGCCTGTCAGCTCAAACCCCAAAAATCCCAAATTTATTCTCATTTCCGCTAAGGACGTAAATAAACCACTTAAAAGCGTCAGTATATTCGTTTTAAGAAAAGCAATCGACGGAATTAGCAAAGATTATGAAAGTATAACCCAACTTCAAGATGGGAACATACTGATTCTTGCTAAAAATAAAAAAATCGCAGAGAAATTTATTGCTGTAACAAACCTTGCCAACCAATGTCCTATAAAATACCATGAGCGCCTTAATGCATCGAAAGGCATTGTCTATGCCCCATGCCTTATTAATATTTCGGAATCTGAAATAGTATCCGAAATGAGCTCGCAAAACGTCACAGAAGTCTACAAATTTAACAAAAAGGTAGACGGAAAACTTTGCCCCTCTGGCCTCATGCTTTTTACGTTTGATATGTATCAACCGCCGAGTACAGTTGAAATTGGATGGTACAAAGCCAAAGTTAATGAATACATTCCCAATCCGATGAGATGTCGAAATTGTCAATTACTCGGGCACACCACTAAAAGGTGCACTAAAGATCCCAATTGCGAAAATTGCAATCTTCCACCACACTCCCCAGCGGGCTGCACACGCACCATGTGCGCAAATTGTCTCGACTTTCACCCGTTCACCTCTCTCTCTTGCCCAAAATACAAACAGAATAAAGAAATTCTTACAATAAAAACAAGAAACAAGTGCACAATGTCGGTAGCAAAACGTATATATAATACACAGAACCCACTTCAAACTATATCCACCGCAACACTATACGCGGGAGCAGCAAAATTAGCCACAAAGAGCGGAAATTCTTTCTCAGAAAATGCCATATCGCATATAAAGCCAACTACAAACAACAATTCCTCTATCAATGCACCTACCGCCTCTCTTAACGATTACCCCTCAATCCCTTACAGAAAAGTTGAAAAAACCACTTCGCTTTCAGTCACCAACTCATTAAATAAACACCAAGAAATAAACACTATTAAAACTCAAATTAATCGCCAAACTATGCATCCACACAATGCAACATCCATTATAACAAACATGCCATCTACCTCTTTATCCGAAACCTCCTCAATCCCTGCCCAAACTTCGCAAAACAGAAGCTCTATTTTGCTCTTAAAAGAACCAAAACAAAATCAAGAACTTAATTCAACCAATACTCAAATTAAAAACCAAACAAATAATGAAACAACAATAAAAAACAATTCCACAACAACAACAAATTCACCATAAACCTCAAACACAAACTCTTCTCTAAACAATTATTACACGAATATTTCCGATAACGATGATTATACATAAGTTAAACTCTCTCTTTCCCTATTTAAGTGTCTCCGCTGGGAATGAGCTAAACTCTGTTCTTACGATCTTTGCAGGGAGAATTCGACGCAAGCAGAAGTTACACATTAGCTGGCAAACATGTCAGTGTAATGGACTTTTGGCCTTATGGAGTATTTTCACTCTTCGGTCATGCTCAGAGTGCAGTTCATTTCCAGTGGAGACACGTAGATTAACACCAGCATCCTCAACAGATCACTTCTTTGTACAATATAATATATATATTGTTCTTAATGATATTTTCCTGTTAATATGATGATGCTAAAAATATTGCAATGGAACATGAATGGATATTTTAATAACTACCATGAACTGGAGCTTTTAATAAAAGATATAGAACCCGGAGTCACATCCCTACAAGAAACACATTTGCCTAATAGTAAGAACGCCTACCCTCCCAAACAGTACTCAGCATACTTCCACAACTCCCCTGCGAATATACAAGCAAAAGAGGGAATCGGACTGTTAGTCCACAAATCCATCCCTCACAGACATTTGCAGATAAACTCAACTATATCGGCAATAGCAGTCGAAATTGAGTTAAAATTTAAGTTAACTATAATTTCTCTCTATATCCACCCAGCTCAAAAATTGTCCTCCATAAACATAGAAAACATTGTCAACAAATTTCCTACTCCTATTTTAATTACAGGTGATTTCAACTCATGGAGCCCTCTATGGGGTTCACCTTCTAGTAACATAAGAGGCAAAACAGTCGAACAGTTTCTATTAAACTCACAATTAAATATTTTGAACGACGGCAGACCCACTCACTTTTCAACACATAATTCATTCACACATATTGATTTATCTCTAATCTCTCCCCAATTTCATCACATAACATCCTGGGATATTCTTCCTAACCTACATGGGAGTGATCATTTCCCAATAATCACAGCAATAACAACAGGTGACATCCCCAATAATACAAAACGTTTACCTAAGTTCCAAACCGAAAGGGCCGATACGTAACTCCTTGTCAAGAAAAAAACCTTCCCCCAACATCAATCAGGAAACAGCGGTAATTAAAAAATCAATAAGAACTGCTGCAAACTTAGCTATTCCCCAATCCAATAATAGTACGAAAAAATCAACCCCTATATGGTGGAACAGTGACATTGGAAAGTTCAGGAAATATAAACAAGATACATGGAAAATATTTAAAACGTCTCCAAATGAAATTAACCTCATCGCCTATCGGAAGGCAAACGCATACTTCCGCAGACTAGCAAAACATGCTAAAAGAGATAGTTTCGAGAAGTTCACTTCTAGCATCAATCCCAACACTCCCGCGAAAAAGTTATGGGCAGATATTAAGACGCTTACGGGAAACTATGTCCCTTTTACCATTAAAATAATAAAAACAGAAACACAAACTCTATCAAAAACATCTGATATCGCAGAATATTTCTCTACTTCTACTTCTATTACATGGTCCAATTATTCGCAAGACGAAAACTTTCCCAACGATTTCTTACGTGAAAAAGATATTTCACTGAATCACGTTCCTACATGGCATAGCACGTCATCCGCAGCTGATCTTATAGAGCTACCAATTAAGTTAATCGAATTAGAGAGCTGCCTCTGCAAAGCTAAAGGTAAAACCCCGGGTTTTGATCGCATCTCATATACAATGCTCAAAAATTGTCCTTTGACTCTTAAAAATCGCATACTTAACTTATATAATCAAATTTTCGAAAAAGGTATTATTCCACAAACATGGAAAACAGCCAGTGTAGTACCGATTCCGAAACCCAACAAGAAACCGAATGAAGTCGATGGGTACCGCCCAATTTCGCTATTACCATGCACTGGAAAAATTGTAGAAAAAATAATATCTACACGATTACTATGGTTTCTAGAAAAACATAAACTCATTGATTACAATCAGGTTGCTTTTAAGCATGGTCGAAGTACTAGCGACGCGCTTTTACATATTGACGAGTATATTTCATATGCGTTATCCACGAAAAATCATGTTTCTATATTTTCAATTGACTTCGAAAAAGCTTTTGATCGCATCGGCATACATGTGGTTTTAAACAAATTAATTAAATGGAAAATTGGCCCAAAAACATTCAGATACATCAAATCATTTCTCACAAATAGAAAATTTAGAATCAAATTGAATGGAACTTACTCCATGGTAAGAACCTTCAAAAATGGAATCCCACAATGATCTCCGCTTTCAGTTCTAATTTTTATAATAGCATTCAATGAGCTATCTGAAATCCTAACAAAGTATAAACAAATCGAACACTCACTATATGCAGATGATTTATTTATTCTCATAAAATGTATTCTCGAACATTTTACAAGAATTTAGTAGCTGGTGCAACATATCTGGTTCAAAAATCTCACTTGCAAAAACAAAAATATTACACATTTGTAAAAAAACGAATTGTTCAAAAAACATAATTATCAATTTAGATAACACTGTAATGATAAATAATGTAAATACTTTGAAAATTCTTGGTATAATATTTGACTGTAAATTAACTTTTAAAGAACATTGTGTATTACTTAAGAAAAGCCTAGCTACCCGAGTTAATGTTATCAAATTTTTATCATCTATTAAAAGTAGCTCGCATGTAACATCACTAATTAGGGTTATAAAATCTATTATCCTATCTAAAATCGACTATGGACTGATAATCTACGGTAAAAGTGCCAAATCAACTCTGCAAATTATTGAACCAACATACCACTCAGCAGTAAGACTCGCTCTGAGAGCCTACAGGACATCACATTTGAAGAATATGCTGACCGAAGCTGGGCTCCAAACAATTGCAGAAAGAATGGAATACCTTACCTCATGTCTTTTACCAAAACTTACAGCCCCCAGTTATCTCCAATTACAAATGATGTAAAAAAATAGTATCCCGTAGCCGCCTTCCCAAACTTTCGTCAACCTTACACAACGCTCTCTCATACGCAAAACATCTTGATATCCCTTCGGATATTCACCCTTACAAGACAACATCTCATCCACCATGGCTTTTCAAGCATAGCTCTATTATAACACAGCTGAAAGCACTGCCCAAAGCCTCTACAAGCGATGAAACCTACAGGCAAATGTTTCACGAAATTTCATACGAATTTAAACAATCGAATTGGAACCTTATATTCACAGACGGTTCGAAAAATGAAAATGGCACAGCATTCGCCGTAGTCAACGAAAATGGTAAAACCCTTTCGAAAGGCCTACTGCTGCAATCCTCCTCAGTACTATCTGCAGAAGCTATCGGAATTCTTCAAGCCATAAAGATAGCCAATAAACGAAAAACTATCATTTGTACTGACAGTCTCTCAACCATTACTGCGGTTAGCAACATCAGCAATAGAACACCAATAATTGAAGATATCCGAAGCAAACTTATCATAAACGAGAGCAGAATAAAACTCATGTGGATACCAGGGCACGTAGGAATTAAAGGGAATGAAGAAGCTGATAACGCTGCTAAATCAGCAACCCATGAACCACTAACTACGTTCTACTTCCATAACAAAAAAGAAATCAATCAAGTTATCCAAAGATACTGACAAATAAAAAAAAAGGGAATCCTGGACTCGATATACTCATCACTACTCTTCAATAAACCCACAGGCAGATAAAGCCCCATACCCAGTAAGCTGTTCGAATAAAGCAATTAGATACTCAGTGTATAAGTTACTAACCACCTTGAACATTCAAAACTCCATTTAAATATAGGTAGATATATATAATTCTTTTGCACATCAAGCTGATAGTGCTGGGAGCTAGTGCTTAGTTTATAAGATTATTATTGTAATTTATTTACGTAATAATAAAGAAAATAATAATAATAATATTCAGTATGGTTTGCCATTTCATCATTATTCATAATATTGAAAAATATAATATTGTAATATGCGAGCTACGGCTCGAGTAGATAAAACAATATTCTGTGAAATTATTTCTTTGTTTTCTAGTCTATAGAACAATTCAGGTTCACACTATACTATTCTTCGCAATTCTTTTCTTACAAGGTCTCTGTCCTCTCAAATCACTTTATCTCCTTTCAGTTACTTAATTCACAAATCCAAACTAATTACTTCTTCTTGTTAAATCTCGACTTTCAATTTATCACAAAATTACAACTTCGCCCATTATCACTTTTCTAATCTCTTCGCCACAGTTTAGAAACTACTGCACCTTCTCAATCGCCATCTGTCCTTATATAGCAGAAGCTTCTGATAGCCAGAAACTTCTAGCAAATTCTTCGACCACTGGAACAAGAGAAATTCTGATGTAATAATTCTTGCAGTTATAATTCCCTCTTATCCGTGATATTATCCGTCTCTTTCGTTGACATGAGCTGTGGAGACTTCATCGCAGACACGAACCTCGAATGAAAGGACAGTTCGGACCAAAATTCTGCCAGAATGAAAAGACACTTCGGAATTTGTTGCATCATACTTTTAGGGAGCGTAGTTATTATTATGCTACAATATTATCGAAATTCCGGCTCAGTTGTAAATACGCAACATGAATTTCGTCGTGTGGTCGGTCATCGTCATGGCTTCAGTGCGCAGGCAATTCGTCGCTCCGTAGAAATGTTTGACCGTGGGTACACTCTTTTGGACCTTAAGCCACCAACCAGACAGAGATCGGTACGAAGCGAAGAAAACATAGCCGCCGTAGCGGCCAGTATCGAAGAAGACCCCGAAATGTCGATTCCGCCCGGATCAGCTGAATTGGGCATCGCCAGAGAGTCAACCAGGCTTATTTTACGGTTGGATTTGGTCCTACATTCGTACAAGATTGTGCTGACGCAGGAATTGAAGCCGGACAGCCATAGACAACGTCGTGAGTTCAATAACTGGGCGCTGGAAATTTTGGCCGCAGATCCGGATTTTGGCCAAAAAATCATCTTCTCGGACGAGGCCCACTTTTGGCTCAGCGGCTATGTCAACAAGCAAAATTGCCATTATTTGAGCGATCACAATCCACACGTGTTCGACCAAGCATCAATGCATCCACAAACATTGACTGTTTGGTGCGGTTTATGGCACGGCGTCATCATCGGACCTTATTTCTCAATTATAAATAATCTAATCTAAAATAAAAATCTAAATCTAATTTCTTCGAAATGAGGAAGGAGACACCGTTACCGTCAATGGTCTTCGGTATAAAGTGATGTTAACCTACTTTCTGTAGTCAGAGCTCGACAACATCGATATATCCTAGCTGTGGTTCCAACAAGATGGCGCTACATACCATACAAGCGACGCAACACTCGAAGTAGTGAAGGAGAAATTTGGCGACTGGGTCATCTCACGGCGAACGTTCATCAGTTGGCCGCCGCGATCATGCGACTTGACATTCTTCGATTATTTTTTCTGGGGTTAAGTCAAGTCCTTAGTCTATGCCAACAAGCCAACCACTTTACACGAGCTCGAGGCCAACATTCGAGACGCTATTTCCGGAATAACGCCGACCGCTTGAAGCACTGCCAGCGAAGCCGAGGCGGCCGTTTAAATGATGTGTCATTCCATACATAATGGCATGAATGTGGCTTCAAAATAAAGTCAGAATGAATTTGATATCTCACACCGTTGTTGTTTTATTCAAATTTATTTTCCTATCGTTCTTATCTGGTCACCCTATATACTCGTAAACTAAAGATTAAAAAACTCGTGAATTTAGTATGATTTCAATTATAATTTATATGTCTTGTATAGCTAATCGTGGAATATTTTTATAAATTTAAACATAATAAAAACATAAAGGGTGGCCGTGGTGTATTGGTAACATCATCGCTTTTCACGCTACAGGTTCACGGTTCGAATCCTGATGTCAATAATCATCTATTTATTTCGCATGAAATAAATAAAAAGTCGATCAATTGCGAAAGCTTATGTTAACTCTACTGCGAAGGCATGACACTGGCAGTAGGGCGGTCATATGGCTAAAATGCAACTTGATCGTGATGATGACATCGGGAGGACGGAAAAAAATATTGTGAATCATGAGCAACGACAAAAGCAAAAACAAACAAGCTCCCCAGTTATCTGGACAGCCACCCTTGGAGTTCACTGAAACTTAATACCAGCTGAGTTTCAAACCAACTACACCAATCTGTCTTTCTCTCATATTCATAACCCCTTTCACATATGCAAATTGTAAAAAAAAAAAAATATTGAACAAAAAGTTAACCAACAAAAATATCTAATTGTTTCCTCTTTTCAACTTCTAAAGTGTGTCAGCAGTTCCCTGTCAAAATTACAGCGGCCATTAAATCTCCTTAGATGGGCAGCCAGCTGACTTGATGGACCAATGCTAAATATATGAAAAATAGTTTTTTTTTTTAAGAGACGCTATACGGGTAGAATTAAAACTCGGTTTCTTTAGATGAAATGAAGTGGGAGCCGTGGCTCAGTGGTTAAGTGCGCGATAACTGAGCGAGAAGTTCAAGGCCCGAATAAAAGAAAACAAAAAAATAAAAGTTTTCTCACGGTCCCACCTCTCGCGAACGTCTGACAAACATCCGAGAGTAAAATTGTCATGAAAAAACTTTCCTCAATTGAAAAAACTTTTACTGATAACTAATTCTTTGAATTCCTTTCGAGCAATGCCCATGGGTTCGTTTTTATTTTATCACCGTCCTGCGGATCATCAGTAAAGGTGCTGATGTACATAGCTTTTTACGAGTTATTACTATTCTGTACCAAATTCAATACGGTGTCCAAGGAATTCAAATATACTATATATAAATACTATACAATATTTTCTTTCGATAACGATTCTTAAACAATAACAAACAAAATTCATGCAATATAATCATTGGCGATTATATTGCATCAAAAACTCTTTAGAGGTTCTCGAACAAGACGCGCAACGCCAAACAGTCACTTAAAACAACGAATTTTATTCTAGTTTAGTAGTGGAAGATGCCTATGCCCTGCACTGTGCGTTATGAAACGTAGAAACATTGAACGATGATGAAAATACGTCTGCTCGCATTTAAAATACCAGGACAAATGTGTAAGGGACCAATATTTTGCTGTTTACAAAACGCAATATTTACTTTATCAGAGGTCGAATCGTCTCGACAGTGAACGCATCGGCATACTTACGAATAAAAATTACGTGCTATGTCATACGAACAAACTGATTGGGTTTATAGCATACGAATGCTCACGGATTGTAGTTTTTTGTTTTGAAGTGAGGAATATACTAAATGGAACTTCAAATTGATGTCATTTGGCAGTGGAAAAAATTAAAAAATATTTTATAATCTAAAGGATGTACGCGACTTTATCTTATAACTAGTTTTAATTAAACTGACTAAAAAGTACTAAGTCTCATTGGCAAAATCATTTTGCAGTTTGTTGGCAATTGAAGTTCTTGTTTGAGTGATTTAAATTGTATTAATTTATATTGATGAATATGTACTCGTATGAAATAAAGTACACGACTGGGTTGCACGTACTTGCACAACATATATATATACGTATGTTGTTTATCTCATATTTGAAATTTTTTGTTTAAATCCGTTAAAAAAATATATATATATATTTGTTGGCAATCAGCTAAATTAAAAAAAGTAAAAAAAAACTTGGTTATTGATATTGATTTCGAACAAGGGAAACATTTAATAAGTAAAGTACTGTTATACGTATATAGTATAAGGTACGCCATCTGATTGCATATGTCCCCCATAACTGAAATGTCGAATTTGATCAAAATCTTTATAACCGTTTTCGAGCAAATCGATCATTCGTAAAGTACAGTTAGTTTTGGGGTTAGAATAAAAATTCTGATGTTGCCACGAATTGTGGCCCTACAGACCCCAGATATGAAGTTTGAAGTAATTATGCTCAGCCGTTTAGGCCACAGCCGTGCGTACAAAACTTAGAGACGTAATTTGTTGAGTTATCAAAGTAATTTGATCGAAATCTCGAGACCAAACATTTTCAAGAAAGCAATACTTTCCCTTATATGTAGGTGCACGTAAAAATATGTTGCAGGAGATGTTTCCTTAAACCTCCTCAATTATGATATGATCAAAATTTATTATATTAACTGTATCCATTTCAAGGGCTGCAACTTTACAAAGAAGTAAGTAAAATAATACGGAATGTAAGTGTAGAATTCCAGAATTCATATTATACATATAGAGATGATAATGTATACGATTGTCGGATCACATTATGAAGTAGTTCATTATTGAGGTACAGCTGTAAACGGAAAATTATGTACAATTTCTTTATATAATTTTTTTTTACAGGTTTACATTTTTTTTTTTTGGGTCAAAATGGTTAGGAAATTCACAGAAAACAGTAAAATAATTAATATTGTTTTGTAAATTTGCAATGCTTACAATATCACACTGTTGTGGTTAAAAGTGTGATTTTTCGCACCAGAATTGAGAATTCAATATAATATGATAGAAAACAAAAACTACCTACATAAATGATATTATTCTTTTGTGTGTGTAAAGCAGTGTATTGCACATAGCGTGTGCATTTATGATTTATCAAGTTTTCCTCTGGAAATCTATTGGTAGATTGCCACTACATCTTTTGGCTTGGATTTGATGACCGTTTACTTTACATATGTTTAAGCACCAAATTTGGCTTAAAAAATGTGGTCATCAAAGCCAATGTGGATCCTTAAGACTTTACTAAGGACAGGGTTGAATGAATATATAATATAATTTTGTCAACAACTCTTCTAATCCCAATTTGGAGGAAATTACCTTCGAAAATAAACGGTGTATTGTCAACGGTTTCAAGAATATCCATATTTAGGTCACTATGAATTAAATCTTATTCACAGATTGAGTTGAATGAAAAACGAGACGGTCAAGCATAAAAGTGCTCCATATGCCGAGGGTTCCGGAGTAATTACAGTAAATATATTAGTAGATATTAAAAAAGTACATACATAAATGTTTGAGGTTTTTTTTGTAGATTTTTCTTGAAACACGATAAAGTAAAAATAACGGAACTATATATTTTTCAAATTAGCACATTGTCGTCTTTCATTTAATATCCGTATTGTTTTTTTTACTTTTTATTCGAATCTCCAAATGTTATTCTCGATGAACTCAGTCATGGTCCAAATTTCAAACTTCTACTTTAATTTTTTTTTAATTTAATTTTTAATTTTGGGGGGGCCAAAGCCCCCATTTATTTGGCTTATTACAAGCTACAACTAACTTAAGGCTAAAACTTAAACCTAAAACTTAAAACTAAAACTTAAAACTAAAACTTAAAACTAAGACTTAAAGTTAAGGAGAATGGTGAAGGAGTTCGGTTTTGAGGCAGGGGGTGCTGAGGTTAAAATCAAACTGGGTGAGGTTTGAGTTCACTTTTCGCAGCATACGGGAAATTGGTTCATTAGATCCATATGAAGTGCGGTGGGACGGTAAATAGAAAAGACGAGGGCATCGTAAATTTCGTGGGTTGGTATTGAAAAAAATTGAATTATAAAGAGATGCGCAATCGACAGAGCCTGAAAGAAGTCGATGAATGAAAAGAATGTCTGCAACATCTCTGCGTTTCTCTAGAGTACTCAGGTTGATGAGGTTGAGGCGGTCTTGATAGGGAGGCAAGATAAATGGATCGTTCCAAGGAAGACCTCGAAGGGCAAATCGAAGAAATCGACGTTGAACATTCTCGATTCTGGTCACATAAACTTGCTGAAAGGGTGACCACGCTTGACTGGCATATTCAAGGAGGGGGCGCACAAAGGTAATGTAGAGGGATCTGGTCACGTAAGGGTCGGAGAATTCTTTGGACCATCGTTTGACAAAGCCAAGTGATGAGTTAGCTTTACGAATTATCTCATCAATATGTGAACGAAAATTTAGTTCCCTATCGTACAATATTCCGAGATCGCGGATATTGAACGATGGATATAGGTTGACCATGGAGAAGGTAAAGGCGGGCGGAGGACACGTGGTGCTTACGTGATAAGGTAATGGATTGACATTTGTCGATATTGAGCTCTAAGCGATTTTGTAGGCACCAGTTCGAAAAACTATCAAGGTCTTGTTGAAGGAGGCAGTAGTCATGTGGTGAAGAGATGGCTTTGAAAAATTTGGTATCATCAGCGTACAGAGAGAGGGAAGAATGTTTAATAACCCTCTCGACATCGTTTATGGTTAGAATGAAGAGAAGGGGACCTAGATGGCTGCCTTGCGGAACACCAGAGGTGGCCAAGAAGGGAGTCGATAAGATGGATCTGAAGCGAACTCTGTAAGAACGGTTTTCCAGGTAAGAAGATATCCATTTTAACAATATGGGTTCGAAACCGAGGGCAGACAATTTGAAGAGGATTAAGTTATGAGATATCTTATCAAAAGCCTTACTAAAATCAGTTGCAATAACGTCGACTTCTTTGCCATTCTCTAAGGCAGACAGGGCGAAGGACACGAATTCGACTAAGTTAGTGGTAGTTGATCTACCTTTCAGAAAGCCGTGTTGGGTGGGAGAGATAAGAGACTTGCACTGAAAGCTTAAGGCTTCGTATAAAATACTTTCGAAAAGTTTGGGTAGATGAGAAAGTTTAGCAATGGGGCGATAGTTTGTTACCTCGTTCCTTGATCCCTTTTTATGAATGGGGGTTATGAAAGAGGTCTTCCAAATCTGAGGGAATTCTCCTAGTGATAGAGACAAACGGAAGAGGTGAGAGAGGGGGAGGGAGAGAATGGAAGAGCATTTTTTAAGAAAAATGGCAGGGAGACCATCTGGGCCGGGTGAGAATTCATCATTAAGATTTTGTAGTTTATTTTCAATTACAACAGGATCAAAAGGCAGGGACAGAAAGGGGCCAACGGAGAAGTTAAGAAGGTGAGTGAAGTAAGAGGGGTCTGGTTCAAAAGAGTTGTCGGCGAAGGATTGTTTAAAATAGGTGGCAAACAAGTTGGCAATGGTTTGCGGATTAGTTGAAGATATGTTTTCAAAAGAGAGGGACGGAGGGAAACCGTCAGATTTTTTTTATAGTTGACGAATTGAAAAAATGACTTAGGGTCGTTTATAAGATTTGCTTTCGCGTTAATTAGGTGCCGCTGGTAGAGAGAGTTATAAAGATGATTGAATTGAAGGTAGGAACCGAGATAGTTGGAATAGTCGAAAACAGAATTGGTACGAAGGAAAGCTGCCCATAACTTGTTTCTCTTGTTACGTAAGGCGCGAAGTTTGCGATTATACCAAGGGGGGGATCAAGATGAAGTTTTATGACGAGAAAAGGGGACATAAAGAGAAATGGAACATTTCTCTGTAAAAAACATTTCTCTGTAAAAAATTGTGAGGGCTTCGTTTAAGAATAAGTTAGCAAAATCAAAGGAACATCTACTCAGATAGGCATTTATTTTGCGGAAATTAGCTTTATGAAAGTCGTAAGAAGTGTGAAATGCAGGAGGTGTAGATTGAAGTGGAGAATTGAGGAAAAGTGAAAGAAGAAGGGGAGGATGAAAGTTATCAATAGTTGACAGAGTTGGGGGACAAAGCGAGACTGAGGAGTTAACGGGATCAGTTGTGAATATAAGGTCTAATTGCCTTCCCATGTAATTTAAGACATTACTAACTTGACATAGACTTGAATCAGTTAGCCGATCTATGAAGAGACATTCCTTAGTGGAGTTGGCATTTGAAGCGATGAAAAAGGATTCATCATCGGAAGGACTCCACTGCAGCAGAGGTAGATTAAAGTCGCCAAAAATGAGGATGTCATCGAGGGAATCAGATAGGTCGATTATTTGATCAATCGCGTCTATAGCAAGGTGGTAAGATTCGATAGATTGATTTGGTAGAATGGAACAACACATAACGTACAGGGATCGGTGTGGAAAAGTTATTTTTATTGTAATAAAGTCAACCTTAGAAGAGGAAGAAATGGCAAAGAGAGAAGAGTCAAGGTCATTATGAATGGCCAGTAGCACACCTCGAGAGGGAGAGTCTACCAAGGGTTGGGTAGGGTCGTCGTCTCGAAAAACATTAAAAGTAGGGGGGAATAATTCTTGACTCTTTATGTCGGGGATCAGATTGGTTTCAGTCAGAGCATAGATATCGAAAGGGAGGGCATGGGATTGGCGCAAAACAGCTTGGGTTTTCGAGCGTAGGCCTCTTACGTTCTGGTAGTAAAATGTAAGAGGAAGATTGTTGTGTAGAGACGAGGGGGAAGGCAGTTGAAGTGCTGATGATAGTGGCAGTTATGGACGAAAAAACTACGTTTAACGGTTCAAAAGTTATAAGGCTGTGACAAACAGACGGATAGACAACAAGTACCGGAAATCTGATAAGCCTTTATTGATTTAATAAAGTGTATCAGTCTGTCTTTTTATTTCATTTTAATATTTTATAGTTTTTTGGAGATCGTAGTTGAAGGACAAGAACTTTATTCTATTATTAATAAAAAGTCTCTGTGCCGTTTTTCCGCAAATCCTTTGAAAATTGAGAAATAAGTAAACATAACTTAAAATATTTCCAATTTCACCCATCATTCCCTATAAAATTCCTTTAATTACAGACCCTAATCCGATTCTGCTTAAATTCAAAACATATATGTATATATGTATATGTTCACATCCATATGTATATATACATATATACATATATATGGATATATAGCTGTTGTTTTATATTAATTTGACATTTCTCGCATTAAAGTCTCACCCCAAATATCTATAAATTTTTGTGTAGAGAAGCATAGTTTCTCACTTTTTATTTTGCAAATTTACGTAAGACTTGAAGATTCTCAAACTATTTAGGTTTTTCTTTTTGGTTCGTTTTCTTAATTATTGCTCTTGTTCCTTTCCTTCATGTCGTATTTGTTTTTTAAAATTTTTTTGCACATTCCTTTTTATCTATTTTTAGATTGCATCGAATGCAACTTTATTGACACAAAATAAATAAAAGTAAAAGAAATGAAAATAAATGAAAGTGAAGAAATAGGCAACGAGTAGGTACTTTATCCTCATTAATTCGTTTTGTGGTTCATTTATTTTGCGGGAACGATTCTCATATTTTTGAAAAAAAATAATAAGTTTGAATTGACCTGCCAGCTTCGCCCGTGACAAAAAGCCTTCAGGCATTCTTTCATTGCCTTTTTGTTTACAGATTGTAGCCTGATTAAGAAATTTTAGATCGCAATATTGTTCCAAAAAAGGGAGAGAGAAACAAATCAGTTTCGTTAAATGAACTTAAACACGATCACACTCATCCACTGGTGCGCTATTGATTGCAATGACAAGCGATTGCTTGTGTTTTTTTGTTTCTTTGTTTTAAAAACTTACATTTGTGCTTACCATTAAGGTTCTTGGAACCACAGATTTGTAATTCATTCATATCTCAAACTCTTCACCAGTTAACGCACTAATCAGAAAATAAAATTATATTCAAATCGGTAGTCATCTGGAAGACAGATGCTTGTAAAGCAGAACGAAATGTGTTTCAAAGCATATAAAAAGGTTCAGAAGCCAAAAAATGGATTCTGGATCTAAATTTACTTCTGTCAGCTTTTTCTCTTCATAACAAATCGATTGATGTATAATACTCGTATGTTGCGGTATCGTTAACCTACTTAGTTTCTATAGCGGGCAACCACAAAATATGGGTTGTACACAGATACATAGATTTGGGAGATTTTTATTTAATATTTTATAGGAAGCAGATTAATAATAATAATTTTTAGGAAAAAGCTTTAAAATTTTGAATTTTTTTCTCAACAAGAACAAGTTTACAGTAGATATACATTTAGAGGTCTTAATTTGATAGAATAAAGGGAGACCCTGGAGACGTTAGTACCTATCAAGCAAACCTTAAAAATAAAAAAAATAAAAAAAAGCTGACTTTAATTTTTAATTTTTTTTTCTTTTTTTAACAAGATTGGTATAAACGGAACACTAATAGATTCAGTCCGTATATCGGTATCATGCTTGTAACTTTTGAACAGTTTGACCTAGACATCTGAAATTGTGCACCAATTGGTGGACCAAAAATAATTAAGACAACATTGTAAAAAATAGTTAATGTACCCCAAGAAAAAAAATTCTTACACCCCATCACGCGACATCAAATTAATTAATTAATTAAAAATTAAAGTTTAACTTCCAAGGAATCCAAAAATATATATAAAAAAAATAAAGTTATAAAGATAAAGTTCCTTCAACAAAAAACTCAAAGATCCCCTCCCCCCATCTATCACTTCTTCGAAACTATTAATGTGAACAATTTTAAGAAACAAAAATTAAGGGCATGTAAGTTTATAAGGAGGTGAGGGGTAAATTACAACAAATCTTTTGGCACAAACAGTTCTTGAAAATAATTGTTATACGAGTACGTGTTGTGATGTATAATTTAAATTTAAATTCATTGGTAAGTAAATATAGAGTCAGTACATATAAAATGATTAAATCGAAAGGAAAACGTTAAAACTGAAAAACCTTTCATATGACAACAAAAAGTAATAATAACAATGATGAGTAATTTAGTTGTGGGCGCCGTGGCTCAGTGGTTAAGTGCGCGATCACTGAGCGTGAGGTTCAAGGTTCGAATCCAAGAAAACACAAAAATAAAAAAAAATGTAGTGTTCTCATGGTCCCACCTCTCGCGAACGTCTGCCAAATATCCGAGAGTAAAACTGTCATGAGAAGCTACTCTCAAGTGTAAAAATTGCCCTTCGGAAACGGATAAAACGGTAGACGCACAGCACGAGTGGTTGCGAGAAGCTAGACCAGGCCCTACATTGGGCAGCTAGCGCCAAAATATTATTATTATTTAATAGGTAATAGTAATTCATTTATTCATTAAGATATGTGGTAAGAGTATCATAACTCATAAACTCGTATCATAATATAATAGACATGTCCAACATAACTCAAAGGCCAAATTTCATCAAAATCCGTTTGATGGTTCTTGAGTTAAACGTATGAGAAAGATGATTCGAAAATATTTAAAACCCCTCCCCATAACGTACTAACACTATATTTAATTTCGATGAACTTCAAGTGGCACTACTAACTTGTCAAGTTTTGGAGCTTTTGAGTTAGGCGGCTAACAAAAATAATTTAAAGATTTTTGGAACCCCAACCACTCACACTTGATCCTATTTTGACAGTTTTAAGATGAAGTGACCTACATATTAATTAAATTACATAAAATTGTGGTTAGTGGTTCTCGAACGAGCCGTGTGAGAACGAAATGTGAAGCTGTTGTAAGTGAGAAACAATACAAAAACTGTGGAGTTAGACCTATAATATTATATAATATTGTACTCTAACAATTTCATACCAAAATGTGAAGAACTTACTCAAATTCTATTTGTTTTAGTCAAAACAAGTCTGCTCCAAACGACTATTTCTACAGGAATAACCTCGAAACTAACTAGAATCCTCGGTAGGCAATACTTCCTTCTTCCATTTCAACACTGTACTTGTATTTATTGTCTTGAAACTGACGAAACCTCTTACAACTTCCGCAATGCCTTGCTCTTCACAGCTACAGAAAACTGATAATTAGCGAGAAGTACCTAATTAACATTCATGCTGAGAAAATGCTGAAAACCATTGGAGTAAAAAGCAAAACGACTCCAGGCCTTTTCTTTTTAGTTGATGGACTTGAAAGCGAGGAGTCTTAGTTTCGTGTTCTGCATTATATTAGTGTACCTGTATGCGTAGCAGAAACAAAAATAAAATCAGCAATTTGAGATTTTGCTCGTCTGATTTCTAACCTTAGAAACATTAGAGCCATTTTCGAGAAAATCTAAACTTACCAAAATAAAGCTGCAGTAAAGTACTGCTTATCTTGATCCTAAATTAAAAATGGGGGCGCTTTAGCTTAGTTGTTAAATGAGTGATCACTGAGCGGGTGTCTCAGATTAGAGCCTCAGAAACATCAAGCCGATTTTTAAAGGCCCCATTTCTCGCGAACGCGTGACGAACATCTGAGAGTAAAACTGCCTTGAAAAAGATTCTCAAACATATCCTTAGTGGGTATTAGTGGGTAATTTTGCGCAATATAATTAAGTGTGCTGTAATAATATTCACATATTATTGTTACATTGCAATGAATTCTACATATCAATTTAATCTATTTAAGCATTTATTTGTATTTATTTCAAATGAGGTTGTCAGGAAGTCAAAGATCTTGTCTGGGTGGAAAGCAAAGCGGTTTTCTAAAAGATTCAAGCTGCTTGAGCTACTGCTCAAGATGTTTTTATTCTTTCGCTTTTTCCTTTCAAATCAAAGATTTAATATTCAATTCAATTCCGATGTGTTTAATTCGGAAGCCGAATTTATTACTGACCCATTGCACTTACGTCCCTTCTTTCCAAGGTCATGGAAACGCTGATAAATAGCCAGCTTATGAAATAACTCGATTCACGAAAACTCCTTAAGACCAGCAGTATGGTTTTCGTTGCAACAGGTCCACTGGTAATTTAATGGCATATCTCACCGAGAAGTGGAACCAATCTCTCCATCACTTCGGCGAAACCAAGATGGTTGCGCTTGATATTTCAAAGGCATTTGACAGAGTTTGGCATTAGGCTCTTTTGCCGAAAATACGTGCATATGGCGTTGGTGAGTCTCTTCTTCAATGGATTAGAAATTACTTTTCGGGGCGTTCAATACAAGTTGTTTTGGACGGCTTCAAGTCTGCAATTCACCAAATAAATGCTGGTGTTCCCCAAGGCTCTGTTTTGTCTCCGACTCTCTTTCTTATTTTTATAAATGATCTCTTGTCTGCAACTTCTAATCCAATCCATTTCTTCGATGATGACAGTACCCTCAGTTTTTCATATTCGTTCCCTAACTCACGTCTTTGCTCTTCGGCCGTAGAAGGGGAACGGCAACGTATGTTAAACACATTAAATTCCGACCTGGACAGCATTATTAAATGGGGTTCAACAAACAGAGTGGAATTTAATGCTTCCAAAATACAAGGAAGGGTGGCCGTGGTGTAGTGGTAATATCATCGCTTGTAACGCTGTTGGTTCACGGTTCAAATCCTGATGTCAAGAATCATCTATTTATTTCGCATGAAATAAATAAAAAAGTCGATCACTTGCGAAAGCTAAGTCAACTCTACTGTGAAGGCATAACACCGGCAGTAGGGTTGTCATATGGGTAAAATGCAACTTGATCGTGATGATGACACCAGGAGGACGTGAAAAAAATACTCCGAATCATAAGCATCGACAATAATAGCGAAAACAAACAAAATACTCCCCAGTTATCTGGACATCCACCCTTGGAGTTCACGGAAACTTAACTACCACCTGAGTTTCAAACCGACTACACCAATCTGTCTTTCTCTCTGTCTCTTCCTCTTTCCACAAAAAAAAGCGCCCGAGTCCTAAAAATTAGTATAAGGGTATTCATATCCCCTTTAACACGTACAAATTATAAAAAAAAAATAAATAATTCTGTCTTCTGTCTCTCAAGCGAAACTAAAACCCTCAACCATTATCCATGGATGGTACTTGCATCATTGAAACCGAAAGACTTGCCATTCTCGGTATGTGTATTAATAACCATCTTCGATGGAATGATCACATATTCGAGGTCGCCAAAAATGCTGCGAAATGTCTAGGATTCCTTAAACGGTGCAAGAAATATTTTACCCCGTCTGATCTAGCCTCAATTTATAAGGCATTCATCCGCCCTAAGCTGGAATATAACGCCCATATCTGGGTCTGGTGCACCCAAGACCGTTCTGCACATTCTTGATAGGGTACAAAATCGCGCGTTAAAACTTATAGGTGATAGAGACATTGTGAATTCCATTCGTTCACTAGAACTTTGGAGAAATGTCTCCTGTCTCCAGCGAAATAGCCAGTTGCATTCCTCCCCTTCAAAATTTAAACCGCAATACGCGACATGCTTCGAATGCACATCAGTTCACCCTAAAGCCTAACTTCGGTCGAACTGTTAAATATAGGGATTCGTTTATAAGCCGAACGACACGAATGTGGAATGATCTACCAGCTCTGTATTTCCCCGTCACTACAGCCTTCAAACATTTAAATCCAACGTGCACAGGTTTCTCTGTTCCTCTTCCCCTGTTCCTTAAAAGCCCGTGCCCTGTAACAGTATAAAGGTATTCATATTCCTTTTGGCGCACGCGAATTATAAAAAAAAAAAGGCGAAGGCGGGCACTTTAACTAGTTGCTGTACTAAAGTATATTTTTTTTTTTTACATAAGGACTGTTTTTCATCACAATCTTTTTTCCGGTTAAATAATTTAATAACTTTTATTCAAGGATAGTTCAGTTGGTAGAGCGTTGGATCAAATGTTTTTTTGTGCAATTTTCAAATAATGTTTCATTCTTTACATTGACAATTTAATAATAACTCCATAACCATAATTTAATAATACCTAATTCAAAATCCTAATATTGCAGTTACCTACTTATAGTCCAAGATCCATGATATGCTTATGATAATTATTTGTTTTAAGTGGCCGATAAGAGTTAGACCTCATACGTTTCTAGGTGATTCAGAAATGGACAATACGGACTGGTTTGAAAATTTAATAAAAAGTGCAGTATTGAAATGTCTTAAAATGGCGTATTAGGTCTTTGTGCAAATGTTGTTACTCATTTTTCATAGAATTTCATCTTTTAGATAAAAAAAATCAGTAGATGATCTTAAGGAGCCCAATTGACATTGCTAGTGCCGTGCTCAGGTATATTTAGTTTGTTGTCTACAATATCTACTTCTAAGTTTTGAGACATATTAAATGCTTTACATTTTGCAGTATCTGAACCAAAATAGATTGACTATACTTAATTTTCTAAGGAAAAGTAGTTTTAATGCTAATTGAATTGCAAATTCGAACTGGAAATTTCAGTATAAGCTATTGATTAGATGACATATGTAGGTACATACATACATATGTACCAGAGATTAGATAGTATTTATCTTTTAGACATGATCTCTAGTTTTCGGTAGTCATATTGCATTGTTCCGCTTTCAAAATAAAACAGGTATTTATTTTAGAATAAAAAATCCCAAAAGCATTTAAAAATAATTTATTATTTTAACAATAAAGCGCCGTCGCTTCTATCATCATTTGAAATCTTTAAAGTAAATCAAAACTTCAAGGATTAACGGATCCATTTGACTTTTTCTATTGATATAACAACTAAGATAAACGTTAGGATCATCCTACAAACCTTTATCAAATCTTCATTTTTCCATAAATTTGTCCTTTTGTTATAATGTTTGGGCATGAAAGTATAAACACTTGTTGGATTCCAACGTTCACATAGACAATGTCTATTTAAACTTAAAATGTCGATAATTCCTAACCAATTTTTTTTTTTTAATTAAACACGAATTTTTCTGCGCAAAGAAATACACAATTATTGTATTAGGTTAACGTGTTATTTAAACTTTGTTAAACGATTTTTTTTAACGAGACACAATTGGGGATTAGATTCTTATTTACATCTTTTTTTTATTTTTTCTTTTTATTATTTTTGAAAATTACGTCAAGTACGTTGAGCTTCGTTTTCGACCAAACAACACAATTATGATGCACTCTCAGCTCACACACGCGATAATCACGACAACGTACGACGGTCTAATTAAACCGGCGGACTGCAGAAGAAGTGTTCTTAACAACCCCGATCCCCATAAACGAATGAAGAAAATATCTAAAATTCATTCCGCCAGCAGTGAATAGTGTAATCACCGCCTTTACCTCTCCCACAGCAACTGCCGCTACCTCTGTGACGGTTGTGCCTGCCACCACCTTGCGAAGTTAACACGACTATGCAATCTAGCGTAGCGCGCTGCTATATGGGACAGAAAATCGTAAACAAAAACAGCCATCCTTCATTTCGTTAGTTTATTTCTTGTCGTTCATTTTGGATACGAATTGCGAGCTGAATTGTGGAACTTGTGTGAATATCGGGGGAAGAAATGAAGAAGTGAAATAATCTCTAGCCAACGAAAAATAAAAATGATGCAGTAGCTGAAGCTGAGGCAATGTTGGATTAGTTTAGAAAGGTATCGGTCAAGGAGTGACGAATTTTACTAGTCTCATTAGAGTGGTTATAATGAAATATGTTATGGATACAAATTTGTTCTCATTGTAAGTTTATCGTGTTGGCTTGGGTTTGCATTTGAAATAATTGATACATGGTATTACGCTTCCTTTTTATCAGATTTCGAATGTTTTTGAACTTGAATTTGTTGAGAAGGAAAAGTTATCAGAGATCGAGTTTTTCATATCATTTCCTCAAAAGAATGTTCTTGAACTTAAATTTGTTGAGGACTTTAAGAAAGAAAAGTAATCAGAAATCGAGTTTTTTATATTATTTCCTCAAAAGAACAAGCGTAGTTTATGACATAAAATATAGGGTAACATTATGTAGATACTACTGGTTTTATGCATTTTTCAAATAAAATTGGTATTTTTCTTAAATTCTTAACGAATATGCAGAAACATTTTCTATTTTTTTGTATTTTCCAACCGGCAAATGTCTTCCAATCGGAATCAATTAAGATACATTAATTATTCAAACTTACCCATCGGCAAAGCCGATGCAGAATGACTATTTGAAAATGAACTTATGTATATCTTAGCGCTCTTCTGTTTGGCTGGGACTGGTATGTATGGTAGTAATATTAGTACACAAATGAATGGTAGCCTCCGTAACAATGAACCTATAAAAAGAAAGGGTGCCGTTTAATTGTATATATTTTTTTCTATTGTTTGTCAATGGATTAAGAATGCGCGCACGGTATTTATGAGTTTTTGAAATATCGCAGTATACAAATAAGTATCACACTATTGGAGATGATTTCTGTTTTTTCCCCCTTGTTTGTGTTTCTTTCATGAGATGATCATGTTCGCGAATTGTATGAGACATGGATGTGGTGAGAGATTGAATTAACTTAAAGATGCTCTGACCAACCAGTCTGAATGCGAAGCAAATTGGAAATACAGAATTATGGGGAAATTTTGCAAGATATGTATTTGAATTCGTTAGAGTCAGGAAATAAGTTTGTGGTGATCTGTTCGTATATTCTCAGTTGGTCGAGACAAAAGTGCCACACTTTTCTTTAGAAATCTCTTATAGAGCCCAGCGAAAAACATAAATTAGCAATATCTCGGCAGCCCTAAACTTAGAGGGATACCGAAACAGCTGATCTGGAAACAATGTTACATTTTAGTAGCGATATGCCTTAAATGGGATAAGATTTTTTTGGATGATTTCAGTTCCTTTTAGATACATAAATGACCAAGATTCATGTTCAAGGGTACTGCGGGAATAAATCTTTCGAATCAGTCGACTTTAGCTAGCTGCCCTGAATAGCACCATGGCAATGGGTCAAAGAAAGTTTGGTCCGATTTTGTTTGCATTGTATCATACTTCATGAATGTCGCCATAAGGTTTTCAGGCCTCCATTACCTTGACGTTACCTGTAAAACATGCTACATGCTCGCAAAGCAAGCAAAAGCTCTTACATCAGTTTTTCACATAATTGTTTTCCCGTATTCTAGTTCGCCCAAAGTTCGTTGTTAAAAGCAGGATCTTCGAGCAAGCATATCATACATATAGTATATCAGTTTTAAATATAATTTTTAGCATGTTCAGTCGTCTTTGCTGTCCTCTCTTGCTATCGTAGCTTTAGCTATATTTACATACGTATATCTCTTAGCCATCAGCATTCTAAAATGACAAAAACAAACATTAAAATCTTTGCAAGCAATCCAAGACTATATATGTATATCTTAAGGTCAAGGTAGGTATACACTGTAAGAATGATAATTATAATTTTTAAAACTCAACTATTAAAACTAAATCCAAGCTATAACCAATATATTATTATCCTTTTGTAGTAGATACCTAAACTCTACATATACAAATATAGAATATTAGAAATTTAAATAAGCTTTGACACTGCAAAAATGTCCTCAAAATAAGTAAAGTCCAAATACAGTTGTAAATTTAACTTTTCCTAAAGTTTCAATCGAAATTATGTCATTCGAGTAAAGTTTCTCAAATGACTCACATTTTCATTACCGAAACAACAAAACAAACAATAAATTTATTTCTTCGAAATTACACTTATGTAGCTACATATGTACATGTAGACCAAGCAATTACTAATAATTTTGCTTAGATTATCAATTTTTACTTAGCGCCGCAAATGCAACACATTTTTCCATGTTTTCGCATTCCAGTGCAGAAATTTCGATCTCGACTGACATTGGTTTTTTTTTTGTGGGACCCTTGGCTGGTAATTCGAGTTTCGGTCTTGGGCCGAACGTTAAGTCCGCGTATATATATAGGTATGTGGGTAGACAATGTTTGCAACAAAGTACATAAATCGTAAATTGTACTTTTCTCTACTCAATACACATTAATTTTCGTATTGAATAGTATCGCTATCACTAATTTATATTGATTTCATTACCGATTAATTATTTGAATGTTGATTAGAATGAAGCGTGTGCCCCTTGTGTTATTTCATTTACTCGGTGCGGTATACATAAGCATGGGGATGTTCCCTTTGCGTTGGGAGGACTAAGGAGTTTATTATTGTCTGCCATACTCGCCAGAAACTTGTACTATCTTGATTGGGTACTAAAGTTCATTGAATTGCCTCCTTTTTCAACAATCAATCTACGAATTTTCGAAAATTCTATTTCTTTTCAGCGCGTGGTTAAATATATCTTAGCTATCAGTTTGTCTGAAATGTGTCGGTAAACAACAAATGCGTTCCTGCTCAAATTTTGAACAATATGTACTGATCGAGGCAGGAGACTTCAAATTAATTACGAAGGAATATGTCTGTTTGTTTGGGGTATTCCTCTCGATAAACTACTGAACTCAGATGCTTCTTTCACTGTTTTGTAGGGTGGCTACCGGAATGTTTGAGGAGCAAAAATTCGTAGGACATACTAATTTCTGGGAGGGATAACGCACATATTTTTCTAAGTCTGTTCAAAAATATTAAATAAGATTTTCTTTTTCTAGAAATTGTCCTTCAATAAAGCCTTAACTTTCAGTAGAGATATGAGTAGAAGGCTTACAATTAGATAAGCAGTTCGAAAAGTGAAAAGTTAAGATATAAGTTGAAATAATTTCAGCATTTATTTTAAAATTCTCATTAGAATGTGATGATCCACCCATACATCAAGTGCTCTTTGCAGGGATGTTTGACCTTCACTTATGATAGCTCAGTTATTCTTTGCTGACGATGGAGCTATCATAAGTGAAGATCAAACATCCCTGCAGCGAGTACTTGAAGTATGTATTACTATATTAGTTCAAAAAAGACTGAGTATCTGTGCTGCCCGTTCTCTGAACCACACCGGCCTATTCCAGAAATTTACTTGAATGGAAAACTGCTTACCAAATGCGAAAAGTTCAAACATCTGGGATCTATGATCAATAGCGAAGTCCTCTCAGCTAAAAGGAAGGCTCTACACTGCAGTTGCACGTCCGGCGGTCACATACGGTTTACAATGCTGGACAATGTACAAAAAGTATGAGGTCAAATTAACGGCAGCTGAGATGAAGATCCTTCGCATGTCAGCAGGAGTAACAAAGCTTGATAGAATAAGAAGTTCACAAGCAAGATAAAGCACGACGTACTTCCTGAGGTCAAACCGGCAAGCCCCACAGACGGACCAGTAGGGGTGCAGTAAAGTGAGAGAGTTGTGAACCTCGCCGTAAGGGAAAGAAGAAGATTAGAGTGTAATGTTCCGGCAGCAGAAACCTCCAAAGTTCAAGTGGACAAGTGTTGTTAAGTTTCTTAAGTTTTAAAGTGGATCCATGTTATATTGAAATATGTACATATTGAAATAAGCTTGTAATAGAAAAACGCACATACTGAGATACATATAAAAACGGTACCTACATTTTAACTAAGGGATAGTTACTATAAGATCGGGCGCAGACAGGTGTTGTCATGCAACAGTTTTGTCACAGTCACCGTGGTTAAATTGAGTGTGCAGACGAAAATTACTGCAGAAGGGTTGAACTATAATTTGTTTGGATTGGTATGTTTGTATATATCGATGTTCTTCCCTCACTAACAATTTAACACTGAAGATCCTTCCTTCATCGCCTCTCTTTGATAAATTTAAGTCAGGTTGGTGACAATTTTGTTGCCCTGCGGTCAGACCGCTTCATGTATGAACCACCATAAGAAGATACAATAGACTTGGAAGTAGTGATAAAACAGTTGAGTGACAAAAAAAATAGAACGACGAAAGATACCACTGTTTTCATCACCATCCGCTGTTGTAAAAGGACTTGATCAAAGAAGGTCTACAGGTTTTATGCTGTGCTGTGTAATGTTTTGTAGTTTCTTTGAAACCTACCAGCGTCAGCTTACGCTATATGACCTATGTATATTTGGTTCTAGGCAGTAAAACTTTCATTTACAATTTTCCAATAGATGACAAATTTCAGAATTGCCTTATAATTTTTAAAAGAGTTTTTTTTTTATTTTGCTGTAAGGTAATTATGTCGAAAAAGAACGATTTTTGAACGAGTATGGATGAAGTTTCCTGCCGTTTTTAGCCTTATAGTGAATTTTTCATCGCAAATCGGAAAATATGTATAATTAGTATAGACCGTTATAGCGAAAAGCAGTATAAAAAGCGACTGTAGGTGTGTATGTGTGTGTAGCAAGGTGTAATTAAATAACAATAAATTAAAATCGTTTAACTTCGAGTTAACAAGGTGCAGTATATTGTGTAGTAGCTCCTTTAATCTCAAATAAATAGCGGTATTCCGATCCGATGCTTTTGCCCTACATCGCTCAGGGAAATAGTACCTACTTCTCGCTAGTCATAACAAAATTATTTCAAATCAAAAAAAAAATACCAAAATGTGTCGTCATACTTTTAAATTTTGCTTCCACATTCCCAACAACCACTGATCAGTTAGTTGCTAACCACTTCCACTCTATTGCCTACCTTTTTTTCATTTTTCACACAAAAACCAAAGAGCTCACTTTTTTTTATAATAAATTTAATTTGGTCAACAACAGAAAAAAAACCTAGGGCAACCAATAAGCGGCGACCATTCAACAAAATACGTCGCCAGTTGTGAGTGTTTTTTTTTCTCTCTTTCTTTTTCCGCATTTGCGTAAATTGTTAGATTGGTGGCTTTTTGCCAGCGACTTTTTTGAAGCGTAAATTTAGTCATGGCCCATTCCACGTTAAAAGTGATTTTCACACATGTGTGCTTCGGAAATGGGTGTAGACGTTATGGTTGTGTGGAAATGGGTGTTGATGTTTGGTTTTTTATTACGGGTGTCATTTTTGTTTTATTTTATGGTGTTTGATCGTAATTTTCTTATTGGCCTAGCTAACAGTGAGTTAATCTTTAGCTTGTATCGGAACAAATCGGGTAATTAGTTGGTAGAAGGTGTTATAACAGTAAGGTGTTATTTGTTAATTTGGCATCCCACAATGGTAATACCGTGATTCAACTTGAAAATGCTAAGTGCTAATGAATATCATTGCTTTTCTTCTAAGAAAGTAAGGAAGCCAATTTTACAATTTTATGGGGGAATCGTGTCCGAGATCTGGGATGTGGGGTCACCTAATATTGTTGTTTAAAATCAGCTAAAGTGTTCCTTCGCAGTCCCGCCTTTTAAACTCCTCAATTACTAGTCTTTTAATAATAATTCGTCTTATAGGGTAGAAGGTGCTGGAAAGTTTACAAAAGCATGCATATAATCAAAAACTGTTTTTTTTTATGTACTTAACTATGTGTTCATCTCCAAAACCACAAATTGAAAATTTCTGATTGCGTGAGCTTATTTCATGCACACCACGTACCTTAATTGAAAGTTAAAGGTTAGTTCGGAGGCATAAAGTCCGAGGTCTGCTATCACCTCGCAGCCGATCCTACTAATATTCCTTGCGAGACTCCCATTGCTCCTCTTCCTCTTGCAACTCACGTGAGTTTTTAATTTCAAAAACCCTAATTGAAGTTCTTATAATAATGACTTGCGGGGTTGACGAGGCTCCGTGTACAGATGTGTATTGAGTTAAAGCACCTCGTGGTCCTGGTTTGAATACGGCACTTACAAAAACCGGCAAATAGATGCAACATTGAATGGACTTGATTATAATTCGCTTATAAATTCAATAAACTAGTAAATCGGAGTTGCATATTATATACCATGGCCCCAAATAAATTGTTGCGCCTCTATATTTTGTTTCTTTTTCTAATAGCTTAAGCATGTAAATTTGTATCAATTTCTTGCAAAACTGGAATTTGGTAATACTAGAAATTAGGTTAAAATAGCTTTAAGAGAAACATTCGAATTTCTTGTAGGTAAAAATTTATTTTGTATATTCATTTAATAAAAATAGGTCACCCTAGACCACAAACAACAAGAAAAATAAACTGAACGATTAGATAATTTGCCCACCTTTAAATCACCAGAAGTAGAGGAAGTCCTTTCAGTACTACTTCAAAAAACATCTAGCGACGTCATACCACTGGTTCTCAGAACCTTTAGAGGCGAAGCTACATTTCCAATTTATACTGTTAAGGATGCACATAAGGAGGGCTATTGTCACTCATCTTATGATCCATAGCAGTAAATGACAACCAAACTGGGGTATTAGACAAAGCTGGATTTTTCTAGACCTTTTACGGACTGGTGCAGTAGTCCCAAAATAGCATACCTATTAGATATACCTAGAAATAATGAGACCAATCGCCATAGGTATATACCTATGTAGTATGATATATGTATGTATGTATGCCTTTTTTTATTATGCCAAAAAACTCAAAAGAAGACTGCACAATATTTGGGCTGAGCGCGTTACTTATAGGTTTACATTCTTACTTAGAATAAGAGAGAAGATGCACCAATTTTCAATACGGTGCATGAAGTCCTAAAAGAAAAACCACTACGAAACTATTGACAATTTCGAAATCCCATTCAAGATAATCAATACCCGAGCAATGGAAGTAGGAATTAAACACACCGGCGTTAGATATACGAAAACCAAAGCGAATCGGCAGTGGCATGACAAATGGCATGCATCTTCAAATTAAAAATAAGTGACGCGGTATGTCATATTATTATATTGGTTTTAAATGAAAATGCACGCCACATGACATGCCATTGCCACGCCGCACAGTACGTCGGGTATATGTCGAGGATGGTGGACAAAAATCTGAATTTCAAGAGATTTTAATTTTTTTATGTAAAATAAGTTTTGAAAATTGAAAGGAGGGTTAAATATTACTTACACAGTGAATTTAAAAGACATATGATACTTAGAAGATAGCCTAATGAGCGCAAAGAAGCTCATCACTTAAAAACATATATATGGGTAGGTATTTTCTTGTATTTTAATTTTTAACTTTTATTGACATATAAAAGGAGCTATTTTGCTTGATTAATTTTCTTTTTCAAAGCATAAAAAGAATACAACGTTCTAAAAAAAAATAATAATAAAATAATTGACATGGCAAGTCATTACATCTAGTCAGACTCATCGGAGTTTTCACTATCTATCATACGCGTATATCTACCGGAATGATGATTCCGTATTTTCTGGTAACGTTAAGTATTGCTTGAGGTCATCATCGTTTTCCCTCACCACTTTTTCGAAATTGTATTCCTATATTCAGAAATAACAGGATCCGATTTAAGTAGTAACATAGTCATAAGGTCTTCGTTCGTATATTTTCGTGAGAAATCCCTAGTGTGAGCGGGGCGATGCTTTCGAAATACTTTATGACTTGCTTCTAAGGCTTCTTCTGAGAGCTGACCAATAGGTATTCAAACAAATTGAATAACGTGTAGTCTGTAAATGAAGAACTTGTAAACACTGCTTAGCATATAATACGAATTATAAAGTAACAGGTAAAGCTCTTTCGTTTCGCTGAGCAATTCGGAAAGTTTCGGTACATACATCAATATTTTTTCCACAAGCCATAACCCTTAAAATAAAAGAAAATTTTGTATTGAACGTTCATCAACCCCAGTTATTTCTGCAGTTATATTTGGATTTGCAAAAAAACGCCTTGCAGCGTTTCCATCATTAGTTGATCCGAATCCTGGCTTTGGTTTATCCACAAGTTTTTGGCTTTTTTTTCTATTTGTAAATATAATCATTCATTCGGAAACTTCTTCATTTCTTGGAGTCGCACTGCAAATGTAACATTTTGGTGCAGCATTGTTTCTTGATAAAACATTACAAAAACTCCCATCAATTTATTTTAAATAGGAATTTAAAATAAATTTGTATATTACAGCCATTTTTTCGTACACAAATTATTGTATACAAAATCATAAAGCGTTGACCTACAAGTTCATTCTTCTTCTTGCACAAGTTTTGAATTTTCTTTCATATACATACATGTAAAGCTAAAGGCTTTAAAATTCTTGACGCTGTAAATATTATCAAGAAGGAGAAGCAGTAGAAGGAACGACAACAATAAATCGTGGTCAAGCGTGGACTCCCGTTGTTTGTGCTTAGTTTTGATACGAACGACAATATTGACCATATTTACAATATTAAAACTATACTAGAAATCGTAATCAAAAACGAGCCATTGCGTAAGAATACAAGATCGATCCCGCAGTGTAAGCGTCGTCAAGGTTTCTGACATACGCAGACTTACTGTCAAAAAGAACCGCGATGCGTAAAATGCGCGGGTAAACATCTTTCGGAACGCGCAGCTTAGATAAACAGGCTCCAGCGACTTGTATAAACTGCAGAGGGTAGCACCCAGCGAACTATAGAGGCTGCGAAATGACCAAAGAGCTCCAAAAAAAGGCGCGATGTTATTCAAAAAAACTTACCCTCGAACACGAAACCACAGGAAAAATCTAAAGTTTCTACGGGGAAAGTACCGACAGAAAGAAATTTGAAAAAAGATGAAAGTTGTGCAAGAAAAAGTCCGAAAAGAAAAGCCGTTATCTTCTGGCGGGCAAACGTATGCGCAAGCCGCGTCGCAAGAAAATAAGAAAAGCTGTATTGCTCCAGATCCAATCTCACAATTTCTTTCTATAATTCTCGCGAAACGTGAGGAGCAAAGCAAAACAAATAAACTTGTATTTTAAAAGTTGAGGTATCTAGAGCATAGAACTTAAGTATGAATATGAAACAGTCGCTTATAATATCAACATGGAACGCAAACGGACTATTCAGTGCATTCTATATATACAATTACTGAGACCGATGCGATGCAAGTAAGTACAGTTCTCGTAAGAAATAAGCACTCGTACTACAATATCACGTCCATTTATTGCCCTCCGAGATACAAACTAGAAAAGACCGACTTTATAAATCTTTTGGACTCACTTGGACCGCATTTTATTGTCGGTGGTGATTTCAATTCGAAACACACCTTCTGGGGTTCAAGACGCGATTCAGCTAAAGGCAGACTACTTTACGAAGCCGGCATGCAATTTAATGTTGACTTCATTTCGACGGGAAAACCGATACATTGGCTCACCGACAGAGCAAAAACTCCTGACCTCGTAGATTTCTTCATTACAAGAGATGTAGCTAAAAATTTCACAAACGTCAAGAAAAGTTTTGATCAGTCACTAGTAATCATGACAATAAGCGAGCATCTAATGAAAAAAGAAGGGGTCCCTAGATTAACTACCAGCAAAATTAACTGGGGCGGCTTTAGGAAATATTGTGCAGAAAATATTAGTCTGAATGTGTCGCTGAAAACACCGTATGAAATAGAAGACAAAGTCGGCAGATTTATTCCTATTTATACATAACGCCGCGTGGAACAACATTCAGTATAGGAGGAAAGAAGTCGTAAATAGCGAAAGTAAATATCCGCCGAAAATAAAAGAACTTATACTCCAAAAGAGGAGAGCACGCAAAAGACGGCAACAATCCCGTGCTCCCCAGCACAAAACTCTCTTATCACCACCTGTGTATTGAACTCAAGAAAGCAATCAAAAATTTCAAAAATCGAGAGATCTCGTATCTTGAAAACTTGACTGCCGAAAAAGTTCGAATTATTTATTATTGGAAAGCCATGAAAGGTATTAAAAAAAACCCAAATTCAATCGCTACCGATAAGAAAAACAATGGCGAATGGGCAAAAGGAGACAAAGAGAAGGCGGATTTATTTGCCATGCACCTGGAAGAAATGTTTAAGCCATTCGACGAACAGGCGCTAACAGAACACCTTGGTGGTACGATTACGACACCTGATAACTTTAAAATAAAGAGCGTGTCGTTGGTCGAACTTTACCAGGCAATAAAAAATCTTAAAAGTTACAAGGCCCCTGGATATGATTTAACAACCGAACAGATTCTCAAGGAATTGCCAAAGGAAACCCTGATCAAGCTTTTGCATATTATAAATGCTGCGCTAAGATTATTATACGTTGCAAGGCTATTGAAAGTCGCCGAGGTTATAATGGTTCCTAAACTGGAAAAGCCTCCAGACGACAAAAAATCGTACAGACCGATATCGCTCCTGCCGATAGTATCTAAGGTATTTGAAAAGCTTTTGTTAAAGCGCCTACAACCGGTCATTGAAGAAAGTCGTTTGATTCCTGACCATCAATTCGGCTTCAGTACAAAGCATTTCACAATTGATCAGGTTTATAGAATAACAAATGAAATAGAGAAAATGTTAGAGGAGAACAAGATATGTTCTAGCGCTTTTCTGGACGTCTCTAAAGTCTTTGATAAGGTATGGCATGAAGGCTTAAAATTTATTCGGTGGTAAACACGGATCGGAATACTTCCAATTTAAGGAAATCGTTGCCGGAGTACCACAAGGAAGTGTTCTTGGTTCGATCTTGTTCTTACTGTACACTCGAGGTATACCGCAAGAAGAAGGCTACATTTGCGGACGATACGGCTATATTAACAACGGATAAATCAGTCGAGTCAGCAATTGTAAAGCTCCAACGAGCTTTGGACAAAATTTGCGAGTGGACAAATATTTGGCGCATTGCTCTCAACGAGACCAAATCAACTCATGTTAACTTTACTTACAAACAAGTTAACAACCTACCCATTTTCATTAACTCGGTAGAAATACCGTATGCAAATGAGGCAAAATATCTAGGAATGACACTAGACGCGAAACTCAAATGGAAGTCGCACGTTAAAAAGAAACGCTACAAGCTTGACAATAGATTCAGACAAATGTATTGGCTACTTGGAAGACATTGCAAATTAAGCATATATAACAAACTGCTTTTATATAAGCAAGTGCTTGAACCCGTTTGGCATATGGTATACAACTTTGGGGTTATACCAAACGAAGTAATATAGATATCCTACAATCTTTTCAAAACAAAGTGCTAAGAGTCATAGTAAATGCCCCGGTATATCAGAAACAATGATATCCACAGCGACTTAGGAGTAACTACCGTCGATGACAAACTTTGCTCGAAAACTTCGTATTCGTCTTAATGGTCATTGCAACAACGTTATACTCCAAATTATGGACGAGACAAACCTTGTGCTCCGACTACAACGAACGAAACCGTTCGATCTAGCGTAATAAAGAAATAATGTCTATGAAGATTTTTCACCTACCCATAAGACAAAAAAAAAATATAAAAAATATATATACTTGTATATGTAAAATTGATTGGTCTGCAGTATTTTGTTAAAGACGAACGTGGATTTTTCCATAGCTCCTTACCGGTACTGTCCTCGACCAATTTAAGGCGACGAAACGCAATCAAAAATAAAAATTCGCTTGTTTTCTGAATCAGTAAAAAGTTGTTTGTACTAACTATGCCTGGAACGTCCGTCAAAGTCCCACTTACATACTAACGTTGCAGTTGTGTTTTGCTCTATATGAGCATTTTCAGCTGCACTTTCTCCAGTCCTATTCATGAGTTCTTGGAGATCAGCAGATGCTGTTGTTTCTGTTGCCTCTCTATTATTAGGAAACACTTGATTTTTTTCTTTTAGTTTTTGTTGTTTATATAAACTCGGAAAGCAATCCTTGGGCAAAGCATTGACAACATTCCACAAATCGGAGAAGTATAACTACAACTCCGCGACAGCGTCAAGTATCTGGGCATTATATTGGACAGGAAACTGACCTGGAGAAAGAACCTGGAAGAAAGAGTCACCAAAGCCAAGAGAGCATATTGGATATGCAGGAGGGCCATCGGGAAGTCATGGGGCTTGAAACCGAAACAGGTCCACTGGATATACGAATGCGTAATAAAACCCATCATCTTCTACGGTGTAGTTGTATGGTGGCCAGTATGCAAGAGACTTGCTAACTAAGGTGCAACGTATGGCCTGTGTATTACAGGAGCACAATCCTCAACACCAACCGCGGCCATGGAAGCGATACTAAACATTCTACCAGTGTACCTCGAAGCGAAAAAGATTGCCGGCATTTCAGCAAATGCCATCGGGACATCGAAAAATCACCGAAATAATAAGACTCATCGATTGGAAAATCGTATACGTTCTCCAACAACTTCGAAACAATTTTCCCCGCAAGAGAATATTGGACTATGAAAGAACGACAAGGAATTCCAATGGGATATCGGTATATACAGATGGCTCTAACATATCAGGGGAATCAGGGGCTGGCATCTTCAGTGCTAACCCACCGATTGAACTTGCTATTCACCTAGAACAATTTGTATCGGCGTTCCAAGCTACTCGCAGAAGACACCAGCAAAGGAAGGCAAATCGACATCTGCTCGGACAGCAAAGTAGCAATTAGTGCGATTACAAACCCCATGTCGAAAACATGACTAGTAAGGGAGTGCAAAACTAAATTGAACTTATCTGCCAGACGCAATAGAGTCCGTCTCACATGAGTACCGGGGCACGAAGGTGTACCGGGTAACGAAAAGGCAGACAAACTAGCAAGGAAAGGAGCAGGCAATACAGAACTGAACCCGGATAATACAATAGGGGTCCCTCTGACAACTATTAAAACAATAATCAATGAAAAGATACGACAGGGGTTCAATAACTACTGGACGAATCTAGACACGTGCAAAGTGGCTAGATCTGTAATAACCAAACCGAGTAACAACACAGCAAAAAGAGCTCTTAACTCAAGCAGAGCACAATTGAGATTGATGGTGAGACTTTTAACAGGGCACATCAATCTCAACAAACATTCGTTCAGACTCGGGATAGCTGATACAACAATCTGTGCCAACTGTGAAGAGGAGGAGGAAGATATAGAACACTTCCTCTGCCACTGCCCTGCAACAGCGCGGCTAAGACTGAAAATTCTGGGATCTCCAAGGATTCCGGATATTACACATCTCAGTAAGAAAGGAATCGGGGATATATTGGAGTTCGCCAGACGAACACTACGATTCCCCGATCACTATACGATATAGTTTCCCGTTGATACTACCCATGATCCCTAGACCTAAATCCTCTCAACACATAATTCCCAAAAAACACAGCACTATTCCCTACAGTTACATAGATGAGGGGAACACAACGGGCCCAATGGAGGGATAAGTGAAGAGCATAAGCTCACCCTCTTAAACCAACCAAACCAACCAACCAACCATTGAGAACTGGTCTTAGAATGTTACACTTTCTTTATGAAAGATCTAAGTCTAAATATAATGCTGAGGCTTCTTGGGCCAGATAAACGGCCAGACAGTGCTGTTGCGTATTTCAACTCCTCACTGATTTTTTGAGACCAAAAGGTCCTCTACTCTACGTTTTTTGGTTTTGTTAAAAGCTTCTTCGAATGGCTTTTGGGATTTACGCGACTAGTTACCGTAAGATCAAAAAATGTATGTTTATTCATTATATTAATAATACTCTGAGCTTTTTAACCAAAATTGTGACGCTTGACAAGCATTGCGCGATTTCGGGAACATTGTTCTCATGGCTTGGCAAGGTTGGAGTTAAAGTCTCTGATTTGTTGGGTCAAATTACTTTTAATCTCATTTGATCAATTGTTTATTCTTAGTAAACTTATATATAATCGATTAATTCCTCAATCTTTGAACCATATTCTATCAAAACCCATTTTTAAAAAAATTTTTATTTTTTATAATTGCAGTTTACAAAAAGTCGGATTTTTAAAATTGTTCTTGCAATTATTAGCAAGAAAATTTTTCACTTTTGTTAAAGTATAAGAATGGAGAAAATTAATAAGATAAAAGATTTTGCTACGTACGTTCTAATTTAAATCCCGACTTTAGTGAGCTTTTGGTTTCAAAAGAAGGTCTTTTTTAGTTTATTAGTTACAAAAATAATTTCAGTCCAAAATAATTAAAAATATACACGCACCAGCTAGAGGTATCCATAATTATATTTTAAAAAAAAGATAATTATTTTGAATTTTTTATACAGCGAAATCTAGTTGCAAGCTAAAACTAAAGCTAAAAATCTTCTGAGAGAAATGCCGCTAGTACACAAAAAAAAAAAAGTATAAATAATGCAATAATCGGAATTTACTGTTATTATACATATGCTAATTGAGTTCCGCAGCATTTCTCTTTATCGCACATTCGATTATGTCCACTGGTCAACGCACTGTGCGCCGTTGCCACGTGTCGCTTTGTACGCTATGCCTAAGAGAAATTATAGGAAGATCTTACCAGCATCAAAATGTTTATTATCTTCTTTTTGCAAAGCAGGACAGAGGAGAGGTGAGCACCGTGGCCAAATGGATAGTGCGTTGGACTGCTGAGCATCCTGACGAACTTGGATACAGGGTCGAATCGTGGCAAAACACCAAACGTTTATGTCACGACGGCATGGCTCAGTGGTTAAGTGCGCGACCACTGAGCGGGAGATTCAAGGTTCGAGTACAGAAAATAAAACCTCTCGCGAACGTTTGGCAAAGTTGACAAACATCCGAGCGCCAAAATATTGATATTTCTTATTTATTTCACAATCTCGTATACGTGTGATAAACCTTCGAGAGTATATCTATCTACGTAATTGTTATGAGTAGCTTTTATACAATACTTTTTAGTTTTACATTCGGATTCGGCAATAAATCTGTAGGTGTATTTGTGCACAACACGAATTTTAAGGAGACTATACCAGGGGCGTATAAAGCTCGCGGCCTAAGGCATTAAGTGAAAGAAGAGACCCGATTAAAAAATTTGATTTCTCAACATAATCTCCCTCGAGTGAAATGCGTTTCTCACATCGGGCATACAGTGCCTTAATACCACCGACAAATTTTCTTTGCCTTCAAAATGACTTTCTACGGCCGCCTTGATCTTGTTCTCATCTGCAAATCTCCGGCCTCGTAACTCCAAATCGGAAAAAAGGAAAAAGTCGCTAGGGACCATGTCTGGGCTGTAGGGTTGGTTGTAAATTTCATCCACATTGTCCCCGGCTAACACCAAAAAATCTTTGCAGCACTCGAGTCGTCATTGCTTGTCGAACGGCGTAAGCATTTTCGGTACCCAGCGTGCGAGAGATGTTGATACTACTAAAGAGTGCCGCAGTTAGTGCTATCATTAATGAGAAGATGACTCGTTGTTGAGTACATCAGGCCGCGAACTTATCAGCCACACCTCGTTGTTCACTTACTTTCCCTTGCTCATATCAGAAGGGCTACTCTAGAGAATACTTTACGATAAAAAAAACCTGCACTGGCAAAATCAATGGCTTCATGAGAAGGATTAGATGGTTCCGGGAGTAGATAGGGATCGTAATCCCTGTCCTATAAGTGGTATCGCAATGGACTTAAGTTGGTCTAAGTCATCGAGGACCACTTTCTATTTATTTATCCTTGTATAATGAAAATATGATCAAAAAATTTTCTCTTAAATGTTACAATTAAGTTTTGCTAACTTTTCTTATGTTTAGAATAAGAAAATACTTTTCGATTTTGAATTTTATGTAACATTTACATTCTATTCACCTGCTATAGGCGGCTATGTGATTGAAAACTGCAAGTTTTGAAAATTTCCTTTTCCTTCCGAAAAAAAAAAAATGTTCATAATAAAATGCAACGCAATAAAAAAAAAAACATATATATACATTTACATAGCACTTCGTAAAGGGATTTATGCGCTTTCCATATTCATGTCCCCAAATCATTAATCTTTTGCTTTAGTATTCAAGTCTTAGAACTAAAGACAATTTAGGGAAATTCTATCGTAAACACAAGTCAATGACATGGTGAACGGACTTATGACAGACAAAAACGAATATCAATTAACAACTCAAAGGCGGAAATCTTTAAATTGTATCCAATATCCAAATTTATACGGAATTGCAACTAGATATGCATACAGGCATTGGGTGTGAGCCATTTCAATTGGGATACAACGAACAAGCAGACAAAAATCCAACTCCGATGCACGTTTATTATAATACTTTTTTTTCTGAATTCCATTTCCATTGTCAACAGTAAGCACTGTGACGGCCGCTAAAACCTATGAACATCAAGAGTCTATCTCTTTCTCCACATGTGTGGTGGTGATTTCGTAATTTTCAATCTACCTTTCGAACGAAATGAGGAAAATAGACAGGCTAATCTGAGATATGTACATATTTCGGTTTATTTGAGAACTTTAGTTTGCACCTCCCACTAAATGCGCAACATCGTCGTTGTCGTTACTGTTGTCGCCGCTTGTGCACTTCCACTATTTCCTTGGTGTGGTCTCCTAGTAGTGAAACACATTTGTAAGTTTACAATTGCCGCTGCTGTGGGTACAGGCAAATGTAAATTATTGCAAAAACTGTGTAAATACAGAATGGAACTTGGGGAATCACTCGCGCCCCCATATTTTCCATCTACCCAATCAAATTGTAATGCTCTCGTAGTGCAGGGGGAACAACAACTGAACCATTCACTAGGAGGGAACTAAATTTATTAAGCGATTTGGCTATTAGCGTTATTTGATTTCGTAAAATTTATAGATTTCCACCCCTATTTGGGAAAATATAAAATTTGACCAAAGCTCATAAGTAAATGAGAAATGGCATGGCATTTTCCTTTAAGTACAAACTATACATGCATACATACTTTTGATACATACATATATACTTTATATACCTATCTATTTTATTTTCCTTTACAAATAATCAAATATATTGATGGTATGTCAAAAGTGCCCCTAGTCGTCATTAATTAGGTAGCATTTTCTAACCCAAATATTCTTCCTTTCAACCCCATTGACAGCTCAAAACCGAAGTTACAACCCAACTGGTAATTCCACTAGCAATTGTATTTTTATCATATCTCA